>OZ014520.1:210680467-211334217 GCA_963966055.1 Lathyrus aphaca
ATTATTGATTTAATCCTTCTGGAATTCTTAAATATTATTGATAGAATCCTTCTAGAATTGTCTAACATGATTGATGCACTTATTTTCTTATGCATAAAAATCATCATTGATTTTCTGATCATTAGAGACAAAATATGTTAATAATAATATTAAGTTCTTCTGGAACTATAAATAATTTCATCAATCAAAATTAAAATATAATCATTTACGCAATTTTTACTATAGTATTATTCAAGAACACAATCACAAATACTTTATTAATCAAAATAATAATATTTACAATTCTACAGTTATTAGAAACTATAAAATAAATATATTATTTTGCTATCCTTTAGGGATGTTTTATACGTTCTTCAGGAACTATATCAGAAATTCATTATTTTTCCATCCTTCAAAATATTTTATATGTTCTCTAGGAATTATACAAGAAACTGTTATTTTGTTATCTTTCAAGGATAGTTCGATAAGTTCTTCAGGAACTTTATAAAAAACTTTCTATTGTAATCCTTCAGGGATGCTTTATGAGTTCTTCAGGAACTATATAAATAATTTATTTTTCTATCCTTCAAGGATAACTTGATAAGTTCTTCAGGAATTATATAAAAAAAAGTATTTTGCAATCCTTCAAGGATGCGTTAGCATTATTCATGTAATCCTTCTGGAATGCATGAAAATTATCACTGATTTTATTTTTCATTTTCTAATCAATATTTATAAATAACACATACATAATATTAAAAAAAATAGTACCTTCTAAATGTCAGAGCTTCGTGTTGATAACGTGTTATAAAATAAGGAGAACGAATATAAAATAGAATAGAGAAATATTAGAATGATTTTGTATTATTTCATTGGTGTATCGTATACAATGAGATTGATCCTATTTATATGACATATTATAATAAATAAAAATTGATTAAATAAGGAAAGAAGTTATTGAGAGACAAATCATTCAATTATTCATAACAAATTTTACTAAATTAATCTTACCATGCATTGATGTATTTACTATTATTATGGAAATTTGACTATAATAACTTAAACATAATACACTAGATTTATAGTTTGTCTACAACATTAATGTTAAAACTCATAAAAGATAATTTGGCATCTATTATGATCTGAAAAAGTTCAAAGGATAAGTCTTTACAGTTGTGCGCAGAGGATACTTAGTTTATATCAAATATATATATATATATATATATATATATATATATATATATATATATATATATATATATATATATATATATATATATATATATATATATATATATACACACACACACACACACTAGATTTAAACATGTTTTAACTTCTGAAATTATATTATTATATTTAGTGCAATTCAACTCATAAATCCTTTTTTGAAAGAAAGATAATAAAAACAACACCAACCACCCATAGTAAGCTGAACTACGAAGCTCTGACTTTCCCATTGCACGAGGGAATACGTAGGCACGGGGATCTCAATCCTTGTCGAGCACCTTAGGATCAATAAACCCTTAGTTTAGCGTTTAATACATAAGCATAGACATCATCTCTTCGCGCGTGACAAATTATATGGTTCTCATTGAGTACAATGGATGTAGGAGGTGCTAATACCTTCCCCCTACATAACCGACTTCCGAACCCAGGAAATGGTTTGCAACGACCTTGTCTTATCCCTTCTTAGTGGTTTTATCTATATGTACCCTTTCACTCTTTGGGAATAAAAAAATTAGGTGGCGACTCTCATGTCAGCCCAGCCGCGACCGCGTTCGCGAGGATCATATTTTTCGAGGTACGACAGCTGGCGACTCTGCTGGGGAATGGTTCACCCCTATGTAAGTCGAGCCTAGTATAGCTTTCCATGCTTGTTTGGATGTTTGCATGTGCGTTACTTGTTTATTTCTTTACTTATCACTTTCCATATTATATCTATATTATGGCTCTTTGGTATTGGAATAATACTTTGATTACAAAAAAAATGAAACTTGAGTAAAAGGCTCTATACCCGGGTCTATAAGTATAAACATAAGTTAGGAGAGGGTGCATAGTATGGGCTCCCGAGAAATTTGCTCTCGTGGGTGTCTCTCCCACCAAATGACACCTGGTCAGAAGGGGTACAGACGCGAACGGTCGGCGAAAGAGAAGAGAATGAATAGAGTCGCCAGCTAGGCATTTTTATCCTGAAGGAAAGGTAATGCTGCATAAACCTAAGAAAAGGTGGATGAGACGGTTGCGGACCAGAGAAACTGAGAAAGGGGGTTGGTTACAACCTGGGAAGGTATTAGCACCCAGACTGTCCGCCGTACTCGACGGGATACACGCTTGAAAGATTTGTGTTTTAAAGGGGTAGTGTATGTGCTATTCTGTGTACAAAAAGCTGGAAAAGAATGCAAGTGTCAGTGCTAGAGAAGTGTGAAGTGGAATAAAAGAGTGTCAGTGCAAGGAAAGAATGAAATGCTCAAGATAATGAGACTTAAGGAGTAATGCTAAAAGAGGGGGGATATACAGAGACTTAGGGAGTAATGCTAAAAGAGGGGGGATATACAGAGACTTTTTTTTCGATAACTGTTAAGTTATGCCTACGTATCCTCTCGTGTAATGAGGAAGTCAGAACACCGTAGTTCGACTCAAAGGGACTGAAAGATAAATTGACTGATGAACTGCTTACTTGTCTATGCTCAAGTGCATGACTTGTCTGGCTCAGGTGCAAACTGTCTTGCATTAGACGGAAGAAGCAAGTTCTCGCTTATGAGTGAAGATGATGGAAAAGAATCCCGGAGGAGACGATTATTGTTTGTTTTTGATGTTTTCAGTCTTTTATTGCTTTTTTGTGTTTTTCATAAGATAATGAGCTTAAGCCTAAACCAAGGGTTAATAGACTCATCACATCCTCCCTCTGATTAGGGGTAATGAGAATATCTTAAGTGTGAAGTAAACACCTCACACTTAATCACCATGATGTAGGATTAAGATCATTAACCTACTTGTATTTACTTATATGTTTTTGTTGTTTTTGTTTGGTGTTAAGTAATGAGTTTAAGCCATAATCAAGGATTTAATGGACCCATTACACCATCCTAATAGAAGGATAATAGATGAGAACATTTAAGCTGAGAAAGGCTCCTCAACTTAATCCATGATTAGGGATTAACCTCATGACAAAACAAAACCTTTATTAAATGGATTTTAGTTAATGGTAAGATTAATAAGTGGATTTTAGGGTTTGTAAGACAACTTGAGGGGGACTTGTCCATTAACACTAGGGTTAGTCCTTCTTAACCAATTAAGGAAGAATTAGAACCCTAATGCAAGGCCCAAGTTACAAGCTTGATGTCTTAGTGATTATTAAAGTGGATTGATTAAAGTATTTAAACACATTTAGGGCTTAACACTTAGGATTAAAGTTATACACTCCATCCTAATAGAAGGATGCAGGCATAAGCTTAATCACAAAGCCTTAAAACCTTTAAGGTTTAGTCCTTGATTATGAGATGAGAATATAAGACACAAAGAAGACACAAAGGTGAAACTAAATGGGGGACTAATCAACCCTAATTGTGATCATGCTTGGATGTTCCTAGGGTTTATGAGGCTTGCAAGAGATCTTCAAGAAAGAAAACCACCAAGGAAGAAGCAGATGAAAGGAGGGGAAGCAGAAGAAGCAAGTCAACTTGCTTCACTTAAGAAGACAAGTTGCTTGAAGAAAGAAAGTGGAAAAGGAGCATGAATGAGCAAACTCACTCTAATACAAAAGTAAAATGCAGCAATGATGCATAAGAGAGATGAGAAAAGATTATGAGAAGTGAAGGCAAAATCACTTCTCAAACACTTACCACCTGAAAAGTTAGCCAAAAGACATGAAATGAAGTGAACATGAAATGAATGCAATGATGCAAACCAAAACCAGAAGCATAAATATGATGTTAATGATGCTAAGAGGTAATGCAAACACAAGTCAAGAGTTGTGGATGATCATACAAGGATGAGGATGCAAATGAAGCATGTTTTGAACCATGAAAGTTCATGAATGCATATGACATAAAATGAAAGCAAAACAAGGCAAATGGATGATGCAATGTTCAAACATGATTCTAATATATCCTAAGATGTCTTATGAATCATGTGGATGCATAAAATGTCATGGCAAGTTCATGTATGCAAGCATATGAAGGATGAATGCAAATGAACGCAAACATTAGGGTTTATACATAACATGCAATACAAAATTCAAAAACCAGAAGCAAATGACATGATAAAAAAAATTGAAATTGGGATCAAAGGAACCCTAACCCTACATAAGTTCACTGTCCAAAGGGGGAGACCTAACTCTTAACCTAATGGAAGCTATGATTTTCTCAAGTTGGCTAGGGTTTTAAGGCACTTCAAAAGGAAAAATGCACATCAAATATAAAATGAAAGATAAATTCAAACCAAATTTAACCTAGAAACTATAGGATATGAAGAATGCAATGCAAAAAGAACCAACATCAAACTCTTCATGATTAGGCAGAATGAATTTTTCTAAGTTAGGACAAAAATATTCCCTTTTAAGAACTTTAATTCCAAAGAAAAATGTCAAAAAAGGTCAAGAACCAAAAAGAAATTTGTTTGGAGAGTTTGATAATGTTTCTAAATGTATTAAAATGCAATGTGAATTTTTTTGTGATTTTTAGAAACTCAAATGCTATTTTAATTAATTAATTCTCATTAACTAATTAAAATAAACATTTAAATATTTTTAAAATACGAAATTTATGCAAAAAATAAAATAAAAATTATTTTCAGAAAGAGAAAAATATTTTAAGGTATGATGCAAAAAATGAGATTTTTTAGAAATGATTTGCTATTTTAAATAAAATGGGCAAGAAAAATGAATAAAAATGAAAATAAAATTGAATTAAATGGAAAGTAATTAGATCTGATGGCCTAGATTCAAAGTGGGAAGGAATTGGTTGACTGGCGCGTCATCCAAGGGTTGGGATTTGTCCTGACTAAATTAATTTAATTAATCTTAATTAAACTAAATAAATGAGGATTAGGGCTAATCAAAACAATCCTGGCCACTGAAAACGCGCGCGCAAGGCAGATCCTAAGGCTGACATTCAAAGTTGCTTAATTACAGGATTAGGGCTTAACCACTCTCAGGCGACCGGAACAGTGTTCCGGTCGTCTTCTCCGACGAGCCCAAACCCTAACTTCTCCCTCAGGCCACCAATCTCCAAATTTCTTGCACAAAAATGATCTTTTAACAATCCTAAACCTAAATCCCCAACCAAAACTCATTTATTTTGCCTCATGAACATGAATCGAACAAAAATGTAAAAATGGGCAAAAGTTTCAGAGCTCACATACATGGTGGTTTCTCAACCATTTTCAAAAATAAGCATATCCCCATGATCAGGGAAGCATATTGAACCATAAAAGAACTTAAAAGCAAGCTTCTGGGAAAAAAGTTCATCATGTTACCTGAGATGGGACCTTCTGATTCTGAGCTTTCTGGGTCCTCCCTTGATGCAAGCCCACTCCTATGAACCTCCTGAAGATGATACGAAGCTTAGAAAACTTTGAGGATGACTGGTTTTGAAGTTCCAGTTCTGGTGTAGCAGATTTTGAGGTTTTTGTATGTGATGTCTTTGGCTGTTTTGAGGGTTGATTCTTGTTCTATGGATGATATGTAACTTGTTGGTGAAGAAAAATTTGAGGTTTGATGGTTGTATCAAGAGTTTCGAAGAGATGAAGAAGAAGGCAGTTTTTGTGTATCCTCGCTTATGGGAGGTTGCAGGCTTGTGTGTGTGTTTCTTTCAAGTCCTTGAGGTCCACATATGAGGCTCTGATTGGGCAGAGGGTTGGTAGTGGCACAGTTTGATTGGCATGGGCAAAATGCAAAAAGTCATGACTTTGTGTACTTGAGGTATGGCTCGGGTCAGAGGGAGATTAGGGGCATGGCTGGGTTCAGCATGGATCAAGGAAGGCCCTTAGATTGCTTTTGTGCAGCTGTAATGGCTAGGGCAAGTGGTAGCATGGTTCTTGCAACTTTTCCCCCTTTTGAAGTCTTTGTGAATCAAGGCCAAGAAACATCTAAACTCTTGGGAAAATTTCAGCCAAATGGGCCATATGAAGTTGTCATGATGTCTTGAGCTCACTTAGCAACTAATTCAAGCATTAAAAGTTCCTTTTGCAAAAATTCCATTTTGAAGATTCATGAAAAAAATGCCTTATGTGACTTGTAATTCAAGGCATAAAAATGAGAAATCCTATGGGCCATTCTGAATTATGGACCATGAATGATGTTTGTATGATGGTTAGAAGTTTATTTGAGGTCACATTTGGCTTTGGCAAGTGTTTTTGCAAGTTTCCTCTTTGACACAAAAGTGAAAATTAAGTGATTTTGTCCAACTTTGCAAGGCCATAACTTTAGTTCTAGAATGAATTAGATCAAGTTCTTGTACTTTTTGAAAATGGGAGGATCCAATCTACAACTTTCATGACCAAGAATTTTTCATTTGAAGCATTTTTGAATCAAAAAGAGGAGGTTGAAAAACTTTCCCAAAATGGCAAATTTCCATTACAAGTCACTTTCCCAAAATGGCAACTTTGCAAATGGCTTGAAATTCTTCAATTTTGTGAACTTCTAACTTCTTATATGATCAAATAAAGACCATACACATCCAAAATGATGGAGAAAACCCTTTGGTTGGATGATTGGGGGCCTCAGATGCCCTGATTTTGCACTGACTTGCTCAAGAAGTCATCTTTTGATCAGATGCCTTCCCCATTGAATTTCTTCATGAAAATTGGTATGTATGATTCTTATAACATATAGAGACCAATAGAAATAAGAATGACCAAAAAATTTGGAGTTATGGCCTCTGAAACCAAAACCCTAATTTTAGGTCCTCTGTGCAGTTAAGTTTGGCTCTGCTTCCATGCCTTTCCTCAGTTCTTGTGATTTTTTACTTTCTTGATCTTGGGAGGATGTAATATGATGATTGAACATTCATGGGCCCTTTTGAAATGATTGAAGCCCTTTGGAGTGGCTCAGACAGCCCTTGGATTGCTCAGATCATAAACCCTAGATGCAGATGATTTTGAATCAATGCAGTGAAGCAAAAATGCAATATGAGATGCTATGATTGAACCTATGCAAAATGAAAAGAATCACAAGCCATGGTGTAAACACCCCAAATTTGCCCTCACCCATTCACACCATGGCTTGTGATCATTCTCATATGCATAGACACAATCACATCATCTCATATCACATCTTTGATTCACTGCATAGTTTCTAAGTCATCTGCACCTAGGGTTTGTGATCTGAGCAATCTCAGGGCATCTTGAGCCACTCCAAAGGCCATAAATCACTTCAAAGGGATCTATGTGTTTTCAAGCATCATGTTACATCCTCACAAAGTCAAAATGCAAAAGAATCACAAGAACTAGGGTTTGAATGGATGCAGAGCCAAGTTTGACTGCACAGTTGACCTAAAATTAGGGTTTTGGTTTCAGAGGCCATAACCCCAAATTTTTTGGTCACTCTTGTTTCCATTGGTCTCTATATGGTATAGGGAGTATGCATATCAATTTTCATGAAGAAATTCCATGGGGAAGTCATCTGATCAAGGGTTGACTTTTCAGACAAGTCAGTGTAAAATCAGGGCATCTGAGGCCCCCAATGACCCAACCAATGGGTGATCTTCATCATTTTGAGTGTATATGATCTTTATTTGATCATGGAATAAGGTTTAAGTTCATAGAAATCAAGAATTTGGAAGTTTTGCAAATGTTGACTTTTTGGGCATAGTTGACTTTTCAAGAATGCCTCATTTTAGGTCATTTTTCAAGCCTTGATTCTTGATCCAAAAATGCTTCAAATGGAAAAACTTTGGTCATGAAAGTTGTAGATTTCATCTTTCCCTTTTCAAAAAGTACAAGAACATGATCAAACTCTTCTTGGATCAAAAGTTATGGTGTGACAAAGTTGGCAAAAAATCATTGATTTTCAAGATGTGCACCAAGTGTGAAAATTGCAAAATCATGTACCAAGGCAAATTGCAACTTCTAATTGGCATCAAACCATCACATAAACATTCTATAAGTCATAAAATTCAGAATGAACCAAGAATGCCCATGGTTTATGGTTGGTTGGACAAAGAAATCACATGTGAACCAAAGTTGTAACAAGTTGCAAAACCACTCATTTCTCTTCACCAACTTGCTGCATTGGCCCTTGAACCAAGCTAGCCCTTTCCCCTCATTTTGCTGCGCATAGCCCATGCCTTGTACCAAGCCTAGAACCACACCATACTTCCCTTACACAAAATTTGACTTTTTGCAAAAGCAAACTTACCTATCACTGCAGGCCATGTCACATCATCCAGCCAATGGGATTAGTTTATACTTTTCATTTGCAAGCCATTCCATACATCTAGCAAGGCTGAAACTCACTCATCCAACACATACACCAAAACACTCCATCTTGCATCTTCCTTCGAATTTGTTCTCTCAGCTTGCAAACACAAAAACCATTTCCATAGATCAACTCACCATACTTCATAGACCTCAAACCACCAAGAGCCAGGCCTGAAACAAGCAAGAACACCCCACTGCCATTTCTCACCTCAACTTGCAGTTTCATTCGAAACTCTTTCCACAGCACACAAACATCCAAACAAACACCACAAAGCTTCTCCACTCACCATCTGGATCACAAAGAACCACTCACAATGGCCTGAAACTGCCTGAATCATCCCTGCCATTTCTGACTGAGCTTGAGCAGGAGCTTGTCAAACTCCTCATCCAGCCAACATAAATTCCTCTTGAGCATTCAAACATCATCTGGGGATCAAGTGGAGTGGATTGCACTGAAGGAAGTGGCCAGAAAGTCATCAGAGTGAAAGCTTCGAATCTCAGGTAGCTTGAAAAATATTCTTCCAGAAATCATTTCTTTTGTTCTAAACTTGCTCTTTGTGCCTTCCTGATCATGAATATGCTTTAAGTTTTTGAAATGGTGATGAAATGAACATTTAATTGCTCTCTGAAACTTGCGTGCCCTAGTTCTTATTTGCTTCGATTCAGCTTTGTTAGGGAATATAAATTTGTTTTGAGAGAGGGTTTTGATTCGTGAGTGAGTGGGGATCATTTCCCAATTCTTAGATTTCATTTTAGTTAGGTTTTTGGGGTTTTAGGGATTTTCAGGGGAGATGCTGGCCGGAGAAGACGACCGGAAGTCTTCTCCGGCCACCTGAAAGTAATTTGTGCCCTAATCATGTCATTAACTCAAGTTTGAATCTGGAGCGTACGATCCCTTTGACCAGTTGACCTCCCGCGTGTGTGTGTGGTCCAGATCTGTCTGATTAGCCCTAATCCACGTGTTTTATTTAATTAATCCATAATCAATTTAATTAAGTCAGAAGCCATCTGGACCCTCCACTAGCGCGCCAGTCAACCATTTCAAACTCAGAGCTCATCCTGGCCCTCCATTCTGATTACTTTCATTTTTATTTATTTTAATTCATTTTCTTTTCATTTTATTTGCATATTTATTTTAAAATAGTAAAAAATGTTTAAAAATTATGAAACTTTTTCCCATAAGTTTTATTAATTTTTAGGACACAAAAATATTTTTATTTTTATTTTTATCATTAAAAAGTATTTTTAAATATTTTAAAAGATTATTTTTAATTGATTAATGAGAATTAATTAATTAAAAATACTTTTAGGTATTTAAAAATCACCAAAAAATTCATGAAATGTTCTAATACATTTAGAAACATTGTCCAACCTTCAAACCAAATTTCTTTTTTGATCTTGATGCATTTTGAGAATTTTCCATTGAATTAAATCATTTTTTGTGCATTATTTTGATCATAAGTTCAAAAATTCATTTCTGCCTATCTAAGAAAAGTTGGACATTGGTTCTTTTTGCTTTGTTTTGTGTTTAGCATTTAGTTTCTAGGATTAAATGGCCATGATTTGTTTCCTCATTTACAATTTGTTTGGTATTTCTTTTGTTTAGGAACCCTAAAAACCCTAATAACTTAGAAAAATCATAACTTGAGTTTGGTTAAGAGTTGAGACCTCCCCTTTTGACTTTGGTTTAGTATAGGTTTAGGGTTTCTTTGGGTGGCATTTTCCATTTTTTATCTTAGGTTTTGCTTCTGTTTTTTGGTTTTTGTTTGTGGTTTGATCCATAAACCCTAATTTGGGCTTCCATATGCATCCATCTTGCATTCTCTTGCATAACATGACTTGCCATGACATTTCAAGCATCCATTTGATTCATTTGACATCATAAGACATATTGAAAGCATGTTTGATCATTGCATCATGTATTTGCCATGTTGTATGCCATATGCATCTCATAACTTTTCATGTATGTCCATGCTTCTCAACTTGCTTCATTTGCATTCATGAACTTGTATGATTATTTCCATGTGCTGCCTCATGTTTATAGCATCTCATAGCATCATTAGCATCATGTAAATGCTTCTGGTTTTGTTTCTCATCATGTCATCTCATCCCATTTTGCATTGCATTGCATTTCTTTTCTAACATTTCAGGTGGTAAGTGACTTTGGGAAGTGAATTTGCCTTCACTTCTCACAACTTTTCTTTTCATTCCTCTTGCATCCATGCTGCATTTTTATATGTGTTTGAGATTGAGCTTGCTCATTCCTCTTCTTCTTACTTTCTTTCTTCAAGTGACTTGACTTCTTGAATGAAGCAAGTTGCTTTGCTTCTCTTGATCCTTTCATCTGCTTCCTGGTGGTTCCATTGAAGACTTCTCTTGAAAACCTCACAAACCTTAGGAACAACCAAGCATGACAATGATTAGGGTTTTGATCAGTCTCCCCTCTTAGTTTTACCTTTGTGTCTCTTTTGAGTCATCTCTCCTCATCTCATAATCAGGGACTAAACCCTAAAGGCTTTAAGGCTTTGTGATTAAGCTTATGCCTGCATCCTTCTCTTAGGATGGAGTGTATAACTTTAATCCTAAGTGTTAAACCCTTAAGGTGTTTAACTCCTTAATCAATCCATTTAATAATCATCAAGACATCACACTTGTAACTTGGGCCTTGTATTAGGGTTCTAATTCTTCCTTAATTGGTTAAGAAGGACTAACCCTAGTATTAATGGACAAGTCCCCCCCAAGTTGTCTTACAAACCATAAAATTCACTTCATCATCATACCATTGAATAAAATCCACTTAATCAAAGGCTTGTTTTGTCATGAGTTTAATCCCTAATCATGGATTAAGTTGAAGAGCTTTCCTCAGCTTAAACATTCTCATCTATTATCCTTCTATTAGGATGGTGTAATGAGTCTGTTTAATCCCTGATTATGGCTTAATCTCATTGCTCAACACTAAACAAAAACACCAAAAACATCTAAATAATCACAAGTAGGTTAATGATCTTAATCCTACATCAAAGGTGATTAAGTGTGAGAATCTGACTTCACACTTAAGGTATTCTCATTACCCCTAATCAGAGGGAAGATGTGATGAGTTTATTAAATCCATTGGTTTAGGCTTAAGCTCATTAACTTATGACAAATTCTCAAAAGCAATAAAAGACTGAAAACTCAAAAACAAACAATAATCGTCTCCTCCGGGATTCTTTTCTCATCTCATTCACTCACAAACGAGAACTTGCTTCTTCCGTCTAAATGCAAGACGGTTTGCACCTGAGCCAGACAGGTCATACACTTGAGCATAGACAAGCAAGCAGTTCATCAAAGTCAATTTTATCTTTCAGTCTCTTTGGGTCGAACTAAGGTGTTCTGACTTCCTCATTGCACGAGAGGATACGTAGGCATAACTTAACAGTTATCGAACAAAAGTCTCTGTATATTCCCCCTCCTTCCAGCATTATTCTTTGAGCCTCATTATCATGAGCATCTTATTCTTGTTCTTACACTGACACTTTCATACTTCATATCACTTATACATCATACACTGACACCTGTATATCTTTTCCAGCTATTTTATACACAGATTGCACTGACACTACCCCTTTAAAACACAAATCTTTCAAGCGTGGATCCCATCGAGTACGGCGGACAATCTGGGTGCTAATACCTTCCCAGGTTGTAACCAACCCCCTTTCTCAGTCTCTCTGGTTCGCAAACCGTCTTATCCATATCTTTCCAGGTTTATGCAACATTACCTTTCCTCCGGGATAAAAATGCCTAGCTGGCGACTCTATTCATCTCCAGTGAGTTCACGGCTGTGTGCTCTCATTGTCCCTCTCGCCGACCGTTCGCGTCTGTACCTTCATATGACCAATTTTCATTTGTCGGGAGTGACAGCTTGGCGACTCTGCTGGGGACCCTTTATATTGCAACCAGGGCTTCTGGTTCTTTTTGTGGGTTCCTCCTAGCGCTTGATTGATTTGTGTTTACCGGGGTGTGTCGCTCCCGACAAGTGACACAGGGTCAGATGAAGGTACAGACGCGAACGGTCGGCGAAGGGAACAGTGAGAACACACAGCCGTGAACTCACTGGAGATGAATAGAGTCGCCAGCTGGGCATTTTTATCCCGGAGGAAAGGTAATGCTGCATAGACCTAGAAAGATACGGATAAGACGGTTTGCGAACCAGAGAGACTGAGAAAGGGGGTTGGTTACAACCTGGGAAGGTATTAGCACCCAGATTGTCCGTCGTACTCGACGGGATCCACGCTTAAAAGATTTGTGTTATAAAGGGGTAGTGTCAGTGCAATTTGTGTGTCAAAGAGCTGGAAAAGAATGTACAGGTGTCAGTGTAAAGAAATGTGATGTGTATAAATGTACAGTGTCAGTGTGAGAACAAGAATGAAGTGCTCAAGAATATGAGGCTAGGAGAATAAAGCTGGAAAGAGGGGGGATATACAGAGACTTTTGTTCGATAACCGTTAAGTTATGCCTACGTATCCTCTCGTGCAATGAGGAAGTCAGAACACCGTAGTTCGACCCAAAGAGACTAAAAGATAAATTGACTTGTGAACTGCTTACTTGCCTATGCTCAAGTGTATGATCTGTCTGGCACAGATGCAAACTGTCTTGCATTAGACGGAAAAGGCGAGTTCTCGTTTGTGAGTGAATGAGATGAGAAAAGAATCCCGGAGGAGACGATTATTGTTTGTTTTTGAGTTTTCAGTCTTTTATTTCTTTTTGGAGTTTGTCATAAGATAATGAGCTTAAGCCTAAACCAATGGGTTAGTAAACTCATCACATCTTCCCTCTGATTAGGGGTAATGAGAATACCTCAAGTGTGAAGTCAGATTCTCACACTTAATCACCTTTGGTGTAGGATTAAGACCATTAACCTACTTGTGATTATTTAGATGTTTTTGTGTTTTTGTTTAGTGTTGAGTAATGAGGTCAAGCCGTAATCAAGGATTAAACAGACTCATTACACCATCCTAAAAGAAGGATAATAGATGAGAATGTTTAAGTTGAGGAAGACTCCTCAACTTAATCCATGATTAGGGATTAAACCCATGACCAAACAAACCTTTGATTAAGTGGATTTTAGATTAATGATGATGATGATGAAGTGAATTTTATGATTTGTAAGACAACTTGAGGGGGACTTGTCCATTAACACTAGGGTTAGTCCTTCTTAACCACTTAAGGAAGAATTAGAACCCTAATGCAAGGCCCAAGTTACAAGTGTGATGTCTTGATAATTATTAGATGGATTAATTAAAGGATTTAAACACATAAAGGGTTCAAGACTTAGGATTAAAGTTATACACTCCATCCTAAAAGAAGGATGCAGGTATAACCCTAAGCACAAAGTCTCAAAGCCTTTAGGGTTTAGTCCCTGATTATGAGATGAGAAGAGAAGACTCAAAGAGAGACACAAAGGTAAAAAACTATGAGGGGACTAATCAAAACCCTAATTCATTATCATGCTTGGTTGTTCCTAAGGTTTGTGAGGTTTTCAAGAACAATCTTCAGAAGAACCACCAGGAAGCAGATGAACAGGATCAAGAGAAGCAAAGTGACTTGCTTCATTCAAGAAGTCAAGTCACTTGAAGAAAGAAAGTGGGAGGAAGAAGAATGAGCAAGCTCAATCTCAAACACAAATAGAAATGCAGCAATAGATGCAAGAGAGATGAAAAGAAAAGGTATGAGAAGTGAAGGCAAATCCACTTCTCAAGTTTACTTACCACCTGCAATGTTAGAAAGAAAATGCAATGCAATGCAAGATGAGATGAAATGATATGATGCTAAGCAAAACCAGAAGCATGTTGATGATGATTATGATGTTATGAGGTGCTGCAAACATGAGACAAGGCATGGAGATGTTCATACAAGATTATGAATGCAAATGATGCAAGCTAAGAAGCATGAACAAGCATGAAAAGTTATGAATCATACAAGACAAATGACATGGCAAGTATGAAATGCAATGATCAATGATGCTTTCTACATGTCTTAAGATGCCAAATGAATCATAAGAATGCACAAAATGCAAAGACAAGTCATGTTATGGAAGGAAATGCAAGAGGGATGCAAATGAAAGCCCAAATTAGGGTTTATGGATCAAACATCAAACACAAACCAAAAACAGAAGCAAACCTCATGATAAAAAATGGAAAATGGCACCCAAAGAAACCCTAGGCCTATGATGAACCACTGCCCAAAGGGGAGCTCTCAACTCTCAACCAAACTCAAGTTATGAATTTTCTAAGTTATTAGGGTTTTTTAGGGTTCTTAACAAAACAAATGTCAATCAATTTGGAAATGCAAGAACAATTCATGGCCTTTTTATCCTAGAAACTACATGCCAAATAGAAAACAATGCAAGAAGAATCAATGTCTCAACCTTCTCCAATAGGCAGAAATGATTTTTCAAACTTATGATCAAAATAATGCATAAAAAATGATTTAATTCAATGAAAAATTCTTAAAATGCATCAAGATCAAAAAAGAAATTTGGTTTGAAGGTTGGACAATGTTTCTAAATGTCTTAGAACATTTCATGAATTTTTTTGTAATTTTTAAATACCTAAAAGTATTTTTAATTAATTAATTCCCATTAATCAATTAAAAATAATCTTTTGAATATTTAAAAATACTTTTTTAATGATGAAAAATAAAATAAAAATATTTTTGTGTCATAAAAATTATTAAAACTTTAAGGAAAAAGTTTCATAATTTTTATGAATTTTTTGCCATTTTAAAATGATTATGCAAAACAAATGAATTAAAATGAATTAAAAATGAAATTAAACTGAAATAAACAAAAGTCAAGTGATCTGATGGTGGAGATTCAAATGGAAACACGCGCGCGTTGACCTGGCGCCAAATCCAAAGGCCAGAATTCAAATTTCGCTAATCAATGCTTATGCCCTAATCTCGCCGTTAAACACTCTCAGATGACCGGAACAGTGTTCCGGTCATCTTCTCCGTTCAACCAAAATCCCTAACTCACTCCATACGCATCTAAAATGAATTCTAAGAACCCAGAAATGATTCCCACAAGCTCACGAATCAAAACCCCCAATCAAAACAAATTTATGTTTCCTAAATCAACTGAATCGAAGAAAATAAGTTCTAGGTCACGCAAGCTTCAGACACAAATTAAATGCTTATTTCAAAACCATTTTCAAAACCAATGGTACCAGAATGATCAGCAAGACATGAAGAGCAAGTTTGTAACAAGAAAAATCATTTCTGGAAAAATAAATTTCAGGCTACCTGAGATTTGAAGCTCTCCACTTGAAGACTTTCTGGCTCTTTCTTTAAGTGCAAACCACTCCTTAGGACCCCTTGATGATGTTTGAATGCCTTAGAACAATTTATGTAGGCTGGTTGATGAGTTTCGAAAGCTCCTGCTTCAAGCTCAGTCAACAATGGCTATAGTGATTCTGGCTGATTCAGGCCATTGTGAATGATGGTTTGAGGTCCAGATGATGTATGGAGAAGCTTTGCAAGGTTTGTTTGGCTGTTTGTGAGCTAGGATGGAAGATTCGAATGGAACTGCAGAATGAGGGTGAAGAATGGTTATGGAGTAATCTGGCTGTTTCAGGCTTGTGCTTTGGGTGGTTTCTTGTCTATGAAGTGTGTTGAGTTGGATGATGAAGAAAGTTTTAGTGTTTGCAGGCTGTATAGAGAAATTCGAAAGCTTTTGCCAAATGGAAGGTTTTTGTGAATGTGGTGAATGAGTTTCTTACAGCCTTGCTTTGTGTTATGTTTAGCTTGCAAACTGTCCACATAATTCTCTCTCATTGGTCAGTTGACAAGACATGCCCTTTATTGATTGGTAAGGCAACTTTTGCAAAAAGTCCACTTCTTGTAAGAGAGGGCATGGGCTAAACTCTAGCTAAGTACAAAGGGCATGGGGCTGCGCAGCATGATGTGTGTATGAAGCTAGTTTGGTTCAGCAGCCAATGCATCAAGTTGGTGAGATGTGATCATGAGTTTTGCAACTTGTGACATTTTGGTTCACATGTGACTTCCTTGCCTAACCAAACATGAAACCATGACATTCTTGGTTCATTTCTGATTTTTAGGAGTTACATGATCATGTTAAGTGCATTAGAAGCCCATATGGTGACTGAATTGGCCTTGGAAGAAGAATTTGCAATTTTTGCCTTTGGTGCATAACTTGAAATTTAGTGATTTTTGCCAACTTTAACAAACCATAACTTTTGATCCAAGATGAATTAGATCATGTTCTTGTACTTTTTGAAAAGGGAAAGATGAGATCTACAACTTTCATGACCAAAGTTTTTCCATTTGAAGCATTTTTGGATCAAGAATCATGGCTTGAAAAATGACCTAAAATGGTGCATTCTTGAAAAGTCAACTATGCCCAAAAAGTCAACATTTGCAAAAACCCTAAATTCTTGATTTCTATGAACTTCAATCTTCTTCCATGATCAAATAAAGGCCATATACACTCAAAATGATGAAGATCACCCATTGGTTGGGTCATTGGGGGCCTCAGATGCCCTGATTTTGCACTGACTTGTCTAGAAAGTCAACTCTTGATCAGATGACTTCCCCATGGAATTTCTTCATGAAAATTGATATGCATACTCCCTATACCATATAGAGATCAATGGAAACAAGAATGACCAAAAAAATTGTAGTTATGGCCTCTGAAACCAAAACCCTAATTTTCAGTCAACTGTGTAGTTCAACCTGGCTCTGCATCCACTCAAACCCTAGCTCTTATGATTCCTCTGCAATTTTGACTTTGAGGAGATGAAATATGATATAGGAACACACATGGACCACTTTGAGTCGATTGGTTGCCTTTGGAATGGCTCAAGATGCTTTGGGATTGCTCAGATCACAAACCCTAGGTGCAGATGCCTTTGAAACTATCCTGTGAATCAAAAATGAGATGTGAGATGATATGATTGTGTTTATGCATATGAGATGATCACAAGCCATGGTGTGAATGGGTGAGGGCAAATTTGGGGTGTTTACAGCTGCCCCTATTCAAACATGAGTTAGCTGTGCAGGGTGTAAGCGACGGCTTAACAGGCAAACAAGATAACTTGTGGTTGAATACCAAAGACAGTCCAAAATTTGCACTCACGGAAATGAAGAAGAAAAGGGATATAGATTGTAAAGGCAAAATAAAGTATATTGTAAGGTGTAGGCGACGGAGGACGACCGTCGAGCAGAGGAAGACTGCTGGGTAAAGAGCGATGACGGGGACGGCCGACATGCTGGGGAGAGTGTATGAAAATAAAGCAATGACGGGGACGACCGACATGCTGGGGATAAAAGGTAAAGCTAAGACGGGGACGGCCGACTAGCTGGGGAAAATAAAATCATGATGGGGACGGCCATCAAGATAAAGCTGTAAAATTTTCTGGGGATTAATGAAACATGACGGGGACGGCCATCAAGTTCATAAAGGTCAAGTAACCAACGATGGGGACGGCCATCGGGCTAGAAAGGAAAAGGGACCACGACGGGGACGGCCATCGGGTTAAAGAATAAATGAAATAAACAGATGATGGGGTACGGCCATCAAAGGTGAAGGACGATCACCTAGCAGGGGACGGCTGCTCTGTTGGGGATAAAAGAAATATGATGGGGACGGCCATCAAAGGTGGAGGACGACCACCTGGCAGGGTACGGCTGCCGAAAATATCAACGATGGGGACGGCCATCGGATAGCAAAGGTCAACGATGGGGACGGCCATCGGACGAGCATGATGGAGGACGACCATCAAGAAGTGGAGGACGACCACTCAGCAGGGGACGGCTGCTCTCGGGGTTTATCATAACACAGGACGAGTGTCAGATAACCAAAATCAACAATGGGGACGGCCATTGGATAAAGTGATGAAGGACGATCATCAAAAGGTGGAGGACGACCACCTAGCAGGGGACGGCTGCTAAAAATCAACGATGGGGACGGCCATCGGACGAGCATGATGGAGGACGACCATCAAGAAGTGGAGGACGACCACTCAGCAGGGGACGACTGCTCTCAAAGGTATCATAACACAGGACGAGTGTTAGATAAAAAGAAAATGCTTTGTTGGTGATCTACCGGGGATATAGTAAACACGGACGAGCGTTTACATCCAAGAAACAAAAGGTATAAGTGTTTGGTATCGTGTATAGATTAAAGATGCGGACGAGCATCCTTAAGACTATGATACGGACGAGTATCATGTAGAAACAAACTGACACATGTTCAGGGATGATGATACGGACGAGTATCAACTGGTTAACAAAGAACACGAACGAGTGTTGCATCTGAAAGGACTCTTCTGGGGAATAGTAGACACGGACGAGTATCTATACTCAAGAAGACATAAGTGTTTGACATGGTGTATGGATTAAAGATGCGGACGAGCATCCTTAAGACTATGATACGGACGAGTATCATGTAGAAACAAACACTAGACGCAATGTTCTGAGATGATGGTACGGACGAGTACCAACTGGTTAACAAAGGACAAGGACTACTGTCAAATCTGTGGGGATATGAGGGATGATGTATACAAGATACGGACGGGTATCTGTATAAGAGCGAGTGGTGTATAGATGAGTGTTTATCTGCTGGGGAGAGTGACAGGGACGAGTGTCAAGAGAGAAAAGTATAATATTAACAAGTGTGTGGGTGATGAAAGTGCAAGCGACTGCGCTGGGGAAATGACACGGACGGGTGTCGAGAAAGTGTATATATAAGTATATGTGAGTGCAAAGGGGATGTCTTTGGCTTTCTGCTGGTGATTTGACACGGACGGGTGTCAGGAAGTACCTGTAGTACGGGTGATCTTGTTTGTAAAGATGTTCAGGCGACTTTACTGGGGAATGATGACACGGACGGGTGCCAAAAGGTGTATATACTGGTGTTTGTGATTTGAAAGGGCAGCTGCTTTTGCCGGGGCTCTGATGGGGATTTTTGGGGAAAGTAATCTGTATTCTGATAAATGGTTACTAATCACAAGCGTTCAATGCACAACATGACTTATGATTATGCTATGCATTTGATTTTTGCCGTAATGCTCCGTATTAGACGGAATGCTACGCTCTGGGGGGTGAATATGATGCGGATGCCATGATTATGCAAAGGGGCACAGATCCGGGATTCGGATCCCGTTGCTGTGAAAATCTCTGGATGATCTGCTTGAAATGGACCTCCCAGCTGGGGATGAGATCACTGGTAGATCTAATGATGCATCTGCTTGGGGATATATGTCACTGATTGACATATCCTTATAATACGGGAAACCCAGCTGGGGTTTGTAGATGCTTTATGTACTCTGTTGTGATCCTTCATGCGCTGCTCTTCTGAATAGAGGCTGGAGCTCTGTGGGGAGATGATTCCCTGATATCCGCATTCTGCTGTGGAAGAACGGCAACTCGGCTGGGGGGAATTGTGAGAGGCAACTCAGCTGGGGATAAAGCATTCTGAGTGTTAAGCCTGTTTGTTGATTTGGCAACTTTGCTGGGGAAAGCAATGGGGAGCAACTCAGCTGGGGAAATGGCATTTCGGATGCTGAGATCGAGTGTATGCTGATTTGGCAGCTCCGCTGGGGAAATGGGCACCTTCCAGTGCCATGCGGAAAATAGACCGAGTTGATAATGATTCGCCTACTTGCTGAGACGTAACTTGCATGCCCCAGGTTGCGTTCTGGATACCTGCAATCCTGCAAAGACGTAACTTGTTAAGCCTTACCGGATTCCGTCATAGGAGATAAGTACTTTCGAGAGTAATCATATTCCCTGCAAGCATGTGCTTCGTTTTTAGAGAAAGGCATCCGTACTTATGCAATTGTATTTTTAGAGATATCAGACAACTCTTTGCAAAACATAAATGTAAAAGACGAATCATGACTGAAAATCTGATTTTATTAATTCCTGTGCCCTGAATTGGCAAGATACAGTCAAGGAAACATATCTCCTGAAATGAAGAGATTGTTACAAATTGAGAAACAAAATGCTGGCGATGCTGACGACGCTTTCAGGAGCTTCCTCTTCTGCTATGACTCGTATGACAATGACGTTCTTCTCGTCTTGCTTTCTGGAGAGAATTGATTCTGATTGAATCTTGATCCTTTGGAGCTTACCAAGTTGTAGACGAGCTCAGAATGCAGTTGTTCGCTTATTCCCTTATTTTGCATGGATCGCCCTTTCGGGTTTTCAATCCATCGGGATACCCATTTTTGCCTGAGCTGTCCAATGCGGCTTTTCAACTCAGCGGGTGTACATTTTTTCATTTATTTCCCTTACTTTTGCCCGAGTCTTTTATTCTGTTTTTGACTCGCCGGGATGCCCTATTTTTGCCTGGACTTACATTCTGTTTTTATGTCCAGCGGGTCATTTTATGCGAAGTATTTTTTAACTGCATCTGAATTCACAGGGGACGGGAAATCTTCACCATCCATGGTGCTGAGCATCAGCGCTCCACCAGAGAAAACTTTCTTTACAACAAATGGTCCTTCATAATTTGGAGTCCATTTGCCCCTGTGGTCTGTATGAGGAGGGAGGATTCTTTTCAGCACAAGATCCCCTACTTGGTACTCTCGATGCCTGACTTTCTGATCGAAGGCTTTCTTCATTCTTTTCTGATACAACTGCCCGTGGCAGATTGCAGCCAATCTCTTCTCTTCGATCAGACTCAGTTGTTCGTATCGGGACCGAACCCATTCTGCTTCACTCAGTTTAACATCCATTAATACCCGTAGAGAGGGTAATTCAACTTCAACAGGTAGGACTGCTTCCATACCATACACAAGCTGATACGGTGTTGCCCCAGTGGATGTTCTGATTGATGTGCGATACCCATGCAAGGCAAACGGTAGCATTTCATGCCAGTCCTTGTATGTGACTACCATCTTCTGCACAATCTTCTTGATATTCTTATTTGCCGCCTCAACAGCGCCGTTCATCTTTGGCCTATAAGGAGAAGAATTGTGATGTTGGATCTTGAAGTCCCGGCACAGCTCTGCCATCATTTTGTTGTTTAAATTGGAACCATTGTCAGTAATGATTCGCTCGGGCACTCCATACCGACAGATGATATCTCTCTTCAGAAATCTGGCTACCACTTGCCTTGTAACATTTGCATATGAGGCTGCTTCAACCCACTTGGTGAAATAGTCGATGGCGACCAAGATGAATCTGTGGCCGTTTGAAGCAGTCGGCTCAATCTTGCCAATCATATCAATGCCCCACATGGCAAAGGGCCATGGTGAAGACATGATGTTCAAAGGATTGGGAGGCACATGCACCTTATCTGCATAGATCTGGCATTTATGGCATTTTCTGGCGTAGGCACAACAGTCTGCATCCATTGTGATCCAATAATAGCCTGATCTTAACAACTTTTTAGCCATTGCATGTCCTCCAGCATGGGTACCAAAAGAGCCTTCATGCACTTCGTGCATCAACAAATCTGCTTCCGTCTTGTCAACACATCGGAGGAGTACCATATCAAAGTTCCTTTTGTATAAAGACCCATCAGTGTTCAGAAAGAAACTTCCAGCAAGCCTTCTCAAGGTCTTCTTATCATTGGAAGATGCCCCAGGTGGGTATGTTTGATCCTCCAAGAAGCACTTAATGTCATGGAACCAAGGCTTATCATCTTTGACAACATCCGCTGCGAATACATATGCTGGTCTATCAAGTCTTGATACTGAAATCTGGGGTATAAAGTTAGCGGCTTGAACTTTGATCATGGATGAAATGGTAGCAAGAGCATCCGCAAACTGATTCTCGTCCCGAGGGATATACTCAAGCTTGACTGTTGTGAAGAAAGTCAATAACCTCCTTGTATAATCCCTGTAAGGTATCAGATGATCTTGGTGGGTGTACCATTTCCCGTTGGTTTGATTGACTACCAAAGCTGAATCTCCGAATACGGTCAATGTTTTGATCCTGAGGTCAATGGCTTCCTCAAGACCCATAATGCAAGCTTCGTATTCAGCTTCGTTGTTGGTGCAGTTGAAAGCGAGTTTTGCCGAGAAAGGCATGTGAACTCCTTTAGGTGTAATGAGTACTGCACCAACACCACGGCCATTCATGTTAACAGCCCCATCAAACATCATAGTCCATTCTTCCTCCGGGTCAGGCCCTTCAGTGTGAATAGGCTCCTCGTGATCTTTTGCTTTAATGAACATGATGTCTTCGTCAGGGAAGTCAAACCTCATAGGCTGGTAGTCATCAATGGGTTGCTCAGCAAGATATTCAGATAGCACACTGCCCTTGATGGCTTTCTGAGAGGTGTACTGTATGTCGTATTCTGTGAGAATCATCTGCCATCTTGCAACCCGACCGGTAAGAGCTGGCTTCTCGAAAATGTACTTAACTGGATCCATTTTTGAGATTAACAAGGTAGTATGGGTCAACATATACTGTCTCAGTCGGCGAGCAGCCCACGCTAAAGCACAGCAAGTTTTCTCGAGCAGTGAATAACGCTGTTCACAGTCGGTAAACTTTTTGCTTAGGTAGTATATCGCGTACTCTTTTCGACCAGACTCGTCATGCTGGCCCAGCACACACCCCATTGACTCTTCTAATACTGTCAAGTACATGATCAGAGGTCTTCCTTCAACTGGCGGCATAAGGATTGGAGGTTCTTGCAGATATTCCTTGATCTTGTCAAAAGCCTTCTGGCAGTCTTCGTTCCACCTGACCGTTTGTTCCTTTCTTAACAGCTTGAACAAGGGTTCACAGGTTGCCGTAAGGTGAGATATGAACCTTGAAATGTAGTTCAATCGACCTAAGAACCCTCGAACTTCTTTCTCAGTTCTCGGTGCAGGCATCTCTTGAATAGCCTTGACTTTGTCAGGGTCAACTTCAATCCCTTTCTCGCTTACAATAAAGCCCAGCAGCTTACCGGATCGCACCCCGAATGTGCATTTGTTGGGGTTCAACTTCAGTTGGTATTTCCTCAGACGCTTGAACAACTTCAGCAGATTCACCAGGTGATCTTCCTCTGTAAGGGACTTGGCGATCATGTCATCCACATAGCATTCTATTTCTTTGTGGATCATATCGTGGAACAATGTCACCATAGCCCGTTGATATGTTGCACCAGCATTCTTCAGTCCAAATGGCATCACTTTGTAACAGAACGTGCCCCAAGGTGTGATGAATGTTGTCTTCTCCATGTCTTCAGGTGACACCTTGATCTGATTATATCCTGAAAATCCATCCATGAAGGAGAATACCGAGAACTGAGCCGTGTTATCCACCAATACATCAATGTGAGGTAATGGGAAGTCATCTTTCGGACTGGCTCTGTTCAGATCCCGGTAGTCAACACACATTCTTACTTTGCCGTCCTTCTTAGGCACAGGTACTATGTTAGCAACCCACGGCGGATAGCTAGTTACAGCAAGGAACCCGGCGTCCCATTGCTTTTGTACCTCTTCCTTGATTTTCATAGCCATGTCCGGGCGAGTTCGGCGCAGCTTCTGTTTAACTGGTGGGCATTCTTCCCTTAAAGGCAGCTTGTGCACAACAATGTCGGTATCCAACCCTGGCATGTCTTGATACGACCAAGCAAACACATCAACATACTCTTGAAGCAGATCTATCAGTTGTCTCTTCACTGAGTCTTGCAGGCAGGCCCCGATTTTGACTTCTTTCACGTCTTCATCTGTACCAAGATTTATCACTTCAATTTCCTCCTGATGGGGAGTAATAACCTTTTCCTCCAGTCTCAACAACCTGGCTAGCTCTTCAGGAAGCTCATATTCTTCATCAACCCCTTCATCAGCTTGATTGATTGGATTGTCAAAGTCATACGATGTCATAGCCGTGCTGTTGTCGGTGCTGTCAGGAAGGCACTCTCTGCAAGGGTTAAGTTTGTTCATTTTAGTGATTGATTTTAATCTTGCTTTAGAAAAAGTGAAATGAAGTTATCATTTTGAAAACACCGCCATTTATTTTTTGTACAAAAAGAAAAATGGAAAAACAGTGAGCATAAAAGGAAAAGACTCGTTTGCAAAAAGATGTCTGATATTTCATTAATTTAATCTTGTTTGCACAAAAGTACAGATGGCCCTGGTTACAAAATGAGTCTTGTCATCTTGGGCAAGATGCAAGACTTTGATGCATGCTATATAAAAAAAATACAGGAAATAATAATTACTCTGCATGAGTAACTCTTATAATTTCCTGGGAAGACCAGTTCGAGACACTGCTCCCCGGGATCTTCGGACGAATCCAATTCTCCAGATTGCGCTCCTCTTCCAGCTCGTCTTCCAGACAGTTGATAGCATCGGGGGTAAGCATCCCCCCACTGACAAAACCAGGCTCTCCAGCAGCCTTTGCTTGATGTTGAGTTGGTTTGTAACCCAACCCAAATTTGTCCTTCTTCTCCTCCACAGCTAAAACCTTGCCCCAGCCTAGGGCAGTTCCTTCTTCAACAACCTTCCGGGCTTGTTGGTAAGATGACATTGGAGTACCAGATACAGCAGATGCTTCATTGACATTCAAGGCTTCAAAACCTTGGCTCATTGTTTCATGGATCTCTCCATCCATTTCAATGTATTTATAAGTAGCCAGATGGCTAACAAAAATGTCCTCCTCTCCACAGATTGTGACAACTTGGCCTTCCCACTCAAATTTTAACTTTTGGTGAAGGGTAGACGTTATTGCGCCGGCGGCGTGAATCCAGGGTCTACCCAACAAACAGTTGTAGGCGGGCTGAATGTCCATCACATAAAAGATAGTTTTAAAGGTCTGCGGGCCAATTGTCACAGGCAGCTCAATTTCTCCCAGAACCGATCTCTTCGAACCATCAAAGGCTCTCACCACCAGGTTGCTGGGTCTCAATGCCAATCCATCATATTCTAACTTCACCAGAGCCTTCTTTGGTAAGACATTCAGGGAAGAGCCTGTGTCCACCAGCACATGAGAAAGGACAGCTCCTTTGCATTCCATGGTTATGTGCAAGGCTTTGTTGTGATTGCGGCCATCCGCTGTCAAGTCAGAATTGGTAAACCCTAGCCCATTGCTAGCAGTAACATTTCCAACCACGGTTTCCAACTGGTTGACAGTAATCTCCTCAGGCACGTAAGCTGCGTGCAGGACTTTAAGTAGTGCATTCCGATGGGCTTCGGAGCACATAAGCAGTGAGAGGATAGAGATTTTGGATGGCGTCTGGTGAAGTTGATCCACAATTTTGTAGTCACTCTTTTTGATGATCCGCATAAACTCATCAACTTCCTGATCAAATGGAGTCTTCAGGGCTTCTTTGGCAGCTGGATCTTCCTGCACCGGGCCTTTACCCTTTGCCTTGGCAGCAGCTTCTGCTTCGGCAGTGGGTCTTTGAACTTGTGAAGCGAAGAGACGTCCGCTTCGGGTGAAGCCTCCGCCTCCCCCCACATTATCTACTTGTGGTGCGGGTGTGGATGTTTCCAGAGTGATTCTTTTTCCTTCGCAATACACGTCAGAGCCATAGTGCCAAGGGATGGCCCTATTGCTTTCATATGGTACTGGTCCAGGCACCGTGACAGTGACCGGACTGATTGCTGCTGCTGAAGGGACTGTTATTGTTTGTGGATCATAAAAGATTGTAACTGGTGCTCTGGCGGGAGCAGCACCTTCTGAATGGTAAGCGGAATTATTTTCAGGATCGTAGAATATGGTAACAATGGAGACATCTTCATGATTGATTGCTGGTGTTGTAGGAGGTTCTGTTGGAAGGACTGTTGTTGTTGTTGATGGAGAGTCGAAATGGAATGAAGCTGAAGTTGTAGCAGGAGAAACTGTTGAAAACTGATCATTTGGGAGGACAGGTGAAGTACTTGTTGATGCTGCTGATGAATTGTCGGGAACAATAGTTGCTGCATTTGTAGGAGGATCTGAAACCGTTGCTGATGAAGTTGCTTGATTTGCCGGAAATGATGTAGTGATCTGGAGCAAGCCACTCTGAATAAGGCTGTCAATGCCATTTCTCAGGTCCTCACACCCATTCCATGAAATATTGCAATAGGGACACCCTAGTTCACACCCCGGAAATATTTGGTTTTCTCGGAGTTGAGCTTTGATTTCCACCAATGGTGTCCTGATCTGATCCACACTAGTTATCAAATAAGATGGTTGGTCTTCTTCAATAACATTAATTCGAGGACCACCATGGTTTGGCATAGGGTTTTTATTGACATTGGGCGGAGGTGCAAAGTTCAGAGCCTTGGAATCTACCAAGTCTTGTACCTTCATATGCAGAGCCCTGCATTTTTCTGTACTGTGACCAGGTGCGTTCGAATGAAAAGCACACCTAGCATTGGAGTCATAGTTTCTTGGTAAACTGTTGGGATCCGGAGGTGCCAACGTTCTTAGCTCAACTAGGTTGAGTTTCAGAAGTTGTGGCAGCAAAGCAGCATACGGCATTGGGATCGGGTCGATCACTCGGTTAGCTTGGGATGGCCTCTGTTGGAATGGCCTCTGTTGATTTTTGTTGTTGGAGTTGTTGTAGTTTCTTGGAGGATACTGATTCTGATGGTACTGAGGTTGTTGTTGGAAGTTGTGTTGAGGAGGTTGATAGACTAGCTGTGGATGAGCTGGAGCAGGGATGGTGACTGTTGCTATTGACCTCTGAGCATATTGGGGCCTACCCCTGTCGGTGTGAATGGCATTGGTCTCGCCAGTTCTTCTTGGGCCTGCAAAAGGCTTTCTTGTATTACTGGACGAGCTTGCACCGTTGTCTGAGATCTTCCCCATTTTTAACAGGCTTTCAATTCTCTCCCCAGCTATGACAACATCTGCGAAGCTGGTGGAAGAGAAAGCAGCTAACCTGTCAATATAGGTTCCCTGAAGAGTATTCATGAACATATCTGCCATTTCCCTTTCAGACATTGGTGGTTGAACGGCAGCAGCCAATTGCCTCCATCTTTGGGCATATTCTCGGAAACTTTCCCTTGACGACTGTGACATTCCCATTAGGAGAGTCCTGTTGGGTGCCATGTCTAAGTTGTATTGATACTGTCGGATGAAGGCCTCTGCCAGGTCCTTCCAGCATCTCACAGTTGCCCTTGTCAAATGGGAATACCATTCCCTTGATGCTCCAGTCAAGCTATCTTCGAAGTAGAACATCCAAAGTTTCTCATCCATTGTATAGGCCTTCAGCCTTCCCAGAAATGATTGTAGATGAGTCCGGGGGCATGAAGTCCCATTATACTTTTCGAAACAAGGAGGTTTGAACTTATGGGGGATCCTGACCCCTTCTACCAAACCCATGTCCATGACGTCGAAACCCAAAGAATTTTGAGATTCCAGGGACCTCAACTTCTCAGCTATTTCTTCCAACCGTCTATCATAAGTTTCCTCTCCGGCACCCATTACTGTATACTGGTCCTCCTGAGGATCTTCTTGAAGTACTCTGGCTGCTGTGGCTGTCCCTTGTATATTGACAGGGATGTTGGCCTCTGGATGGAGATGGGGTCCAAAAACTGGGGGATTGACATGAGGTTGGACCCTCTCGTTGTTACTTGTGCCAGCAGTTCCCACATGGGGCTCCTCTTGATTCCTTCCTTCTACCAAAACTCTGAGCCTCTCCTGGCTTTGAGCTAAATTGTTCATCACTTCCATGAATTGTGTTATCTGAGTTCTCATCTCCAACCTTTCGTTGGCCATCTGGTTTCTGACCTCCGTGAGGTCTTGCTGCATCTGATCCATCTGAATTCCCGGAAGGTTGTTTCTAGTTGGGTACCTGTGTGGCCTGTTGAGGGGAAATACCCGGCGGCGAGCAATAATTCCTGAATATCACAACAGAGGTTAGCAACAACAAAACAAAAACCTACAAAACAAACAAAAGGGTTAGCATGCAATGCAGTTATGCTTATTTGTTCTCAAGGTATCCGGCTTGGCCTTCAGTTTTGACCCTTCCAGACCCTTGAAGATGCTGCTGTTGAAGTTGCTTTTGAAGTGAACTCAGGTGGAAACCAACACAAATATATTACAAAAATGTGAAATAATACAATTTGTTCAAGTTACAACACAAGCCCTCAAAGGGGTCAAAATACATCACAAAAAAGCAAAAGTACATGGAATGGGAAAAAACAACAAGCAAATGATCAAACTCCAAGGCCAAACTCATCCTCACGAACTTCCTTGAGAAGTGCTTCGGTCACAGGATCAGCCGGATGCTCCGTAAGATTTCTGATGAGAAGGTTTCTTGTTGCAACTGCTGCAGTCAACTTCTTGTTCTGACTTTGGTCTTTAGACCTCTTCACTCCTGCTTTGATTTTCAGCTCTGATATTTCCTCCTGGGCTGCTGCCAGGGCTTTTTCCATCTGTTCCATCTTGTCCTGAACTCTCTTGTCTTCTAGAGTACGGGCCTCAGTGATCCGGACCCACCTGGCCTGACTCTCTTTCAAATACAAGTCTGTTCTTGCTCTCTGAAACTGGGCTTCTTTACAAGCATTCTTCAGAATCTGTTCACCAGCTTTAGACTTGTTGATATAATCTCCAGACTTCTCGATCTTAGTCAAGTGTTCCACTTTCAATTTCTCCAATCTCTCAATCTCCCTCACACCTTCACTCCTCTCCCGGAGGGTCTTCTGCAAAGCCTGGGTTAGCTTCCCATTTCTTTCCTTCAAGCTCTCAAACTCCTCCAAACTGATAGTGGCAGGGGGTGGTGCTGAAGATGACTCAGGCATGTCTTCTATGGTGAAGGGCATTCCAGAGAATTGGGCCCTGGCATGGGACCACTCATAATATTGGACTGATGCCACATTATTGCACTTCCCCAGAATGGTGATTCCCTTGGTTTGAACATTATCCCAGGCCCAGGCAGCCTGTCTAACAACAGCCAAACTAATCTTGTTCTCACAGTAGAGGGTCTCAACCAAGTCTTGTTCCCTAGGAGTATGAACCGGTGCATAGCCTAATTGCCTTCTGAACAGCAGAGGGTTGTAATTGATACTTCCCTTAACTCCTATTAAGGGCACATTGGGAAAGTGCCCACAGCTGGTGATTATATCTCTGCCCTTGGTGCTCTGAGTACACCATCTGATATCTGCTGAAGTGAGAACAGTGAGCCTCTTAGCCCAGTTGCTTTGCTGATGAGGATTTAGAAATGCATCTGTCCTGGGTAGATGCCTGAGAAGCCAAGCATGAAATAATGGAGCACAACACCTCACTAGCCTCCCCCTCTGCTTCTCATTCTTCTGATGTACTGAGTAATAGAGATCACCCAGTAAAGTTGGCACTGGGTTCTTCAGGATGAACAAATGGATTGCATTCTTGCTGATGAATCGAGGCTCATCTGCAAACAACACAATTCCATATACACTTAAGGTCAACAGAGCACAAACAGCTTTCCACTCTCCCAGGGAGGCTTTCAGACTAGCTTGAGAAATTAAGAAGTCCAGATGAAATCCAGGGATCCCAGCTTTAGAGGTCATATGATGTTCAATCAAAACAGGCTCCAGGTGCAAAGCTTTTGCTATCTCTCCATTGCTTGGAAAGACCATTTCAGGGTTGAAAGGGATTTCCCTCTTGATAGGCAAACCAATCAAAGATGAGTATTCTTCTAATAGAGGCCCCAACTGAAAGTCTTGAAAGGTGAAACATCTCAATGGGGGATCATAGAACTGAATGCAAGTGTGGATGAGGCTCCTCTGTGAAGGGTCCAGATCCACAACCATGTCCAGTATATCCCCATAATGCTCCCTGAACAGAGGTATGTGATCTGGAGTGATCAGGGTTTGGATCCTCCTGATGTCTGATAAGTCTGGTTGGAAGAAATGATAGGTGATGTTGCTTTTCTTTGGAGCCATGATGCTGAGACTGAGTAGAATAAGTGCTGATGAAGATGCTGAGGAGTGGGCCACTGGCTGGCTAGTGCTAGTAACTGAAGTATATGGCTGACAAACTGATGCAAGTGCTGGTGGAGATAGGTCAAAACTGCAGATGGGGTCAAAACCAAAACCAGATGAAAATGGATACCCTGAAACACAAATAAGCACATGTTAATATGATGCAATGAGTATGTATGCAAATGATATGCAGGGGTTTGTGACTGAGCTGGATCTGATTAACTGCCTTGATATAGATCCATGTGTGTTCAAGAATTCCAGATGGAGGTCTAAAAATCCAGTAACCAGGGTGGGGGACTCAAATAAAGAGCCACATGTCCAGGGTTTTAGAATCACAAGAACTATCCAACATGGAGTATTCTTAACAAAGTCAAAGTAACAGGGTATTCTGAGGTCAAGGTACCTGCAAACCTGTAAACAGCCCAACCCCCTCACCGGTGATGATCTAGAACAAGGATCCTCAGACTTGGATCGGTTATGAGAAGTGTAAACACTTCTAACCCGGAGGTACAGTGTTTACAATAACCATAACAATTCCTCCTCTAATTCACCTCAGTTTCTGAAGGTCAATACTAAAAGGTCATCCAGACTTAGCAGGCTTCCCAGATAGCCCTAGCATTGCAGGAAATCTGCAACACAGAGTTCTCAAGAAGAAACCCATATCTGAATCGTGTTTCATATTCCCGCACCAGACCGAAATGGAATGGGAAAGAATATGATTCACTCTAGCCTAGGTGTCACTCAGGTCCCAGGTATAGGACCTTAACTCTCAATGGAACACCCACCCACCAAAACAAGAAACCAGATCCAGCCAGCAGCAATGACAGTATGATATAAATAAATGCAATAAAGAAAGCAGTAAAGCAAACTGTACATAAAGCAATAAACAAAAATAAATACAAGCACAAACAAGCACATAACACCCCAGTAAACACAAATCAAACAAGCGCTAGGAGGAACCCACAAAAAGAACCAGAAGCCCTGGTTGCAGTATAAGGCTCCCCAGCAGAGTCGCCAAGTTGTCGCTCCCGACAAGTGACACAGGGTCAGATGAAGGTACAGATGCGAACGGTCGGCGAAGGGAACAGTGAGAACACACAACCGTGAACTCACTGGAGATGAATAGAGTCGCCAGCTGGGCATTTTTATCCCGGAGGAAAGGTAATGCTGCATAGACCTAGAAAGATACGGATAAGACGGTTTGCGAACCAGAGAGACTGAGAAAGGGGGTTGGTTACAACCTGGGAAGGTATTAGCACCCAGATTGTCCGTCGTACTCGACGGGATCCACGCTTAAAAGATTTGTGTTATAAAGGGGTAGTGTCAGTGCAATTTGTGTGTCAAAGAGCTGGAAAAGAATGTACAGGTGTCAGTGTAAAGAAATGTGATGTGTATAAATGTACAGTGTCAGTGTGAGAACAAGAATGAAGTGCTCAAGAATATGAGGCTAGGAGAATAAAGCTGGAAAGAGGGGGGATATACAGAGACTTTTGTTCGATAACCGTTAAGTTATGCCTACGTATCCTCTCGTGCAATGAGGAAGTCAGAACACCGTAGTTCGACCCAAAGAGACTAAAAGATAAATTGACTTGTGAACTGCTTACTTGCCTATGCTCAAGTGTATGATCTGTCTGGCACAGATGCAAACTGTCTTGCATTAGACGGAAAAGGCGAGTTCTCGTTTGTGAGTGAATGAGATGAGAAAAGAATCCCGGAGGAGACGATTATTGTTTGTTTTTGAGTTTTCAGTCTTTTATTTCTTTTTGGAGTTTGTCATAAGATAATGAGCTTAAGCCTAAACCAATGGGTTAGTAAACTCATCACATCTTCCCTCTGATTAGGGGTAATGAGAATACCTCAAGTGTGAAGTCAGATTCTCACACTTAATCACCTTTGGTGTAGGATTAAGACCATTAACCTACTTGTGATTATTTAGATGTTTTTGTGTTTTTGTTTAGTGTTGAGTAATGAGGTCAAGCCGTAATCAAGGATTAAACAGACTCATTACACCATCCTAAAAGAAGGATAATAGATGAGAATGTTTAAGTTGAGGAAGACTCCTCAACTTAATCCATGATTAGGGATTAAACCCATGACCAAACAAACCTTTGATTAAGTGGATTTTAGATTAATGATGATGATGATGAAGTGAATTTTATGATTTGTAAGACAACTTGAGGGGGACTTGTCCATTAACACTAGGGTTAGTCCTTCTTAACCACTTAAGGAAGAATTAGAACCCTAATGCAAGGCCCAAGTTACAAGTGTGATGTCTTGATAATTATTAGATGGATTAATTAAAGGATTTAAACACATAAAGGGTTCAAGACTTAGGATTAAAGTTATACACTCCATCCTAAAAGAAGGATGCAGGTATAACCCTAAGCACAAAGTCTCAAAGCCTTTAGGGTTTAGTCCCTGATTATGAGATGAGAAGAGAAGACTCAAAGAGAGACACAAAGGTAAAAAACTATGAGGGGACTAATCAAAACCCTAATTCATTATCATGCTTGGTTGTTCCTAAGGTTTGTGAGGTTTTCAAGAACAATCTTCAGAAGAACCACCAGGAAGCAGATGAACAGGATCAAGAGAAGCAAAGTGACTTGCTTCATTCAAGAAGTCAAGTCACTTGAAGAAAGAAAGTGGGAGGAAGAAGAATGAGCAAGCTCAATCTCAAACACAAATAGAAATGCAGCAATGGATGCAAGAGAGATGAAAAGAAAAGGTATGAGAAGTGAAGGCAAATCCACTTCTCAAGTTTACTTACCACCTGCAATGTTAGAAAGAAAATGCAATGCAATGCAAGATGAGATGAAATGATATGATGCTAAGCAAAACCAGAAGCATGTTGATGATGATTATGATGTTATGAGGTGCTGCAAACATGAGACAAGGCATGGAGATGTTCATACAAGATTATGAATGCAAATGATGCAAGCTAAGAAGCATGAACAAGCATGAAAAGTTATGAATCATACAAGACAAATGACATGGCAAGTATGAAATGCAATGATCAATGATGCTTTCTACATGTCTTAAGATGCCAAATGAATCATAAGAATGCACAAAATGCAAAGACAAGTCATGTTATGGAAGGAAATGCAAGAGGGATGCAAATGAAAGCCCAAATTAGGGTTTATGGATCAAACATCAAACACAAACCAAAAACAGAAGCAAACCTCATGATAAAAAATGGAAAATGGCACCCAAAGAAACCCTAGGCCTATGATGAACCACTGCCCAAAGGGGAGCTCTCAACTCTCAACCAAACTCAAGTTATGAATTTTCTAAGTTATTAGGGTTTTTTAGGGTTCTTAACAAAACAAATGTCAATCAATTTGGAAATGCAAGAACAATTCATGGCCTTTTTATCCTAGAAACTACATGCCAAATAGAAAACAATGCAAGAAGAATCAATGTCTCAACCTTCTCCAATAGGCAGAAATGATTTTTCAAACTTATGATCAAAATAATGCATAAAAAATGATTTAATTCAATGAAAAATTCTTAAAATGCATCAAGATCAAAAAAGAAATTTGGTTTGAAGGTTGGACAATGTTTCTAAATGTCTTAGAACATTTCATGAATTTTTTTGTAATTTTTAAATACCTAAAAGTATTTTTAATTAATTAATTCCCATTAATCAATTAAAAATAATCTTTTGAATATTTAAAAATACTTTTTTAATGATGAAAAATAAAATAAAAATATTTTTGTGTCATAAAAATTATTAAAACTTTAAGGAAAAAGTTTCATAATTTTTATGAATTTTTTGCCATTTTAAAATGATTATGCAAAACAAATGAATTAAAATGAATTAAAAATGAAATTAAACTGAAATAAACAAAAGTCAAGTGATCTGATGGTGGAGATTCAAATGGAAACACGCGCGCGTTGACCTGGCGCCAAATCCAAAGGCCAGAATTCAAATTTCGCTAATCAATGCTTATGCCCTAATCTCGCCGTTAAACACTCTCAGATGACCGGAACAGTGTTCCGGTCATCTTCTCCGTTCAACCAAAATCCCTAACTCACTCCATACGCATCTAAAATGAATTCTAAGAACCCAGAAATGATTCCCACAAGCTCACGAATCAAAACCCCCAATCAAAACAAATTTATGTTTCCTAAATCAACTGAATCGAAGAAAATAAGTTCTAGGTCACGCAAGCTTCAGACACAAATTAAATGCTTATTTCAAAACCATTTTCAAAACCAATGGTACCAGAATGATCAGCAAGACATGAAGAGCAAGTTTGTAACAAGAAAAATCATTTCTGGAAAAATAAATTTCAGGCTACCTGAGATTTGAAGCTCTCCACTTGAAGACTTTCTGGCTCTTTCTTTAAGTGCAAACCACTCCTTAGGACCCCTTGATGATGTTTGAATGCCTTAGAACAATTTATGTAGGCTGGTTGATGAGTTTCGAAAGCTCCTGCTTCAAGCTCAGTCAACAATGGCTATAGTGATTCTGGCTGATTCAGGCCATTGTGAATGATGGTTTGAGGTCCAGATGATGTATGGAGAAGCTTTGCAAGGTTTGTTTGGCTGTTTGTGAGCTAGGATGGAAGATTCGAATGGAACTGCAGAATGAGGGTGAAGAATGGTTATGGAGTAATCTGGCTGTTTCAGGCTTGTGCTTTGGGTGGTTTCTTGTCTATGAAGTGTGTTGAGTTGGATGATGAAGAAAGTTTTAGTGTTTGCAGGCTGTATAGAGAAATTCGAAAGCTTTTGCCAAATGGAAGGTTTTTGTGAATGTGGTGAATGAGTTTCTTACAGCCTTGCTTTGTGTTATGTTTAGCTTGCAAACTGTCCACATAATTCTCTCTCATTGGTCAGTTGACAAGACATGCCCTTTATTGATTGGTAAGGCAACTTTTGCAAAAAGTCCACTTCTTGTAAGAGAGGGCATGGGCTAAACTCTAGCTAAGTACAAAGGGCATGGGGCTGCGCAGCATGATGTGTGTATGAAGCTAGTTTGGTTCAGCAGCCAATGCATCAAGTTGGTGAGATGTGATCATGAGTTTTGCAACTTGTGACATTTTGGTTCACATGTGACTTCCTTGCCTAACCAAACATGAAACCATGACATTCTTGGTTCATTTCTGATTTTTAGGAGTTACATGATCATGTTAAGTGCATTAGAAGCCCATATGGTGACTGAATTGGCCTTGGAAGAAGAATTTGCAATTTTTGCCTTTGGTGCATAACTTGAAATTTAGTGATTTTTGCCAACTTTAACAAACCATAACTTTTGATCCAAGATGAATTAGATCATGTTCTTGTACTTTTTGAAAAGGGAAAGATGAGATCTACAACTTTCATGACCAAAGTTTTTCCATTTGAAGCATTTTTGGATCAAGAATCATGGCTTGAAAAATGACCTAAAATGGTGCATTCTTGAAAAGTCAACTATGCCCAAAAAGTCAACATTTGCAAAAACCCTAAATTCTTGATTTCTATGAACTTCAATCTTCTTCCATGATCAAATAAAGGCCATATACACTCAAAATGATGAAGATCACCCATTGGTTGGGTCATTGGGGGCCTCAGATGCCCTGATTTTGCACTGACTTGTCTAGAAAGTCAACTCTTGATCAGATGACTTCCCCATGGAATTTCTTCATGAAAATTGATATGCATACTCCCTATACCATATAGAGATCAATGGAAACAAGAATGACCAAAAAAATTGGAGTTATGGCCTCTGAAACCAAAACCCTAATTTTCAGTCAACTGTGCAGTTCAACCTGGCTCTGCATCCACTCAAACCCTAGCTCTTATGATTCCTCTGCAATTTTGACTTTGAGGAGATGAAATATGATATAGGAACACACATGGACCACTTTGAGTCGATTGGTTGCCTTTGGAATGGCTCAAGATGCTTTGGGATTGCTCAGATCACAAACCCTAGGTGCAGATGCCTTTGAAACTATCCTGTGAATCAAAAATGAGATGTGAGATGATATGATTGTGTTTATGCATATGAGATGATCACAAGCCATGGTGTGAATGGGTGAGGGAAAATTTGGGGTGTTTACAGGGTGTTATGTGTTTATTTGTGTTTGTATGTTTATATTTGTTTTTGCTTTATGTACAGTTGTTTATTGTTTTCTTTATAGCTTTGCATATTATCATACTGTTGTACTGTACTGCTGGTTGGATCTGGTTTTCCTTTGGTGGGTGGGGTTCTATTGAGAGTTAAGGTCCTACACCTGGGACCTGAGTGACACCTAGGCTAGAGTGAATCATATTCTTTCCCATTCCATTTCGGTCTGGTGCGGGAATATGAAACACGGTTCAGATATGGGTTTCTTCTTGAGAACTCTGTGTTGCAGATTTCCTGCAATGCTAGGGCTATCTGGGAAGCCTGCTAAGTCTGGATGACCTTTTAGTATTGACCTTCAGAAACTGAGGTGAATTAGAGGAGGAATTGTTATGGTTATTGTAAACATTGTACCTCCGGGTTGGAAGTGTTTACACTTCTCATAACTAATCCAAGTCTGAGGATCCTTGTTCTAGAACACCACCTGTGAGGGGGTTGGGCTGTTTACAGGTTTGCAGGTACCTTGACCTCAGAATACCCTGTTACTTTGACTTGTTAAGAGTACTCCATTTTGGGTCAGTTCTTGTGATTCTAAAACCCTGGATATGTGGCTCTTTATTTGAGTCCCCCACCCTGGTTACTGGATTTATAGACCTCATCTGGAATTCTTGAACACACTTGGACCTATATCAGGGCATTTTGATCAGATCCAGCTCAGTCACAGACCCTTGCATTTCATTTGCATACATACTCATTGCATCATATTGACATTTGCTTATTTGTGTTTCAGGGTATCCCTCTTCATTTGGTTTTGGTTTTGACCCCATCTTCAGTACTGACCTATCTTCATCAGCTATCTGCTTCAGTTATCACCTGCACCAGCCAGTCAGTGGCCCAGTTCTTCAGTATTATCATCAGCACCTGTCTCTACTCAGTCTCAGCATCATGGCTCCTAAAAAGAGCAACATCACCTATCACTTCTTCCAGCCGGAGTTATCAGACATCAGGAGGATTCAGACCCTGATCACTCCAGATCACATACCTTTATTCAGGGAGCATTATGGAGATATACTGGACATGGTTATGGATCTGGACCCATCACAAAGAAGCCTGATCCACACCTGCATTCAGTTTTATGACCCCCCACTAAGATGTTTCACTTTCCAAGATTTTCAGTTGGGCCCTCTATTAGAAGAATACTCATCATTGGTTGGTTTGCCTATCAGGGGTGGAATCCCTTTCAACCCTGAGATGGTCTTTCCTAGCAATGGAGAAGTAGCAAAAGCTTTGCATCTGGAGCCTGCTTTGATTGAGCAGCATATGACCTCTAAAGCTGGGATCCCTGGCTTTCATCTGGATTTCTTGATCTCCCAAGCTACCCTGAAAGCTTCTCTAGGAGAGTGGAAAGCTGTTTGTGCTTTACTGGCCTTGAGCATATATGGAATTGTATTGTTTGCAGATGAGCCTCGATTCATTAGCAAGAATGCAATCCATCTGTTCATCCTGAAGAACCCAGTGCCAACTTTATTGGGGGATCTTTACTATTCAGTGCATCAGAGGAATGAAAAGCAGAGGGGAAGGTTAGTGAGGTGTTGTGCTCCATTGTTCCACACTTGGCTTCTCAGGCATCTACCCAGGACAGATGCATTTCTAAACCCTCATCAGCAGAGTAACTGGGCTAAGAGACTCACTGTTCTAACTTCAGCAGACATCAGATGGTGCACTCAGAGCACCAAGGGCAGGGATATCATCACCATCTGTGGGCATTTTCCTAATGTGCCTTTGATAGGAGTTAAGGGCAGTATTAATTACAATCCTCTGCTGTTCAGAAGGCAATTGGGCTATGCACTGGTCCACACTCCTAGGGCACAGGACTTGGTTGAGACCCTCTATTGTGAGAACAAGATTAGTTTGACTGTTGTTAGGTAGGCTGCTTGGGCCTGGGATAATGTTCAAACCAAGGGAATAACCATTCTGGGGAAGTGCAACAATGTGGCATCAGCACAATATTATGAGTGGTCCCGTGCCAGGGCCCAATTCTCTGGGATGCCCTTTACCATAGAAGACATGCCTGAGTCATCTTCAGCACCACCCCCTGCCACTATCAGTTTGGAAGAGTTTGCGAGCCTGAAGGAAAGAAATGAGAGGTTAACTCAGGCTTTGCAGAAGACCCTCCGGGAGAGGAGTGAAGGTATGAGGGAGATTGAAAGGTTGGAGAAAATGAGAGTAGAGCACCTGACTAAGATTGAGAAATCTGGGGATTATATCAAAAAGTCAAAGGCTGGAGAACAAATTCTGAAGAATGCTTGCAAGGAAGCCCAGTTCCAGAGAGCAAGGACAGACTTGTATCTGAAGGAGAGTCAAGCCCGGTGGGTCAGGATCACCGAGGCTCGTACCCTGGAGGACAAGAGAGTTCAAGACAAGATGGAGGAACTGGAAGCTAGTGCAAAAGAACAACAAGAAGCCCTGGCAGCAGCCCAAAGGGAGATATCAGAGCTGAAGGTCAAAGCAGGGGTGAAGAGGTCAAAGGACCAAACTCAGCACAAGAAGCTAACAGCAGCTGTTACGACCCGGAATCTCCTCATCAGGAATCTCACGGAGCGTCCGGCTGATCCTGTGACCGAAGCACTTCTCAAGGAAGTTCGTGAGGATGAGTTTGGTCTTGGTGTTTGATCATTTGTTTGTTGTTGCTTTCTTTCCATGTACTTTTTATTTTCTTGTACTGTATTTTGACCCCTTAGAGGGCTTGTGTTGTAAAATGAACAAGTTGTATTATTTCACCTTCTGTAATATATTTGTGTCAGTATGCTTCATCTGAGTTTTCTTCAAGCAACAACAACAGCATCTTCAAGGGTCTGGAAGGGTCAAAACTGAAGGCCAAACCAGATACCTTGAGAACAAATAAGCATAACTGCATTGCATGCTAACCTTTTTGTTTGTTTTGTAGGTTTTGTTTTATTGTTGCTAACCTCTGTTGTGATGCCTCAGGAACTATTGCTAGGCGCCGGGTATTTCCCCTCAACCGTCCGCACCGTTATCCAACCCGAAACAACCTTCCGGGAATTCAGATGGATCAGATGCAGCAGGACCTCACTGAGGTCAGAAATCAAATGGCGAATGAAAGGCTAGAAATGAGGAATCAAATGACTCAGTTTATGGAAGTTATGAACAACATGGCTCAGAGCCAGGAAAGATTGAGGGCCATGGTGGAAAGGCAGAATCAAGAGGATCCACATATAGGGACTGCCGGTACCAGTAACAATGAAAGGGTACAACCTCACGTCAACCCTCCGGTATTTGGACCACACCTCCATCCTGAGGTCAATATTCCTGCAAATGTTCAAGGGACTGCCACCGCAGCTAGGGTACTTCAAGAAGACCCCCAAGAGGACCAGTTTACAGTAATGGGTGCTGGGGAAGAAGCTTATGATAGGAGATTGGATGAGATAGCTGAGAAGTTGAGGTCCTTAGAATCTCAAAACTCTTTGGGCTTCGATGTCATGGACATGGGCTTGGTAGATGGGGTCAGGATCCCCCATAAGTTCAAGCCTCCTTGCTTTGAAAAATACAACGGGACTTCATGCCCCCGGACTCATTTACAGTCATTTCTGGGAAGGCTGAAGGCCTATACAATGGATGAGAAGCTCTGGATGTTCTATTTCGAAGACAGCTTAACCGGCGCGTCAAGAGAATGGTACTCTCACTTGACAAGGGCAACTATTAGATGCTGGAAGGACCTGGCAGAGGCCTTCATCAGACAGTATCAGTATAACTTAGACATGGCACCCAACAGGACTCTCCTAATGGGAATGTCACAGTCGTCAAGGGAAAGTTTCCGAGAATATGCACAGAGATGGAGGCAACTGGCTGCTGCCGTTCAACCACCTATGTCTGAACGGGAAATGGCAGATATGTTCATGAACACCCTTCAGGGAACTTATATTGACAGGCTGGCTGCTTTCTCTTCCACTAGCTTTGCAGATGTTGTCATAGCCGGGGAGAGAATTGAAAGCTTGTTAAAAATGGGGAAGATCTCAGACAACGGTGCAAGCTCGTCCAGTAGTACAAGAAAGCCTTTTGCAGGCCCAAGAAGAACTGGCGAGACCAATGCCATCCATTCAAACAGGGGCAGGCCCCAATATGTTCAAAGGTCAATAGCAGCAGTCACCATTCCTGCTCCAGCTCATCCTCATCCAGTCTATCAACCTCGTCAGCAAAACTATCAGCCGCAACCTCAGTACCACCAGCAAAGTCAGTACCCTCCAAGGAATTACAACAACAGCAACACCAACAACAACAGTCAACAAAGGCCATTCCAACAGAGGCCATCTCAAGCTAACAGAGTGATCGATCCGATCCCAATGCCATATGCTACTTTGCTGCCACAGCTTCTGAAACTCAACCTGGTTGAGCTAAGAACGTTGGCACCTCCGGATCCCAACAGTCTACCAAGGAACTATGACTCCAATGCTAGGTGTGCTTTCCATTCAAACGCACCTGGCCACAGTACAGAAAAATGCAGGGCTCTGCATATGAAGGTGCAAGACCTGGTAGACTCGAAAGCTCTGAATTTCGCACCACCACCCAATGTCAATAAGAACCCCATGCCGAACCACGGTGGTCCTAGGATTAACGCTATTGAAGAAGACAAGCCGTCTTATTTAATAACCAGTGTGGGACAGATCAGGACGCCATTGGTAGAAATCAAGGCTCAGCTCTTGGAATGTCAGATGTTCCCAGGGTGTGAATTGGGTTGTGCTTACTGCAATATCTCGGTAAATGGGTGCGATAATTTGAGGAATGGCATAGATGGCCTTATTCAGAGTGGCCAACTTCAGATCACCACATCATTTCCAACAAATCCAGCAATATCATCAGCAACGGTTTCAGAACCTCCTACAACTGCAGCAACTATTGTTCCTGACAATTCTTCGGCTTCATCAACAAGTACTTCATCCATCATCTCAACTGATCAGTTTGCAACAAATCATCCTGCTACAACTTCAGCTTCACTCCATTTTGAGACTTCTACAACAACAACATCATTTCTTCCGACGATATCTCCTACAACTCCAGCGACAAATCATGAAGATGTATCTACTGTCACAATATTTTATGATCCTGAGAACAACTCTGCCTACCATTCAGAAGGTGCTGCTCCCACCAGAGCACCAGTTACAATCTTTTATGATCCACAAACAATTACAGTCCCTTCAGCAGCAGCAATCAGTCCAGTCACTGTCACGGTGCCTGGACCAGTACCATATGAAAGCAATAGGGCCATCCCTTGGCACTATGGCTCAGACGTGTACTGCGAAGGAAAAAGAATCACTCTTGAAACATCAACACCTGCACCACAAGTAGATAATGTGGGGGGAGGCGGAGGCTTCACTCGAAGCGGACGTCTCTTTGCTCCGCCAATTCGAAGACCTACTGCCGAAGCAGAAGCTGCTGCCAAGGCAAAGGGAAAGAGCCCGGTCAGGAAGATCAAGCTGTTAAAGAAGCCTTGAAGACGCCGTTCGATCAAGAAGTTGATGAGTTTATGAGAATCATCAAAAAGAGTGATTACAAAATTGTGGATCAACTTCACCAGACGCCATCCAAGATCTCCATCCTCTCACTGCTGATGTGTTCCGAAGCCCATCGGAATGCATTACTCAAAGTCTTGCACGCAGCTTACGTGCCTGAAGAGATCACTGTCAACCAGTTGGAGACCGTGGTTGGAAATGTTACTGCTAGCAATGGGCTAGGGTTCACCAATACTGACTTGACAGCGGATGGCCGCAACCACAACAAAGCCTTGCACATCACCATGGAATGCAAAGGAGCAGTCCTTTCTCATGTACTGGTAGACACGGGGTCGTCCCTTAATGTCTTACCAAAGAAGGCTCTGGTGAAGTTAGAATATGATGGATTGGCGTTGAGACCCAGCAACCTGGTAGTAAGAGCCTTTGATGGTTCTAAGAGATCGGTTCTGGGAGAGATTGAGCTACCTGTGACAATTGGCCCACAGACCTTTAAAACTATCTTTTATGTGATGGACATTCAGCCCGCCTACAGCTGTTTGTTGGGTAGACCCTGGATCCACGCCGCTGGCGCAATAACGTCTACCCTTCACCAAAAGTTAAAATTTGAGTGGGAAGGCCAAGTTGTTACAATCTGTGGGGAGGAGGATATATTTGTTAGCCATCTGGCTACTTATAAGTATATTGAAATGGATGGGGAGATCCATGAAACAATGAGCCAAGGATTTGAAGCCTTGAATGTGAATGAAGCATCTGCTGTATCTGGAATCTCCATGTCATCTTACCAACAAGCCCGGAAGGTTGTTAAGGAAGGAACGGCCCAAGGCTGGGGCAAGGTTTTAGCTGTGGAGGAGAAGAAAGACAAATTTGGGTTGGGTTACAGACCAACTCAACATCAAGCAAAGGCTGCTGAGAAGCCCGGTTTTGTCAGTGGGGGGATGCTTACCCCCGATGCTATCAACTGTCTGGAAGACGAGCTGGAAGAGGAGCGCGACCTGGAAAGCTGGATTCGTCCAAAGATCCCGGGGAGCAGTGTCTCGAACTGGTCTTCCCAGGAAATTATAAGAGTTACTCGAGCAGAGTAATTATTATTTCCTGTATTTTATAAGCATGCATCAAAGTCTTGCATCTTGCCCAAGATGACAAGACTCATTTTGTAATCGGGCCATCTGTACTTTTTGTGCAAACAAGATTAATTAATGAAATATCAGACATCTTTTTGCAAACGAGTCTTTTTCTTTTCGTTCACTGTTTTTCCATTTTTCTTTTTGTACAAAAAATAAATGGCGGTGTTTTCAAAATGGCAACTTCATTTCACTTTTCTAAATAAAGATTAAAATCAAATCACTAAAATGAACAAACTTAACCCTTGCAGAGAGTGCCTTCCAGACAGCACCGACAACAGCACGGTTATGACTTCGTATGACTTTGACAATCCAATCAATCAGGCTGATGAAGGGGTTGAAGAAGAATATGAGCTTCCTGAAGAGCTAGCCAGGTTGTTAAGACAAGAGGAAAAGGTTATTACTCCTCACCAGGAGGAGGTTGAAGTGATTAATCTTGGTACAGACGAAGACATGAAAGAAGTTAAAATCGGGGCCTGCCTGCAAGACTCAGTGAAGAGACAACTGATAGACCTGCTTCAAGAGTATGTAGATGTGTTTGCTTGGTCGTACCAAGACATGCCAGGGTTGGATACCGATATTGTTGTGCACAAACTGCCTTTGAGAGAAGAATGCCCTCCAGTCAAACAAAAGCTACGCCGTACTCGTCCAGACATGGCAATGAAAATCAAGGAGGAGGTACAAAAGCAATGGGACGCCGGGTTCCTTGCTGTAACTAGCTATCCACCGTGGGTTGCTAACATAGTACATGTGCCTAAGAAAGACGGCAAAGTAAGGATGTGTGTTGACTACCGGGATCTGAACAGAGCCAGCCCGAAAGATGATTTCCCATTACCTCACATTGACGTATTGGTAGATAATACGGCTCAGTTCTCGGTATTCTCCTTCATGGATGGATTTTCAGGGTACAATCAGATCAAGATGTCACCTGAAGACATGGAGAAGACAACATTCATCACACCTTGGGGCACGTTCTGCTACAAAGTAATGCCATTTGGGCTCAAGAATGCTGGAGCAACATATCAACGGGCTATGGTGACACTATTCCACGATATGATCCATAAAGAAATAGAATGTTATGTGGATGATATGATCGCCAAGTCCCTTACGGAGGAAGATCACCTGGTGAATCTGCTCAAGTTATTCAAGCGTCTGAGGAAGTACCAACTAAAGTTGAACCCCAACAAATGCACATTCGGGGTGCGATCCGGTAAGCTGCTGGGATTTATTGTAAGCGAGAAAGGGATTGAAGTTGACCCTGATAAAGTCAAAGCTATTCAAGAGATGCCTGCGCCGAAAACAGAGAAGGAAGTTCGAGGGTTCTTAGGTCGATTGAACTACATTTCGAGGTTCATATCTCACCTTACAGCAACCTGTGAACCCTTGTTCAAGCTGTTAAGAAAAGAACAGACGGTCAGGTGGAACGAAGACTGCCAGAAGGCTTTTGACAAAATCAAAGAATATCTGCAAGAACCTCCGATCCTTATGCCTCCAGTTGAAGGAAGACCTATGATAATGTACTTGACAGTATTAGAAGAGTCAATGGGGTGTGTGCTGGGCCAGCATGACGAGTCTGGTCGAAAAGAGTATGCAATATACTACCTAAGCAAAAAGTTTACCGACTGTGAACAACGTTATTCACTGCTTGAGAAAACTTGCTGTGCTTTAGCGTGGGCTGCTCGCCGACTGAGACAGTATATGTTGACCCACACTACTTTGTTGATATCCAAAATGGACCCAGTCAAATACATATTTGAGAAGCCAGCTCTTACCGGACGGGTTGCAAGATGGCAGATGATTCTCACCGAGTGTGACATACAGTACACCTCTCAGAAAGCCATCAAGGGCAGTGTATTGTCTGAATATCTTGCTGAGCAACCCATTGATGACTACCAGCCTATGAGATTTGACTTCCCTGATGAAGACATCATGTTCATTAAATCAAAAGATCATGAAGAGCCTATTCACACTGAAGGGCCCGACCCGGAAGAAGAATGGACTATGATGTTTGATGGGGCTGTTAACATGAATGGTCGTGGTGTTGGTGCAGTACTCATTACACCTAAAGGAGTTCACATGCCATTCTCGGTAAAGCTCACTTTCAACTGCACTAACAATGAAGCTGAATACGAAGCTTGCATTATGGGTCTTGAGGAAGCCATTGACCTCAGGATCAAGACATTGACCGTATTCGGAGATTCAGCTTTGGTAGTCAATCAAACCAACGGCAAATGGTATACACACCAGGATCATCTGATACCTTACAGGGATTATACAAGGAGGTTATTGACTTTCTTTACAACAGTCAAGCTTGAGTATATCCCTCGGGACGAGAATCAGTTTGCAGATGCCTTGGCTACCATTTCATCCATGATCAAAGTTCAAGCTGCTAACTTTGTACCTCAGATTTCAGTGTCTAGACTGGAAAGACCAGCATATGTATTTGCAATAGATGCTGTCAAGGACGATAAGCCTTGGTTCCATGACATTAAATGCTTCTTGGAGGATCAAACATACCCACCTGGGGCATCTTCCAATGATAAGAAGACGTTGAGAAGGCTTGCTGGAAGTTTCTTTCTGAACACTGATGGGTCTTTATACAAAAGGAACTTTGATATGGTACTCCTCAGATGTGTTGATAAGACGGAAGCAGATTTACTGATGCATGAAGTGCATGAAGGCTCTTTTGGTACCCATGCCGGAGGGCATGCTATGGCTAAGAAGTTGTTAAGATCAGGCTATTACTGGACCACAATGGATGCAGACTGTTGTGCATATGCCAGAAAATGCCACAAATGCCAGATCTACGCAGATAAAGTGCATGTGCCTCCCAATCCTTTGAACATAATGTCTTCACCCTGGCCCTTTGCCATGTGGGGCATTGATATGATTGGCAAGATTGAGCCGACTGCTTCAAATGGCCACAGATTCATCCTGGTCGCCATTGATTATTTCACCAAGTGGGTTGAAGCAGCCTCATATGCGAACGTCACAAGACAAGTGGTAGCCAGATTTCTGAAGAGAGATATCATCTGTCGATACGGAGTTCCCGAGCGAATCATTACTGATAATGGTTCCAATCTAAACAATAAAATGATGGCAGAATTGTGCCGGGACTTCAAAATTCAACATCACAATTCTTCTCCTTACAGGCCAAAGATGAATGGCGCTGTTGAGGCGGCAAACAAGAATATTAAGAAGATTGTGCAGAAGATGGTAGTCACCTACAAAGACTGGCATGAAATGCTACCGTTTGCCTTGCATGGGTACCGCACGTCAATCAGAACGTCCACTGGGGCAACACCGTATCAACTTGTGTATGGTATGGAAGCAGTCCTGCCTGTTGAAGTTGAATTACCCTCCTTACGGGTACTGATGGATGTTAAACTGAGTGAAGCAGAATGGGTTAGGGCCCGATACGAGCAACTGAGTCTGATCGAAGAGAAAAGATTGGCTGCAATCTGTCATGGGCAGTTATATCAGAAGAGAATGAAGAAGGCCTTCGATCAGAAAGTCAGGCACCGAGAGTACCAAGTGGGAGATCTTGTGCTGAAGAGAATCCTCCCTCCTCATACAGACCACAGGGGCAAATGGACTCCGAACTATGAAGGACCATTCGTGGTAAAGAAAGTTTTCTCTGGCGGAGCACTGATGCTCAGCACCATGGATGGTGAAGACTTCCCGTCCCCTGTGAATTCAGATGCAGTTAAAAAATACTTCGCATAAAAATGACCCGCTGGACATAAAAAACAGAATGTAAGTCCAGGCAAAAATAGGGCATCCCGGCGAGTCAAAAACAGAATAAAAGACTCGGGCAAAAATAAGGGAAATAAATGAAAAATGTACACCCGCTGAGTTGAAAAGCCGCATTGGACAACTCAGGCAAAAATGGGCATCCCGATGGATTGAAAACCCGAAAGGGCGATCCATGCAAAATAAGGGAATAAGCGAACAACTGCATTCTGAATTCGTCTGTATCACTTACAACTTGGAAAGCTTCAAAAGGATCAAGCTTCAATCAGAATCAACCTTCTTCAGAAAGCAAGACGAGAAGAACGTCATTGTCATACGAGTCATAGCAGAAGAGGAAGCTCCTTAAAGCATCGTCAACACCGCCAGCATTTTGTTTCTCAATTTGTAACAATCTCCTCATTTCAGGAGATACGTTTCTTTGACTGTATCTTGCCAATTCAGGGCACATGAATTAATAAAATCAGATTTTTCAGTCATGTTTCGTTTTGTATATTTTTATTTGCAAAGGATGTCTGGTGTCTCTAAAAAATCAATTGCATAAGTACAGATGCTTTTCTCCCAAAAATAATAATAATAAGACACATGCTTACAGGGAATATACTTACTCTCGAAAGTACTTAACTCCTATGACGGAATCCAGTAAAGGATACCTCGGGACCTTTTGTGCGTTTCCTTATCTTTGCAGGATCGCAGGTATACAGGACGCAACTTGGGGCATGTAAGCTTCATCCCAGCAAGCTGGCAAATCAACAAAAGATCTCAGCATCCGAAATGCTCTATCCCCAGCCGAGTTGCCTCTTGTTGCTCTCCCCAGCTGAGTTGCCTCTCATAATTCCCCAGCCATAGTACCAATCATTCTTCTTCAGTAAGATACAGAAGTTAGGGAATCATCTCCCCACAGAATCCCCAGCCTCTAGAAGATCACAACAGAGTGAAGAAAGCTTCTACAAACCCCAACTGGGTCCCATATTACAAGGATATGTCAATCAGTGACCTATATCCCCGAGCAGATACATCTCACCAGATCTATCAATGATTTCATCCCCAGCTGGGAGATCCATTTCAAACAGATCAGCCAGAGATCTTCGCGGCAACGGGATCCGAATCCCGGTTTGATATCTTTGCATAATCATGGCATTTGCATCATATTTTCCCCTCAGAGCGTAGCATTCCGTCTAATACGGAGCATTACGACAAAAATCCAACACATAGCATAATCATAAGCCATGTTGTGAATCGAACACTTGTGAATAATAACCGTTCATCATCATTGTACAGAAATCCCCACCAGAATCCCAGCAAAAGCAGTTGCCTTACAAATCACAAACACCAGTATACACTTCCTTTTGATACCCGTCCGTATCACCACTCCCCAGTAAAGTCGCCTGAACACTCTGTGCAAACAAATCACCCGTATCACGGATACATCATGACACCCGTCCGTGTCAAATCACCAGTAGAAAGCCAAAGACATCCTTCTTGCACACACATATACTTATATACACCTTCTTGACACTCGTCCGTGTCATATCCCCAGCACAGTCGCCTAGACTTTGTATATCAGATACTTGTTCGTATTACACTCTTCCCCCTTTGACACCCGTCCGTGTCACCCACCCCAGCAATTAAACACTCATCTATACACCATTCGCTCTTACACAGATACTCGTCCGTATCTTGTATATACCAGTTATATACCCACAGATTCAACAGTAGTCTTTGTTCTTTGTTAACCAGTTGGTACTCGTCCGCACCATCATCTCAGAACATTGCGTCTAGTGTTTGTTTCTACATGATACTCGTCCGTATCATAACCTTAAGGATGCTCGTCCGCATCTTTAATCCATACACCGTGTCAAACACTTGTGTCTTCTTGAATGTAGATGCTCGTCCGTGTCTACTATTCCCCCAGAAGAACCATCAGATTCAACACTCGTCCGTGTTCCTTGTTAACCAGTTGATACTCGTCCGTATCATCATCTCTGAACATGTGTCAGTTTGTTTCTACCCGATACTCGTCCGTATCATAGTCTTAAGGATGCTCGTCCACATCTTTAATCTATACACAAATATCTAAACATTCATACTTTCTTTTCCTGGTTGTAAATACTCGTCCGTGTTTACTATATCCCCAGTAGATCGCCAACAAAGCAAATTTTCCTTCTTATCTAACACTCGTCCTGTGTTATGATAAACCCTGAGAGCAGTCGTCCCCTGCTGAGTGGTCGTCCTCCACTTCTTGATGGTCGTCCTCCATCATGCTCATCCGATGGCCGTCCCCATCGTTGATTTTTAGCAGCCGTCCCCTGCTAGGTGGTCGTCCTCCACCTTTTGATGATCGTCCTTCATCACCCTATCCAATGGCCGTCCCCATTGTCGATTTCGGTTGTCTGACATTCGTCCTGTGTTATGATAAACCTTGAGAGCAGTCGTACCCTGCTGAGTGGTCGTCCTCCACTTCTTGATGGTCGTTCTCCATCATGCTCGTCCGATGGCCGTCCCCATCGTTGACCTTTTTTATCCGATGGTCGTCCCCGTCGTTGATATTTTCGGCAGCCGTCCCCTGCCAGGTGGTCGTCCTCCACCTTTGATGGCCATCCCCATCATATTTCTTTTATCCCCAATAGAGCAGCCGTCCCCTGCTAGGTGATCGTCCTTCACCTTTTGATGGCCGTACCCCATCATCTGTTTATTTCATTTATTCTTTAACCCGATGGCCGTCCCCGTCGTGGTCCCTTTTCCTTTTCTTTTAGCCCGATGGCCGTCCCCATCGTCGGTTACCTTGCTTTATGAACTTGATGGCCGTCCCCGTCATGTTTCATTAAATCCTCAGAGAATTTTACAGCTTTATCTTGATGGCCGTCCCCATCATGATTTTATTTCCCCAGCTAGTCGGCCGTCCCCGTCTTGGCTTTACCTTTTATCCCCAGCATGTCGGCCGTCCCCGTCATTGCTATTTACCCAGCAGTTGTCCTCTGCTCGACGGTCGTCCTCCGTCGCCCACACCTTACAATATACTTTATTTTCCTTTATTTTCTATATCCCTTTTCTTCTTCATTTCTGTGAGTGCAAATTTTGGACTGTCTTTGGTATTCAACCACAAGTTATCTTGTTAAGCCGTTGCTTACAACCTGCACAGCTAACTCATGTTTGAATAGGGGCAGCTGTAAACACCCCAAATTTGCCCTCACCCATTCACACCATGGCTTGTGATCATTCTCATATGCATAGACACAATCACATCATCTCATATCACATCTTTGATTCACTGCATAGTTTCTAAGTCATCTGCACCTAGGGTTTGTGATCTGAGCAATCTCAGGGCATCTTGAGCCACTCCAAAGGCCATCAATCACTTCAAAGGGATCTATGTGTGTTCAAGCATCATGTTACATCCTCACAAAGTCAAAATGCAAAAGAATCACAAGAACTAGGGTTTGAATGGATGCAGAGCCAAGTTTGACTGCACAGTTGACCTAAATTTAGGGTTTTGGTTTCAGAGGCCATAACCCCAAATTTTTTGGTCACTCTTGTTTCCATTGGTCTCTATATGGTATAGGGAGTATGCATATCAATTTTCATGAAGAAATTCCATGGGGAAGTCATCTGATCAAGGGTTGACTTTTCAGACAAGTCAGTGTAAAATCAGGGCATCTGAGGCCCCCAATGACCCAACCAATGGGTGATCTTCATCATTTTGAGTGTATATGATCTTTATTTGATCATGGAATAAGGTTTAAGTTCATAGAAATCAAGAATTTGGAAGTTTTGCAAATGTTGACTTTTTGGGCATAGTTGACTTTTCAAGAATGCCTCATTTTAGGTCATTTTTCAAGCCTTGATTCTTGATCCAAAAATGCTTCAAATGGAAAAACTTTGGTCATGAAAGTTGTAGATTTCATCTTTCCCTTTTCAAAAAGTACAAGAACATGATCAAACTCTTCTTGGATCAAAAGTTATGGTGTGACAAAGTTGGCAAAAAATCATTGATTTTCAAGATGTGCACCAAGTGTGAAAATTGCAAAATCATGTACCAAGGCAAATTGCAACTTCTAATTGGCATCAAACCATCACATAAACATTCTATAAGTCATAAAATTCAGAATGAACCAAGAATGCCCATGGTTTATGGTTGGTTGGACAAAGAAATCACATGTGAACCAAAGTTGTAACAAGTTGCAAAACCACTCATTTCTCTTCACCAACTTGCTGCATTGGCCCTTGAACCAAGCTAGCCCTTTCCCCTCATTTTGTTGCGCATAGCCCATGCCTTGTACCAAGCCTAGAACCACACCATACTTCCCTTACACAAAATTTGACTTTTTGCAAAAGCAAACTTACCTATCACTGCAGGCCATGTCACATCATCCAGCCAATGGGATTAGTTTATACTTTTCATTTGCAAGCCATTCCATACATCTAGCAAGGCTGAAACTCACTCATCCAACACATACACCAAAACACTCCATCTTGCATCTTCCTTCGAATTTGTTCTCTCAGCTTGCAAACACAAAAACCATCTCCATAGATCAACTCACCATACTTCATAGACCTCAAACCACCAAGAGCCAGGCCTGAAACAAGCAAGAACACCCCACTGCCATTTCTCACCTCAACTTGCAGTTTCATTCGAAACTCTTTCCACAGCACACAAACATCCAAACAAACACCACAAAGCTTCTCCACTCACCATCTGGATCACAAAGAACCACTCACAATGGCCTGAAACTGCCTGAATCATCCCTGCCATTTCTGACTGAGCTTGAGCAGGAGCTTGTCAAACTCCTCATCCATCCAACATAAATTCCTCTTGAGCATTCAAACATCATCTGGGGATCAAGTGGAGTGGATTGCACTGAAGGAAGTGGCCAGAAAGTCATCAGAGTGAAAGCTTCGAATCTCAGGTAGCTTGAAAAATATTCTTCCAGAAATCATTTCTTTTGTTCTAAACTTGCTCTTTGTGCCTTCCTGATCATGAATATGCTTTCAGTTTTTGAAATGGTGATGAAATGAACATTTAATTGCTCTCTGAAACTTGCGTGCCCTAGTTCTTATTTGCTTCGATTCAGCTTTGTTAGGGAATATAAATTTGTTTTGAGAGAGGTTTTTGATTCGTGAGTGAGTGGGGATCATTTCCCAATTCTTAGATTTCATTTTAGTTAGGTTTTTGGGGTTTTAGGGATTTTCAGGGGAGATGCTGGCCGGAGAAGACGACCGGAAGTCTTCTCCGGCCACCTGAAAGTAATTTGTGCCCTAATCATGTCATTAACTCAAGTTTGAATCTGGAGCGTACGATCCCTTTGACCAGTTGACCTCCCGCGTGTGTGTGTGGTCCAGATCTGTCTGATTAGCCCTAATCCACGTGTTTTATTTAATTAATCCATAATCAATTTAATTAAGTCAGAAGCCATCTGGACCCTCCACTAGCGCGCCAGTCAACCATTTCAAACTCAGAGCTCATCCTGGCCCTCCATTCTGATTACTTTCATTTTTATTTATTTTAATTCATTTTCTTTTCATTTTATTTGCATATTTATTTTAAAATAGTAAAAAATGTTTAAAAATTATGAAACTTTTTCCCATAAGTTTTATTAATTTTTAGGACACAAAAATATTTTTATTTTTATTTTTATCATTAAAAAGTATTTTTAAATATTTTAAAAGATTATTTTTAATTGATTAATGAGAATTAATTAATTAAAAATACTTTTAGGTATTTAAAAATCACCAAAAAATTCATGAAATGTTCTAAGACATTTAGAAACATTGTCCAACCTTCAAACCAAATTTCTTTTTTGATCTTGATGCATTTTGAGAATTTTCCATTGAATTAAATCATTTTTTGTGCATTATTTTGATCATAAGTTCAAAAATTCATTTCTGCCTATCTAAGAAAAGTTGGACATTGGTTCTTTTTGCTTTGTTTTGTGTTTAGCATGTAGTTTCTAGGATTAAATGGCCATGATTTGTTTCCTCATTTCCAATTTGTTTGGTATTTCTTTTGTTTAGGAACCCTAAAAACCCTAATAACTTAGAAAAATCATAACTTGAGTTTGGTTAAGAGTTGAGACCTCCCCTTTTGACTTTGGTTTAGTATAGGTTTAGGGTTTCTTTGGGTGGCATTTTCCATTTTTTATCTTAGGTTTTGCTTCTGTTTTTTGGTTTTTGTTTGTGGTTTGATCCATAAACCCTAATTTGGGCTTCCATATGCATCCATCTTGCATTCTCTTGCATAACATGACTTGCCATGACATTTCAAGCATCCATTTGATTCATTTGACATCATAAGACATATTGAAAGCATGTTTGATCATTGCATCATGTATTTTCCATGTTGTATGCCATATGCATCTCATAACTTATCATGTATGTCCATGCTTCTCAACTTGCTTCATTTGCATTCATGAACTTGTATGATTATTTCCATGTGCTGCCTCATGTTTATAGCATCTCATAGCATCATTAGCATCATGTAAATGCTTCTGGTTTTGTTTCTCATCATGTCATCTCATCCCATTTTGCATTGCATTGCATTTCTTTTCTAACATTTCAGGTGGTAAGTGACTTTGGGAAGTGAATTTGCCTTCACTTCTCACAACTTTTCTTTTCATTCCTCTTGCATCCATGCTGCATTTTTATATGTGTTTGAGATTGAGCTTGCTCATTCCTCTTCTTCTTACTTTCTTTCTTCAAGTGACTTGACTTCTTGAATGAAGCAAGTTGCTTTGCTTCTCTTGATCCTTTCATCTGCTTCCTGGTGGTTCCATTGAAGACTTCTCTTGAAAACCTCACAAACCTTAGGAACAACCAAGCATGACAATGATTAGGGTTTTGATCAGTCTCCCCTCTTAGTTTTACCTTTGTGTCTCTTTTGAGTCATCTCTCCTCATCTCATAATCAGGGACTAAACCCTAAAGGCTTTAAGGCTTTGTGATTAAGCTTATGCCTGCATCCTTCTCTTAGGATGGAGTGTATAACTTTAATCCTAAGTGTTAAACCCTTAAGGTGTTTAACTCCTTAATCAATCCATTTAATAATCATCAAGACATCACACTTGTAACTTGGGCCTTGTATTAGGGTTCTAATTCTTCCTTAATTGGTTAAGAAGGACTAACCCTAGTATTAATGGACAAGTCCCCCCCAAGTTGTCTTACAAACCATAAAATTCACTTCATCATCATACCATTGAATAAAATCCACTTAATCAAAGGCTTGTTTTGTCATGAGTTTAATCCCTAATCATGGATTAAGTTGAAGAGCTTTCCTCAGCTTAAACATTCTCATCTATTATCCTTCTATTAGGATGGTGTAATGAGTCTGTTTAATCCCTGATTATGGCTTAATCTCATTGCTCAACACTAAACAAAAACACCAAAAACATCTAAATAATCACAAGTAGGTTAATGATCTTAATCCTACATCAAAGGTGATTAAGTGTGAGAATCTGACTTCACACTTAAGGTATTCTCATTACCCCTAATCAGAGGGAAGATGTGATGAGTTTATTAAATCCATTGGTTTAGGCTTAAGCTCATTAACTTATGACAAATTCTCAAAAGCAATAAAAGACTGAAAACTCAAAAACAAACAATAATCGTCTCCTCCGGGATTCTTTTCTCATCTCATTCACTCACAAACGAGAACTTGCTTCTTCCGTCTAAATGCAAGACGGTTTGCACCTGAGCCAGACAGGTCATACACTTGAGCATAGACAAGCAAGCAGTTCATCAAAGTCAATTTTATCTTTCAGTCTCTTTGGGTCGAACTACGGTGTTCTGACTTCCTCATTGCACGAGAGGATACGTAGGCATAACTTAACAGTTATCGAACAAAAGTCTCTGTATATTCCCCCTCCTTCCAGCATTATTCTTTGAGCCTCATTATCATGAGCATCTTATTCTTGTTCTTACACTGACACTTTCATACTTCATATCACTTATACATCATACACTGACACCTGTATATCTTTTCCAGCTATTTTATACACAGATTGCACTGACACTACCCCTTTAAAACACAAATCTTTCAAGCGTGGATCCCGTCGAGTACGGCAGACAATCTGGGTGCTAATACCTTCCCAGGTTGTAACCAACCCCCTTTCTCAGTCTCTCTGGTTCGCAAACCGTCTTATCCATATCTTTCCAGGTTTATGCAGCATTACCTTTCCTCCGGGATAAAAATGCCTAGCTGGCGACTCTATTCATCTCCAGTGAGTTCACGGCTGTGTGCTCTCATTGTCCCTCTCGCTGACCGTTCGCGTCTGTACCTTCATATGACCAATTTTCATTTGTCGGGAGCGACACATGGTGAAACAAGTGAGTGCAAATTTGGGGTGTTTACAGCTGCCCCTATTCAAACATGAGTTAGCTGTGTAGGATGTAAGAAACGGCTTAACAGGCAAGCGAGATAACTCGTGGTTGAATACCAAAGGCAGTCCAAAATTTTAACTCATTGAATGAAGAAGAAAAGGGATATAGATTGGTAAAAGGAAATATAGTATGATTATAAAGTGCGGGCGACGGAGGACGACCGTCGGGAATGAAGCAATGACGGGGATGGCCAACATGCTGGGGAACTGAAAAGATTATGATGGGGATGACCATCAGGTAAAGCAACAAGACTCTCTGGGGATTAAAGGTAAATGATGGGGACGACCATCGGGTTGAGGAAATGAAATAAATGATGAGGGACGGCCATCAGGGGTGAAGGACAATCACCTAGCAGGGGACGGCTTCTCTGTTAGGGATAAGATGAGGGACGGTCATCTAATGTGAAGGACGATCACCTGGCAAGGTACGGTTGCCGAAAATACCACGACATAGGACGAATGCCGGATAGAAAAGGTCGACGATGGGGATGGCCATCGGATAAGCATTGATGAAGGACGATCATCAAGAGGTGACGATCGATCACCTAGCAGGGTACGGCTTCTCTCGGGGTTTATCACGACATAGGACGAATGTCGGATAACAAGATCGACGATGGGGACGGCCATCGGATAAAATGATGAAGAACGATCATCAAAAGGTGAAGGACGATCACCTAGCAGGGGACGGCTGCTCAAATATCACGACATAGGAAGAATGTCGGATAAAAAAGATTCCAATAATGGAGACTCCGCTGGAGGAATGATGAAGGACGATCATCGAGAGGTGAAGGACGATCACCTGGCAGGGTACGGCTGCCGAAAACATCATGACATAGGACGAATGTCAGATGGAAAAGAAATTTGCTTTTTACTGGCAATTTGCTGAGAACTCTTCCGGGGAATGGTAGACACAGACGAGTGCCTAAATGTAAGAAAGGGTATAAGTGTTTGGCGATGTGTGCAGGTTAAAGATGCGGACGATCATCCTTAAGACTCTGATACGGACGAGTATCGGTAGAAACAAACGCTGATGCATGTTCAGAGATGATGATACGGACGAGTACCAACTGGTTAACAAAGAACACGGACGAGTGTCGAATCTGTGGGGAACAAGTGTATATACTAAATACGGACAAGTATCTGTATAAGTAAAAACAAGTTTTGATGAAGTATGAGCAAGTCACGGATGGGTGTTCAACTTGCTGGGGAGAAATGACACGGACGAGAAAAAGTGTATAAGTTATGAACTGAGGAGTGTAAAAGGTAATCGGGTGACCTGTGGGGATAGGATGACACAGACGAGTGTCAACAAGAGTGTATAAACAAGTACTTGGTTTACAACAAGTGTTTTGGGCAACCATGCTGGGGATGAGTGACACAGACGGGTGTTAAAAGTGTGTATAGGTATCTGTTTGTGGCTTATATATGCAGGGGATGATATGACACGGACGGGTGTCGAAAGAGGGTATATATACATGTATCTGTGAGTGCAAAGGGGATGCTTTGGCTTTCTGTCGGGGAGTCTGGGAAGTATTTTGTATATTGTTGATGGAATGTCAGTATTTACAAGTGTTTGGTTCGACACATGGCTTATGATTATGCAATATGTTTGATTTTTTCCGTAATGCTCCGTATTAGACGGAATGCTACGCTCTGGGGGAAAATATGATGTGAATGCTATGTTTATGCAAAGATACCGATCCGGGATTCGGATCCCGTTGCTGTGAAGATCCCTGGTTGATTTGCTTGAAGTGGTATCCCAGCTGGGGATGAGATCGTGGGTAGATCTGATATATATGACTCTGCTTGGGGAAACAAATCACTGATAGACCTATTCTTGGTGATGAGGAGCCCAGCTGGGGTCTGTGGGAGCTTTCGTCACTTTGTTGTGAGATCTTCAGGCATCGCTCTTCTGGATAGAGGCTGGAGCTCTGCGGGGGGATGGTTCTCTATCTTTGCACTTGGCTGAGGAGGAACGGTCACTGAACGACCTTCCTAGTGACTTCTGTGGGGATCCTGCTGAGGATAATGAATTTAGCTGGGGAACTGAGCCCCTTATGATGCTGTTTGGAAGACATGTTGAGGAAGTAATGATTTGACAGCTTGCTGGGGAGAAACTTTCATGCCCCAGGTCGTACTTTGAATACCTGCAATCCTGTATGACAAAGAAACGTACAAGTATCCCGAGGTATCCCTTACTGGATTCCATCATAAGAGTTAGACACTCCCGGGAGCAAATATATTTCATGTAAGCATGTTTTTTTAGAAAAGACGCATTTGTATTTATGCAATCATTATATTAAGGATATCGGACATTTTTTGCAAAAGAAAATAGAAGGTACGAGACGAAACGTGACTGAAAATCTGATTTTATTAATTTTCGTGCCCTGAATTGGCAAATACAGTCAAAGAAACAAATCCCCTGAAATGAGGAGATTGTTACAAAATTGAGAAACAAAAAGATGGTGGCAATGTTGATGATGCTTCAAGGAGCTTCCCTTTTGCCATGACTCGTATGACATTGACGCTCTTCTCATCCTGCTTTTCGAAGAAGGCTGATTCTAACCGAAGCTTGAACCTTTCAAAGCTTACCATGTTGTAAGTGATACAGACGAATTCAGAATGCAATTGTTTGCTTATTCCCTTATTTTGCGTGGATCGCCCTTTCGGGTTTTCAATCCACCGGGATACCCATTTTTGCCTGAGTTGTCCAATGCGGCTTTTCAACTCAGAGGGTGTACATTTTTTTATTTATTTTCCCTTATCTCGCCCAACAAGACGAGCGTCCTGAGTCAAAATAATCGGAGCGAGTAACGAGAGCTCGTTATCCTCCTTTCTACCGCTTAAGGCTCGTGGCGTACAAATCTTCTCGTTTTATTAGAATGTTTTATTTCCTAAGACCACTTGACGTTGGATCAAGGGTTTGGAGCTAATCGGAACATTTTGGTTTTTTTTTTTAGGTTAGAGGGTAAATACAAGTGGAGGTTTATTTTTGTGGTTTGTTAGCGAGGCACAAAGCGCTCGGCTCGCAAAGAGAGGTGAATCCTAAACGAAACGATAACAGGAAAATAAAGTGCAAGTGTGCAAGTGAGATCGCTTGGCGTTGGACCAAGGATTCAAAATAAATAAAATGCAGAAAATAAAATGCGTACAAAGTAATGGGAGGGGGATACAAAATAAATACAGGGGATTGCGAGAAATAAATGGTCTTGTTGTAATTAGCCCAAGAGAAAGCGTGTGTGCAGTGTGTTTTGAACTATTCGAAGGCGTTCGGCCTGTTTGATCGGGACACAACTATTTGAAGGCGTTGGACCTTTTAATCGAGCGCAACTATTCGAAGGCGTTGGACCTTTTCGGGACGCGACGAAATTTTATTCGTGAACTGCCTTAGAATCAATTCAAAATCGGAATCATTCTATAAGGAGTCGAAACGATACTTTTTTTAAATGCGAAAAATAAATAAATTAAATGAATTGAATTGTTAGAATCAAAAATAAAATAATGAATATAAATAATAAATGAATTAAATAATATCAAGGATAATAAAATGAATTAAATTAAATTACATGTTTGTTTGTCGGAATAATAAAATGAAAAATTAATTACAAGGAGGGCCTCATATTGACAAAAAATCACCGATTAAAATCGGGCGAAAAATTGGCCTTTTAATATATCATTGGCCCTGAGATGAAAATTAATATATAAAAAAAAACAAATACTGCAATAAAAATATTTTCTTTAAACAATATCCAAATTGTAGGACAAAGTTAATATACACAACCAGAAAGAAAATTCATAATAAAGGACATAAGTATAAAAATATTTAAATAAAATGAACCAAAGAAAGAAATAGGATCAGTGATATATATTAGAAAACCAACATGGATTTCATAACAAAACAAAGAGAGGAAAAAACATATAAAATGAAAAAAGAGAATAACATATATATAAAAAAAAAAGAAACAAATGTAGATCTGTAGGATAAGATCACGGACTTAGGTGTAATGCGAACCCATAGTACCAGTGGCATCAAAGTATCCAATAATATGTAATACTTTTCCTCTTATTAACATAAAGAAAAAGTTCATATTAGTAAAACAAATATAAAGCAAACCGAAAAAAAATAATAAACAAATTAATATCAGTAAAACAAATATAAACAAATTAACATAAAGAAAAAAACTAAAAATAAAAAATGAAGCATAAACATGATAGGTGGTTTTAATAAGAAAAAATGATGTATCAGTTTTTTTAAAGAATAAATAAATAATAGAAGAGAATAAAAAAAATAAGCCAAACCCTCACCCCTTCGTCTTTCTCACTCTCACGCTTCTTTCTCTGTCTCGCGGTGGTCTTTCTCTTCGGTCTTCGTCTTCACTGCTTCTGGTTCGCAGCGGCGTGGTCTCGCGAGCCCTTCTCCGGCGGCGGCGAAGGGTGGTGATGATGGTGAGCGACTGATTTGGTTTACACTTGGATGGTGGTTCGCGTTGGGTGAGGTTTACAGGTTTCGGGAAGGGGTGGCCGGCGATGGTTCGTTTCGACGCGGTGGCCTGCCGGTGAAAGGGTGAAGCGGTTCAAAGGTTTAAGGTGAGTTTTGCGGTGGTGATTGAGCGTTGCCGCAGAGGTTCAGACGATGGAGGATCTAGTTGAGGTTTGTGAGCAGCGGCTGTGTTGGTCGGCGGCGCTCGCGGTGATGCGGTTTCGGAGAGGTGGCCGAAGCGGTTTTGGTTCGTCTCAGTCATGGTTTTCGCTGCGGTTTTAAAGGAGGCGGTAACAACAATTTTGGTTCGGATTTGCGAAAGGATTTGGAAATCACAGCGATTGGTTTTGGCGAGGTTCTGTTTCAGGTGTTTGTTTCACAATGTTTTGTTGATGTTGTGATGAGAATGGAGGAGATGAAGTGAGCTTTGGAAAGGGGTGGACTCGCGGTTTAAGGAGGTTTGTGGAAGAGGATATGACGGATTTGCAGTCAAGGAAGTGAAAAGAAAAAGGTATTGTGTTTAGATTTATGCAGTTGTTTCAGACTCCCGGTGCTTCATCCTCAATCTCTCGGAATCGACTCGCGGTGGCGAATCTCACTCTGTTTTAATTCATCTCAAATCTCAATGTTCTGTAATTTGAAAAGGGTGTGGAAATTGGATGAAGAAGGAGGTTCTGGTTTTGTTTCAAATCTTCACCTCTTTCTACTTTTTCTTTTTCTGGTTTTGTGAAATGTTTTGGGGGTATGGAAGTTTATGGATTGAAGGTTGTAGAGTGGTAGGAAGGAAGAAGAAGGGTTTTATATTTTTTGTGTTTATAACAGTTTTTCGTTTTGTCACTCTTTTGATGAAGTAGATGGAATATGAGATATTTCTGTATCAATTCACTAGTTGTTGTTTTTTGCCCCCCTTAAATGAGAAAAGGGGAGTGTGATTTTATAAATTGGATGCAGGGTATTATTGGAATCCTGAGGAAGAAATATTGTACGGAATACGCTAAATTGATGCTGCCTCTTTTTACAAGCTGGAATTGATTCCATGTACAGGTGGGTTTGCGGAAGAAGTGGTGGACGAAAAAAATTGGTTATGATGAGAGCGTATTTGCTGTGTATTTTGTGGCTTTTAATCGTGTAATGCCCACAAGCACTTTCCTTTGGTTAACAGCAGTGCAATCCGTTTGGCAGCTCGTATTAAAATAGTACTAAAAACAAGTAATAAGAATGGATAATAACAGTAAATAACAACAATAATAATAGTAAGAAAAAGCAAATAACAATTAGAAAGAAAAAAAATGAATATTATTTAATAACCATAATAATGGTAAATGAAGAAAAATAATGATAAACAATAATAAAAATAATAGTGTTAGAAATTAAATTTAAAAATGAAATAATAGAAAATAAAGGGACATAAATATTTTAATAAATGGAAAATAATGAAAGAATAATATTTATTTTTATTTTCTTGAAATAGAACCGGATTGGACCTCCACCGATCCTACCACACACAAGTGACCTGATAAGCATATATGCCTCGCCCGAATAAATTGAAATATTATTTTTATTTTTGAATATTAATTATAAAATTAATGAATATGCGGGTAGGACAAATTTGGGGTATGACAGATGCCCCTATCGAATTGGCTTAGACCGAGTAAGATAAACTGGCTCGCGTTCAATCTTTCAAGGTATAAGATAATTAGATATTAACAGACTCCAAATTTGTCCGACAAATGAAATAACTAGAAGCGATGGGTGACACAGCAAGAAATAAATTGACAAAATAAATCACTTATCATCAAAGGATGATAAGGCAAATGACTGAAAATAAAATCACTTATCACCAGAGGATGATAAGGCAAATAACTGAAAATAAAATCATTTATCACCAGAGGATGATAAGGCAAATAACTGAAAAATAAAATCACTTATCAACAGAGGATGATAAGGCAAATAACTGAAAATAAAATCACTTATCACCAGAGGATGATAAGGCAAATAACTGAAAAAATAAAACCACTTATCAACAGAGGATGATAAGGCAAAGACTGAAAATAAACTCACTTATTAACAGAGGATGATAAGGCAAATAACTGAAAAATAAAATCACTTATCAACAGAGGATGATAAGGCAAAGACTGAAAATAAACTCACTTATCAACAGAGGATGATAAGGCAAATAACTGAAAAATAAAATCACTTATCAACAGAGGATGATAAGGCAACAGACAGAAAATAAAATCACTTATCACCAGAGGAAGATAAGGCAATAGACAGAAAAAATAAACTCACTTATCAACAGAGGATGATAAGGCAAATAAGCTGAAAATAAACTCACTTATCAACAGAGGATGATAAGGCAATTGACAGAAAAATAAACTCACTTATCAACAGAGGAAGATAAGGCGAATAACTGAAATTAAAATCACTTATCACCAAAGGATGATAAGGCAAATAACTGGAAAATAAAATCACTTATCAATAGAGGAAGATAAGGCGAATAACTGAAATTAAAATCACTTATCACCAAAGGATGATAAGGCAAATAACTGAAAAATAAAATCACTTATCAACAGAGGATGATAAGGCAAATGACAGAAAATAAAATCACTATCAACAGAGGATGATAGGTGAAAGACAGAAAAATAAAATCACTTATCAACTGAGGATGATAAGGCGAAAGACAGAAAAAATAAAGATCACTATCAACAGAGGATGATAGGCGAAAGACTGGAAATAAACTCACTTATCAATAGAAGATGATAAGGCAAATAACTGAAAATAAAATCACTTATCAACAGAGGATGATAAGGCGAATAGCTGAAAAATAAACTCACTTATCAACAGAGGAAGATAAGGTGAATGACTGAAAAAATAAACTCACTTATCACCAGAGGATGATAAGGCAATAAACTGAAAAACAAAATCACTTATCAACTGAGGAAGATAAGGAAAATGACAGAAAATAAAATCACTTATCAACAGAGGAAGATAAGGCGAATGACAGAAAATAAAATCACTTATCAACAGAGGAAGATAAGGCAAATGACAGAAAATAAAACACGGCTATTGAATCCGCCAAGAGGATGCCTGGAATCTTTGATTGATATGATCCTCCTCTGGGGAAAGGACCGGAAACTTGTGCTGATCCTGGATTCTGAATTATGCAACTATGCTTGATTGTTTTTTGAAATGGTATTCCATAACGATGGAGATACAATGCCAATGTTTATGCACTGAGATGTAAGTTGAAAATGTTGGGGAAAATAAAAGGGTCTGATTTATTTAGGTATGCATATGATGCATATGTTGCAAATGATTGATGTAAATGATGCTTATGACGTTCGATGATGCATAATGATGCATATGAGCGACTGAAAGGTGCCAGCTTGGTGGACTTTTGGTTTGGTAGTTGCCAATAATGATTGGACTTTGGGTGGGTGGAGGGACTGATTTCCCGACACTCGATCTTCGACGATGTATGGTCAGAAGATGGATCTGAAAGCTCCAAGCTTGACTATCTGCTGATGAGCGAAGTGATTTAATTGACACATGAAGATTGCTTTGCTTTGAATGATTGCCAACGTCTAGCAAAGACTGCCTGTTCAACTGGGGAGAAGAGATAGGAAGATTTGCTCCTTGCTTGCTTGCCCCTGATTGAGTCGTTTGAAGATAATTTGCCCCTGATTGGGTTGTTGAAGATGATTTGCCCCTAACTGGGCCGCTGGAGATGATTTTGCCCCTGATTGGACTGTTGAAGTAGTCTTGATTCATGTTGGCATTATTGAAGTTCAAGTTTCTCTTTTGATGGCCCCTTGTTGGGATTGTACTGATGTCAAACACTGATTTGCAATTAAATTGTTCATATACAAGTGGTAGTGTTAATGTAAAGTTCATGCAAGTTTTTTTTTTTTTTTAAAAGTCAATTTATTTGAATGCTGTGAAAGTGTGACGAATGGACCGTTAGCCCAAACGAGGTGCTGATTTAGAAAGTGCGTAAAATATGCAGCAAGAAAAATATGCAAACGAGATTGAAGATTAGCAAATATATAGGAGTCAATTTACGCAACCTTGTTGGTAGTATGCTTTCAGAATAAACCCTGCCTCAATTAGGACTTTCGAGGGTTATAACGTGGTCTGGTTAATGGTTTGAGAAATAAAGGATATAAGGCTCAAAGTTTGATTTGTACCCATCCCTTCTTCGTTATGTTCTCCAATCCTACGTTCAGTTAACTTTGTACATGCATCTGTTTTGACTTTGCAAGAATGAAGATGAAGCTTTAAAGTTCGCTTGAAAATGGCAGTCATCTTATTTTGCTGGTGACCCTTTGATTCTTGATTTGGTGGTCACTGATATTTGTTTTGCTTTTGATGAGGATTTGAGCTCCTCTTTTGATTTCTTCTTTTTCGACTAAGTCTCCCTTTGGGTGCTCAACTTAGTGTTTTTTTCTTTTCTATATATTTTTTTTGTATTTTGTTGAATATTGTGACTGCCAAGTCATTGGTTGATGGTCCTCTGACGAGATGTCTCATCTTGCGATTCAAAGGTGTAGTCATGTTAACTGAACAACTACCCTGCCCCGGGTTAAATGTAAGGGTTGTATCTGAAAGAAATTCCTACTTCTAGGCTCGAAGTGGTTGACTAGGGATTAACTCCTTATATCTCCAGTGTTTGGGGATTTGAATAAATGCATGTACATCATTGACGAGATTTTCATCTGAAAGCATACCGCGACAGTTATGGGTATTTCGTTTTTCATCATCCTCCCTCAAATATTTACTAAAGTGAAGTGAGGGAAATATTTTTGTGATTTTGTGATAAATGATAAATAATGAGCGAATGCGAATAGATTAATTCAAAACATGCATAAACATAACATTAACATAACCAAGTACAAACGATAACAATGTTCAGAGCAAATAGTACTTAAACAAACATTACAAAACAACAGGAATGCGGAAATAATAAATGGCGTTGGCTGCCTTGATTTGAGGAATTGAACTTCTCTTGATTGAATGCTTCAAAGTTGGAGACTACTCAACTTGGTCTTCAACAGCCCCTTTCAAATGTCTTCACTTGTTGGCACCGTGCGGCGGCATTGGATCGTTCTGGACATTTGCATTCCTCGGAGTGAGAGTGAGGTCCTTAGAGTTGATCATATCCTGAATCAAGTGTTTGAAGGCATGGCAATTCTCGATGTTGTGACCTGGAGCACCCTTGTGATACTCACAGCGAGCATTGGCATCATAATTCCGGGCATTACCGGTCTGAGGTGGCATATCTTTCAACACAAGCGTTCCTTTTGCCATTAGCCCCTTAAAGATTTCGGTATACGTCATAGGCAGGGGATCAATGTGCCTGCCATATCCTCTTTGCTGATATGGTGGACGCTATTGAGGAGCGCGCTGTTGTTGTTGACCAGGCCGTTGTGGATAAGCTGGTTGTTGGTACAGATTGGGCGCATACTGTGCAGCTGCAACCATTGGAGGTGGACGTGGTTGATAAGCCATCTGAGGTGGAAATGGAGCTTCAATAGCTGGCTAGTAGGGCATTGGAGGAACTGGTTGATATGGCACAGGAGTGTATTGTGCAGCAGCAACATACGGATACTGATAGTAGGGAACTGGTGCAGGTGCACTCTGTTGAAAATTCCCACTTGCAGAGGAAATGGCATTTGTGTCGCCCTTCTTGTACCCGTTGAAAGGCTTCTTGGCATTGTTCTGGCTGTTAGAACCTCCTTGGATCTTTCCGTTTTTCAGACCTTCTTCGATTCTTTCTCCGACCATCACCATGTCTGAAAATCCAGAAGATACACTACTTACCAGCTTCTCGTAGTATTGCCCCTGTAGGGTATCCATGAAGATGTTGATCAATTCACGGTCAACCAATGGAGGATGCACTCTGGCGGCTAGCTCTCTCCAGCGTTGGGCGTACTCCTTAAAGGATTCGCTCTCCTTTTAAGACATACTATGAAGTTGAGTACGGTTAGGAGCAAGGTCAGTGTTGTATTTGTATTGCTTTTTGAATGCATCAGATAGATCAAGCCAAGTACGCACATTGTTGCGCTCAAGTTGCATGTACCATTCTAAAGACGCTCCAGACAGACTGTCTTGGAAGCAATGGATCATGAGCTTGTCATCTTTGGCATGAGCGGCCATTTTTCTGCAATACATCCTCAAATGAAGCTCAGGACAGCTGAGGCCTTTGTACTTCTCGAATTCTGGCAGTTTGAACTTAGCAAGGATCACAACATCTGGAAATAAGCACATGTCTGAAGCACTCAGAGAGGTTGAGTTGTGTCCTTCCATGATTCGGAGTTTTTCAGCTAACTCGCGACACATCTTCATAGCTTCTGACTCTTGAGCAGCCTGAGGATTGGTGATTGGAACAGCAGTATGCATCTCATACTCAACTTGATGGTTCTCTTCAGTTTGAGGAAACTGGACTTGAGTTGGAATAGGTTGAGCTTGAGGAATAGCACCAACAGTGACACCAGAAGCAGGTATTGGTTGGGAAGTGACCTCTTCAACAGCAGGAGTGAAGCCTGGAGGCAGACCGTAGACCAAAGGATTTGGAACGGGAACTGAAGGCATTGCTCGTGAGGTAGATCCTTGCACTTGAGCATTGTTCATTGCGGCAGTAGCTTCGCGACGTTCTTCCATTCTTGCCAAAGCTTGCAAAGTCTCGTAAATCTGGTCAATCTTGCTCTTGACCGAGTCAATCTCTTCCCTCATGGCAGCTTGCTCTTCTTGAATCACGTCCATCAGTCTCCTAGTGTTGGCTCTAGTTAGATACGGCCGTCTAGATCGATACGGGCGTCGGGAAACCAGCTTGATTTACTGAAGATGGAGGAGCATGAAAATAAGTTCTCTGAATTTGTAATGAAATGCAATATGAATAAATAATGCTAATGAAATGATATGTAATGTCAGAATCCAGGATCACGAGATCAGAGTCTCATGAGTCCAAGGTACAGATGGAGGATACTCTAATTAGGAACTCACTGGGTAGACTCTAAAGTTTTAGGGATCCCAAAGTTATCAATTCATATGGCTGTTTATCACACGCGCCATAAGCATGACGGTTGATTGACTCCGCCATATGAATCTCTTTTGGGTGAGATCTTCGTATCGACAACCCACGAGAGAAGATTTTCTCAGGAGTCCATACTACGTGATCATCGACACAAGGTTTAAAACAAAGTCCTGGAGTTATGGAACTTTCTCAACTGTTTGATGCACGTGTCAATTTCATACATTCTTGACAGTCAATCAACTCCATTGAGTAAGTCTATTCCAAGTGAGGTTTTCGTATCGAGCCACGCGAGGGCGAACCCTGGTGCCCAATACTACGCAACCATCAACTGATGTTTTAACCAAAAGGTTCTAAAGGCCCTCAGAGTTAATGACCCTAATGAAAGCAACTGAGCACCCACGTCAAGGACTTGACGGTTGTCAGTATTCTCATTAGAATCTACTCCAAGTGAGGTTTTCATATCGACAACCCACGAGAGAGGTTCTCTTGGGAGCCCATACTACACAACCTCGCTAACTTAAGTTTGTACTCGTAAGCCCGGGTATAGAGCTTTTCTCTCAAGTTTCTTTTGCAAAGTATCGATCCAAGTTATAGTACCAAGGAGCCACAAGATATATAACATGGAATGCGATAAAGAAAGAGATAAAAATAAACAAGCAAGGCATAAAAGCAAACATCCAAACAAACGCGGGAACCTAGACTAGGCTTGACTCGCATAGGGGTGAACCAGTCCCCAGCAGAGTCGCCAGCTGTCGTACCCCGAAAAATACGACCTCACGCGATCCGAATGGACGGAGCCGCGCGCCGGACTGACTGAAGAGTCGCCACCTAATTCTATTTATTCCCGAAGAGGGAAAGGGAAGATATAGATACAACCCGGGAGGAAAAGGATGAGGACAAAGGTCAACGGAACCATTGCCTGGGTTCGGGAGTTGGTTATGCAGGGGGAAGGTATTAGCTCCCCCTACATCCATCGTACTCGATGGCAACCATCTAAGTTATCGCACGCGAAAGGATGTCTATGCTTAAATGAATTGCTTGCTAGAGGGAAATGAGTTGAATTATAAGTTATATTGAACCTAGGTGCTCGGCAAGGATTGAGATCCTCGTGCCTACGTACTCCCGTGTGCAATGGGAAAGTCAGAGCCTCGTAGTTCGGCCTACTAAGGGTAATGGATGTTGATTTTATTACCTTTCGTCGATGAAAGGGTTTAGGAGTTGAAATGCACTAAAGACTATGGATAGTTTATCTCGCCCATAAAGACGAGCGTCCTGCGTCGAAATAATCGGAGCGAGTAACGAGAGCTCGATATCCTCCTTTCTACCGCTTAAGGCTCGTGGCGTACAAATCTTCTCGTTTTATTAGAATGTTTTATTTCCTAAGACCACTTGACGTTGGATCAAGGGTTTGGAGCTAATCGGAACATTTTGTTTTTTTTTAGGTTAGAGGGTAAATGCAAGTGGAGGTTTATTTTTGTGGTTTGTTAGCGAGGCACGAAGCGCTCGGCTCGCAAAGAGAGGTGAATCCTAAACGAAACGATAACAGGAAAATAAAGTGCAAGTGTGCAAGTGAGATCGCTTGGCGTTGGACCAAGGATTCGAAATAAATAAAATGCAGAAAATAAAATGCGTACAAAGTAATGGGAGGGGGATACAAAATAAATACAGGGGATTGCGAGAAGTAAATGGTCTCGTTGTAATTAGCCCAAGAGAAAGCGTGTGTGCAGTGTGTTTTGAACTATTCGAAGGCGTTCGGCCTGTTTGATCGGGACACAACTATTTGAAGGCGTTGGACCTTTTAATCGAGCGCAACTATTCGAAGGCGTTGGACCTTTTCGGGACGCGACGAAATTTTGTTCGTGAACTGCCTTAGAATCGATTCAAAATCGGAATCATTCTATAAGGAGTCGAAACGATACTTTTTTTAAATGCGAAAAATAAATAAATTAAATGAATTGAATTGTTAGAATCAAAAATAAAATAATGAATATAAATTATAAATGAATTAAATAATATCAAGGATAATAAAATGAATTAAATTAAATTACATGTTTGTTTGTCGGAATAATAAAATGAAAAATTAATTACAAGGAGGGCCTCATATTGACCAAAAATCACCGATTAAAATCGGGCGAAAAATTGGCCTTTTAATATATCATTGGCCCTGAGATGAAAATTAATATATAAAAAAACAAAAAATGCAATAAAAATATTTTCTTTAAACAATTTCCAAATAGCAGGACAAAGTTAATATACACAACCAGAAAGAAAATTCATAATAAAGGACATAAGTATAAAAATATTTAAATAAAATGAACCAAAGAAAGAAACAGGATCAGTGATATATATTAGAAAACCAACATGGATTTCATAACAAAACAAAGAGAGGAAAAAACATATAAAATGAAAAAAGAGAATAACATATATATAAAAAATAAAAAAAAGTGTAGATCTGTAGGATAAGATCACGAACTTAGGTGTAAAGCGAACCCATAGAACCAGTGGCATCAAAGTATCCAATAATATGTAATACTTTTCCTCTTATTAACATAAAGAAAAAGTTCATATTAGTAAAACAAATATAAAGCAAACCGAAAAAAAATAATAAACAAATTAATATCAGTAAAACAAATATAAACAAATTAACATAAAGAAAAATAATAAAAATAAAAAATGAAGCATAAACATGATAGGTGGTTTTAATAAGAAAAAATTATGTATCAATTTTTTTAAAGAACAAATAAATAATAGAAGAGAATAAAAAATAAGCCAAACCATCACCCCTTCGTCTTTCTCACTCTCACGCTTCTTTCTCTGTCTCGCGGTGGTCTTTCTCTTCGGTCTTCGTCTTCACTGCTTCTGGTTCGCAGCGGCGTGGTCTCGCGAGCCCTTCTCCGGCGGCGGAGAAGGGTGGTGATGATGGTGAGCGACGGATTTGGTTTACACTTGGATGGTGGTTCGCGTTGGGTGAGGTTTACAGGTTTCGGGAAGGGGTGGCCGGTGGTGGTTCGTTTCGACGCGGTGGCCTGCCGGTGAAAGGGTGAAGCGGTTCAAAGGTTTAAGGTGAGTTTTGCGGTGGTGATTGAGCGTTGCCGCGGAGGTTCAGACGATGAAGGGTCTAGGTTAGGTTTGTGAGCAGCGGCTGTGTTGGTCGGCGGCGCTCGCGGTGATGCGGTTTCGGAGAGGTGGCCGAAGCGGTTTTGGTTCGTCTCAGTCACGGTTTTCGCTGCGGTTTTAAAGGAGGCGGTAACAACAATTTTGGTTCGGATTTGCAAAAGGATTTCGAAATCACAGCGATTGGTTTTGGCGAGGTTCTGTTTCAGGTGTTTGTTTCACAGTGTTTTGTTGATGTTGTGATGAGAATGGAGGAGATGAAGTGAGCTTTGGAAAGGGGTGGACTCGCGGTTTAAGGAGGTTTGTGGAAGAGGATATGACGGATTTGCAGTCAAGGAAGTGAAAAGAAAAAGGTATTGTGTTTAGATTTATGCAGTTGTTTCAGACTCCCGGTGTTTCATCCTTAATCTCTCGGAATCGACTCGCGGTGGCGAATCTCACTATGTTTTAATTCATCTCAAATCTCAATGTTCTGTAATTTGAAAAGGGTGTGGAAATTGGATGAAGAAGGAGGTTCTGGTTTTGTTTCAAATCTTCACCTCTTTCTACTTTTTCTTTTTCTGGTTTTGTGAAATGTTTTAGGGGTATGGAAGTTTATGGATTGAAGGTTGTAGAGTGGTAGGAAGGAAGAAGAAGGGTTTTATATTTTTTGTGTTTATAACAGTTTTTCGTTTTGTCGCTCATTTGATGAAGTAGATGGAATATGAGATATTTCTGTATCAATTCACTAGTTGTTTTTTTTTTGCCCCCCTTAAATGAGAAAAGGGGAGTGTGATTTTATAAATTGGATGCAGGGTATTATTGGATTCCTGAGGAAGAAATATTGTACGGAATACGCTAAATTGATGCTGCCTCTTTTTGCAAGCTGGAATTGATTCCATGTACAGGTGGGTTTGCGGAAGAAGTGGTGGACGAAAAAAATTGGTTATGATGAGAGCGTATTTGCTGTGTATTTTGTGGCTTTTAATCGTGTAATGCCCACAAGCACTTTCCTTTGGTTAACAGCAGTGCAATCCGTTTGGCAGCTCGTATTAAAATAGTACTAAAAACAAGTAATAAAATGGATAATAACAGTAAATAACAACAATAATAATAGTAAGAAAAAGCAAATAACAATTAGAAAAAAAAATGAATATTATTTAATAACCATAATAATGGTAAATGAAGAAAAATAATGATAAACAATAATAAAAATAATAGTGTTAGAAATTAAATTTAAAAATGAAATAATAGAAAATAAAGGGACATAAATATTTTAATAAATGGAAAATAATGAAAGAATAATATTTATTTTTATTTTCTTGAAATAGAACCGGATTGGACCTCCACCGATCCTACCACACACAAGTGACCTGATAAGCATATATGCCTCGCCCGAATAAATTGAAATATTATTTTTATTTTTGAATATTGATTATAAAATTAATGAATATGCGGGTAGGACAAATTTGGGGTATGACAGGAGGGAGGAGTCTTTTCAGCACAAGATCTCCTACTTGGTATTCCCGAAGCCTGACTTTCTGATTTAAGGCTTTCTTCATTCTCTTCTGATATAACTGCCCATGACAGATTGCAGCTAATCTCTTCTCTTCAATCAGATTCAGTTGTTCGTACCGGGATCGGACCCATTCTACTTCGTTTAGCTTAACATCCATCAATACCCGTAGAGAGGGTAACTCAACTTCAACAGGTAGGACTGCCTCCATACCATACACAAGCTAATACGGTGTTGCCCCAGTGGATGTTCTGATTGACGTTCGGTACCCATGTAAAGCAAAAGGTAGCATTTCATGCCAGTCTTTATAGGTAACCACCATCTTCTGCACAATCTTCTTGATATTCTTGTTAGCTGCTTCCACGACGCCATTCATCTTTGGCCTGTAAGAAGAAGAGTTGTGGTGTTGGATCTTGAAGTCCCGACACATTTCTGTCATCATTTTGTTGTTCAAATTGGAACCATTATCAGTAATGATTCGTTCGGGAATTCCATACCGACAGATGATATCTCTCTTCAGGAATCGGGCTACCACTTGCCTGGTGACATTTGCATACGAAGCTGCCTCAACCCACTTGGTGAAATAATCATTGGCTACCAGGATGAATCTGTGGCCATTTGAAGCAGTCGGCTCGATCTTCCCAATCATATCAATGCCCCACATGGAAAAGGGCCAGGGTGAAGACATCACATTCAGGGGATTTGGAGGCACGTGCACTTTGTCCGCATAAATCTGGCATTTATGACACTTTCTAGCATAAGTACAACAGTCTGCATCCATTGTGATCCAATAATAACCTGATCTTAGCAACTTTTTAGCCATAGCATGCCCTCCAGCATGGGTACCAAAGGATCCTTCGTGCACCTCGTGCATCAACAAGTCTGCTTCTGCCTTATCAACACATCTGAGAAGCACCATATCAAAGTTCCTTTTGTACAGGGAACCATCAGCATTCAGGAAGAAACTACCAGCCAGCCTTCTTAATGTCTTCTTATCATTGGAAGATGCCCCAGGTGGGTATGTTTGATCCTCCAAGAAACACTTAATGTCATGGAACCAAGGCTTATCATCTTTAATAACATCTGCTGAGAATACGTATGCTGGTCTGTCAAGTCTGGATACTGAAATTCGCGGCACAAAGTTGGCAGCTTGAACTTTGATCATGGATGAAATGGTAGCCAGAGCATCTGCAGACTGATTTTCATCTCGAGGGATATACTCAAGTTTGACTGTTGTGAACAAAGTCAACAATCTCCTTGTATAATCCCGATAAGGTATCAGATGATCTTGGTGGGTGTACCATTTGCCGTTGGTTTGATTAATTACCAGAGCTGAATCTCCGAACACAGTCAAAGTCTTGATCCTGAGGTCAATGGCTTCCTCAAGACCCATAATACAAGCTTCGTATTCAGCTTCGTTGTTAGTGCAGTTAAAGGTGAGTTTTGCCGAAAAAGGCATGTGAACTACCTTAGGTGTAATGAGTACTGCACCAACACCACAACCATTCATATTAACAGCCCCATCAAACATCATAGTCCATTTTTCTTCCGGGTCAGGCCCTTTAGTGTGAATAGGCACTTCATGATCTTTTGCTTTTATGAACATGATGTCTTCATCGGGGAAGTCAAATCTCATAGTCTGGTAGTCATCAATGGGTTGCTCAGCAAGATAATCAGACAATACACTGCCTTTGATGGCTTTTTGAGATGTGTACTGAATGTCATACTCTGTGAGGATCATTTGCCATCTTGCAACCCGTCCGGTAAGTGCTGGCTTCTCAAAAATGTACTTGACTGGGTCCATCTTTGAGATCAATAAAGTAGTGTGGGTCAACATATACTGTCTCAGTCGGCGAGCAGCCCACGCTAAAGCACAGCAAGTTTTCTCGAGCAGTGAATAATGTTGTTCACAGTCGGTAAACTTTTTGCTTAGGTAGTATATTGCATACTCTTTTCGACCGGACTCGTCATGCTGGCCCAACACACACCCCATTGACTCTTCTAATACTGTCAAGTACATGATTAGAGGTCTTCCTTCAACTGGAGGCATAAGGATCGGAGGCTCTTGTAAGTATTCCTTGATTTTGTCAAAAGCCCTCTGGCAGTCTTCGTTCCACCTGACTGTTTGTTCTTTTCTTAACAGCTTGAACAAGGGCTCACAGGTTGTTGTAAGGTGAGATATGAACCGTGAAATGTAGTTCAATCTACCTAGAAACCCCCGAACTTCTTTTTCAGTCTTCGGCGCAGGCATTTCCTGAATGGCTTTTACTTTATCAGGGTCAACTTCAATCCCTTTCTCACTTACAATAAATCCCAGCAGCTTATCGGATCGCACCCCGAATGTGCATTTGTTGGGGTTTAACTTCAATTGGTACTTCCTCAGACGCTTGAATAACTTCAACAGATTCACCAGGTGGTCTTCTTCTGTGAGGGACTTGGCAATCATGTCATCCACATAACATTCAATTTCTTTGTGGATCATGTCATGAAATAATGTTACCATAGCCCGTTGATAAGTGGCACCAGCATTCTTCAGTCCGAATGGTATTACCTTATAACAGAATGTGCCCCAGGGTGTGATGAAAGTTGTTTTCTCCATGTCTTCAGGCGACATTTTGATCTGATTGTATCCTGAAAATCCATCCATGAAGGAAAACACCGAGAATTGAGCCGTATTGTCGACCAATACATCAATGTGAGGTAAAGGGAAGTCATCTTTCGAGCTGGCTCTATTCAGATCCCAGTAATCCACATACATCCTTACCTTTCCATCCTTCTTAGGCACTGGTACAATGTTAGCAACCCACGGTGGATAGCTAGTTACAGCCAGGAATCCGGCGTCCCACTGTTTCTGTACCTCTTCTTTTATCTTCATTGCCATATCTGGGCGAGTACGGCGCAGCTTCTGTTTTACCGGCGGGCAGTCTTCTTTCAGAGGCAGCTTATGCATAACAATGTTGGTGTCCAACCCTGACATATCCTGATAAGACCAAGCAAAAACATCCACATATTCCCGAAGCATGTCAATCAGTTGCTCTTTCACTGAATCTTGTAAGCAGGCCCCGATCTTAACTTCTTTCACGTCTTCTTCCGTATCAAGATTAACCGTCTCAACCTCCTCCTGATGAGGAGTGATAACCTTCTCCTCTTGTCTCAACAACCTGGCTAGCTCTTCAGGTAGCTCATAATCTTCTTCAACCCCTTCATCGGCTTGATTAATCGGATTGTCAAAGTCATACGAAGTCATAGTAGTGTTGTTGTCGGTGCAGTCTGGAGGGCACTTTCTGCAAGGGTTTAGATTTGTTCATTTTAGTGATCAGTTTTATCTTATTTAGAAAAAGTGAAAATGAAGTTATTTATTTTGAAAAGCATTGCCATTTTATTTTTGTACAAAAAGTGAAAAATGAAAAACAGTGAGCGGAAAAGAAAAGACTCATTTGCAAAAGATGTCTTGATATTCATTAATTGATCTTTGCACAAAATACATGATGGCCCGATTACAAGATGAGTCCTGACACCTTGGGCAAGATGTAGGACTTGATGCATGCTTTAAAACACAGGAAATAATAATTACTCTGCAGGAGTAACCCTTATAATTTCCTGGGAAGACCAGTTTGAGACATGGCTCCCCGGGGTCTTTGGACGTATCCAGCTTTCCAGGTTGCGCTCGCCTTCTGACTCATCTTCCAAGCTATTCACAGCATCCGGGGTGAGCATCCCCCCACTAATAAACTTGGGCTCCGTTGCAGCCTCTGATTGATCTTGTCGAGTTGGTCTGTAACCCAACCCGAATCGGTCTTCTTTCTTCTCCACAGGCAGCAGCTTGCCCGAGCCTTGGGCGGTACCTTCCTCAATAACCTTTCGGGCTTGCTGGTATGATGTGATGGAGGTCCCAAGCACAGCAGATGTTTCATTAATATTAAGGGCCTCAAACCCTTGACTCATTGTTTCATGGATCTCCCCATCCATTTCGATATATTTGAAAGTGGCCAGTTGGCTAACAAAAATATCCTCATCCCCACAAATGGTAATGACTTGGCCCTCCCACTCGAATTTTAACTTCTGGTGAAGGGTTGACGTCACGGTGCCAGCGGCGTGTATCCATGGTCTACCCAATAGACAGCTGTAGGCAGGCTGTATATCCATCACAAAGAAGGTCGTTTTGAAAACCTATGGGCCAATCATTATTGGTAATTCTATCTCTCCCAGAACTGATCTTTTAGAACCGTCAAAGGATCTTACTACCAAGTTACTTGGGCGTAGTGCCAATCCATCATACTCCAGCTTCACAAGGGCTTTCTTGGGCAGGACATTGAGGGATGACCCTGTGTCCACCAGTACGTGAGAAAGAACTGCACCCTTACACTCCAAGGTAATATGCAAGGCCTTGTTGTGATTGCGACCTTCCGTTGTCATATCAGTGTTGGTAAATCCTAGCCCATTACTAGCGTTGACATTTCCAACCATGGCCTCTAACTGATTGACGATAATCTCCTCTGGCACGTAAGCTGCATACAGGACCTTCAGTAGTGCGTTCCGATGAGCCTCGGAGCACATTAGCAATAATAATATGGAGATCTTGGAAGGTGTTTGGTGAAGCTGGTCTACCACCTTGTAATCACTTTTCTTTATGATTCTCATGAACTCATCAACCTCTTGATCAAAAGGAGTCTTCAAAGCTTCTTTGACAACTTGTTCTTCTTGCACCGTACTCTTCCCTTTTGCCTTAGCAGCAGTTTCTGCTTCAGCAACGGGTCTTGGAATTTGCGAGGCAAAGAGACGTCCGCTTCTAGTGAAGCCTCCGCCTCCCCCCACATTGTCAATCTGAGGTGAAGAAGTTGATGATTCTAAAGTGATTTTCTGCCCCTCGCAGTATAGATCTGAGCCATAATGCCAAGGGATGGCATTACTACTTTCGTAAGGAACTGGCCCAGGCACTGTGATAGTGACCGGACTGATAGCAGCTACAGAAGGGACCACAATGGTGTGTGGATCATAGTATATGGTAACTGGTGCTCTGACAGGAGTGGCATTTTGTGAGTTGTTGGCAAGAACATTTGCAGGGTCATAGTATATGGTAACCGTTGAGACGTTTTCATTAATTGTTGTTGATGTTGTAGGAGACACTATTGACTAGATGAGTGTTGAAGTTGTAGCAGGGATGGTGACTGAACTTGTATCCATTGAAGTGATTGGTTGGGCAGTTGTTGGAGTTGTAGTAGAATCCGTTGGAACAATGGTTGCTGACGTTGTAGGAGTATCTGTGATTGTTGGTGGAGGAATTGTTGGAGTTGTAGGCGCTGTTGTCGTAATCTGAAGAATACCATCCTTAATAAGACCATTTATGCCGTCTCTCAGCCTTTCACACCCATTGACTGCGATATTGCAATACCCACAGCCGAGCTCACACCCAGGGAACACTTGGAATTCTAAAAGCTGAGCTTTGATTTCAACCAAAGGTGTTCGAATCTGTGCAACACTGGTGATTAAGGTGGATAGTTTGCCTTCCTCAATAGCATTAATCCTAGGCCCGTTGTGACTAGGCATTGGATTCCTTGTGACATTCGGAGGAGGTGCAAAGTTGAGAGCTTTTGAGTCCACCAGGTCTTGGACTTTCATCTGTAAGGCCCTGCATTTTTCAGTATTATGCCCCGGTGTGTTTGAGTGGAATGCACACCTGGCATTGGCATCATAGTTCTTTGGCAAATTGGTGGGATCCGGAGGTGCCAATGTCCTTAACTCAACTAGGTTGAGCTTCAGGAGTTACGGCAAGAGTGAAGCATATGGCATTGGGATTGGGTCAATTACCCTGTTTTCCTGTGATGGTCTTTGTTGGAAAGGATGTTGTTGTTGGTTGTTGTTGCTGTTGTTGTAGGTTCTTTGTTGCGGATACTGAACTTGTTGTTGATACTGTGGTTGTTGTTGTTGAGGATATGCTGATTGTTGTGGAATCGGAGCTGGGATGGTAAGAGCTGCTACCGACCGGTGCACATATTGAGGTCTGCCCCTGCTTGCATGAACGGAATTTGTCTCACCGGCTCTTCGGGGCCCCACAAAAGGCTTTCTGGGATTGCTGGATGAACTTGCTCCACTGTCGGAAATTTTGCCCATCTTTAATAAACTTTCAATCCTTTCACCAGCTATGACCACATCAGCAAAATTGGTAGAGGAAAAAGCAGCTAGTCTATCAATATAGGTCCCCTGCAATGTATTCATGAACATGTCAGCCATTTCCCTCTCTGACATGGGTGGTTGGACAGCAGCAGCAAGCTGTCTCCACCTTTGGGCATACTCCCTGAAGCTCTCTCTAGAAGACTGAGACATTCCCATTAGGAGGGTTCTATTGGGGGCCATGTCCAGGTTGTATTGATATTGTCGGATGAAAGCCTCAGCCAAATCCTTCCAGCATCTTATGGTGGCTCTAGACAAATGTGAATACCACTCTCTTGAAGCCCCGGTCAGACTGTCTTCAAAGTAGAACATCCACAGCTTCTCATCCATAGTATAAGCTTTAAGTATTCCCAGGAAAGATTGCAAGTGAGTTCGTGGGCAGGAGGTACCATTGTACTTCTCAAAGCATGGGGGTTTAAATTTGTGGGGAATTCTCACCCCATCCACTAGTCCCATATCCATCACATCGAAGCCCAAAGAATTCTGAGACTCCAAAGATCTCAACTTCTCAGCAATTTCGTCCAATCTCCTATCATAAACTTCATCTCCAGCTCCCATAACAGTAAACTGCTCTTCTTGGGGATCCTCTTGCAAGATTCTCCCTCCAGCAGTATTACCTTGCACATTCCTCGGGATGTTAGCTTATGGATCCAGATGAGGTCCAAACACTGGTGGGTCAATACGAGGCTGGCCCCGCTCATTATTACTAGTTCATCCTGTTCCAAGATGAGGCTCTTCGGGAGTTTGTCTTTCCACCAGCTCTCTTAACCTTTCTTGACTCTGGGCCAAGCCAGTCATCACAGCCATGAATTGAGACATCTGATTTCTCATCTCCACTCTCTCATTAGCCATCTGATTTCTGACCTCAGTCAGATCCTACTGTAATTGTTCCATTTGAATACTGGGAAGGTTGTTGCGAGTCGGGTACCGGTGCGCGCGGTTGACAGGGAACACTCGGCGACGAGCAATGTTTCCTGAGATCACAACAAAGTTAGAAACAATAATAATGAAACCTACAAAACAAAACAAAAGTTAGTATGCAATGCAGTATGCTTATTTGTTTTCCAAGGTATCCGGTTTGGTTCTTGGTTTTGACCTTTCCAGACCTCGAGGAAGATGTTTGATGTTGCTGAGAAAAGAAACCTCATGAAAGAAAACTAATATATTACAAATGATGAACAATACATAGTCTGTTTTACAACATATGCCCATGGAGGGTCAAAATACATCAAAAAGAAAAAGTACATCAAATGGAAATAACAACAAACAAAGAATCAGACATCCAGTCCAAACTCATCCTCTTTGACCTCCTTCAGGAGTGCCTCAGTCACTGGACCAGCTGGGTGCTCTGTAATGGTCCTAATGAGGAGGTTCCTGGTGGCAATGGCAGTGGTCAACTTCTTGTGCCTGTCCTGGTCCTTTGATCTTTTCAATCCTGCTATGAGCTTCAACTCTGAAATCTCCTTCTGGGCTGCCAACAAAGCTTCCTGCTGCTTCTTCTCATTGGCGTCTAACTGTTCAATATTGGCTTGAGTTTTCTGGTCTTCTTGTGTACGGGCTTCAGTGATTCTGACCCACCTAGCCTGACTCTCTTGCAGATAGAGCTCAGTCCTAGCCTTCTGAATCTTGGCTTCTTTACAGGAATTCTTCAATATTTGTTCCCCGGCTCTTGCTTTCCTGATGTAATCCTCTGTCTTCTCAATTTTGGCAAGATGCTCCACCCTGAGCTTTTCCAATCTCTCAATGTCCAGACGACCATCACTCCTTTCCCAAAAAGTCTTCTTCAAAGCTTGAGATAGGTTCTCATTTCTTTCCTTCAGCTTCTCAAATTCTTCTAGGCTGACAGTTGCTACAGGTTGTACTGTAGATGGTCCAGGTATGTCCTCCAAGGTGAAAGGCATTCCAGTAATCTAAGCTCTAGTACGGGACCAGTCATAGTATTGAGCTGAAGCAACATTATTACTCCTTCCCAGAATAGCCATCCCTTTTGTCTGGATGTTGTCCCAAGCCCAGGATGCTTGTCTGACAGCAGCTGAATTAGGTTTTACTTCACAATACAGGGTCTCAGCTAAATCTTGCACTCTAGGAGGGTGAACCAAAGCATAGCCCAGTTGTCTTTTAAACAGCAAAGGATTGTAGTTGATGCAACCCTTCACTCCTATCAGAGGTACATTTGGGTATTGTCCACATCTGGTGATAATGTCCTTGCCCTTGGTGCTTTGGGTGCACCATCTGATATCATCTGAAGTCAAGACAATGAGCCTATTGGCCCAATTCTTCTGTTGGTGAGGGTTCAGGAAGGCATCTGACTTAGGTAGGTGTCTGAGCAGCCAGATGTAAAACAAAGGAGCACAACATCTTACCAACTTCCCCCTTTGTTTCTCATTCCTCTGATGAATGGAGTAATAAAAATCTCCTAGCAATGTGGGTACTGGGTTCTTCAGGAGAAACAAATGGATGGCATTTTTACTGACAAATTTGGGCTCATCTGCAAACAGTATAGCCCCATATATGTTGAGGGCTAACAGTGCACAGACTGCCCTCCATTCTCCCAATGAAGCTTTCAGGATGGCCTGAGAAATCAAGAAGTCCAAGTGCAAACCAGGGATCCCAGCTTTTGTTGTCATACTTTGCTCAATCAAGGAAGGCTCCAGGTACACTGCCTTTGCTACTTCTTCGTTTCTGGGAGCTGGCATCTCTGGGTTGAAAGGGATTCCACCCCTGATAGGTACTCCAATCAATGAAGAAAACTCTTCCAGCAAAGGCCCTATCTGGAAGTCTGGAAAGGTGAAACATCTCAAGGGAGGATCATAAAACTGCAAGCATGTGTGGATCATGCTTCTCTGAGAAGGGTCAAGGTCCATAACCATATCCAGGATACCTCCATAATGCTCTCTAAACAATGGGATGTGGTCAGGTGTGATAAGTGACTGGACCTGCCTGATACCAGTCAACACAGGCTCAAAGAAATGGTAGGATATGTTGCTCTTCCTGGGAGTAGTCATGACTGCTGCTGAAGAAACTGAAGATTGGTACTGATGGAGATCACAGACTGATGCTGGAAATGAGCCACTGATAAGCTGATGCTAGTGATGATGAAGATAGCTGAAGCAGATAGCTGATGAAGCAAGGGTCTATGCAGAAGAAGGGGTCAAAACCAAACCAGATATGATGTGGATACCCTGAAAGACAAATAAACAAATGTTAAATGATGCAATGATGATATATGCAAATGATATGCAAGGGTTTGTGATCAAGCTGGATCTGATTATCTGTCTTGATATAAGTCCATGTATGTTCAACAAAAAGGTCCAGATGGAGGCTTAGAAATCCAGTAACCAAGGTGGGGGACTCAAATAAAGAGTCACATGTCCCGGGTTAATCACAAGAACTTTCCAAAATGGAGTACTCTTAAACAAAACATAAACAGGGTATGATGTGGCCAAGGGTACCTGCAAACCTGTAAACAGCCCAACCCCCTCACAGGTAATGTTCTAAAACAAGGATCCTCAGACTTGGATCAGTTATGAGAAGTGTAGGCACTTCTAACCTGGAGGTACAGTGTTTACAATAACCATAAAATACCCTCCTCTAATTCACCTCAGTTTCTGAAGGTCATAATAAAGGTCATCCAGACTTAGCAGGCTTCCCAGATAGCCCTAGCACTACAGGAAATCCGTAGCACAGAGTTCTCAAGAAGAAACCCACATCTGAATCGTATTTCATATTCCCGCACCAGACCGAAATGGAATGGGAAAGAACATGAACCACTCTAGCCTAGGTGTCACTCAGGTCCCAGGTATAGGAGCTTAATCTCTCAATGGAACCCCACCCACCAAAACAGAAGCCAGATCCAGCAATGATAATGACAGTATGAAATATGTAAAACTGTAAAGAAAGCAGTAAACAAAACTATACATAAAGCAATAAATAAAGCAAATAAATAAACACAATTAGCACATAACACCCCAGTAAACACAAATCAAACAAGCGCTAGGAGGAACCCACAAAAAGAACCAGAAGCCCTGGTTGCAGTATAAGGGTCCCCAGCAGAGTCGCCAAGCTGTCGCTCCCACCAAATGATACCTGGTCAGAAGGGGTACAAACGCGAACAGTCGGCGAAAGAGAAGAGAATAAATAGAGTCGCCAGCTAGGCATTTTTATCCCGAAGGAAAGGTAATGCTGCATAAACCTAAGAAAAGGTGGATAAGACGGTTGCGGACCAGAGAAACTGAGAAAGGGGATTGGTTACAACCTGGGAAGGTATTAGCACCCAGATTGTCCGCCGTACTCGACGGGATCCACGCTTGAAAGATTTGTGTTTTAAAGGGGTAGTGTCTGTGCTATTCTGTGTACAAAAATCTGGAAAAGAATGCAAGTGTCAGTGCTGGAGAAGTGTGAAGTGGAATAAAAGAGTGTCAGTGCAAGGAAAGAATGAAATGCTCAAGATAATGAGACTTAAGGAGTAATGCTGAAAGAGGGGGATATACAGAGACTTTTGTTCGATAACTGTTAAGTTATGCCTACGTATCCTCTCGTGCAATGAGGAAGTCAGAACACCGTAGTTCGACTCAAAGGGACTGAAAGATAAATTGACTGATGAATTGCTTACTTGTCTATGCTCAAGTGCATGACCTGTCTGGCTCAGGTGTAAACTGTCTTGCATTAGACAGAAGAAGCAAGTTCTCGCTTATGAGTGAAGATGATGGGAAAAGAATCCCGAAGGAGACGATTATTGTTTGTTTTTGATGTTTTCAGTCTTTTATTGCTTTTTTGTGTTTGTCATAAGATAATGAGCTTAAGCCTAAACCAAGGATTAATAGAGTCATCACATCCTCCCTCTGATTAGGGGTAATGAGAATATCTTAATTGTGAAGTAAACACCTCACACTTAATCACCATGATGTAGTATTAAGATCATTAACCTACTTGTATTTACTTAGATGTTTTTGTTGTTTTTGTTTGGTGTTAAGTAATGAGTTTAAGCCATAATCAAGGATTTAATGGACCCATTACACCATCCTAATAGAAGGATAATAGATGAGAACATTTAAGCTGAGAAAGGCTCCTCAACTTAATCCATGATTAGGGATTAACCTCATGACAAAACAAAACCTTTATTAAATGAATTTTAGTTAATGGTAAGATTAAGCAGTGGATTTTAGGGTTTATAAGACAACTTGAGGGGGACTTGTCCATTAACACTAGGTTAGTCCTTCTTAACCAATTAAGGAAGAATTAGAACCCTAATGCAAGGCCCAAGTTACAAGCTTGATGTCTTAGTGATTATTAAAGTGGATTGATTAAAGGATTTAAACACATTAAGGGCTTAACACTTAGGATTAAAGTTATACACTCCATCCTAATAGAAGGATGCAGGCATAAGCTTAATCACAAAGCCTTAAAACCTTTAAGGTTTAGTCCTTGATTATGAGATGAGAAGATAAGACACAAAGGTGAAACTAAATGGGGGACTAATCAACCCTAATTGTGATCATGCTTGGATGTTCCTAGGGTTTATGAGGCTTGCAAGAGATCTTCAAGAAAGAAAAGCCACCAAGGAAGAAGCAGATGAAAGGAGGGGAAGCAGAAGAAGCAAGTCAACTTGCTTCACTTAAGAAGACAAGTTGCTTGAAGAAAGAAAGTGGAAAAGGAGCATGAATGAGCAAGCTCACTCTAATACAAAAGTAAAATGCAGCAATGATGCATAAGAGAGATGAGAAAAGATTATGAGAAGTGAAGGCAAATTCACTTCTCAAACACTTACCACCTGAAAAGTTAGCCAAAAGACATGAAATGAAGTGAACATGAAATGAATGCAATGATGCAAACCAAAACCAGAAGCATAAACATGATGTTAATGATGCTAAGAGGTAATTCAAACACAAGTCAAGAGTTGTGGATGATCATACAAGGATGAGGATGCAAATGAAGCATGTTTTGAACCATGAAAGTTCATGAATGCATATGACATAAAATGAAAGCAAAACAAGGCAAATGGATGATGCAATGTTCAAACATGATTCTAATATATCCTAAGATGTCTTATGAATCATGTGGATGCATAAAATGTCATGGCAAGTTCATGTATGCAAGCATATGAAGGATGAATGCAAATGAAGGCAAAAATTAGGGTTTATACATAACATGCAATACAAAATTCAAAAACCAGAAGCAAATGACATGATAAAAAAAATTGAAATTGGGATCAAAGGAACCCTAACCCTACAAAAGTTCACTGTCCAAAGGGGGAGACCTAACTCTTAACCTAATGGAAGCTATGATTTTCTCAAGTTGGCTAGGGTTTTAAGGCACTTCAAAAGGAAAAATGCACATCAAATATAAAATGAAAGATAAATTCAAACCAAATTTAACCTAGAAACTACATGATATGAAGAATGCAATGCAAAAAGAACCAACATCAAACTCTTCATGATTAGGCAGAATGATTTTTCTAAGTTAGGACAAAAATATTCCCTTTTAAGAACTTTAATTCCAAAGAAAAATGTCAAAATAGGTCAAGAACCAAAAAGAAATTTGTTTGGAGAGTTTGATAATGTTTCTAAATGTATTAAAATGCAATGTGAATTTTTTTGTGATTTTTAGAAACTCAAATGCTATTTTAATTAATTAATTCTCATTAACTAATTAAAATAAACATTTAAATATTTTTAAAATACGAAATTTATGCAAAAAATAAAATAAAAATTATTTTCAGAAAGAAAAATATTTTAAGGTATGATGCAAAAAATGAGATTTTTTAGAAATGATTTGCTATTTTAAATAAAATGGGCAAGAAAAATGAATAAAAATGAAAATAAAATTGAATTAAATGGAAAGTAATTAGATCTGATGGCCTAGATTCAAAGTGGGAAGGAATTGGTTGACTGGCGCGTCATCCAAGGGTTGGGATTTGTCCTGACTAAATTAATTTAATTAATCTTAATTAAACTAAATAAATGAGGATTAGGGCTAATCAAAACAATCATGGCCACTGAAAACGCGCGCGCAAGGCAGATCCTAAGGCTGACATTCAAAGTTGCTTAATTACAGGATTAGGGATTAACCACTCTCAGGCGATCGGAACAGTGTTCCGATCGTCTTCTCCGACGAGCCCAAACCCTAACTTCTCCCTCAGGCCACCAATCTCCAAATTTCTTGCACAAAAATGATCTTCTAATAATCCTAAACCTAAATCCCCAACCAAAACTCATTTATTTTGCCTCATGAACATGAATCGAACAAAAATGTAAAAACGGGCAAAAGTTTCAGAGCTCACATACATGGTGGTTTCTCAACCATTTTCAAAAATAATCATATCCCCATGATCAGGGAAGCATATTGAACCATAAAAGAACTTAAAAGCAAGCTTCTAGGAAAAAAGTTCATCATGTTACCTGAGATGGGACCTTCTGATTCTGAGCTTTCTGGGTCCTCCCTTGTTGCAAGCCCACTCCTATGAACCTCCTGAAGATGATACGAAGCTTAGAAAACTTTGAGGATGACTGGTTTTGAATTTCCAGTTCTGGTGTAGCAGATTTTGAGGTTTTTGTATGTGATGTTTTTGGCTGTTTTGAGGGTTGATTCTTGTTCTATGGATGATATGTAACTTGTTGGTGAAGAAAAATTTGAGGTTTGATGGATGTATCAAGAGTTTCGAAGAGATGAAGAAGAAGGCAGTTTTTGTGTATCCTGGCTTATGGGAGGTTGCAGGCTTGTGTGTGTGTCTCTTTCAAGTCCTTGAGGTCCACATATGAGGCTCTGATTGGGCAGAGGGTTGGTAGTGGCACAGTTTGATTGGCATGGGCAAAATGAAAAATGTCATGACTTTGTGTACTTGAGGTATGGCTCAGGTCAGAGGGAGATTAGGGGCATGGCTGGGTTCAGCGTGGATCAAGGAAGGCCCTTAGATTGCTTTTGTGCAGCTGTAATGGCTAGGGCAAGTGGTAGCATGGTTCATGCAACTTTTCCCCCTTTTGAAGTCTTTGTGAATCAAGGCCAAGAAACATCTAAACTCTTGGGAAAATTGCAGCCAAATGGGCCATATGAAGTTGTCATGATGTCTTGAGCTCACTTAGCAACTAATTCAAGCATTAAAAGTTCCTTTTGCAAAAATTCCATTTTGAAGATTCATGAAAAAAATGCCTTATGTGACTTGTAATTCAAGGCATAGAAATGTGAAATCCTTTGGGCCATTCTGAATTATGGACCATGAATGATGTTTGTATGATGGTTAGAAGTTGATTTGAGGTCACATTTGGCTTTGGCAAGTGTTTTTGCAAGTTTCCTCTTTGACACAAAAGTGAAAATTAAGTGATTTTGTCTAACTTTGCAAGGCCATAACTTTAGTTCTAGAATGAATTAGATCAAGTTCTTGTACTTTTTGAAAATGGGAGGATCCAATCTACAACTTTCATGACCAAGAATTTTTCATTTGAAGCATTTTTGAATCAAAAAGAGGAGGTTGAAAAACTTTCCCAAAATGGCAAATTTCCATTACAAGTCACTTTCCCAAAATGGCAACTTTGCAAATGGCTTGAAATTCTTCAATTTTGTGAACTTCTAACTTCTTATATGATCAAATAAAGACCATACACATCCAAAATGATGGAGAAAACCCTTTGTTTGGATGATTGGGGGCCTCAGATGCCCTGATTTTGCACTGACTTGCTCAAGAAGTCATCTTTTGATCAGATGCCTTCCCCATTGAATTTCTTCATGAAAATTGGTATGTATGATTCTTATAACATATAGAGACCAATAGAAACAAGAATGACCAAAAAATTTGGAGTTATGGCCTCTGAAACCAAAACCCTAATTTTAGGTCCTCTGTGCAGTTAAGCTTGGCTCTGCTTCCATGCCTTTCCTCAATTCTTGTGATTTTTGACTTTCTTGATCTTTGGAGGATGTAATATGATGATTGAACATTCATGGGCCCTTTTGAAATGATTGAAGCCCTTTGGAGTGGCTCAGACAGCCCTTGGATTGCTCAGATCACAAACCCTAGATGCAGATGATTTTGAATCAATGCAGTGAAGCAAAAATGCAATATGAGATGCTATGATTGAACCTATGCAAAATGAAAAGAATCACAAGCCATGGTGAAACAAGTGAGGGAAAATTTGGGGTGTTTATAGTGGGTTGTCGATACGAAAATCTCGCTTGGAGTAGATTCTAAAGAGAATGTTGACAACCGCCAAGCTTCTGGCGTGTGTGACCAATGTTTTCATTAGGATCGTCGACTCCAAGGGCCTTTAGAACCTAAAAAATTTTTGGCCAAAACAAATATTGATGGTCGCATAGTATGGGCCCCCGAGAAATTTTCTCTCGAGGGTTGTCGATACGAAGATATCACTCAGAATAGACTTTCTCAATGAAGTTGATTGACTGTCAAAAGCTGACATGTGCATCAAACAGTTGAGAAAAGTCCATAACTATGAGACCTTTGTTTTAAACCCCGTGTTGATGGTCGCGTAGTATGGGCTTCCGAGAAATTTGCTCTCGTGGGTTGTCGATATGAAGATCTCACCCAAAATAGATTCATATGGGGGAGTCAATCAACCGTCATATTAATGGTGTGTGTGATGAGCAGCCATATGGATTGATAACTTTGGGGTCCCTTAAACTGTAGATCCTACCCGGTGAGATCCTTGTAAGGAGAGTAATCAAAGTATCATCCATCTGTATCGTTTACTTTTGGAGTTGTTTATTTGGAATTACCCATTCATTAATTTGTGCATCCATTCATACATTTCAAAAAAAATAAAACAAAATAAAGCACTTAGTTTCTTATGTTTTTTTCAGATAAAAGCATTTGTCATAGCAATCATGATGGGTCATCTTCCCAAAAAGAGAACTTTCACTTTCAAGTACAAAGAACCCTAAGTTGGATTTTTGAAGACTCGAGGAATTGTTTTTTTTAGTTTCTTTGTAAATTTGGATGTTGGTTTCAAAAGACTCAAATTCCTTTGTATTTGAACTTGAAAATCAATGAAATAAAAAGCTTATGTTTGATACGTGCTTCTGTGTTTCTTCATTATGATTTGCAATGTCAAAAGCTTAATATTCTTGATAACAATGAGATAACTAAAGAGCTTTGTAAATAAACATACATTCGCATATCATTTTCCCAAAACAAAAAAAATTCATTCTATCATTTGTCTTGAGTAGCAAGTTGATTCCCGACACACGTCCAAAACAAGGAACTATGTCTCAAGGAACCATGTCTCAAGGAACCATGTCTCAAGGAACATTGGATGAACTAAGTAGAGGTCAAGAAGTTTTGAAAGAAGAGATCAATTCCTTGAAGAGCCAAATGGAATGGGTCTTAGAGACACTATGCCAAACAAGACCTTAGACAGCGCTTTTTTTGGCCTTAGACAGTGTTTTAAAGCGTTGTCTAAACCTGCGTTGCTAAAGGTTTAGACATCGCTCTTTTAAATCTGAAAAGCGATGTCTATGGTACCATTAGACAATGCTTTTTGACTTTTTAAGTTATACCTTAGACAGAGCTTCTGGTAAAAGCGATGTCTAAGACCCACCATTAGACAGCGGTTTTTGGACATTTTTAGGTATACCTTAGACAGTGCTTTTTGTTTAAAGCGCTGTCTAAGGTATACGAAAATTTTTATATAATTTTCTTAAAACCACAATTTATACCAGGTTTTTCAACCAGATTTTTGACCTGTTTTTGAACCAATATTTTTTCAAAAAAATATCACAATTTGGATATTCAAAACAATCCAATTTGGCCTATTTAAATGTACCAATTTATGCAGCAAAAGCATTGCTTCAAATCTACAAATGTACCAATTCAAACATATATACTTACAAATGTACATATTACTTATAAATGTACATATTACCAATTCAAACATATATACTTACAAATGTACCAATTCAAACATATATACTTACAAATGTACATATTACTTATACTACTTTTGCTACAAATGTACCAATTCAAACATATTACAAATCATTACTTATACTACTTTTACATCCAACCAAAGTATTGCTTCAAATCTACATAGGTCCTGAAACAACACAAAGATTATAATTCAATTAAAAGAATACAATATTATATTTACAAAGTTACACATTTAAATTAGAATGAAAGCAATTGAAAATGAAAAATAAAAAACCAAGGATATCAAATATAATTTACCTCTTTCACTAACATCTCTTTCTTTTCTTTGTTGGAATATTAATTACTTGTTTCTTAGCAATGTGGACGGATGAATTGATCCAAATTCCCTCGTTATGATCATTTCTGATATATGACTCATCCGCTATAAGATCCTCATCTTGATTTCTATTTAACTCATTCCGTCTAATGCATGACTCATTCTCAACATCAATATCACATTGATCGACATCGATATCATCAACTACTTTGTTAGAGAAAGTCACTATAGACCATTTTGTACTTGTTGGGTCATTCACATAGAACACTTGTTTAGCTTGAGATGCTAGAATAAAAGGTTCATCTTTGTACTCCACCCTAGTAAGATCAACTTGCAAAAATCCAGACTTATCCATTCGTATGCCACTACTATTTACCCACTAGCAAACAAAGATGGGAATCTGAAACTTCTCGTAATCAAACACCCAAATGTGCTCAATAACTCCAAAATAGGACAAATTTGCATATTTGGGTTTTAAGTCCTTCATACTTGATATATGCATTGCTTCAGCTAGCACGATGACACCACTATTTTGCATAGTACTCTTATCATCTTGTTCTTTGGTATAAAATGTGTGTCCATTAATTGCATATGCGCTATGAGAAAACACATGCAAACTTGGACCATATGCCAAACATCTCAACCTTTTTGTTACCGAAGCAGGATCTGAAGAGCGCTTCGAATAAATATGATCCTTTAACCATTGTATGAAACTTTGATTGTGCTCTCGTACTATCCAATTTTCATTTCTGTTCGGATTTAACCTTCGGAGTACTTCCTAGTGCATTTCACTATTCTCACAAAATCATATTTATCAACAAAATATTTGCCCTAACATATTCAATATTTGCCTATTTTCACTATTCTTCACAAAATATTTTCCCTAACATAATCAACATTGACATTGCCTATTTTCACTATTCTTCACAAAATCATATTTATCAAAACAATAACATATTCAATATTTGCCTATTTTCACTATTTTCACTATTCTTCACAAAATATTTGCCCTAACATAATCAACATTGACATTGCCTATTTTCCCTAACATAACAATAACATAACAATGACATTCACTACAACAAAAATGTACCTTCACGAAGTAGAGGACGGAGTCAGTAACTTCAAGAAAAGAAAAATGGAGGTTTCCAAACACCCGAACTCAGTAACTTCACGATCGGCGGCGATAATGGAGGTTTCCCGAGCGGTGTTAATGGACGAACACCTTCACCAACGGCGTTAATGGAGGTTTCAGAAAGAAAATGAGTTTCGTTAGGGTTTTCAGGGAAGAAGTAACGCATTCGCAGGGGAGAAGAAAGAGGAAAAGAATGAAAATATGATTATGAGTTTCTAAATATTTCATTTAATTAGACCTTAGATAGCGCTTTTGTGGAAAGCGCTGTCTAATGTAGCCCTTAAACAACACTTTCCAAAAGCGATGTCTAAGGGATACATTAGACAGCGCTTTTGATTTTATTTTATTTTAAATATAAAAAACCTTAGACAACGCTTTCCTCAAAAGCGCTGTCTAAGATATACCTTTAAAAGCGCTTTTTGAAAGCGTTATCTAAGGTTTACCTTAGACATCGCTTTTCAGAAAGCGTTGTCTAAGGTATGACTTTTAGCAACGCTTTTTCTCTTTTTTTAGAACATTTTCCACGTTTTATTTTAATTTTAACCTTTAGCAGCGCTTTCATATTCAAGCATTGTCTAAGGTGCGCTATTAAAAGTCTATTTTGGCGTAGTGAGACCTTGCAAGCTTTGTTGAAGAAAAAAGGTCACTTTGTGCCTATTGCTGCAATAGAGGGAGCTAAGACTCTATGTAACACCCTATTCTACCCGACTTATAAATTAAATCAGAGTTATAAAAAATTTCACCAAAACATGGGATATTACATTTTCAACTAAATAATCAAATAACAAAACTGAATTAATAAAATACTTCGAAAACAACGCAACGGATTTAACGTATTACAACTTTAAAATAACATCAATGCTTGCAACTTTAAATTACTTCAACATGGTTTTCAACATGAAACAACTAAAATAAATCTTTCAACTAAATAGAAATCCAACATAAAATAAAACATGCGTTCATCCCCCCGAAGTGCTACATTTCAAAGCGACAAACACCAACTCGGAGCTACTAAGTACTTGACTCTTGGTTACCTGCACGTTACCAACAAAGGGCAACATTCAAACAGAAGGGGTGAGATATCGAATAACATAAACAGGAGTATGATAATCAATACGTAAGCAAGAAATCATACAATCACACCACTTCACACAACTAGCAACATCAACGTACACCTCGCAACCAACAACAAATATCAAGATAGATAAAATGCGACTCGAATGCGACTCAACTTATATATGCATGTGGTACCATTTGGAGTAAAACTCCCAACTTGAAAATCCTTCTAGTTTATCGAGGCATCAACAACATATTTTCCAATCCAGTCCAACTTGAATTGAGCATTCGCTCCAACTTGAAAATATGAATGACATACAATAACAACATGAACAGGAACTTAACAACATGAATCAACATTGGTCAAAAGACCTGCAACTTAATAATTTCCCCAAAATCAGGACAATACGACTTATAACAACTTAATACAACCTCAACACGGAAAATAGCTAATTACGACTTAATTAATTAATTATACTTCTGAATTAATCATTTTTAATCCTCAAATCTACTGTACTAAACTTATTTTATATCTACTTAAACTCCAAGATTAACTCAACTCGAAACGGATGCAAAAACAGGACGAATCGCCAAAAACTGCACTTTCTACAAACCACTTTGCCAATACGCGTAACACAATATCCCTTACGCGTAACACCTCATGCCCAACTTTCCCATACGCGTAAAGTCTTCCAATACGCATAACATACCTTTTGTTTCCCATCCTTACGTGTAATGGCCTATGCTCTTATGCGTAACACCTGCGTAAAAACCTCAAATACGCGTAACTTAGATCTATTACGTAAAATCTTGTTCTTCACACCAGTCCAGTTTTCTGCTACGGGTTCATAAATTCTCACTATTATTCAAGCCTAAAAGGGTTTCTACATCGATTTTAGACCTCAATTCATTGTATCTCTTCATCTAATAATTCTACAACTGATTTACGAGTCCTAAATCTCCTTCTCTACACGATTTTCCTACAACAACCAGTACAGCAAATACAACAACAGATACAGCAACAGAAACAACTTCCCTGACAACAACACAACAAGAAAATCATATTATATATATCAAATTCATACGAATTCCAGCAACAAATCATACGAAAATACAGCAATAATTATACGAAACCCCAACCTACATACAAATTATCTAATCCCGGTTATGGAATTCGAACCCCACCCTTACCTTGGATTGAAGGCAACTCGAATCTACTGACCAAAATATCTAGGAAAATCCAACCTAGCCTCTTTTTCTTCCTCAAGACTTGTTCTCTTCTTACAAAATTCTGATTAACCTTCTAATACGTTTTTTAGCCTATTATCTCTAAAACCTCACTAATCAACTAAATTACTAATGGGCCTAAAATAGCACCCCCAACTTCACTACTCTCACACTACAACTAATTCCAACTTAATATTATTTCATTAATACTTATTTCAGTTATTCGACTTACTTAACTCGGCTAACCCAAACACGACTTAACTATCAACTTGATACCAACTGAAACAACTTAACGACACAAACGACAAAACAACACCTAACAACAATAATCGGGAAAATATGCAATAAAATTTAATTTAATTTATTAATTAAATACGAGTGTTACAACTATTCCCCACTTAGAATATTTTTGTCCTCTAAAATCTTACCTTGCTCAAACAACTCAGGATAATATTCCTGCATCTTGCTTTCCAACTCCCATGTTATACTTTCTCCGACAGCTCCCAACCAAACAATTTTCACTAAAACAATCTTTTTGCCTCTTAAGGTCTTCATTTCACGATCCTCAATTTGTACCGGCATTGTCTCCATAGTGAGATTATCCCGTACTTGCACATCATCCATACTAATTACATGAGAAGGATCTGAATTATACTTCTAGAGTTGCGACACGTGGAACATATCATGTGAATTCGACAAATTTGGTGGTAAAGCCACTCTATAAGCAACATTCCCAACTCTATCTGAAATCTGATACGGACCAATAAAACAAGGAGTAAGATTCTTAGATTTCAGAGCTCGCCCAACACCTGTCATAGGCGTAACTCTTAAGAATACGTGATCACCCGCTTGGAATTCTAAATCTTCTCTTCGCTTATCATGATAACTTTTTTGTCGACTTTGAGAAGCTTTCATCTTCTCTTGAATCAACTTCACCTTCTCGATAGTGTCTCGAACTATCTCTGGTCCCAGCACCATGCTCTCACCAGATTTATACCAACATAACGGAGTTCTACATCTCCGACCATACAACGCCTCAAAAGGTGTCATTTTGATACTAGAATGGTAACTGTTATTATACGTGAACTCAATCAATGGAAGATAAGTATCCCACGAACCTCCCTGCTCAAGTACACAAGCTCTCAACAAATCCTCCAACAAATGAATTGTCCTCTCAGTTTGAACATCTGTCTGAGGATGATACGCTGAACTCAACCTCAACTTAGAACCCAATGCTTCTTGCAAACTCTTCCAAAACTCGGAAGTAAACCTCGGATCTCGATCCGACACAATACACAAAGGAACACCATGCAACTTTACAATCACTCTGACATAAATCTCAGCCAACTTTGATATTGGAAAACTGATGTTAACAGGAATAAAATGAGCCGACTTTGTAAGCCCATAAACAATCACCCAAATCGAATCATGTCCTCTTGAAGTATTAGGCAATCCCGTTACAAAGTCCATAGAAATGTTGTCCCATTTCCATTCCAGAATTTCCAACGGTTGCAACAAACCAGCAGGCTTCTGATGTTCAACTTTCGACTTCTGACAAATCAAACAAGCATACACAAAATGTGCAACCTCGTTCTTCATCCCAGGCCACCAAAACAACTTCTTCAAATCCTGATACATCTTAGTCGCTCTTGTATGAATACTCAAATTACATCTATGACTTTCCTTAGGAATCATCCTTTTCATTTCCGCATCATCAGAAATACAAATCGGATCATGTAATCTCAAAACACCATGCGCATCCACCTTAAAACCATTCTTCTCTGATCCACCACAATCAACTATGACATCCACTAGTTTCACATTCAATTTCCGATCTTCTATGATATTGCCCCAAAAATCATTATTAATCTTCAGCATACCTAACATAACACTCTTCGGCGTCACTTTGAAAATCAAACTCATATCTCGGAACTGCTCAATCAACTCTAACTCCTTAACCATCATTGCTAACATATGCAACTTTTTTCGACTTAACGCATCTACTACAACATTAGCATTACCTGGATGGTAATTCAAACCAAAATCATAGTCCTTCACCAGTTATAACCATTTTTGTTGCCTCATATTCAGCTCTTTCTGATCAAACAGATACTATAAACTCTTATGGTAACACTTCAAATCTAGAACCATAAAGATAATGCCTCCAGATCTTCAATACAAAAACAACTGCAGCAAGTTCCAAATTGTGTGTAGGATAGTTCTTCCCATGAACTCTCAACTGTCTTGACACATAAGCAATTACTTTACCATTTTACATAAGAACACCTCCTAAACCCATCAACGAAGCATCACAATACACCACAAATGATTCTTCTGAATTCGGTAAATCAAAATCGAAGCCGCTGTCAATATCTTCTTCAACTCTACAAAACTTTCCTCGCATTGGACATCCTACACAAAAGCTTTACTTTTACAAGTCAACCGAGTCAACGAAAGTTCCAACTTAGAAAATCCTTCAATGAACCTTCGGTAATAACCGGCCAATCCCAAGAAACTTTCTAATCTCAGTAGCCAACGTTAGGGTTTCCTATTGCAACAAAGCACCTATCTTAGAAGGATCCACAACAATACCACTACCAAAAATCATATGACCAAGAAAAATGACTTCTTTCAACCAAAATTCACACTTGGACAACTTTGCATACAACTTCTTATCCTTTAAAACTTCTAATATTGTTCTAAAATGGTCTACATGCTCTTCTTCTGACTTAGAATAAACCAAAATATCATCTATAAACACAACTACAAAACGATACAGATAAGCATGAAAAATACAATTCATGTACTCCATGAATACTCCCGGCGCATTAGTCATACTGAAAGGCATCACCGAATACTCGTAATGTCCATACCGTGTTCTGAACATCGTCTTCTAAATAACTTCATCTTTCACCTTAATCTGATGATAGCTCGATCTCAAATCGATCTTGCTAAACACACGAGCATCTACCAACTGAGCCATCAAATCATATATTCTTAGTAACAGGTACTTGTTCTTAATTGTCACTTTGTTCAACTGTCTATAATCCATACAAAGCCTCATACTTCCATCTTTCTTCTGAACTAACAAAACTAGGGCTCCCCACGATGATACACTTAGTCTTACAAACTTCTTCTCAAGCAACTCTTCCAACTACTTCTTCAATTCAGCTAACTCATATGCGGACAACCTGTACGGTGCCATAGAAACAATTTTGGTACCAGGTACAAGATTAATCGCAAACTCAGCTTCTCTCTCAGGTGGTACATTAGGAATTTCATCAGGGAAAACCTCGGGAAATTCGTTCACTACTTCCAACTCTTCAATCTTAGCTTTACTCTCTACAGATAACGACGCCATCAACGAAAACATCTGGACTTCCTATTTCATCAACTTTTGCAAATCTCTAATTGGAAACAACCCAACTCCTTCTTATTATGGAGTAGAAAACCTTACTAACTTACGAAAGCAATTAATATGAACATAGTTATACTCTAACCAGTTCATACCAAGGATTACATCCATCCCAGTCAACGACAAACACACCAAATCAACATAAAAGTATCTATCAAAGATAGACAACGGACAACTCAAACACACTAGAGAAGTAGTCACTGATCCCTTAGCCGGAATCTCTATGACCATTTCTCCTTTCATAACAGAAAACTCAAGACCCAATCTCTTAACATAATCAGCAGCAATAAAACAATGGGTAGCACCCGTATCAATAATAGTAATTAAAGGAATACTATTAATGAAACATGTACCTCTGACAAGCTTGTCCATATTAGTTGTCTGAGTCCTAGCTAAAGCAAACACTTTTCCTCCAGAATTTGCATTCTTTGGCTTCTGGCATTGGCTACCAATATGCCCTTCTTCGCCATAATTAAAGCAGATCATCTCTTTATGCATGCAATCTGATATTGCATGCTCATCTTTTCCACAACAAAAACAACGCTTCACCTCAGCAGTACACAAATTACTCTTATGTCCAGCTTTCCCACACTTGAAACAAATGATACCAGCAGGAGCATCTCTCCCACTAGTTCTCTGACCCGAAGCAACTTTCTACTTACCCTTACCAGCTGGAGTATCATAAGTCTTGCCACGGTTTTGCTGATTCTTGCCCCTTCTATCAGTAACAATCTTGTAGTGAGCATTGTTATCTTCCTTGAAGATCCTGCAACGATCAACCAGATCAGCAAAAACACGAATCTTCTAATACCCTACCGCTTTCTTAATCTCTAAACGCAACACGTTCTCAAACTTGATGCACTTCGAAAATTCAGCAGTTGTTGCATCATGGTGCATATAGAACTTCGACAACTTCATAAACTTTGCAGCATAATCTGTCACTGACATATTCCCCTGTTTCAGCGCAAGGAATTCAATTTCTTTCATACCACGCACATCTTCAGGGTAATACTTCCTCATGAACTCTCTACGGAAAACAACCCAAGTGATCTCTTCACCTGCAGCTTCCAACCTTTCTCTAGTTTCCAACCACCAATCATCAGCCTCAACTACCAATATGTGAGTCCCATAACGAACCTTCTGTGCTGGAGTGAAATCCATCACACAGAAAATTCTCTCAATTTCTTTCAACCAGACCAATGCAGCATTAGGGTCATACTTGCCCTTGAAGGTAGGAAAATTCTCTCTCTGAAAATTCGCAAAATTACGAGACTATTCATTCCCGCCAGCATTCAGTAAATTATGCACAGGTTGAGCCATTGCTTGCATTGCAGTATCCATCGCAACATCATTTCTTCCATCCATATCAACTTAACACTATAACACAACCAAAGTTAGAACCATATAACAATACTCGATTGTTAGACCACTACGACTTGACAACTTGGTCAGACAGATCAACCTGCTCTGATACCACTAATGTAACACCCCATTCTACCCGACTTATAAATTAAATCAGAGTTATAAACAATTTCACCAATAACATGGGATATTACATTTTCATCTAAATAATCAAATAACAAAACTGCATTAATAAAATACATCGAAAATAATGCAGCGAATTCAACGTATTACAACTTTAAAAAAACATCAATACTTGCAACTTTAAACTACTTCAACATGAAACAACTAAAACAAATCTTTCAACTAAATAGAAATCCAACATAAAATAAAACATGTGTTCATCCCCCCGAAGTGCTATGTATCAGAGAGACAAACACCAACTCGAAGCTACTAAGTACTTGACTCTTGGTTACCTGCATGTTACCAACAAAGGGAAACATTCAAACAGAAGGGGTGAGATATCGAATAACATAAACAAGAGTATGATAAACAATGCGTAAGCAAGAAATCATACAATCGCACCACTTCACACAACTAGCAACATCAACGTACACTCGCAACCAACAAAAAATATCAACATAGATAAAATACGACTCGAATGTGACTCAACTTATATATGTATGTGGTACCATTTAGAGTAAAACTCCCAACTTGAAAATCCTTCCAGTTTATCGACGCATCAACAATGTATTTGCCAATCCAGGCCAACTTGAATTGAGCATTCGCTCCAACTTGAAAATATGCAAATGTATGCAACTATGAATGGCATACAATAACAACATGAGCAACAACTTAACAAATTAACAACATCAATCAACATTGGTCAAAAGACATGCAACTTAATAATTTCCCTAAGATTGGGACAACACGACTTATAACAACTTAATACAACCTCAACACAGAAAAACATCTAATTACGACTTAATTAATTAATTAATTAGACTTCTGAATTAATCATTTTTAATCCTCAAATCTATTGTACTCAACTTATTTTATCTCTACTTAAAGTCCAAGATCAACTCAACTCGAAACGGAGGCGAAAACAGGACGAACCTCCAAAAACTGCACTTTCTGCACACCACTCTGGCCATACGCGTAACACACCATCCCTTACGCGTAACACCTCATGCCCAACTTGCCCATACGCGTAAAGTCTTTCAATGCACGTAACATACCTTTTCTTGTCCATCCTTACGTGTAATGGCATATGCTCTTACATGTAACACTGTAACACCCCAAATTTGCCCTCTTCATTTTAAGCATCATATCGCATCATAGTCATCATAACGGATCATGTCTTTAGCATTTTGCATAGAAAAATGAGGCATAACACTCACATGTTCTAGCATAAGGCATATGACCAACCATCTGGAAAGTTCGAAGCACCACAGATAAAAATCGAGAGCATGGTGACCAGGCAAAAATTTCACAGGATCACTCTGCACAAGCTCTGTACCATGTTCAAAGCTTAAAAAGAATGAAAGGATCAAAATCAGCTTGAAACGGCGGGCGCCGGCATCATTTTTGAAGTTTCCCACCAAAAGGGGGGAAATTCAAATTTTGCATGCGTTAACCGGTTAACGCATATGGTTAACCGGTTAACAGCTGCGAAATTTGAATTTCCAGCAGCATTTTCAGCATGTGTGTTTTGTTTCCATTTTCCAATTTTCTGATTTTTATTCATTTGAATTAAATTGGAATTTGAGAGAAGGATCTAGAGCATGTATCCAAACCTCTTTCCAACCCTAAAACCTAATCACATTACCAAGCCATATTTTTTGGATCCCAAACCAAGATTTTGGGCCCCAACCCTAAACCATATATATTCCATTTCTCTCCAAACCAAGGGGGCTCTCCCTCATTTTTCACTCTCATTCTGAATTTTTATTGCTCTCACTCACAATTCTCTCACTTTTCTCTCCCAATTTTCCAAATCACTCAAAGTTCCTCTTTGAAGATCACACAACCTTGCCTTGAGGTGTGTAGATCTTGGAACTAGACCTCCATCCATAGCTTCATTGCATCTTTTTGCTGGTTTAATTGGTGATTCAGATCTGGTTTGGGATCTAGAAGTGCTTTTGGATCCAAAATTCTGCATCAAGAGCTTGATCTTGCATTTATTTTGCATAGAGTGTGGAGCTTAGCATCGGATCTTCGAAGTTTCGCGTGAGATCTATCTTTTTCAGCATAATCAACAATTACCAAAGCATACCTCCGCTTTGTAGGTTGGTTGATTTCAGATCCGACTCTGTTTTTAGCTTATTTGCATTGCTTGTGCTTTAGATCCACCATGTGTTTGTGTAATTGATTGTGTTGCATGATTTGATTGTTTGATTGGTGTCCGGATCCGATTGTTAGTGTTCATGAGCATAATGTTATGGATTGATGTGCATTGATCTATTTTTCCATGTGTAATTGAGTGCTGGTCTGGTGCAGCTTATTTGAATAAGCTGTTTTTGAAATGCTGTTTTCTGCAGGAATTTGCTGCTGTTTTTACAGTGTTAACCGGTTAACGCATATGGTTAACCGGTTAACGCCCTGTTTTTTCTGCGTGTTTGGTGCAGGTTTTGACTGGTTAACCGGTTAACGCATGTGGTTAACCGGTTAACACTGAAGCAGAATGGCTTTTTAGTGTTGTTTTGAGCTTGTTTGATCCCTTTGCTTGTTCTAATTGCCTTGGATCATTGCATGATCATTAAGCATGATATTTTAGGGTGATTTGCTTGCTGGTTGATGTATGCTTTCATGTTCTCGACGCGTAAGTCGTGTATTTGCAATGTTGGCATGATTGTTTGATTTTTTGTTTTCAAGTACCTTTGAGCATGATTGATCTCATGATTGTTTCTTGGTCAATTTGCTGGATTTTTGCTAACTTTTCAGGGGCTCATGGTAAGAGAAGTGTGGATGTTTATCCACATTTCAACTTTTTTCATCTTTCCTCTTTTGTTATTTGAACTAACCCTTTGTTGTTGGGCTTAGGCCTTTCTCATCCCTTCTTCTATCTTCTTCTTCTCTTCTTCATTAGGATAGAAACCTCACAAACCTAGGATCATCCGTGCATGTTAACACTTAGGATTATTTTAGTCCCCCTTTAGCATTTTACCTTTATGATCCTTTTTGGTTCTTTTCTCTTCTCATCTCAAAACTCTTAAGAAAACACTTTAATAAATGTGAAGCGATGCATTGATCCATAGCCTTATTCCATGAGGTATGCTTGTAGTCTTCCCATCTTGGGATAGTACATGTTTACCTTGTGATGCACAAGTCTGATCAAGGTATCTTCTTCATAAAGAAAAGCATAAAAAACACTTCTTCATGTAAATAACCAAAAAGCACTTAATAATTAAGCGAGTTAGTGAGCCTAAGCCCTAATCTTTGGGTTCAAGTTTTGGGGATCTTCTCCTTACTTGAGTGTGCTTGTTCTATTATTCCATCTTGGAATGTAGTGACAAGTGCACATTCCATTGGTGAGAGTTTGAGTTCACTTCCTTGTGACACACTCCTAAAAGCTTCTAAAATAAAAACACAAAACAAACAATAAGCGTCTTTCCTTCGGGAATTCTTTTCTCATCTCCTTCGCTCAGTACGCGAACTTGCTCCTACTTGTCATCTTGCAAGACGGTTACGCACTCGTCGTCCGAGCCTGCAACACCTGAGCATTGACATAGGCAGTTCAAGCCTTAATTCACAAGCAATTTCCTTTTAGTACCCCTAGTTAGGGGAACTACGGCGTCTCTGATCCTCATTATCCCGATGAGGTACGTAGGCAGCGGGGTAGGGCCCGTTCGAGCACAATCTTTATTTTCCCTACATTTTTCTCTTTGTTTCTTATTTCAGTTCTTTTCCAGTTCCAGTTTCTTTTCATATTCATTTCTTTGCTGCATTTTTCATATCCTCACCCTTTGAAACAGTTTTCTTTGCAAGCGTGGATCCCGTCGGGTACGGCGGACGATCTGGGTGCTAATACCTTCCCAGGTCGTAACTGACTCCCGATCCCAGTCTCTTTGGTTCGCAGGACCTGTGTCCTTCCTCTTTCTTTCTTCTGGTTTGTGCAGCATTACCATTCCCTCTCTTCGGGATAAAAATGCCTGGCTGGCGACTCTATTCTCCTTCCGCGCCACTTTCGCGTTTGTACCAGGATGGAAATCCTCGGGAGCGACAGCTTGGCGACTCTGCTGGGGACCGAACAGAATCTCTGGTTCCCCTGAGAGTCTCTCCTAGCGCTTGTTTGTTTCTGTTTCATTGGGTGATGTTTGTTTGATGTGGCTTATTGTACTTTATTGTTGTTTATTTACAGCTTTATTTACAGCTTTATTTACAGTTTTCAGTATTTAGTTTCCGCATCATATATATCATACTGGACTGTCTGGACTGGTTTTCTGTTTGGTGGGATGGGTGATACTGGTTCTTGAGAGATATGAGCCAAGTACCCGGCTCGAGTGCACCATAGGACTTAGAGTGGTTCCACTTTGGCCTCATGAGATCTTGTCATGAGGGTAGTAGTGAGTTCCACACCCAGGTTGCGATTGTCTTGGAAATGTCTTGATTTGGGGATCTTCCTCTCTCATTACATAACCCTGACAGTTATGTGCAGCTGGGGACCGATCATTGAGAACCTTTGTGGAAACAACCCTCTCCAGTGGTGACAGTGGCAAACCACATTTTGTGGCAAACCCATTCGCACCCGAGGGTCCACTGGGAACTCGCATAGGATGGCCTGGTTCTCTTATAAGAGCTCAGTTAAAGCATCTGGTCATATGACATTAGTACTGTATCCTACGGGCTGAATGTACTATTGTTTCTTGATTTCAGCGCTTGAAGCTAGGGACTTATAAGGGATGCTTGTTTTTCCCGGACTCAGCTGAGGCCTCCCTGCATAGTACATAATGCCTAACCGATTCCCTGATTTGGTCATGAGCCATTTCTCGGAGATGGTGACAGTATTATTGCTATGTGGCTTTGAGAGTCCGTGATGTCTGACCCGGAGCCTTTTACCTGCGAGATTGGGGGTGTTTACAGGTGTGCAGGAACCCACGACCTCAACATACACTCATTTGTTCAGTTATGATCTTTGGTCCGGTGAATAAGATTTGTGGTTCCGAAGTTATGGTCCTGGAATTCTGGATTTCTTGATACTGTGATTCTGATCAGAGGGTTGTGATTATCAGAGGGTGTGACTCAGTGAACTGTTGAGATTGCTAGTTATTCAGAGGGCTTTGTCAGTGTGCCAGTTCAGATGGTCCCCGTTGGTCATATGTTTGCATTGCATTGCATTTGCATCATTCTTTGCATTAACTGTTTATGTTTCCCATTTTTCAGGGCATTGCTCGCATTTGTTCCCAGTTCTGGTATTCTTATCTCCATGGCAGAAATCAAAAGAGATCCAAGAAAAAAGAATGTGCATTATACCTTTCTTCAGCCGGAAGTTAAAAGTGTTCAGAGGTTAGCAGGTTTGATGAACGATCAAGTCTTAGGAAACTTCAAGAAAAGATATGGCCAGATACTGAAGTTTGTGGACAAGCCTACTACAGACCAAAAGGACAGCTTGCATACCTTGTTGCAATTTTATGATCCCCTGCTGCGTTGTTTTATTCTTCCAGGTTACATCTTAGCTCCGACATTAGAAGAGATCTCCAGCATGCTGAGTGTTCCGATCAGAGAGACATTGCCGTTCTACGGGTCAGAGGTTGTGCTCAGAGATGAAGACATAGCCAAGGTTTGTAGGTTGCCAGTTGCTTCAGTCAGAAAAGCTTTGCAAGAGAGTAAAGGCAGAGGTCTACCATGGAGTGTGCTTATCCCAGAAGCTGAGAAGTATGCTACAGAAGCTAAGTGGAATGACTTTGGAGCTTTGCTCGCATTGATGGTATATGGGTCTAGCTTGTTTCCCGGAGAGAAAGAGTTTGTCAGCTTAGAAGTGATCTCAATCTTCGCAAAAGGCAATCCGGTGCCCACTTTATTGGGTGACTTTTATTTTAGTGTCCATTACAGAAACGAGAAAGGTAGAGGTGGTCCAGTGGTCTGCTGTGCTCCTTTGTTTGCCGAATGGTTCGCTAGACAATTGCCTAAATCAGGTGCCTTCAAGGATATACGAGACGAATGGAGGTGGTCCAGAAGACTGATGGGATTGACTGAAGAAGACATTGCTTGGGGTTATGACAGGGATTTGCTAGGAAAAGAGGTGATGGTTAGCTGCGGAAGGTTTGCCGGAGTACCTTTGCTGGGAAGGAAAGGTGTCATCAGTTACTACCCGACATTAGCCAGAAGGCAGTTTGGCTACCCTTTGAAGGATCCGCCTCAGATGGAAATGTTTGCTGAATCTTTGTATTTTCCTGTTGATGGAAATAGAGAGCTAGTCCAACAAGCAGTTCAATCCTGGGATCACAGGAAAAGGAAAGGGAAGAAAGACTTCGGCCGAGTTGATCCCAAGGCATATCCACCATATGCTGAATGGTTGCAAAGGCATATCGAGGCAGTTCTCATGCCTTTTTCAGTCGAAGCTCCACTTTATCCTCGAGAGGTACCAAGTCCGAGCAGTACGGTTTCTTTGGAGGAGTACAAGAAGCTAGAAGCTCAGCTGCAAGCGGTCAGAGTAGAGAATGTTGAGATGGTAAGCTTATACCACCAGGCTAATAGAGCTAAGAAGGAAGTCGAAGACAAGCTGCAGAAGCTCCAAGCTTCCTTGGAAAACAAAGAGAAAGATTTTGCCGGAAGAGAAGCCCATTTCCATCGATTGGGTATGATGGAAGCGCAAAGAGAAGCCAAGCACAAGGAGACTTTAAAGACTCTCAGGAGTGCTCGACAGTCCATTGTTTGGCTGAAAGGCCAAAGGGAGGAAGAGCAAAAGAAATTCAAAGAGAAGGAAGAGTTCTTTGAAGTTCAGATGGCTTTCAAGAAGGAGGAAGTGGAACAAGCCCATGCCATCCGGAGGGAGAAGACCCAACAGTTGGCCCAAAGTCAATTAGCTCTGGAGGAAGCCAGGAAAGAGATTGAGGAGCTCAAGCTGAGAGCAGGCGTCAAGAAGAGCAGGGCAGAGGTGGCAGAGTCGGGGTCCTTAGCTTAGTTTATTTTTCAGACTACCTACAGGCTTGTTGTAGGGGTTTTGTTTTCATTTCCTTTGTCTTTATGTACTGATTTGTAACCCTTCGGGGAATATTCTTGGATGTATTCTGACTTTTAGCCTATAGTGGTTTGTCCATATTCAGTATTAATGTGCAAGTTATCGTTTTGAATGTGCAAGACTCGTTTGTCTGGATACTACTAACGTCTGAACACTTATCAGAGAGAAAGTTTGAAAGCTACACACTGAAAGTGATTGCCGAGATAGATACCAGAACTGGGGCATGCCAAATGCTTAAAATTGGGAACATGAACAGTTACATTGCATTGCATATAACCTGTTTGTCTGTTTTGCAGGTGTTGCATCGATTACTAACGTATTTTGTGTTTCAGGCGCAATAGCTCCTCGTAAGGTTCGAGAACGACCAGCAGTGCACAGATACCCAACCAAGGTTAACAGAGAGAGAGCCATGGATCAAATGCAGGCAGATTTGGCAGATCTGAGGCAGAGAATGGATAACTTCATGACATTAATGGCCGGCATGGGGCAGAATCAAGAGCGTCTGCGAGAGATGGTGGAGAATCAGAACAGAAACGCTGCTGCTGCTGCTAATGCTGATAATCATGCCGGTGCGGGCGCACGACAGGCTGGACCTCAGGTTATACAACCAGGGGCGACCGTAGTCAATGAAGGGATGCATAACATTCATGTGGACCATCAGGATGACCAATTCACTTTGCTTGATGAGACCGAGGGTCAAGGGATTGAAATGAACAAGAGATTCGAAGAGATGGCCGAGCAAATCAAGGCTATTCAGTCCCAAAGTTCTTTGGGATTCGATATAACAGACTTGGGCTTGGTTCCGGGAGTCAGGATTCCGTATAAGTTCAAGGTTCCTACTTTCGAGAAGTATAACGGCACTGCTTGCCCAAAGACCCATCTGCAATCGTATGTTGGGAGAATTGCTGCGCATACAGACGATGAAAAACTATGGATGTATTACTTTCAGGATAGCTTGGTGGGAGCTTCCCTTGAGTGGTACATGAAGCTCAGCAGGGTCAATGTTAAGAGCTGGAAGGATCTCGCTGAGGCCTTCGTGAGGCAGTACCAGTATAACATGGACATGGCTCCGAATCGCACCCAGTTGCAACATATGGCTCAGACAGCAAAAGAAGGCTTCAAAGAATACGCCCAGAGGTGGCGTCAGCTAGCTGCCAGGGTGCAGCCACCCTTGTTAGAGAATGAGATGGCCGATATGTTTATGGGTACTCTCCAGGGGGTATTTCTTGAGAGATTGGCGTCAAGTTCTGCTACAAAGTTCAACGATATTGTCATTGCGGGAGAAAGGGTTGAAACGCTGTTGAAAATGGGGAAGATACAAGACCCAGGTGCTAGTAGTTCAAGTGGAGCGAGGAAAGCTTTCAGCGGACCTCCGAGAAGGCGAGAAGGTGAGACCAATGCTGTATTCGGTCGAAGCCAGGGCCGTGGTTACAGAAGACCTTATGGGCATGTGGCTGCTGTCACTATTCCTGCTGCTCCCGTACAACAAATGTTACCTCCACCACAACAACAGCAACAACAGCAACAACCTAGAGCCAACTACCAGCAAAGACCTTATCAGCCGAGGCCGACTCGTCCTGCTAACAGAGTGATAGAAGCTATTCCCATGACATATGCTGCCTTGTTGCCGAGACTACTGGATTTGAACCTTATTCAATTGAGGACTTTGGCACCACCACCTCCTGGAGAACTTCCAGCTGGTTATGATGTCAACGCGCGATGCGCTTTTCATTCAGGGGCACCCGGGCACTCAACCGAGAAGTGCAGGGCGCTACATCATAAAGTTCAAGATCTCGTGGATTCAAAGGCAATCAACTTTGCACCACCACCGAATGTCCACTCGAACCCTATACCTCACCATGGCGGGGCAAGAGTTAATGCTGTTGAGCGTGATGACAAGTCGAGTTTGGTACTAAGTATTGGTGAAGTCAAGACGCCGTTGAAAGTGGTGAAAGAGAGACTGTTGAAGGGTCAAGTGTTTCCTGGTTGTTCTCTCGATTGTGAAGACTGTGCAAGTGCTGTGAATGGCTGCGAGAAATTGAAGACGGGTTTGCAAGAGTTGATTGATGTTGGGTCTCTACAATTTAGCAAGATTAGTAATGAAAAGGCTGATGATGTGTCAACCATTACTATCTTCTACAATGAGGCTGACATGCCCGTTCGACAAGAGCCAGTTACTGGTTACACTCCTCCGATTAGTCCTGTGACTATAACTATACCTGGGCCAATGCCGTATAATGATGATAGAGCCATTCCGTGGCATTACGGTTCCGATGTCTATGTGGCGGGACAGAAGATGGAAAGTAGACCTGTTGCTGACTTGACCATTGAAAATGTGGGAGGTGTTGGGGGATTTACTCGAAGTGGTCGTTTGTTTACTCCCCCTGCACTGAGAAAGGATCTTGAGGCCGAAGCTTCGTCCAAAGACAAAGGGAAGCAGACTGCGATTGACGAGTCAACTACTCCTGTGGCTGGGCAGGGGACGTTTGAAAAGGAGGTAGAGGAGTTTATGAAGATCATCAAAAAGAGTGACTACAAGGTGGTTGACCAACTGAATCAGACGCCTTCAAAGATTTCTATCTTGTCACTGTTGATGTGCTCTCCCGCGCACCGAGAAGCCTTGCTGAAAGTACTTCAAATGGCCTATGTTCCTCATGAGATCACAGTCAATCAACTCGAAGCTGTTGTTGGAAGTGTTAATGCTAGCCATGGCTTAGGCTTCACTGACAGAGATCTCACTTTGGAGGGAAGAAATCACAATAAAGCACTGCATATCACGATGGAATGCAAGGGCGCTGTGTTATCCCATGTTCTTGTGGACACGGGCTCTTCTTTAAATGTGCTCCCGAAAAAGGCGTTGATGAAGCTTGACATTGATGGGATTGTCCTGACACCGAGTGATTTGGTGGTTAAAGCTTTCGATGGTTCAAGAAGATCAGTTTTCGGAGAGGTTGAGTTGCCTGTTAAGATAGGCTCTCAAGTCTTCAAGAGTGTCTTCTATGTCATGGATATCCAGCCCGCGTATAGCTGCTTGTTGGGCAGACCGTGGATACATGCAGCTGGAGCTGTCACTTCAACCCTGCACCAAAAGCTTAAATATGTGGTGGATGGCCAAGTCATCACAGTTTGCGGGGAAGAAGATATTTTCGTCAGCCACCTGTCGACGTTTAAATATGTGGAAATGGACGGAGAAATTCACGAGACTTTGTGCCAAGCTTTTGAGGCAGACGTCAGTATCTTGACTCCGGTGAAGAAAAACAACGAAGGCACGTCAATTCATTCCTACCGGGAAGCAAAGGATGTCGTTCAATCAGGCAATGCCCAGGGCTGGGGCAAGCTACTGGAGGTGGAAAAGAAGGGTGATAAATTCGGCTTAGGGTATCAACCTGGGGGGTCTACTCGGAGTGGTAAAGCTATCTCATTCACAAGTGCTGGGTCGCTCGACCGCGATCAAATCTGTATGGCAAGCCAAGACGGGGATAGTGATAGAGACTGGGACGACAATTGGATACGCCCGTGTGCACCCGGCGAGGAGCTAGGAAATTGGTCTGCTGAGGACATTGTTCAAGTCACCTGGCTCTCAAAGTAATTGTTTTGTTTCCTTTTATTAGCATACTGCATTGTCAAATCCAGCATTCTGCCCAAGATGTTTGGATCCATTGTACTGGGCCACCATGTTTTGTATTGCATCGTTATTTTTGCCATGAAATAAAAGGACATTTTCAGACAATTTGTGCTCTCTTTCTTTGTTTTTAAACTTTTTCACAAAAAAAAAAAAACAATATAAAAATGGCAATGTGTTTTTTTTCATTTTTTGCTTTGTGTTAGCGTCTCTTTTCAAAATAAGCAGATTCTGAATAAGCACATCATTTGTGCAGTGCTGATCATCCGGATTCCACGGATAACGTTCCTGCTATGACTGTGCATGACTTTGATAATCCAGTCTACCAAGCTGATGAAGGGGTTGAGGAAGATTGTGACCTACCTGAAGAGTTGGTCAGATTGTTAAAACAAGAGGAACGAGTTATTCAGCCTCATCAAGAAGAGATTGAGACCATCAATATTGGCAGTGAAGATGCAAAGAAAGAAATCAAGATAGGAGCCGATCTGCAGGCCGACGTTAAACAAGAGCTGATCAGTATGCTGAGAGAGTATGTAGATATCTTTGCTTGGTCATATCAAGATATGCCAGGGTTGGATACCGACATCGTGATGCATAAGTTACCTCTGAGAGAAGACTGTCCTCCTGTGAAGCAAAAGTTGAGAAGAACTCGCCCGGATATGGCGATGAAGATCAAAGAGGAGGTGCAAAAGCAGTGGGATGCCGGATTCCTTGCCGTGTCTAGTTACCCGCCTTGGGTAGCTAATATCGTACCAGTACCTAAGAAGGACGGCAAGGTCCGAATGTGCGTTGACTATCGAGATTTGAACAGAGCAAGCCCAAAGGATGATTTTCCGTTGCCACACATTGATGTGTTGGTCGACAATACTGCTCAATTCTCAGTGTTCTCCTTCATGGATGGATTCTCCGGTTATAATCAGATAAAAATGGCGCCGGAAGACATGGAGAAGACAACGTTCATTACCCCGTGGGGAACATTCTGCTACAAGGTCATGCCCTTCGGTTTGAAGAACGCTGGGGCAACTTATCAACGGGCAATGGTCACGTTGTTCCATGACATGATCCACAAGGAGATCGAATGTTATGTGGATGATATGATTGCAAAGTCCAAGGACGAAGAGGAGCATTTGGTTAACCTAAAGAAGTTGTTTGACAGATTGATCAAGTACAAGTTGAGGTTGAATCCGAACAAGTGCACTTTCGGAGTGCGTTCTGGAAAGTTGCTGGGTTTCATTGTAAGTCAAAGAGGAATTGAGGTAGATCCTGCTAAAGTGAAAGCTATTCAAGATATGCCTGCACCAAAGACAGAAAAAGAAGTGCGCGGGTTCTTAGGTAGATTGAACTACATTTCTCGGTTCATATCTCACCTAACTGCCACGTGCGAACCGATATTCAAACTGCTAAGAAAAGAGCAAACAGTCAGGTGGAATGATGATTGCCAAAGAGCTTTCGACAAAATAAAGGAATATTTGCAGGAACCTCCAATTCTGATGCCTCCAGTGGAGGGGAGACCATTAATCATGTACTTGACCGTGCTAGAAGGGTCGATGGGGTGTGTGCTCGGCCAACATGACGAGTCTGGTCGAAAAGAGTACGCCATTTATTACCTTAGCAAAAAGTTTACCGACTGTGAATCCCGATACTCACTGCTCGAGAAAACTTGCTGCGCTTTGGTATGGGCTGCTCGCCGACTGAGGCAGTACATGTTGACCCATACTACACTTCTCATTTCCAAGATGGACCCTGTCAAGTACATCTTTGAGAAACCAGCATTGACCGGAAGGGTTGCTAGGTGGCAGATGATTTTAACTGAATACGACATCCAGTACACTTCTCAGAAAGCCATCAAAGGAAGTGTATTGTCGGAATACCTTGCTCAGCAACCTCTTGAGGATGACTATCAGCCGATGAGATTTGATTTCCCTGATGAGGACATCATGTACCTCAGAACAAACGATTATGAGGAACCACTTCCGGAGGAGGGACCTGATCCTGAATCCAAATGGAAGTTGATGTTTGATGGGGCTGTCAATATCAATGGTCGTGGAGTTGGTGCCGTACTCATTACTCCCGAAGGTGTTCACTTACCCTTCGCTGCCAGAATTACTTTTGGCTGCACCAACAATGAAGCGGAATACGAGGCGTGCATAATGGGAATAGAGGAGGCAATTGATCTTCGGATTAAGAACCTCGATATATTCGGAGATTCAGCCCTCGTCATTAACCAAATTACCGGCAAGTGGTATACACATCAAGAGCATCTAGTTCCGTACAGGGATTATGCTAGAAAACTGTTGACATTCTTCACGACGGTTGAGCTCAAATACATACCACGTGACGAAAACCAATTTGCCGATGCTTTGGCTACTCTCTCTTCGTCGATTAAAGTCATGTGTTGGAATTTTGTACCCAGAATTGACATCTCCAGGCTCGACTCTCCAGCTTATGCTTTCTCTGTAGACGCCGTGTCTGATGAGAAACCTTGGTATTTTGATATCAAGTTGTTCCTGGAGAAGCAAGAATACCCAACAGGGGCATCTTCCAAAGACAAGAAGACCTTGAGACGACTTGCTGCTAGTTTCTTCTTGAACACAGACGGGGTTTTGTACAAGAGGAATTTCGACATGGTTTTGCTCAGATGCGTGGATAGACACGAAGCAAGCCTGTTGATGCAGGAAGTCCATGAAGGATCTTTTGGTACCCATGCAGGAGGGCATGCTATGGCAAAGAAACTGCTGAGATCAGGGTATTACTGGATGACAATGGATGCAGACTGTTGTTCGTTCGCTCGTAAATGCCACAAGTGCCAAATATATGCAGATAAAGTGCATGTCCCTCCTAATCCGCTCAACATCATGTCATCTCCTTGGCCTTTCTCTATGTGGGGCATTGACATGATCGGGAAGATTGAACCGACTGCTTCGAACGGTCATCGCTTCATCCTGGTCGCGATTGATTACTTTACCAAGTGGGTAGAAGCAGCGTCTTATGCCAATGTCACTCGTCAAGTGGTGGCAAGATTTCTGAAAAGAGATATCATATGCAGATATGGAGTACCCGAAAGGATCATTACTGATAATGGTTCTAATCTCAACAACAAGATGATGGCAGACTTATGTCGGGACTTCAAAATACAGCATCACAATTCTTCTCCTTACCGACCAAAGATGAATGGTGCGGTAGAGGCAGCTAACAAGAATATCAAGAAGATTGTGCAGAAAATGGTTGTCACCTACAAGGATTGGCATGAGATGTTACCGTTTGCTTTGCATGGGTACCGAACGTCGGTCAGGACATCAACAGGGGCAACTCCCTTCTCTCTAGTGTATGGCATGGAAGCAGTCCTGCCTGTTGAAGTAGAGATTCCTTCACTGCGTGTGATGATGGACGTCAAACTGGATGAGGCTGAATGGGTGCGTGCTCGTTACAATCAGCTATGTCTAATTGAAGAAAAGAGATTAGCGGCTATCTGTCATGGTCAGCTTTATCAGAGGAGAATGAAGCGGGCATTCGACCAACGAGTACGTACTCGAGAGTATCGAGTGGGAGAGCTTGTATTGAAGAGGATCGTTCCTCCAGGTTCAGATAACAGGGGCAAGTGGACCCCAAACTACGAAGGACCATTCATAGTGAAGAAAGTATTCTCAGGAGGGGCACTGATGCTCACCACTATGGATGGAGAAGACTTCCCATCCCCTGTTAACTCGGACGCAGTTAAAAAATACTTCGCATAAAGAGACCCGCTGGACACAAAAACAGAATGTAAGTCCAGGCAAGAAAAGGGCATCCCGGCGAGCTAAAAACAGAATAAAAAGCTCGGGCAAAAATTAGGGAAAAATAAACAAAAAAAAAAATGTGTACACCCGCTGAGTTGAAAAGCCACATTGGACAGCTCAGGCAAAAAAGGGTATCCCGGTGGATTGAAAACCCGAGAGGGCGATCCACGCAAAATAAGGGAATAAGCGAACAACTGTGATCCAAGTTATCTGAACCACGTCATCGTTTCGTACGGTTTTACAATATCGGAAGGATAGGAAACAGTCCTCTTGTTCTCTCAGAAAGCCAAAACAGAATGGAGAGTCTTGAAGACATGCAGGTCATAGCAGAAATGGAACTCCTTGGAATGCCGCGTACGTTGCCATTAGGATATTTTCTTTTCTCAATTTTTATAGTGGCTACCTCGTTCCAGGTGGTTGCTTCCTGATGTAAATCTTTGCCTATTCAGAGGCCATTCAATAAAAATAATATTCAGTCAAAAAGCTGTGTGTGTTTATTTTTGTTTACAAAATGTCCTGAATTTTTGGCAAAAATAGCATTGCATCTAAACATGGTGATAATTTTGAAAAGAAAACTGACATGCAGGGAAACTGTAACCCTCTTTGAGCGTCGGGTGACGATGGATGAACCGATCATTCCATGCAAATCCCCGGGACACGCGTGTGTTTTCTGTTGTTGCAGGTTGCAGGTTGGCGTCGCATTCTCTCAAGCGATTTAATATTCCCCGGCGGAGTACCTCCCCAGCCGAGTACTTCCCCAGTAGGGTATCCCCCAAGCAGAGATTTCCTTTCCCAGCAGGTATCTGAAGACTGGCATCTCCAGCAGAGATTTTTTCTCCAAGCAAGCCTTGACAGCCGCCCAAGCAAGCTTTTCTTCCCCAGTGAAGTAGCATTTCATTCTCCCTCAGCGGAATATATCCAGCAGGTGCCCGAAAGCCTGACATCATCAAAGATGGAATTAGTAGTCCATTATCCCCATCAGAGTATGCCTATCAGGTACCTGAAAGCCTGATATCCCCTCAGAGTCTTGAGTTATCAGATGCTCTCCCCAGTCAGATTGTTTGCCCAAGAAGCTTCTCCAGCCAAGTCTGAGGATGTTCCTGTTCCCACAGTGGTCATATTTGATTTTCGCTTCCGTCAGTGAAATATGTCCCCAGCAAAGTTGCCGTACTTTGGGTATTTGATGATGCAGCCAGGTATTCATCACCTCAGTCAGAATGTGTATCCAGACCTATTGACTTGGATTACCCTGCAGAGTCGTATCTCTTATTGCCGATCAGGCATCCGTTTGTTGCTCGTCTGCAATCTTCAACACTTGTATGTGTTGTCTTTAAGCGGAGTTATCCCCAGCAATAATGTATCATGTTTTATTGCTGCTCGTTTGCATCTTTCAACACTCGTATGTGTTAGCTCGGTGGTATTGCTCGTTTGCTTTCCCCAATAGAGTCTATATCTATTAGCACTCGTCTGTGCTCGCATCTTTATTTGATGCCCATCCTCTTTCAGCACTCGTCCGTGCCTTTTCCCCGGCAGTTTCCTCTTTATTTGAGGTACTCTCCAGCAATCTTCTGTGCTAGCATCTTTGTTTGATGACCATTCGCAGCTCTCGGCACTCGTCCGTGCTTGTTAGTCTTTGAAGTTTTCTCTCCCCAGCGAAGTTGCCTGTACTCGTTGGGGCGCGTATCTTCATTTGGTGCTCGTCCGCATCCCTGCAGCACTCGCCCGTGCATGTCATTCCTCTTTATTTGAGGCGTATTCCCTAAGAAGTGCCCAGTGCTCGTCCGTGCTCGCATCTTTATTTGATGCTCGACCGCATCTTTTAGCACTCATATGTGCTTGTTACTCCTTTGAAGGTTGCTCGGCGCCCGTCCGTGCCTGTTGCTCATCTGTTGCTCGTCCGCAACTCCTCAACACTCGTTTGTGTTTGATTGTATCCGTTGTTGTTTGCTCGTCTGCAAATCCCAGCACTCGTCTGTGCTTGGAGATGTCCCCAGCATCGTCCGCAACCCCTTTACACTCGTCTGTGTTCTGATATGATATTTGTTGTTGCTCGTCTGCAACCTCCCAGCACTCGTCTGTGTTCTGATATGATATTTGTTGTTGCTCGTCTGCAACCTCCCAGCACTCGTCTGTGTTCGGTATGGGATCCTTCGCTGCACTCGTCTGTGCCTTGACATGTATTCTCTATTGTTGCTCGTCTGCAACTGTCCAGCGCTCGTTTGTGTTTGGTTATGATAGTTGCTCGTCTGCAACTCTTAAGGGCTCGTCCGCAACTGTACAACACTCGTCCGTGTTTGTTTAAAGCTCGTCTGCTTTTATCCCCCAGAAGTCGTTTGTTGGTTCGAAGCTCGTCTGCTTTGCCTGGATACTCGTCCGTATCATCCTCAGCACTCGTCTGTGCTAGCTTGCACCTGAATGCGAAGATTTGCTGTTTACCCTGATATTTCTGTGACTACATCAAATGCTCGTCTGTGTTTGAACTTCCGGTATTCGTCTATACCAGTGGCTGATACTCGTCTGTATCATCGCCTGAAACACTCGTCTGTGTTTCTCAGATCATCGTCTGATACTCGTCTGTATCATTGACTTAGGGCACTCGTCTGTGTTGTCTTGATGATCACCCAATACTCGTCCGTATTGAAGAGGTTTCGAATCCTGACAGTGGGAATTAAATGTCGAAATGGTTACCGGTCCTGGCGTAACAGGTAAATCCGAAGGAGGCTCGTCTGTCTCAAGCACCAATTATGGTTGCTGCACCTGGCGTAACAGGTTTGCTCAGAAGACTCGTCTGTCTTATACCATATATCCGCGGATAATATATGAAGAAGGTTCGTCTACCTTGGTTGCATGTCTATCCCACAGACTTATATGCATTTCCGGAGCCTGCGTAAGGGTTATCCGAAGAAGACCCGTCCGTCTTATTCCACTTACCTGCGTAAGGATTAGTGAAGGAGATTCGTCTATCTCAGGATACTTTGAAGTTCTTTAAGGGCTCGTCCGCTCTCTTCACCTGGCGTCACAGGTCATTCGAAGACTCGTCTGTCTCAGATTATTGTCTTGAAGTGTTGAAGGACTCGTCTGTCCAGCTCCTGGCGTCACGGGATTGTTTGAAGACTCGTCTGTCAATTTGTTCTTATTTCAGATATCATTTCCAACTTGGAAGAAGCTCGTCCGCTTCTTTCTCCCCTGCAGTCCCCAGAGCGTCATCTGGTCGGGTTTATTCCCCGGTGTTGCATTCTTCGTCAGAGTGCAAATTTCTGGTCTTCTTGGTATTCAATCACAGTTTATCTTGAATGGTCGATAGCTCGCTGCTATCGTCCTTTTCGGATTAACTGATGATTGAATAGGGGCAGCTGTAACACCCCAAATTTGCCCTCTTCATTTTAAGCATCATATCGCATCATAGTCATCATAACGGATCATGTCTTTAGCATTTTGCATAGAAAAATGAGGCATAACACTCACATGTTCTAGCATAAGGCATATGACCAACCATCTGGAAAGTTCGAAGCACCACAGATAAAAATCGAGAGCATGGTGACCAGGCAAAAATTTCACAGGATCACTCTGCACAAGCTCTGTACCATGTTCAAAGCTTAAAAAGAATGAAAGGATCAAAATCAGCTTGAAACGGCGGGCGCCGGCATCATTTTTGAAGTTTCCCACCAAAAGGGGGGAAATTCAAATTTTGCATGCGTTAACCGGTTAACGCATATGGTTAACCGGTTAACAGCTGCGAAATTTGAATTTCCAGCAGCATTTTCAGCATGTGTGTTTTGTTTCCATTTTCCAATTTTCTGATTTTTATTCATTTGAATTAAATTGGAATTTGAGAGAAGGATCTAGAGCATGTATCCAAACCTCTTTCCAACCCTAAAACCTAATCACATTACCAAGCCATATTTTTTGGATCCCAAACCAAGATTTTGGGCCCCAACCCTAAACCATATATATTCCATTTCTCTCCAAACCAAGGGGGCTCTCCCTCATTTTTCACTCTCATTCTGAATTTTTATTGCTCTCACTCACAATTCTCTCACTTTTCTCTCCCAATTTTCCAAATCACTCAAAGTTCCTCTTTGAAGATCACACAACCTTGCCTTGAGGTGTGTAGATCTTGGAACTAGACCTCCATCCATAGCTTCATTGCATCTTTTTGCTGGTTTAATTGGTGATTCAGATCTGGTTTGGGATCTAGAAGTGCTTTTGGATCCAAAATTCTGCATCAAGAGCTTGATCTTGCATTTATTTTGCATAGAGTGTGGAGCTTAGCATCGGATCTTCGAAGTTTCGCGTGAGATCTATCTTTTTCAGCATAATCAACAATTACCAAAGCATACCTCCGCTTTGTAGGTTGGTTGATTTCAGATCCGACTCTGTTTTTAGCTTATTTGCATTGCTTGTGCTTTAGATCCACCATGTGTTTGTGTAATTGATTGTGTTGCATGATTTGATTGTTTGATTGGTGTCCGGATCCGATTGTTAGTGTTCATGAGCATAATGTTATGGATTGATGTGCATTGATCTATTTTTCCATGTGTAATTGAGTGCTGGTCTGGTGCAGCTTATTTGAATAAGCTGTTTTTGAAATGCTGTTTTCTGCAGGAATTTGCTGCTGTTTTTACAGTGTTAACCGGTTAACGCATATGGTTAACCGGTTAACGCCCTGTTTTTTCTGCGTGTTTGGTGCAGGTTTTGACTGGTTAACCGGTTAACGCATGTGGTTAACCGGTTAACACTGAAGCAGAATGGCTTTTTAGTGTTGTTTTGAGCTTGTTTGATCCCTTTGCTTGTTCTAATTGCCTTGGATCATTGCATGATCATTAAGCATGATATTTTAGGGTGATTTGCTTGCTGGTTGATGTATGCTTTCATGTTCTCGACGCGTAAGTCGTGTATTTGCAATGTTGGCATGATTGTTTGATTTTTTGTTTTCAAGTACCTTTGAGCATGATTGATCTCATGATTGTTTCTTGGTCAATTTGCTGGATTTTTGCTAACTTTTCAGGGGCTCATGGTAAGAGAAGTGTGGATGTTTATCCACATTTCAACTTTTTTCATCTTTCCTCTTTTGTTATTTGAACTAACCCTTTGTTGTTGGGCTTAGGCCTTTCTCATCCCTTCTTCTATCTTCTTCTTCTCTTCTTCATTAGGATAGAAACCTCACAAACCTAGGATCATCCGTGCATGTTAACACTTAGGATTATTTTAGTCCCCCTTTAGCATTTTACCTTTATGATCCTTTTTGGTTCTTTTCTCTTCTCATCTCAAAACTCTTAAGAAAACACTTTAATAAATGTGAAGCGATGCATTGATCCATAGCCTTATTCCATGAGGTATGCTTGTAGTCTTCCCATCTTGGGATAGTACATGTTTACCTTGTGATGCACAAGTCTGATCAAGGTATCTTCTTCATAAAGAAAAGCATAAAAAACACTTCTTCATGTAAATAACCAAAAAGCACTTAATAATTAAGCGAGTTAGTGAGCCTAAGCCCTAATCTTTGGGTTCAAGTTTTGGGGATCTTCTCCTTACTTGAGTGTGCTTGTTCTATTATTCCATCTTGGAATGTAGTGACAAGTGCACATTCCATTGGTGAGAGTTTGAGTTCACTTCCTTGTGACACACTCCTAAAAGCTTCTAAAATAAAAACACAAAACAAACAATAAGCGTCTTTCCTTCGGGAATTCTTTTCTCATCTCCTTCGCTCAGTACGCGAACTTGCTCCTACTTGTCATCTTGCAAGACGGTTACGCACTCGTCGTCCGAGCCTGCAACACCTGAGCATTGACATAGGCAGTTCAAGCCTTAATTCACAAGCAATTTCCTTTTAGTACCCCTAGTTAGGGGAACTACGGCGTCTCTGATCCTCATTATCCCGATGAGGTACGTAGGCAGCGGGGTAGGGCCCGTTCGAGCACAATCTTTATTTTCCCTACATTTTTCTCTTTGTTTCTTATTTCAGTTCTTTTCCAGTTCCAGTTTCTTTTCATATTCATTTCTTTGCTGCATTTTTCATATCCTCACCCTTTGAAACAGTTTTCTTTGCAAGCGTGGATCCCGTCGGGTACGGCGGACGATCTGGGTGCTAATACCTTCCCAGGTCGTAACTGACTCCCGATCCCAGTCTCTTTGGTTCGCAGGACCTGTGTCCTTCCTCTTTCTTTCTTCTGGTTTGTGCAGCATTACCATTCCCTCTCTTCGGGATAAAAATGCCTGGCTGGCGACTCTATTCTCCTTCCGCGCCACTTTCGCGTTTGTACCAGGATGGAAATCCTCGGGAGCGACAAACACCTGCGTAAAAACCTTCAATACGCGTAACTCAAATCTGTTACACAAAATCCTGTTCTTCGCACCAATCCAGTTTTCTGCTATGGGTTCATCAATTCTCACTTCGATTCAAGCCTAAATGGGTTTCTACATTGATTTTCGAACTCATTTCATTTGTATCTCTTCATCTAATAATTCTACAACTAATTTACGAGTCCTAAACCTCCTTCTCTACACGATTTTCCTGCACAACCAATCCAACAAATACAACAACAGATACAGCAATAAAAACAACTTCCCTAACTGCAACACAATAAGAACATCATATTATACATATCAGATTCATACGAATTCTAGCAACAAATCATACGAAAACAGAACAATAATTATACAAAACTCCAACCTACATATAGATTATCTAATCCCGGTTATGGAATTTGAACCCCATCCTTACCTTGGATTGAAGAAAGCTCGAATCTACTGACCAAAATCTCTATAAAAATCCAACCTAGCCTCTTGTTCTTCCTCAATACTTGTTCTCTTCTTACAAAATTCTGATTAACCTTCTGTCGCTCCCCAGATTTCCATCCTGGTACAAACGCGAAAGTGGCACGGAAGAGGTAAAGTAGCCAGCCAGGCATTTTTATCCCGAAGGAACGGGAATGGTAATGTTGCACAAACCGAAGAAATAAAAGGAAGGACACAGGTCATGCAAACCATGTAACAGCCCGGGCCCCTCGCAAGGCAATCCCGGCACTGCCACCTCACGATCTTCTCTACCCCCCTCTCTAGTAGAGTTTTTGCCTGTCGTGGGAATCGAACCCTGTACCCTGGGGTTCAAGTACTTTTTCAATCCATTCCCACTACCAATTGAGCTACTAGCTCAATTGGTAGTGGGAATGGATTGAACAAGTACTTGAACCCCAGGGTACAGGGTTTGATTCCCATGAAAGGAAAAAACTCTACTAGAGAGGGGGGTAGAGAAGATCGTGAGGTGGAGGTGCCGGGATTGCCTTGCGAGGGGCCCGGGCTATTACAAAAAAAGGCGCCTTTTTTTGTAACAGCCCGGGCCCCTCGCAAGGCAATCCCGGCACTGCCACCTCACGATCTTCTCTACTCCCCTCACTAGTAGAGTTTTTGCCTTTCGTGGGAATCGAACCCTGTACCCTGGGGTTCAAGTACATGTTCATTCCATTCCCACTACCAATTGAGCTAAATCTGAGCTCGGGAGTCGGTTACGACCTGGGAAGGTATTAGCACCCCAGATCGTCTGTCGTACCCGACGGGATCCACGCTTGCAAAGAAAATGTTTCAAAGGGTGAAGAAATAAAAACTGTTGCGAAAGGAAATGAACTAGAATGAGAAAATAACTGAAAAGAAAACAAAGAGGAAAAATGTAGGGATAATAAAGATTGTGCTCGGACGGGCCCTACCCCGCTACCTACGTACCTCACTGGACATGAGGATCAGAGTCGCCGTAGTTCCCCTAACTAGGGGTAGAAAAGATTTCTTGTGAATTAAGGCTTGAATTGCATATGTCAATGCTCAGGTGTTGCAGGCTCAGACGATGAGTGCGTAACCGTCTTGCAAAGTGACAAGTAGGAGCAAGTTCGCGGACGGAGTGAAGGTGATGAGAAAAGAAGTCCCGAAGGAGAGACGCTTATTGTTTGTTTGTGTTTTTTAGAGCTTTTTCATTGGTGTGGCACAAGAGAATAAACTCAAGCTCTTTTCCATGGAATACATACTTGTTACTACATTCCAAGATGGAATAATAAAACAAGCACACCAAGTAAGGAGAATTTATCCAAGACTTGTTTCCAAGGGCAAGGGCCCAAATTCATTGACTTGTTGCATTTATTAGGTGTTTTAGTGATTAAAAATGAAGAAGTGTTTTTTAGGGTTTTTCTTGATGAAGATGACCTCATGATCCGACTTGTGCATTATGCTAGACAAATGCACTATTCCAAGATGGAATGAATACATATGTCCCATGGAATAAGGCTATTATACAAGAGGTCACTTCTTTCTTTATTAATGTTTCTTAGGATTTTGTTTTGAGATGAGAAGAGAAAGAACCAAAGGAGCAAAAAGGTAAAAGTCTAAAATGGGGAAAGACTAAACCTAAAGTTGTCATGCAAAAGTGGTCCTAAGGTTAGTAAGGTTTCAACTATCCTAAGAAGAAAAGAAGAACCAAAGAGGAGCAAGAAGAAGAGGAGGAAAGAGCTAGCAAGCAACTTACTCCTCTAAAGGAGATAAGTTGCTCCTAAAGGGGGAAGAAAGGAGTTGCATCACTTGATGGCATAAGGCACATCAAAAAGGACAAAGATAAAGCAACTTAGAAAAAGAAGAGATGAAGAGTTGAAATATGGATAAACATCCACACTTCTCTTACCATGAGCCCCTGCAAGTATTAGCAAAATCCAGCACATGTTCATCAACACAATTATGGAATTAGCATGCTCAAAGTTCTTGAAAACCATATCAAACAAACATGCCAAACTTTGCACATACAAGCATTTACGTGTCGAGGACATGAAGACATGCATCAACCAACAAGCAAATCACCCTAAACTAGCATATTCAATGATCATACAATGATCCATGGCAATTAAAACAAGTAAGGGGAACAAACAAGCTCAAAACAGCTCAAATATGGCACTCTGCATCAGTGTTAACCGTTTAACCGAAGCGTTAACCGGTTAACCAGTTTGAACTTGCAGAAAAACAGCACACAAACAGGTGCGTTAACCGGTTAACCAAAGCGTTAACCGGTTAACACTGAAAAAACAGCAGCAATTTCCTGTAGAAAATCAGCTCAAATCAGCTTATTCAAATAATTCCACACTAGATCAGCCATCAATTAAGCATGAAATAAATGGATTAATTCACATCAACTAGCATCATTAAGCTCATGAACATTAACACATAGATCCGGCTACAAATCAACCAATCAACTCAAGCAACACAAGCAAATACACAAGCACATGGTGGATCTAAAGCACAAGCATGCAAATAAGCTAAAACAGAGCTAGATCTGAAATTAACCAACCTACACAGCTGAGGTATGCTTTGGTAGTTGTTGATTGAGCAGGAAATGGGAGATCTCGCGGAAAACTTTGAAGATCTGGTGCTAAGCTTCACACTCCGTGCAAAATAAATGCAAGAACAAGGTCTTGATGCAGAATTTTGGATCCAAAAGCACATCCAATTCCCAAACCAGATCTGAATCACCAATTAAACCAGCAAAATGATGCGAAGAAGCTATGAATGGAGGTCTAGTTCCAAGATCTACACACCTTAAGGCAAGGTTGTGTGATCTTCAAAGAGGAACTCTTAGTGAATTTGGAAAATGTGGGAGAGAAAATGATAGAAAAGTGAGAGAAGAGTGAAAATTCAGAATGGAGAATGAAAAAAATGAGAGAGCCCCCTCTTGGTTTGGAGAGAAATGGATTAAATATGGTTTAGGTTTGGGGCCCAAAAATTAGGCTTGGGATCCAAAAAATATGGTTTGGTAAAGTGATTGGGATTTAGCAATGGAATTAGGCTTGGATAAATGCTCTAGATCCTTCTCTTTAATTCAAATGAATAAAAAATAAGGAAATTGGAAATTGGAGCCAAAGCACATGTTGAATTTGCTGCTAGAATTCAAAATTCGCAGTCGTTAACCGGTTAACGCTAGTGAATTTTGAATTTTCCCTCCTTTTGGTGGGAAACCTCAGGAATAACCCGGCGCCAACCGTTTTGACCTGATTTTGATCCTCAATCCCTTTTTAAGGCTTTGACCCTGATGTCAAACTTGTAACATGCCTTGTGAGTTTTGAATTTCCCTGATGATTGATCACATGCCTTATGCTGGAACGTGCAAGGGCTATGCTTCATTTTTTTATGCAATATGCTAAGGATATGACATGCTGATGATGATTATGATATGATGATGATGCTAAACAGGAGAGGGAAAATTTGGGGTGTTACACCTTCTAATTAGGTTTTTCAGCCTATTATCACTAAAACCTCACTAATCAACTAAATTACTAATGGGCCTAAAATAGCACCCCTAACTTCACCACTCTCACACTAAAACTAAGCCCAACTTAATATTATTTCATTAATACTTATTTCATTTATTCGACTTACTTAACTCGACTAACCCAAACACGACTTAACTATCAACTTGATACCAACTGAAACAACTTAATGACACAAACGACAAAACAACACCTAAGAACAATAATCGAGAAAATACACAATAAAATTTAATTAAATTAATTAATTAAATATGGGCGTTACACTCTACATCCATCTGATGCTACCTCAAGCCAAGAGGGTTTCCCTGTGGTAGCTCTTTATCTGCCAGCCCATGGCCCTCCCCCACTATGTCATAATTAACCTCTGATTGCAAAAACAAAACATCAATATCCTCTGGCTATTTATCCTCAAGGTCGCAAAAATTAGAAAAAGAAACAGAAACAAAACAAGAGGCAGAACAAAAACAAAAGGAATGAAGCTCACTATGAACCCATCCTTGTGCCACTAAACAAGCTTTACCCGCTTTTAATCCAAAATTCATTGATAACTCCTTTCACACACATGCCATCATCATATATGTGGTACAACCCTAATATGAATGTGACGTGTGAGTTCCATAAAGGGGTTGGAGGACATGATTTGGATACTTTCTCTGAATTGAAAGTTAGGGTACAAAAGTTAATCCATAACAAAAGTTTAATCCTTGAAGAAGATCATCCAGAGGTTGAATGTGGATATCGCACTAGATCCATGGGGCATCCCATCAAGGAATGCAAGACTTTTAAGCTCAGATTGCAAAGTGTGATTGAGTCACTAGAACCCCAAGAAGGAAGGCCAGATGCAAACAATTTGATTGTTAAGCCAGAAGATAAGAAAAGAAAGAGACATATGAAAGTTCTTAAGGTTTCATACCACAAGGAACAAGTCATCTGCACAGCTGATAGAACATCTTTTCTTTCCCGTGAGAGTATTAAGACAACATCTGGGAACATCAATGTCACCACTCCTACCGGCGGAAGAAAAATAGGAGTGGGAAGTGGATAAAAAAGGGTGGCATCCAGCATTGAATTTGAGGAACTTAAAGGTCTTCAGACCAAGCGGCTAGCAATGCCTAGAGTGGCATGCCAACCAACGTCAATTTCCCAAGGTACTCGCAAGGACATGCTAGCTTAGAATCAAGGAACAAAAAGGGAACCAGGAGACAAGCATGACCTCCTTCCTGAATATGGAGCGTGAAGCATGAATCAAGTTTTAGAAGTCATTTTCCTAAAGTCTAAAGATCAGACCTTGAAGTTCAATTCCCTAAAGTTGGCAATTCTTTATTTGTTTCAGCATTTTTGTTGTAATTTCTTTGCATGTTGTTTTTTGTATTCACTCATAAGCATTATTGTTTTTTGAATTGGCAAGTTTAATGAAATGTTTATGCATCCTTTGAATTAAGCCATTCGTATTCACTCATTCTCTTTCATTATCATGATAAAAAGCAAAAAAATGTATTTCTCCCATTTTCACTTATCTTTATCAAACTGTTGTTTTAGCAAAGATTGGAGGGAGGAAGACGAAAACGAAATACCCATAATTGATGATAGTATGCTTTCGGAAAGAACCTTGTTGATGATGTACATGCATTGTTTCAAATTCCTAAACACTGGAGAGATAAGGACTTAATCCATAGACAACCACTTCAAGCCTAGAAGTAGGAGTTTATTTCGGATATTCAAAACTCTTACACTTAATCTGGGGTAGGGTAGTGTTCAGTTAAGCTGACTACACATCCAAACTACAAGGTGAAACTTTTCATCTGGGAATCCAACCATAATTAAAGACTTTTCAGTCACAACATTCAACAAAAAAGAAGAAAATCAAATAAAATCACTAAGTTGAGCACCCAAAAGGAGACTTAGTAAAAAATAGAGAATCATAGCAAATCCCGGTGGACCAAGCGCTTCAAAAAGCAGTCCAGGAAAAAGTTAAGAATCAGATCATCGACAAACAAAGACAAAGCGAGAAAAGGAGCTCAAATCCTCAACAAAGATAAAACAAGAATCATGTGACCACCATATCAAGAATCAAAGATTCACCAACATCCGACAACAACAAAATAAGATGACCGCCACTTCAAAGCGAGCCTTGAAGCTTCATTTTCACCTTCACGCCGTCAAATCCCTTTTGGAAGACGAACATGTGTAGAGTTAGGTGAACGTAGTACTGGAGAACATCACGAAGAAGGGGTAGGTATAAATCAAACTTTGAGCCTGATAGCTTTTGTTTATCAAACCATGAACCATACCACGTTACAACCCTCGAAAGACATAATTGAGACATGGTTTGTTTTGAAAGCATACTACACAAGGTTATGTTAACCTGACTTCTAACGATCTTTGATAACTATTTGTATTGATCACCTCATCTGGCCATTCTATAAATGGCTAGATCCACTTTGTTTTGATCGTGGACTCATTCTATTATATATCACCATTATATCAATAAATTTTGATTTCAAAAGCTTGTGTAAATGTTAAATTAAAATTGCCAATTTTTAAATTAATATTTCTTTTTTGCAAGTCAATCCAGCATCAATGGAATCCCAACAAATGCAACCAAATAGGTTGTTTAACATGTTCAAAGAAGTCCAGCCAAGGGAGAATCACTCTCGTGAACTATTCAATCTGGATCAATCTCTTCAGGGGCCAGCTACTCAGAGGATGAACCTTTCTCAAGACTCACATTTGGTTAAGTCACCATAAATAGTTCAAGAGTTTGATGCCCATTCGAATCAGAAGTTTCTCATCCCAAGAGTTGGATAATCATGGGTAAGTCCCTTCAATGTGCATTCTACACAAGTTAAGTCGCTTCAACATTCATTCAGGGGTAGCTCCCCATGAGATCCAGATACTCGGGAAGTTTGTACTGTGCCATATTATGATACAATCATTCCCAAGGCTTCCATTAGAAGAAAATTATTTCAAAGTCCCTACAGACTGGGCAAAGCAAGTTGCGAAGGACAATTTTCTTTCATTCTTTCAAAATGATCAAACAGGTTGTGCCAGACACTTGTAATCATTGAGTTCACAACAAATGTCGAAAGATCATGCTAGTATGTCATCATGTCTTGACAAGGTGCCTTAGGGATGAGCAAAAGCATACTCAACATGCATTGATTATGTCGCTATGCTCATTTGTAGGTCATCTTGGCATATCATTCAAATAAGTTGAAGTCTCTCAGCAACTTACAACTTCAACAAGGGATCAGACATGAGGCACCAAAAATGGTCGCATCTATCCTCCAATGAGCATCATCAGATACCAAGTGTCGAGAAGTCAATACTTCCACCAAAAACCTAAAGTCCAATTTCATTGGCACTCTCCTAATTCCCAAAAGTCCATTTGGGTGGCAACCAGTATAAGACCAAAATTCCAACCGTGTTTGGCACACCTCAAAAGTATAACCGTGTTTGGCATCCAAAGTCCACTTTTTGGCAACCATGAAAAACCTAAGTCCACCATGTTGGCATCCTTCATAAAACCTAAAGTCCACGATGTTGGAATCCTTCATAAAATTTGAAGTCCACCATGTTGGCATCCATCCCTCCCAAGTCTAATATTCTTGACAACTACCAAAAAACCTATCTCCAGCATATCCAATCATTTGCACTGTCATAGGCATGACATGCATCATGCATAACATTCTTGCCTGAAAACAGGAATGTCATCAAATTCAATCATTTTAATCATCGGTATAAAAATCATTTGCATCAAAATTCCAAACAATTGCATTCTCATACGAACCACTGTGCATCATGCAATGCACGACATCTTATGTTAAACTGTTTTCCCCAACATCTCATTGTTCGAGATACTGCTTTGGAATTCTCTGAAGAACCTTAATCAAAAAGGTATTGCTTCGCAAGACCCAAAGAATATTATGTTGTGGTAAGGATAATGTTATAGTATCACCAAAGAACCTTGATTGTAGGAAACTGCTTCACATGATCTAGAAAGTCTGATACCATTTGTTCGAGATACTGATCTATGTATCCCCAAAGATTCTTTATTGTTAAGGAACTACTTTTCTTGGATTAGAGAATCTCATTTGATCGAGATATTGCTTTGGCATTCTGTGAAGAACCATAATTGAAAAGGTATTGCTTCGCAAGACACAAAGAATCTCATGTTGTGGTAAGGATATTGTTCTAGTATCATCGAAGAGCCTTGACTGTAAGGAACTGCTTCGCATGACCTAGAAAATCTTATACCATTGTTCGAGATACTACATTAAGCATACCCAAAGAGCCTTTACTGGTAAGGAACTTTTCTTGGATTAGAGAATCTCAATTGTTTGAGATACTACTTTGGCATTCTTCGAAGAACCTTAATCAAAAAGGTATTGCTTTGCAATACCCAAAGAATCTCATGTTGTGGTAAGGATATTTCTCTAGTATCACTGAAGAGCCTTGATTGTAAGGAACTATTTCACATGATCTAGAAAGTATGATACTATTTGTTTGAGATACTGGTCTATGTATCCCCAAAGAGCCTTTATTGTTAAGGAACTGCTTTGCTTGGATTAGAGAATCTCATTTGATCGAGATACTGCTTTGGCATTCTCTGAAGAACCTTAATCAAAAAGGTACGACTCTGCAAGACCCAAAAAATCTCATGTTGTGGTAAGGATATTGTTCTAGTTTCACCGAAGAGCCTTGATTGTAGGGAACTGATTCACATGATCTAAGAAATCTTGTACCATTTGGTAGAGATATTGTTCTATGTATCCCCAAAGAGTCTTTACTATTAAGGAAATGATTTGCTTGGATTAGAGAATCTCATTTGTTGTAGATATTTCTTTGGCATTCTCCGAAGAACCTTAATCGAAAAGGTACTGCTTCACAAGACCCAAAGAATCTCATGTTGTGGTAAGGATATTGTTCTAGTATCACCGAAGAGCCTTGATTGTAGGGAACTGCTTCACATGATCTAGAAAGTCTGATACCATTTGTTCGAGATATTGCTCTATGTATCCCCAAAGAGCCTTTATTGTTAAGGAACTGCTTTGCTTGGATTAGAGAATCTCATTTGATCGAGATACTGCTTTGGCATTCTCTGAAGAACCTTAATAAAAAAGGTACTACTTCACAAGACCCAAAGAATCTCATGTTGTGGTAAGGATATTGTTCTAGTATCACCAAAGAGCCTTGACTGTAAGGAACTACTTCGCATGACCTAGAAAATCTTATACCATTGTTCGAGATACTACTCTAAGCATCCCCAAAGAGCCTTTACTATTAAGGAACTTCTTTGTTGGATTGGAGAGTAGCATTGATTGAGATACTGCTTTGGCATTCTCCGAAGAGCCTTTATTGTTAAGAAACTGCTTTGCAGGACCCAAAGAATCTCACATTTTGTTAAGATATTATCCACGAAGAATCTTAATTCATAAGGGACTGCTTTGTGCGACTTGGAAAAGATTATTTAGTAAATTGAGATAATGCTTTGTTAATTCAAAGAATTTCAGACATTTTTGAAAATTTCCATCTCATCCTCATTCTTTTATTATTGTATTGCATTTTCTTTCTTGTCGGACAAACTTTAGGGTCTTCTTATATCTAATTGACTTTTACCCTAAAATTGAACACCGTGCAACAGTTCACTTCTTCGGGTCCAAGGAAATTAGATTGGAGCATATGTCATACTCCAAATTTGTCCTACCTATGTAATTACTCTTAGTTGTTTATGTTTACTAACCATTATTGTCCTACCTATGAGTTCCAAAATGAGATTCCTAATCCCACCAAGTTTTGAAATTCGATGCCTCATTGCTCCATATCAATACCTATTGCCAAGAAGGAAAAGAGGTCAATAAAAATGTGAGCTAGGTTGAATATGAATATCATGTCAAGTAAGTTGCAGTAGAGAATACCATGTTATGGCCATCAGTTCAGGATTCAAATTTCAGCTAAGTATGGTGAACAAACAAGTCAGCCCATCATCCATAACCTCCCATCAAGAAGTTCTTTTGCCACAACCTGAAACTTCACCTTATGATCAGGAAGGCCATTATAAGCAGTGACAGTAATTCAAGTGTAGCTCAAAAATGCACAACTCAAAGAATGTCAAAGTTATGTACAACATGGTGCACTCATGAGGAATATACATAAACATTTGCAGCAGGGCAAGCACATGCCAAAAGGTTTCAAGTTCACAATTCATGGTCAGTATAAAATATCAGTGCAAAAAAAATCAGAGGGACCACACATCATTTCTCACAACCTGTCATAATGGTCCTCACCCCAAATTTTACTTAGAATTCCTCTAACGGTATTCTCACGTACCAAAAGGAATATACCTCAGAAAATCTGATCCCTCGCACATATCACTCTAAAAAAATAAATATAAAAGCTCCTATCATTGGAAAATAAATACACACAAACACATGAACACTAAAACCCTAGAAAAATACAAGAACGGCAAAACAAAATATTCATCAAAAAACCTACTCACTATGAGCTCGAAATTCATCAGAAAGAAACTCCTTAGAGCCTCACATTGAATCTTTAAGGTAGTTTGAGCTAGACCTCTCACAATAATGATTAACATAGCAACCACACCAAAGAGGGCAAACATGAAGAAGTAGAAGATAAAGAGTTCAAGCACGGAAAGAGGGAAGAAAGTGAGCAGAAGCATACCTAAGAAATTCATCCACACTAGCTCTTTCGAGATGATCCTCAAGCGGTACTCCTTAGCCCTTTAATTTCTCTTCACGCAAACCTTATCACTTGATTTTCGTGTTGTATGTGTTTTGCATGCCTTCTGTTACTTTGCTTTCGTGAAAATCGTTTGCCTTTGAGATTTGATTGTTTGTTTTCTGTAAGTGTCAATCCGGACATTTGAGAGTTTTTTAGGTATTTTAACTTTGGATTCTGACTCACCGTGAAAAATAAGCAAAGGTTTGTGTTTGGCTTTTCGGGTTCTGGTGTGGTGAGCTGCTGGAGAAGACAATGACATCGTCATGGCCACCGGTCTTCTCTGGCGAGAATTAGGGTTCTGAAGGTGTTTATTGCAGAGCAGTTGAGGTGTTGAGAGAGAGAAGAACAAGAGTGAGAATGAAAATTTAATAAAAGTGATTTTTTTAGAAACCCATCTTTTATCATTAAACCCTCTTATGACCGTTGTTGTACTGTTGTGTGTCGTTGGCCCATTACGGCGATGACAGGTGTCGCCACCGTGGAGACTTATCACCGCCCAAGGTTTTATATTCAGATGATCACACACGCATATACCTACTATTATTATCATGCACCCTCACTTTGATCCGCTGAACCAAGTCAATGGGTTGATTCTTCTTTTGATCAACGACTCAGATTTATTTTGGTAGTCAAACCATTAACTGAACCCTATGTTATACTCCCTTCCGTCCTGGGCTTCATCTCTATTTGGGCCTAGAATTTTCTGTTAACAACACCCCATGTTTTACTAACCCATTCCGTCTTTTTATTTTTTTATTATTTCATTTGATTTTATTTAATCTCTTTTTTCATAAAAAAAAATCCTTAAAAAAACCTGAAAAATATTTTCTATTAATTATATTAAATAATTTTCATTTAATATAATTAATTAATTAATTAATTTTATTAAATGGTTTTATTTAATTAATTAATTAATTTCTCATTTGAATATCCAAAAACACTCAAAAAATATTTTTCTCTTAATTTGTTTTGATTTCTATCTTATCATTTCGATTATAAAATCCAAATAAAAACATTTTCATTAATTAATTATATTAAATAGTTCTTATTTAATTTGATTAATTAAATTGATAATTAATCTAATTAAATATCTCTATTTAATTTGGTTAATTAACCTTTTCCCTTCTATCGATTTTTGTGTGTGTGATGAATGTTGTGTATACTCGATCCTTATTGCTTGTAATTTGGTGCTATGTTACTTGTGTGATTTACTTTTGCATTTTTGACGATAAATTGCTAAGTAAAATACAAACGCACATTAAGACTAAACCATTTCAAAAGATAAGCAAATTTCTTGGTCCAGCGCCAAGTAAATTCTTACACTTCACTTCATACACACACGTAAGTCAATCATTCCCTGATCGACATCTACACAACTTTACACTTCACACTTTTTCTCAACCTTTTTCAACTTAAACGAATCAACGCATCGCGCTTGTTTTCCATAGCTAGTTTTTAGCTTACTTGATCCACATATCAAGTCTTCCAACCTTGTGAGCCGAGCGCATTGTGCCTCGTTAACAAACCAACAAATAAACCTCCATTTGCATTCACCCTTGTCGAGCGCATTGTGCCTCACAATTGACCTTCAAAAACCAAGATGTTTCTTGACCCAAACCCTTCATCCAACGTCAAGTGGTCCTAGGTAATAAAATACTTTAATAATATGAGAAGAATTGTACGCCATGAGCCTTAAGTGGTAGAAGAAGGATAACAGAAATCCTGTTACTCGCTCCAAATATTCCATCGCAAGACGCTTGGCTTGATGGTTCGAATAATCACCTCTACCCATAGTCTTTAGTGCAATTCAACTCCTAAATCCTTTTTTGAAATAAAGGTAATAAAAACAACACCAATCACCCGTAGTAAGTCGAGCTACGAAGCTCTGACTTTCTCATTGCACGAGGAAATACATAGGCACGAGGATCTCAATCCTTTCCGAGCACCTTAGGATCAATAAACCCTTAGTTTAGCAAGTAATACATAAGCATAGACATCTCTTCGCGCATGACAACTTAGATGGTTCCCATCGAGTACGATGGATGTAGGGGGTGCTAATAACTTCCTCATACATAACCGATTTCCTAACCCAGAAAATGGTTTGCAACGAACTTATCTTATCCCTTCTTAGTGGTTTTATCTATATGTACCCTTTCCCTCTTTAGGAATAAACAAAATTAGGTGGCGACTCTCATGTCAGCCCAGTTGTGACCGTGTTCGCGAGGATCGTATTTTTTGAGGTACGACAACGGGGACATGTACCTAGCTCCTCCTAATGAGCTAAAAACAATGTCCTCCTTGTGGCCATTCGCATAATGGGACCTAGATATCCTAGAAACATTTTTCATCAGATCAAACCAAAACAAACACTTGATCGTGGGCGTGGACTATTTCACCAATTGGATAAAAGTGGGAGATTTGGTCAACATAACAGCACAGAACATACTTTGTTTCTTCAAACGAAATATCCTTTCCCATTTTGGAGTTCCCCAGACGATTGTCACTAACAGCGAGACACAATTCATGGACAAGAACTTCCAGGAATCTGTTTCTAACCTAGGAACCAAGCATCATTTCGCTTATGTCGAGCACCCGCAGACAAATGGGCAAGCCGAATCAGCAAACAAAGTAATCCTACGGGGCCTCAAACGAAGACTGGACGAAGTCAAGAAGCGGTGCATCGAGGAGCTACATAGTGTACTCTAGACCTACCAAACTACACCTTATTCTATGACGAGGGAGATCCCCTTCCAACAAGTGTATGGAACCGAAGTGGTCATCCCTATCGAAATTCATGCACCATCCAGACAAACAGAAGCTCCCCTGAACGAGGACACAAACAGCGAAACACTGAGGGAGGAGCTCGACCTCATCGTGGAAGTTAGATCGGGACAAATCCTCCATGAAGTTTTATTAAAACAAACAAAATTGTTATCAGGCATGATACCAAAGTCATAAAATGAAATTTTGAGGTCGACGGTCTTGTCCTAAGGAGAAACCACAAAGATTCTCGTGGAGGAAAACTCGCCGCAAACTGGGAAGGCCTTTATCGTGTCCGGGAAAAAATGGAAAACGGAGCCTACTACTTAGAAAACCTAAATGGGGTAGAACTTGCTCGACCATTGAATTCCGAAAAGATGAAAAAATACTATAACTAAGGTATCTATTGGCTTGCTCGAGTCAATACGACGAGCATAGAGTACCGACGATACATGCATGCAAGGTACACGAATTGCATAATAAATAGTTAAAAAGGCAGACCTCTACTCTTGAACGAGAAGATCCTCTATCATATGACGGATCCTCGACCGTGTTTGTCGTCATCATCGTACCATGAATGGAAGAACACCCAGCTCACGATAGGATGTTCACACCGTGAAGCTCAAGTCACAAACGCGACATGAGTATCGCTCTTGTGCCCGGAAATAACCCTGGCATGCTAACTAGTTCCCCTAATTGTCATACATTGACACAACTGTCGAACATTCCCCCAAATAACTATCACCCAGCTCACGCTAATGAGCACTCTCAACAAACATTGCATAACACTTAGAGAAAATTATAAACAAAAATATTTCAATTTTCTATTAAGACATACATACACAAACAGTGCGAGAAACTAAGTTATGATAATCAAATATAGTTATCCTCGACAGGCGAATGTACATGCATACATTAAAAAATAAATAATGCCATAACAGAATGAACACGTGAGTTAAAACAACCACCCAGGGTTGACATTGCATAGAAAACAAAAGTTGTGACCACAAAGGCCGACTTGTTCAAATATTACATAAAGTGGGGACAAAGCCCCCCAAACAAAACATTACGTCGTTAATCAACAGCAAACAGGCCGAGCAAAAAGAAACTTAATAGAATCAGGGATGAACAGTTGACTGGTTGCCATCCACGGTCTCTGGTTGACTTTCGAAGGTGGGATGCTCTTGAGGCTGGTTCTCGACTTGCACCGCTGGCTCCTCCTAGTCGCCTTCAGGCTCCTCGTTGTCCTGCAAGAAGGCAGGAACTTGAATAACATCTTCCACCCTGTGATAGACAGCTCGATGTCAGGGTTAGCAACCTTTAGTTGAGCCACATTGTTATCAAAAGATTCAGCACACACCACTTGAAGGTCATCTTTGGCCCAATCAATCTTAGAAATCAACTATGCCCGAGTCCTCAACTATTTTTGCTCGTAGTCTCCCCGTCCTCAGGGGCCATAGCCGACCTCATCTTAGCAACCAACTTTTTGGAAGCTTTCTTCTCCTACTCTTTCGAACTCAGGGATTCAACCAACTCTTTAATCGTTTTTGCCGAGTCTTTATTCTCCATGTAAGCCTTTTGGTACTTCTCCTCGACTATGGTCATGGACACCTTGATCTTCCTCAACTTAAGCTCATGAGCAGAGGTTCCTTCAGTATACACCCACGCCATTTCCAACACCTGCATCATGATACCAGCATCCTTGGCCAAATTCAACCTCTTGCCCAGTCTTTCCATCTCCTTGAGATGAAGAGATTATGCTCGTTGGACTTGGAGGGCAGAGGATTCAAAAAAATTAGGCTTTAGGAAGCAGGGAGGCGGCTCATATTTGGTTTTCAAGGGCTCCTCAGTTAGATCCATGATATCTTCATTCCTCACTCTCTTTCCCCAATTAGATATGGTTGCAGGAGAACCCTGCTCAGCGTGAGGCGTCAAAGAGGAGGTCCCTGACCTAGCGGAAGCCACTATAAGTTGGTCATTCAGTCGGCTTTGGGTGATCTTCTTTCCTCATATGCTCGTTGAGATCTTCACGACGCGATCATGGGCTGTAGACATTTTATCTATAATAATCAAACAAGCACATTAGCAAAAGGAAAAATACGAACAGGAAACTAAATAACGAGCAAAACAATAAAAGCTAAAACTACCCAAGTATAAAACGACATCCACCCTCATCGTATAGTGGGGCTTGGCCATATTAATATAGTGAGGCTCCACCATCTGGCCCCCATCCTTATCCAGGATAATAGTCCCATGTTCGGTCACCCACTGAATTGGGGAGAAGTTATCAATAAACTTGGTCAGATTAGCGCAGCTTCCTGTCGCTCCCGATAAATGAAGCTAAGTCCAGATAAAGGTACAGACGCGAACGGTCGGCGAGAGGGACAATGAGAACACACAGCCGTGAACTCACTGGAGAATGAATAGAGTCGCCAGCTAGGCATTTTTATCCCGGAGGAAAGGCAATGCTGCATAGACCTAGAAAAAGATGGATAAGACGGTTTGCGAACCAGAGAGACTGAGAAAGGGGGTTGGTTACAACCTGGGAAGGTATTAGCACCCAGATTGTCCGCCGTACTCGACGGGATCCACGCTTAAAAGATTTGTGTTTTTAAGGGGTAGTGTCAGTGCAATCTGTGTATAAAGAGCTGGAAAGAATGATGTACAAGTGTCAGTGTAAAGAAAGAATGTGAAGTGTATAAATGTACAGTGTCAGTGTAAGGACAGGAGTGAAATGCTCAAGATCATGAGGCTAAAAGAATGAGGCTAGAAAGAGGGGGAATATACAGAGACTTTTGTTCGATAACTGTTAAGTTATGCCTACGTATCCTCTCGTGCAATGAGGAAGTCAGAACACCGTAGTTCGACCCAAAGAGACTGAAAGATGAAATGACCTGTGAACTGCTTACTTGTCAATGCTCAAGTGTATGACCTGTCTGGCTCAGGTGCAAACTGTCTTGCATTAGACGAAAGAAGCAAGTTCTCGTTTATGAGTGAATGAGATGAGAAAAGAATCCCGAAGGAGACGATTATTGTTTGTTTTTGAGTTTTCAGTCTTTTATTGCTTTTGAAAGTTTGTCATAAGTTAAATGAGCTTAAGCCTAAACCAATGGATTTAGTAAACTCATCACATCTTCCCTCTGATTAGGGGTAATGAGAATACCTTAAGTGTGAAGTCAGATTCTCACACTTAATCATCTTCGGTGTAGGATTAAGATCATTAACCTACTTGTGATTATTTAGATGTTTTTGGTGTTTTTGTTTAGTGTTGAGTAATGAGGTTAAGCCATAATCAGGGATTAAACAGACTCATTACACCATCCTAAGAGAAGGATAATAGATGAGAATGTTTAAGCTGAGGAAAACTCCTCAACTTAATCCATGATTAGGGATTAAACTCATGACAAAACAAGCCTTTGATTAAATGGATTTTATTTAATGATGTGATGATGAAGTGAGTTTTATGGTTTGTAAGACAACTTGAGGGGGACTTGTCCATTAACACTAGGGTTAGTCCTTCTTAACCAATTAAGGAAGAATTAGAACCCTAATGCAAGGCCCAAGTTACAAGTGTGATGTCTTGATGATTATTAAGTGAATTGATTAAGGGAGTTAAACACATTAAGGGTTTAACACTTAGGATTAAATTTATACACTCCATCCTAAGAGAAGGATGCAGGCATAAGCTTAATCACAAAGCCTTAAAGCCTTTAGGGTTTAGTCCCTGATTATGAGATGAGAAGAGAAGACTCAAAAGAGACACAAAGGTAAAACTAAGAGGGGAGACTAATCAAAACCCTAATCATTGTCATGCTTGGTTGTTCCTAAGGTTTGTGAGGTTTACAAGAGAATATCTTCAAAGGAAACACCAGGAAGCAGATGAAAGGATCAAGAGAAGCAAAGCAACTTGCTTCATTCAAGAAGTCAAGTCACTTGAAGAAAGAAAGTGGGAGGAAGAAGAATGAGCAAGATCAAACTCAAACACAAAGTAAAATGCAGCAAGGATGCATGAAAGATGAAAAGAAAAGTTATGAGAAGTGAAGGCAAATTCACTTCTCAAGATCACTTACCACCTGAAATGTTAGAAAAGAAATGCAATGCAATGCCAAATGAGATGAAATGACATGATGGAAAACAAGACCAGAAGCATGTTGATGATGATAATGATGCTATGAAGATGTTACAAACATGAGGCAAGGCATGGAGATGTTCATACAAGCTTATGGATGCATATGAAGCAAGTTTAGAAGCATGATCTTACATGAAAAGTTATGAAACATACATGGCAAAAAAAATGGCAAATATGGGATGCAATGATCAAACATGCTTTCTATATGTCTTAAGATGTCAAATGAATCAAATGGATGCTTGAAATGTCATGGCAAGTCATGTTATGCAAGAGAATGCAAAAGGGATGCAAATGAAAGCCCAAATTAGGGTTTATGAAACAAACATCAAACAAAACTCAAAATCAGAGGCAAACCCTAAGATAAAAAATGGAAAATACCACCCAAAGAAACCCTAAACCTATACTAAACCAAAGTCCAAAGGGGAGGTTTCAACTCTTAACCTAGCTCAAGATATGCATTTTCTAAGTTATTAGGGTTTTTAGGGTTCCTAAACAAAAGAAATGCCAAAAAAATTGAAAATGCAAGATCAAATCATGGCCATTTAATCCTAGAAACTACATGCTAAACACAATGCAATGCAAGAAGAATCAATGTCCAACTCTTCCTAGATAGGCAGAAATGATTTTTTGAACTTATGATCAAAATAATGCACAAAAAATGATTTAATTCAATGGAAAATTCTCAAAATGCATCAAGATCCAAAAAGAAATTTGGTTTGAAGGTTGGACAATGTTTCTAAATGTCTTAGAACATTTATGAATTTTTTGGTGATTTTTAAATACCTAAAAGTATTTTTAATTAATTAATTTCCATTAATCAATTAAAAATAATCTTTTAAATATTTAAAAATACTTTTTTTAATGATAAAAAATAAAATGAAAATATTTTTGGGTCATAAAAATTAATAAAACTTATGGGAAAAAAGTTTCATAATTTTTACACATTTTTTACTATTTTAAAATAATTGTGCAAATAAAAGAAAAAGAAAATGAATAAAAATGAATATAATGGAAAGTCAACCAAATGAGGGGCCAGGATTGAATCTGGGGAGAGCCTGGTTGACTGCGCGCGCAGATCAAAGGCTGAAATTCAAACCTCTTAATTTCAATTAATTAAATTAATTAATCCTGATTATGAATTAATGATACGATCTGGACCATACACACGCGCGCGGGAAGCCAGATCCAAGGGTCCATATTTGAATTTTGCCCTAACCCTAATTAACTCACTAATTACTTTCAGGCTGCCGGAGAAGACTTCCGGTCGTCTTCTCCGGCCAGCATCTCCCCTGAAAATCCCCAAAACCCTAAAAACCTAACTAAAATGAAATCTAAGAACTGGGAAATGATCCCCACTCACTCACGAACCAAAACCCCATCTCAAAACAAATTTATATTTCCTAACAAGGCTGAATCGAAGCAAGAAAGAATTAGGGCACGCAAGTTTCAGAGAGCAATTAAACTCTCATTTCATCACCATTTGCAAAACCAAAGGCATATTCATGATCAGGAAGACACAAAGAACAAGCTTAAAACAAAAGAAATGATTTCTGGAAAAATATTTCTTGAGCTACCTGAGATTCGAAGCTTTCACCCTGATGACTTTCTGGCCCTTTCTCCTTGTGCAATCCACTCCTTAGGACCCCTTGATGATGTTTGAATGCTTTGGAGGAGTTTATATTGGCTGGATGAGGAGTTTGACAAGCTTCTGCTCAAGCTCAGTTGGAAATGGCAGTGATGATTCAGGCAGTTTCAGGCCATTGTGAATGGTTCTTTGTGATCCAGATGGTGAGTGGAGAAGCTTTGTAAAGTTTGTTTGGATGTTTGTAAGCTGTGGAAGGTGATTCGAAGAGAAATGCAGGCTGAGGTGAAAATGGTGAAGTGGTTTTGTGGTTGGTTTCAGGCCTGGTTCTTGGCTGGTTTCTTCTCAATGAATCATGGTGAGATGCTTGGTGAAAATGGTTTGGATGTTTGGTGGCTGGGCCGAGAGATTCGAAGCAAAATGCAGCTAGGGTGTGTTTTGTGAATGTGTTGTTGTGTAGTGTTTCAGCCTTGCTTCTTCATATCTTTGGCTTGCCAAGGGATATTGTATTTTAATCCCATAGGTCAGATGATTTGACATGGCCTATAGTGATTGGTAAGTTTGCTTTTGCTCAAAGTCCACCTTTTGTGTAAGAGAAGTATGGCTTGGTTATAGGCTTAGTACAAGGCATGGGCTGCGCAGCAGGGGTGAGGGGAAAGGCTAGCCAAAGTCAGCATCCAAAGGTTGCAAGTTGTAGGAAGTGTGATCATGAGTTTTGCAAGTTGTGGCTTTTTGGTTCACATGGAAAGATCTTGTCCCAAAAGCCATGAAACATGAGCAATGCCTAGTCCATTCTGAATTTTAGGACTTACATGATGTTTATGTCATGGTTTGAAATGAATTAGAGGTTACAAAAGGCATTGGTTCATGGTTTTGCAAAATTCACATTTGAAGCATGCCTTGAAAATCAATGATTTTAGCCAACTTTGTCACACCATAACTTTTGATCCAAGAAGAGTTTGATCATGTTCTTGTACTTTTTGAAAAGGGGAAGATGTAATCTACAACTTTCATGACCAAAGTTTTTCCATTTGAAGCATTTTTGGATCAAGAATCAAGGCTTGAAAATGGCCTAAAATGAAGCATTCTTGAAAAGTCAACTATGCCCAAAAAGTCAACATTTGCAAAAACTCCAAATTCTTGATTTTTGTGAACTTCAATCTTCTTACATGATCAAATAAAGACCATATACACTCAAAATGATGAAGATCACCCCTTGGTTGGGTCATTGGGGGCCTCAGATGCCCTGATTTTGTACTGACTTGTCCAGAAAGTCAACTCTTGATCAGATGACTTCCCCATGGAATTTCTTCATGAAAATTGATATACATACTCCCTATACCATATAGAGACCAATGGAAACAAGAATGACCAAAAAATTTGGAGTTATGGCCTCTGAAACCAAAACCCTAATTTTTAGGTCAACTGTGCAGTCAAACTTAGCTCTGCATCCATTCAAACCCTAGTCCTTGTGATTCCTTGGAATTTTTGACTTTGAGAGGATGTAATATGATAGATGAACACACATGGATCCCTTTGAAGTGATTGGTTGCCTTTGGAGTGGCTCAAGGGGCTCTTGGATTGCTCAGATCACAAACCCTAGGTGCAAATGACTTAGAACCAATGCAGTGACTCAAAATTGAGATATGAGATGATATGATTGTGTTTATGCATATGAGAATGATCACAAACCATGGTGTGAATGGGTGAGGGCAAATTTGGGGTGTTTACAGCTGCCCCTATTCAAGCATGAGTTAGTTGTGCAGGTTGTAAGCAGCGGCTTAACAGGCAAACAAGATAACTTGTGGTTGAATACCAAAGACAGTCCAAAATTTGCACTCACAGAATGAAGAAGAAAAGGGATATAGATTATAAAGAAAAATAAAGTATATTACAAAGCGGGAAACAACGCAATGACGGGGACGGCCGACATGCTGGGGATAAAAGGTAAAGCCAAGACGGGGACGGCCGACTAGCTGGGGAAAATCAAATTATGATGGGGACGGCCATCGGGATAAAGCTGTAAAATTCTCTGGGGTTAATAAAACATGACGGGGACGGCCATCAAGTTCATAAAGCAAGGTAACCGACGATGGGGACGGCCATCGGGCTAAAAGAAAAGGAAAAGGGACCACGACGGGGACGGCCATCGGGTTAAAGAATAAATGAAATAAACAGATGATGGGGTACGGCCATCAAAGGTGAAGGACGATCACCTAGCAGGGGACGGCTGCTCTGTTGGGAATAAAAGAAATATGATGGGGACGGCCATCCAAGGTGGAGGACGACCACCTGGCAGGGTACGGCTGCCGAAAATATCGACGATGGGGACGGCCATCGGATAGAAAAGGTCAACGATGGGGACGGCCATCGGACGAGCATGATGGAGGACGACCATCAAGAGGTGGAGGACGAACACCTAGCAGGGGACGGCTGCTCTCGAGGTTTCTCATGACATAGGACGAATGCCAGATAACCAAAATCAACAATGGGGACGGCCATTGGATAAAATGATGAAGAACGATCATCAAAGGGGTGGAGGACGACCACCTAGCAGGGGACGGCTGCTAAATATCAACGATGGGGACGGCCATCAGATGAGCATGATGGAGGACGACCATCACGAAGTGGAGGACGACCACTCAGCAGGGTACGGCTGCTCTCAGGGTTTATCATAACACAGGACGAGTGCCAGATAAGAAAGAAAAATTGCTTTGTTGGCGATCTACTGGGGAACAGTAAACACGGACGAGTGTTCACATCCAAGAAACAAAGGGTATGAGTGTTTAGATGTTGTGTATAGATTAAAGGTGCGGACGAGCATCCTTAAGACTATGATACGGACGAGTATCAGGTAGAAACAAACTGACACGTGTTCAGAGATGATGATACGGACGAGTATCAACTGGTTAACAAAGAACACGGACGAGTGTTGAATCTGAGGGGATTCTTCCGGGGAATAGTAGACACAGACGAGTATCTATATTCAAGAAGATATAGTGTATGACGCGGTGTATGGATTAAAGATGCGGACGAGCATCCCTAAGGTTATGATACGGACGAGTATCATGTAGAAACAAACGCTTGACGCATGTTCTGAGATGATGGTACGGACGAGTACCAACGGGTTAACAAAGAACAAGGACTAGTGTCGAATCTGAGGGGATGTAAAAGGTATATACAAGATACGGATGAGTATCTGAGTAGTATGAGTAGTTAACTGCTGGGGAGAGCGACACGGACGAGTGTCAAAAGGAGAAGAGTATAGTATGAACAAATATTTGATATACAAAGTGTAGGTGACTGCGCTGGGGATACGACGCGGACGGGTGCCAAGAAAGTGTATATAAGTATATGTGAGTGCAAAAAGGATGTCTTTGGCTTTCTGCTGGGATATAACATGGACGGGTGTCAAAAGGAGTATATACTGGTGTTTGTGATTTGTGAGGCAACTGTTTTTGCTGGGAACTCTGGTGGGGATTTTTCTTCTGTATGTTGATGAACTGTAGTCATTCACAGGTGTTGATTCATAACATGGCTCATGATTATGTTATGCGTTTGATTTTTGCCGTAATGCTCCGTATTAGACGGAATGCTACGCTTTGTGGGTGAATATGATGCAAATGCTATGATTATGCAAAGAGGCACAGATCTGGGATTCGGATCCCGCTGCCGCAGAGATCCCTGGTTGATCTGTTTGAAATGGTCATCCCAGCTGGGGATGTGATCATTGGTAGATCTGATGATATGATATTTGCCCGCTTGGGGATATAGGTCACTGATTGACATATCCTCGTAATATGGGACCCAGCTGGGGTTTGTAGAAGTCTTCTGTACTCTGTTGTGATCTTCATGCATTGCTCTTCTGAATAGAGGCTGAGACCCTGTGGGGAGATGGTTCCCTGATTCTGTACTCGGCTGAGGGCGAGACGGCAACTCGGCTGGGGAGAACGAGGGATCTTTGACTCAGTCGGGGATGTAGGTGCCTTCTAGGATGCTTAGCAACCCTGATGGCAATAAGTAATAGCTGGAAACTCCGCCGGGGGGATGTTATGAGAGGCAACTCAGCTGGGGAGAGAGCACTTTGGGTGCTAAAAATTGAGTGTGGACTTGCCAGCTTGCTGGGATGAAGCTTACATGCCCCAAGTTGCGCTCTGGATACCTGCAATCCTGAAAAAGATAGAGAAACGCACAAGATAATCCCGAGGTATCCTTTACTGGATTCCGTCATAGGAGTTTAGATACTTCTGAGAGTAAGCATATTTCCTGCAAGCATGTTTTTATTTGAAGATAAAACATCTGTATTCTTGTGCAATCAGCTTTTTCTTTTAAGACATCAGACATTTTTTGCAAATAAAATGTACAAAACGAGACATGACTGAAAATCTGATTTTATTAATTCATATGCCCTGAATTGGCGAGATACAGTCAAAGGAACATATCTCCTGAAATGAGGAGATTGTTACAAATTGAGAAACAAAGTATTGGCGATGTTGACGACGCTTTAAGGAGCTTCCTCTTCTGCTATGACTCGTATGACTTTTGACGTTCTTCTCGTCTTGCTTTCTAAAGAAGGCTGATTCTGATTGAAACTTGATCCTTTCGAAGCTTTCCAAGTGGTAAGTGATACAGACGAATTCAGAATGCAGTTGTTCGCTTATTCCCTTATTTTGCATGGATCGCCCTTTCAGGTTTTCAATCCATCGGGATACCCATTTTTGCCTGAGTTGTCCAATGCGGCTTTTCAACTCAGCGGGTGTACATTTTTATATTTTTCCCTTATTTTTGCCCGAGTCCTTTATTCTGTTTTTGACTCGCCGGGATGCCCTATTTTTGCCTGGACTTACATTCTATTTTTATGTCCAGCGGGTCATTTTTACGCGAAGTATTTTTTAACTGCATCTGAATTCACAGGGGACGGGAAATCTTCACCATCCATGGTGCTGAGCATCAGTGCTCCACCAGAGAACACTTTCTTTACAACAAATGGTCCTTCATAATTTGGAGTCCATTTGCCCCTGTGGTCTGTATGAGGAGGGAGGATTCTTTTCAGCACAAGATCTCCCACTTGGTACTCTCGGTGCCTGACTTTCTGATCGAAGGCTCTCTTCATTCTCTTCTGATATAGCTGCCCATGACAGATTGCAGCCAATCTTTTCTCTTCGATCAGACTCAGTTGCTCGTATCGGGCCCTAGCCCATTCTGCTTCGTTCAGCTTAACATCCATCAATACCCGCAGAGAGGGTAGTTCAACTTCAACCGGTAGGACTGCTTCCATACCATACACAAGTTGATACGGTGTTGCCCCAGTGGATGTCCTGATTGACGTGCGGTACCCATGCAAGGCGAATGGTAGCATTTCATGCTAGTCTTTGTAGGTGACTACCATTTTCTGCACAATCTTCTTAATATTCTTGTTTGCCGCCTCAACAGCGCCATTCATCTTTGGCCTGTAAGGAGAAGAATTGTGATGTTGGATTTTGACGTCCCGGCATAGCTCTGCCATCATTTTGTTGTTTAAGTTGGAACCATTATCAGTAATGATTCGCTCGGGAACTCCGTATCGACAGATGATATCTCTCTTCAGAAATCTGGCTACCACTTGTCTTGTGACGTTTGCATATGAGGCTGCTTCAACCCACTTGGTGAAATAGTCAATGGCGACCAGGATGAATCTGTGGCCATTTGAAGCAGTCGGCTCAATCTTGCCAATCATATCAATGCCCCACATAGCAAAGGGCCAGGGTGAAGACATGATGTTCAAAGGATTGGGAGGCACTTGCACTTTATCTGTGTAGATCTGGCATTTGTGGCATTTTCTGGCGTAAGCACAACAGTCTGCATCCATTGTGATCCAATAATAGCCTGATCTTAACAACTTCTTAGCCATTGCATGTCCTCCAGCATGGGTACCAAAGGAGCCTTCGTGCACCTCATGCATCAATAAATCTGCTTCTGTCTTATCAACACATCTGAGGAGTACCATATCAAAGTTCCTTTTGTATAAAGACCCATCAGTGTTCAGAAAGAAACTACCAGCAAGCCTTCTCAAAGTCTTCTTATCATTGGAAGATGCCCCAGGTGGGTATGTCTGATCCTCCAAGAAGCACTTAATGTCGTGAAACCAAGGCTTATCATCTTTGACACCTTCTGCCGCAAATACATATGCTGGCCTATCAAGTCTCGATACTGAAATCTGAGGTACAAAGTTAGCAGCTTGAACTTTGATCATGGATGAAATGGTAGCAAGAGCATCTGCAAACTGATTCTCGTCCCGAGGGATATACTCAAGCTTGACCGTAGTGAAGAAAGTCAATAACCTTCTTGTATAATCCCTGTAAGGTATCAGATGATCCTGGTGGGTGTACCATTTTCCGTTGGTTTGATTAACTACCAGAGCTGAATCTCCGAATACAGTCAATGTCTTGATCCTGAGGTCAATGGCTTCCTCAAGACCCATAATGCAAGCCTCGTATTCAGCTTCGTTGTTAGTGCAGTTGAAAGTGAGTTTTGCCAAGAAAGGCATGTGAACTCCTTTAGGTGTAATGAGTACTGCACCAACACCACGACCATTCATGTTAACAGCCCCATCAAACATCATAGTCCATTCTTCTTCCGGGTCAGGCCCTTCAGTGTGAATAGGCTCTTCATGATCTTTTGCTTTTATGAACATGATGTCTTCATCAGGGAAGTCAAATCTCATAGGCTGGTAGTCATCAATGGGTTGCTCAGCAAGATATTCAGACAATACACTGCCCTTGATGGCTTTCTGTGATGTGTACTGGATGTCATATTCTGTGAGAATCATTTGCCATCTTGCAACCCGTCCGGTAAGAGCTGGCTTCTCGAAAATATACTTAACTGGGTCCATTTTGGATATCAACAAAGTAGTGTGGGTCAACATATACTGTCTCAGTCGGCGAGCAGCCCACGCTAAAGCACAGCAAGTTTTCTCGAGCAGTGAATAACGTTGTTCACAGTCGGTAAACTTTTTGCTTAGGTAGTATATTGCATACTCTTTTCGACCAGACTCGTCATGCTGGCCCAGCACACACCCCATCGACTCTTCTAATACTGTCAAGTACATTATCAGAGGTCTTCCTTCAACTGGAGGTATAAGGATTGGTGGTTCTTGCAGGTATTCCTTGATCTTGTCAAAAGCCTTCTGGCAGTCTTCGTTCCACCTGACCGTCTGTTCTTTTCTTAACAGCTTGAACAAGGGTTCACAGGTTGCTGTCAGGTGAGATATGAACCGTGAAATGTAATTTAATCGACCTAAGAACCCTCGAACTTCTTTCTCAGTCCTTGGTGCAGGCATCTCTTGAATATCTTTGACTTTATCAGGGTCAACTTCAATCCCTTTCTCGCTTACAATAAAGCCCAGCAGCTTACCGGATCGCACCCCGAATGTGCATTTGTTGGGGTTCAACTTCAGTTGGTACTTCCTCAGGCGCTTGAATAACTTGAGCAGATTCACCAGGTGATCTTCCTCTGTAAGGGACTTGGCGATCATATCATCCACATAACATTCTATTTCTTTATGGATCATATCGTGGAATAGTGTCACCATAGCCCGTTGATATGTTGCACCAGCATTCTTCAGTCCGAATGGCATCACTTTGTAACAGAACGTGCCCCAAGGTGTGATGAATGTTGTCTTCTCCATGTCTTCAGGTGACATCTTAATCTGATTGTATCCTGAAAATCCGTCCATGAAGGAGAATACCGAGAACTGAGCCGTATTATCAACCAATACATCAATGTGAGGTAAAGGGAAATCATCTTTCGGGCTGGCTCTGTTCAGATCCCGGTAGTCAACACACATCCTTACTTTGCCGTCTTTCTTAGGCACAGGTACTATGTTAGCAACCCACGGCGGATAGCTAGTCACAGCAAGGAACCCGGCGTCCCATTGCTTTTGTACCTCTTCTTTGATCTTCATTGCCATGTCCGGGCGAGTACGGCGCAGCTTCTGTTTGACTGGCGGGCATTCTTCTCTCAGAGGCAGCTTGTGCACGACAATATCGGTATCCAACCCTGGCATATCTTGGTAAGACCAAGCAAACACATCTACATACTCTTGAAGCAAATCAATCAGTTGTCTCTTCACTGAGTCTTGCAGGCAGGCCCCGATTCTAACCTCTTTCACGTCTTTATCTGTACCAAGATTGATAACTTCAACCTCCTCCTGGTGAGGAGTAATAATCTTCTCCTCTTGTCTCAACATCCTGGCTAGCTCTTCAGGAAGCTCATATTCTTCATCGACCCCTTCATCAGCTTGATTGATTGGATTGTCAAAGTCATACGAAGTCATAGCCGTGCTGTTGTCGGTGCTGTCTGGAAGGCACTCTCTGCAAGGGTTAAGTTTGTTCATTTTAGTGATCTGATTTTAATCTTTATTTAGAAAAGTGAAATGAAGTTGTCATTTTGAAAACACCGCCATTTATTTTTTTGTACAAAAAGAAAAATGGAAAAACAGTGAACGAAAAGGAAAAGACTCGTTTGCAAAAAGATGTCTGATATTTCATTAATTGATCTTGTTTGCACAAAAAGTACAGATGGCCCGATTACAAAATGAGTCTTGTCATCTTGGGCAAGATGCAAGACTTTGATGCATGCTTATAAAAATACAGGAAATAATAATTACTCTGCATGAGTAACTCTTATAATTTCCTGGGAAGACCAGTTCGAGACACTGCTCCCCGGGATTTTTGGACGAATCCAGCTTTCCAGGTTGCGCTCCTCTTCCAGCTCGTCTTCCAGACAGTTGATAGCATCAGGGGTAAGCATCCCCCCACTCACAAAATTGGGCTCTTTCGCAGCCGCTGTTTGATCTTGTTGAGTTGGTCTGTAACCCAACCCAAATCTGTCTTCTTTCTTCTCCACCGATAGCAGTTTGCCCCAGCCTTGGGCAGTTCCTTCCTCAACAACCTTCCGGGCTTGTTGGTATGATGACATTGGAGTACCAGATACAGCAGATGTTTCATTCACATTCAAGGCTTCAAACCCCTGGCTCATTGTTTCATGGATCACCCCATCCATCTCAATGTACTTATAGGTTGCCAGGTGGCTGACAAAAATGTCCTCCTCTCCGCAGATTGTAACGATTTGACCCTCCCACTCATATTTTAATTTCTGGTGAAGGGTAGAGGTCACGGCGCCAGCAGCGTGGATCCATGGCCTACCCAATAAACAACTGTAGGCGGGCTGTATATCCATCACGTAGAAAATAGTTGTGAAAGTCTGCGGGCCAATCGTTACGGGTAATTCAATCTCTCCCAGAACCGATCTCTTTGAACCATCAAAGGCTCTTACCACCAGGTTGCTGGGTCTCAACGCCAATCCGTCATATTCTAGCTTCACCAGGGCCTTTTTGGGTAAGACATTGAGGGATGACCCCGTGTCTACCAGCACATGGGAAAGGACAGCACCTTTGCATTCCATGGTTATGTGCAAGGCTTTGTTATGGTTGCGGCCTTCCGCTGTCAAATCAGTATTGGTGAACCCTAGTCCGTGACTAGCATTAACATTTCCCACTACTGCTTCCAGCTGATTGACAGTGATCTCTTCAGGCACATAAGCTGCGTGCAAGACTTTGAGTAGTGCATTCCGATGGGCTTCGGAGCACATAAGCAATGATAGGATTGAGATCTTGGAAGGCGTCTGATGAAGCTGATCCACTATTTTATAATCACTCTTTTTGATGATTCGCATGAACTCATCAACCTCTTGATCGAATGGTGTCTTCAAAGTTTCCCTAACAGCTTGATCTTCCTGCACAGGGCTCTTCCCTTTTGCCTTGGCAGCAGCTTCTGCTTCGGCTGTGGGTCTCTGAATTTGTGGAGCGAAAAGACGTCCGCTTCGAGTGAAGCCTCCGCCTCCGCCCACATTGTCAATTTGCAGTGCAGGGGTTGATGATTCAAAAGTGATTCTTTGTCCTTCACAGTACAAGTCGGAGCCGTAATGCCAGGGGATGGCATTACTGCTTTCATAAGGTACTGGTCCAGGCACCGTGATAGTGACTGGACTGATTGCAGCTGTGGAAGGAACTGTGATAGTTTGTGGATCGTAATAAATCGTGACTGGTGCCCTAGTGGGAGCAGCACCTTCTGAGTTGTAGGCAGAGTTGCTTTCAGGATCATAGAATATGGTGACAGTAGAGACATCTTCATGATTGGTTGCTGGTGTTGTAGGAGACATTGTTGGAAGAATGAATGTTGTCGTTGTAGGAGGTTCAAAATGGAGTGAAGCTGAAGTTGTAGCAGGAAAATTTGTTGAAAACTGATCAGTTGAGAAGACAGATGAAGTACTTGTTGATGAAGCCGAAGAATTGTCGGGAACAATGGTTGCTGCAGTTGTAGGAGGTTCTGAAACCGTTGCTGATGAGATTACTGGATTTGTTGGAAATGATGTGGTGATCTGAAGCTGGCCACTCTGAATAAGGCTGTCTATGCCATTCCTCAAATTATCGCACCCATTTACTGAGATATTGCAGTAAGCACACCCCAACTCGCATCCTGGGAACATGTTGCATTCCAAGAGTTGAGCCTTGATTTCTACCAATGGTGTCCTGATCTGTCCCACACTGGTTATTAAATAAGACGGTTTGTCTTCTTCAATAGCGTTAATTCGGGGACCACCATGATTTGGCATAGGATTTTTGTTGACATTGGGTGGCGGTGCGAAATTCAGAGCCTTGGAGTCTACCAGGTCTTGTATCTTCATATGCAGAGCTCTGCACTTTTCCGTACTATGGCCAGGTGCGTTTGAATGAAAGGCACACCTAGCGTTGGAGTCATAGTTCCTGGGTAGACTGTTGGGATCTGGAGGTGCCAGCGTCCTTAGCTCAACTAAGTTGAGTTTCAGGAGTTGTGGCAGCAGGGTAGCATATGGCATGGGGATCGGATCGATCACTCTGTTAGCTTGAGATGGCCTCTGTTGGAATGGCCTTTGTTGACTATTGTTGTTGGTGCTGCTGTTGTTGTAATTCCTTGGAGGATACTGATTTTGCTGATGGTACTGAGGTTGTTGTTGATAGTTTTGCTGCGGCGGTTGATAGACTGGTTGAGGATGAGCTGGAGTAGGAATGGTGATTGCTGCTATTGACCTTTGAACATATTGGGGCCTGCCCCTGTTTGAATGGATGGCATTGGTCTCGCCAGATCTTCTCGGGCCTGCAAAAGGCTTTCTTGTACTACTGGACGAGCTTGCACCGTTGTCTGAGATCTTTCCCATTTTTAACAAGCTTTCAATTCTCTCCCCGGCTATGACAACATCTGCAAAGCTAGTGGAAGAGAAAGCAGCCAGCCTGTCAATATAAGTTCCCTGAAGGGTGTTCATGAACATATCTGCCATTTCCCGTTCAGACATAGGTGGCTGAACAGCAGCAGCCAATTGCCTCCATCTCTGGGCATATTCTCGGAAACTCTCCCTTGAAGACTGTGACATTCCCATTAGGAGGGTCCTGTTGGGTGCCATGTCTAAGTTATACTGATACTGTCTGATGAAGGCCTCTGCCAGGTCCTTCCAGCATCTAATAGTTGCCCTTGTCAAGTGAGAGTACCATTCTCTTGATGCTCCAGTTAAGCTGTCTTCGAAATAGAACATCCAGAGCTTCTCATCCATAGTATAGGCCTTCAGCCTTCCCAGAAATGACTGTAAATGAGTCCGGGGGCATGAAGTCCCGTTGTATTTTTCAAAGCAAGGAGGCTTGAACTTATGGGGGATCCTGACCCCGTCTACCAAGCCCATGTCCATGACATCGAAGCCCAAAGAGTTTTGAGATTCTAAGGACCTCAACTTCTCAGCTATCTCATCCAATCTCCTATCATAAGCTTCTTCCCCAGCACCCATTACTGTGAATTGGTCCTCCTGGGGATCCTCTTGAAGTACCCTGGCTGCGGTGGCAGTCCCTTGAACATTTGCAGGAATATTGACCTCAGGATGGAGGTGTGGTCCAAATACCGGAGGGTTGACGTGAGGTTGGACTCTTTCATTGTTACTGGTACCGGCAGTCCCTATATGTGGATCTTCTTGATTCTGCCTTTCCACCATGGCCCTCAATCTTTCCTGGCTCTGAGCCATGTTGTTCATAACTTCCATAAACTGAGTCATTTGATTCCTCATTTCTAGCCTTTCGTTTGCCATTTGATTTCTGACCTCAGTAAGGTCCTGCTGCATCTGATCCATTTGAATGCCCGGAAGGTTGTTTCGGGTTGGATAACGGTGCGGACGGTTGAGGGGAAATACTCGGCGCCTAGCAATAGTTCCTGAGGCATCACAACAGAGGTTAGCAACAACAAAACAGAAACCTACAAAACAAACAAAGGGTTAGCATGCAATGCAGTTATGCTTATTTGTTCTCAAGGTATCCGGTTTGGCCTTCAGTTTTGACCCTTCCAGACCCTTGAAGATGCTGTTGTTGTTGCTTGAAGAAAACTCAGATGAAGCAAACTAACACAAATATATTACAGAAGGTGAAATAATACAACTTGTTCATTTTACAACACAAGCCCTCTAAGGGGTCAAAATACAGTACAAGGAAATAAAAGTACATGGAAAGAAAGCAACAACAAACAAATGGTCAAACACCAAGACCAAACTCATCCTCGCGAACTTCCTTGAGAAGTGCTTCGGTCACAGGATCAGCCGGACGCTCCGTGAGATTCCTGATGAGGAGATTCCGGGTCGTAACAGCTGCTGCTAGCTTCTTGTGCTGAGTTTGTTCTTTGGACCTCTTCACCCCTGCTTTGATCTTTAGCTCTGATATCTCCCTCTGGGCTGCTGCCAGGGCTTCTTGCTGTTCTCTTGCACTAGCTTCCAGTTGCTCCATCTTGTCTTGAACTCTCTTGTCCTCCAGGGTACGAGCCTCGGTGATCCTGACCCACCGAGCGTGACTCTCCTTCAAATACAAGTCTGTCCTCGCTCTCTGGAACTGGGCTTCTTTGCAAGCATTCTTCAGAATTTGTTCTCCAGCTTTTGACTTTTTAATGTAATCCCCAGACTTCTCAATCTTAATCAGATGCTCTACTCTTAACTTCTCCAACCTCTCAATCTCCCTCATACCTTCACTCCTCTCCCGGAGGGTCTTCTGCAAAGCCTGGGTTAGCTTCTCATTTCTTTCTTTCAAGCTCTCAAACTCCTCCAAACTGATAGTGGCAGGGGGTGGTGCTGAAGATGACTCAGGCATGTCTTCTATGGTAAAGGGCATCCCAGAGAACTGGGCCCTGGCACGGGACCACTCATAATATTGTGCTGATGCCACATTGTTGCACTTTCCCAAAATGGTTATTCCCTTGGTTTGAACATTATCCCAGGCCCAGGCAGCCTGCCTAACAATAGTCAAATTAATCTTGTTCTCACAATAAAGGGTCTCCACCAAGTCTTGTGCCTTAGGAGTATGAACCAGTGCATAGCCCAATTGCCTTCTGAACAGCAGAGGGTTGTAATTAATACTACCCTTAACTCCTATCAAGGGCACATTGGGAAAATGCCCACAGCTGGTGATGATATCCCTGCCCTTGGTGCTTTGAGTACACCACCTGATATCTGCCGAAGTTAGAGTAGTGAGTCTCTTAGCCCAGTTGCTCTGCTGATGAGGATTTAGAAATGCATCTGTCCTGGGTAGATGCCTGAGAAGCCACGTATGGAATAATGGAGCACAACACCTCACTAATCTTCCCCTCTACTTTTCATTCCTCTGATGCACTGAATAGTAAAGATCCCCCAATAAAGTTGGCACTGGATTCTTCAGGATGAACAGATGGATTGCATTCTTGCTAATGAATCGAGGCTCATCTGCAAACAATACAACCCCATATATGCTTAAGGCCAACAAAGCACAAACAGCTTTCCACTCCCCCAGGGAAGCCTTCAGACTAGCTTGAGAAATTAAGAAGTCCAGATGAAAGCCAGGGATCCCAGCTTTAGAGGTCATATGCTGTTCAATCAAAACAGGTTCCAGATGCAAAGCTCTTGCTACCTCTCCATTAGCAGGAAAGACCATCTCAGGGTTGAAAGGGATTCCACCCCTGATAGGCATACCAACTAATGAAGAGTACTCTTCCAATAGAGGGCCCAGCTGAAAGTCTTGAAAGGTGAAGCATCTCAGTGGGGGATCATAGAACTGAATGCAGGTGTGGATCAGGCTTCTCTGTGATGGGTCCAGATCCATAACCATATCAAGTATATCTCCATAACTTTCCCTGAACAATGGTATGTGATCTGGAGTGATCAGGGTTTGAATCCTCCTGATGTCTGATAACTCTGGCTGGAAGAAGTGATAGGTGATATTGCTCTTTTTAGGAGCCATGATGCTGAGACTGAGTAGAGACAGGTGCTGATGATAATACTGAAGAAGTGGGCCACTGACTGGCTGGTGCAGGTGATAACTGAAGCAGATAGCTGATGAGGACAAGTCAAATACTGAAGATGGGTTCAAAACCAAAACCAAATGAAGATGGATACCCTGAAACACAAATAAGCAAATGTCAATATGATGCAATGATTATGTATGCAAATGAAATGCAAGGGTCTGTGACTGAGCTGGATCTGATCAAAATGCCCTGATATAGGTCCAAATGTGTTCAAGAATTCCAGTTGGAGGTCTATAAATCCAGTAACCAAGGTGGGGGACTCAAATAAAGAGCCACATGTCCAGGGTTTTAGAATCACAAGAACTGACCCAAAATGGACTACTCTTAAACAAACAAAGTAACAGGGTATTCTGAGATCAAGGTACCTGCAAACCTGTAAACAGCCCAACCCCCTCACAGGTGGTGTTCTAAAACAAGGATCCTCAGACTTGGATCAGTTATGAGAAGTGTAAACACTTCTAACCCGGAGGTACAGTGTTTACAATAACCATAAAAGTTCCTCCTCTAATTCACCTCAGTTTCTGAAGGTCAGTACTAAAGGTCATCCAGACTTAGCAGGCTTCCCAGATAGCCCTAGCATTGCAGGAAATCTGCAACACAGAGTTCTCAAGAAGAAACCCATATCTGAACCGTGTTTCATATTCCCGCACCAGACCGAAATGGAATGGGAAAGAACATGAACCACTCTAGCCTAGGTGTCACTCAGGTCCCAGGTATAGGACCTTAACTCTCAATGAATCACCCACCCACCAAAACAAAGACCAAATCCAGCCAGCAGCATGACAGTATGATAAATGAAAAAACAGTAAAGAAAGCAATAAATAAAGCTGCACAGAAAGCAGTAAATAAAGCAAATATACACATACAAATAGCACATAACACCCCAGTAAACACAAATCAATCAAGCGCTAGGAGGAACCCACAAAAAGAACCAGAAGCCCTGGTTGCAGTATAAGGATCCCCAGCAGAGTCGCCAAGCTGTCGCTCCCGATAAATGAAGCTAAGTCCAGATAAAGGTACAGACGCGAACGGTCGGCGAGAGGGACAATGAGAACACACAGCCGTGAACTCACTGGAGAATGAATAGAGTCGCCAGCTAGGCATTTTTATCCCGGAGGAAAGGCAATGCTGCATAGACCTAGAAAAAGATGGATAAGACGGTTTGCGAACCAGAGAGACTGAGAAAGGGGGTTGGTTACAACCTGGGAAGGTATTAGCACCCAGATTGTCCGCCGTACTCGACGGGATCCACGCTTAAAAGATTTGTGTTTTTAAGGGGTAGTGTCAGTGCAATCTGTGTATAAAGAGCTGGAAAGAATGATGTACAAGTGTCAGTGTAAAGAAAGAATGTGAAGTGTATAAATGTACAGTGTCAATGTAAGGACAGGAGTGAAATGCTCAAGATCATGAGGCTAAAAGAATGAGGCTAGAAAGAGGGGGAATATACAGAGACTTTTGTTCGATAACTGTTAAGTTATGCCTACGTATCCTCTCGTGCAATGAGGAAGTCAGAACACCGTAGTTCGACCCAAAGAGACTGAAAGATGAAATGACATGTGAACTGCTTACTTGTTAATGCTCAAGTGTATGACCTGTCTGGCTCAGGTGCAAACTGTCTTGCATTAGACGAAAGAAGCAAGTTCTCGTTTATGAGTGAATGAGATGAGAAAAGAATCCCGAAGGAGACGATTATTGTTTGTTTTTGAGTTTTCAGTCTTTTATTGCTTTTGAAAGTTTGTCATAAGTTAAATGAGATTGAGCCTAAACCAATGGATTTAGTAAACTCATCACATCTTCCCTCTGATTAGGGGTAATGAGAATACCTTAAGTGTGAAGTCAGATTCTCACACTTAATCACCTTCGGTGTAGGATTAAGATCATTAACCTACTTGTGATTATTTAGATGTTTTTGGTGTTTTTGTTTAGTGTTGAGTAATGAGGTTAAGCCATAATCAGGGATTAAACAGACTCATTACACCATCCTAAGAGAAGGATAATAGATGAGAATGTTTAAGCTGAGGAAAACTCCTCAACTTAATCCATGATTAGGGATTAAACTCATGACAAAACAAGCCTTTGATTAAATGGATTTTATTTAATGATGTGATGATGAAGTGAGTTTTATGGTTTGTAAGACAACTTGAGGGGGACTTGTCCATTAACACTAGGGTTAGTCCTTCTTAACCAATTAAGGAAGAATTAGAACCCTAATGCAAGGCCCAAGTTACAAGTGTGATGTCTTGATGATTATTAAGTGAATTGATTAAGGGAGTTAAACACATTAAGGGTTTAACACTTAGGATTAAATTTATACACTCCATCCTAAGAGAAGGATGCAGGCATAAGCTTAATCACAAAGCCTTAAAGCCTTTAGGGTTTAGTCCCTGATTATGAGATGAGAAGAGAAGACTCAAAAGAGACACAAAGGTAAAACTAAGAGGGGAGACTAATCAAAACCCTAATCATTGTCATGCTTGGTTGTTCCTAAGGTTTGTGAGGTTTACAAGAGAAGATCTTCAAAGGAAACACCAGGAAGCAGATGAAAGGATCAAGAGAAGCAAAGCAACTTGCTTCATTCAAGAAGTCAAGTCACTTGAAGAAAGAAAGTGGGAGGAAGAAGAATGAGCAAGATCAAACTCAAACACAAAGTAAAATGCAGCAAGGATGCATGAAAGATGAAAAGAAAAGTTATGAGAAGTGAAGGCAAATTCACTTCTCAAGATCACTTACCACCTGAAATGTTAGAAAAGAAATGCAATGCAATGCCAAATGAGATGAAATGACATGATGGAAAACAAGACCAGAAGCATGTTGATGATGATAATGATGCTATGAAGATGTTACAAACATGAGGCAAGGCATGGAGATGTTCATACAAGCTTATGGATGCATATGAAGCAAGTTTAGAAGCATGATCTTACATGAAAAGTTATGAAACATACATGGCAAACAAAATGGCAAATATGGGATGCAATGATCAAACATGCTTTCTATATGTCTTAAGATGTCAAATGAATCAAATGGATGCTTGAAATGTCATGGCAAGTCATGTTATGCAAGAGAATGCAAAAGGGATGCAAATGAAAGCCCAAATTAGGGTTTATGAAACAAACATCAAACAAAACTCAAAATCAGAGGCAAACCCTAAGATAAAAAATGGAAAATACCACCCAAAGAAACCCTAAACCTATACTAAACCAAAGTCCAAAGGGGAGGTTTCAACTCTTAACCTAGCTCAAGATATGCATTTTCTAAGTTATTAGGGTTTTTAGGGTTCCTAAACAAAAGAAATGCCAAACAAATTGAAAATGCAAGATCAAATCATGGCCATTTAATCCTAGAAACTACATGCTAAACACAATGCAATGCAAGAAGAATCAATGTCCAACTCTTCCTAGATAGGCAGAAATGATTTTTTGAACTTATGATCAAAATAATGCACAAAAAATGATTTAATTCAATGGAAAATTCTCAAAATGCATCAAGATCCAAAAAGAAATTTGGTTTGAAGGTTGGACAATGTTTCTAAATGTCTTAGAACATTTCATGAATTTTTTGGTGATTTTTAAATACCTAAAAGTATTTTTAATTAATTAATTTCCATTAATCAATTAAAAATAATCTTTTAAATATTTAAAAATACTTTTTTTAATGATAAAAAATAAAATGAAAATATTTTTGGGTCATAAAAATTAATAAAACTTATGGGAAAAAAGTTTCATAATTTTTACACATTTTTTACTATTTTAAAATAATTGTGCAAATAAAAGAAAAAGAAAATTAATAAAAATGAATATAATGGAAAGTCAACCAAATGAGGGGCCAGGATTGAATCTGGGGAGAGCCTGGTTGACTGCGCGCGCAGATCAAAGGCTGAAATTCAAACCTCTTAATTTCAATTAATTAAATTAATTAATCCTGATTATGAATTAATGATACGATCTGGACCATACACACGCGCGCGGGAAGCCAGATCCAAGGGTCCATATTTGAATTTTGCCCTAACCCTAATTAACTCACTAATTACTTTCAGGCTGCCGGAGAAGACTTCCGGTCGTCTTCTCCGGCCAGCATCTCCCCTGAAAATCCCCAAAACCCTAAAAACCTAACTAAAATGAAATCTAAGAACTGGGAAATGATCCCCACTCACTCACGAACCAAAACCCCATCTCAAAACAAATTTATATTTCCTAACAAGGCTGAATCGAAGCAAGAAAGAATTAGGGCACGCAAGTTTCAGAGAGCAATTAAACTCTCATTTCATCACCATTCGCAAAACCAAAGGCATATTCATGATCAGGAAGACACAAAGAACAAGCTTAAAACAAAAGAAATGATTTCTGGAAAAATATTTCTTGAGCTACCTGAGATTCGAAGCTTTCACCCTGATGACTTTCTGGCCCTTTCTCCTTGTGCAATCCACTCCTTAGGACCCCTTGATGATGTTTGAATGCTTTGGAGGAGTTTATATTGGCTGGATGAGGAGTTTGACAAGCTTCTGCTCAAGCTCAGTTGGAAATGGCAGTGATGATTCAGGCAGTTTCAGGCCATTGTGAATGGTTCTTTGTGATCCAGATGGTGAGTGGAGAAGCTTTGTAAAGTTTGTTTGGATGTTTGTAAGCTGTGGAAGGTGATTCGAAGAGAAATGCAGGCTGAGGTGAAAATGGTGAAGTGGTTTTGTGGTTGGTTTCAGGCCTGGTTCTTGGCTGGTTTCTTCTCAATGAATCATGGTGAGATGCTTGGTGAAAATGGTTTGGATGTTTGGTGGCTGGGCCGAGAGATTCGAAGCAAAATGCAGCTAGGGTGTGTTTTGTGAATGTGTTGTTGTGTAGTGTTTCAGCCTTGCTTCTTCATATCTTTGGCTTGCCAAGGGATATTGTATTTTAATCCCATAGGTCAGATGATTTGACATGGCCTATAGTGATTGGTAAGTTTGCTTTTGCTCAAAGTCCACCTTTTGTGTAAGAGAAGTATGGCTTGGTTCTAGGCTTAGTACAAGGCATGGGCTGCGCAGCAGGGGTGAGGGGAAAGGCTAGCCAAAGTCAGCATCCAAAGGTTGCAAGTTGTAGGAAGTGTGATCATGAGTTTTGCAAGTTGTGGCTTTTTGGTTCACATGGAAAGATCTTGTCCCAAAAGCCATGAAACATGAGCAATGCCTAGTCCATTCTGAATTTTAGGACTTACATGATGTTTATGTCATGGTTTGAAATGAATTAGAGGTTACAAAAGGCATTGGTTCATGGTTTTGCAAAATTCACATTTGAAGCATGCCTTGAAAATCAATGATTTTAGCCAACTTTGTCACACCATAACTTTTGATCCAAGAAGAGTTTGATCATGTTCTTGTACTTTTTGAAAAGGGGAAGATGTAATCTACAACTTTCATGACCAAAGTTTTTCCATTTGAAGCATTTTTGGATCAAGAATCAAGGCTTGAAAAATGGCCTAAAATGAAGCATTCTTGAAAAGTCAACTATGCCCAAAAAGTCAACATTTGCAAAAATTCCAAATTCTTGATTTTTGTGAACTTCAATCTTCTTCCATGATCAAATAAAGACCATATACACTCAAAATGATGAAGATCACCCCTTGGTTGGGTCATTGGGGGCCTCAGATGCCCTGATTTTGTACTGACTTGTCCAGAAAGTCAACTCTTGATCAGATGACTTCCCCATGGAATTTCTTCATGAAAATTGATATACATACTCCCTATACCATATAGAGACCAATGGAAACAATAATGACCAAAAAATTTGGAGTTATGGCCTCTGAAACCAAAACCCTAATTTTTAGGTCAACTGTGCAGTCAAACTTGGCTCTGCATCCATTCAAACCCTAGTCCTTGTGATTCCTTGGAATTTTTGACTTTGAGAGGATGTAATATGATAGATGAACACACATGGATCCCTTTGAAGTGATTGGTTGCCTTTGGAGTGGCTCAAGGGGCTCTTGGATTGCTCAGATCACAAACCCTAGGTGCAGATGACTTAGAACCAATGCAGTGACTCAAAATTGAGATATGAGATGATATGATTGTGTTTATGCATATGAGAATGATCACAAACCATGGTGTGAATGGGTGAGGGCAAATTTGGGGTGTTTACACTTCCCATGTCTTCCTCGCTCATCATTGTCTATTGGTCATGTATGCATCAGCCCCTTGGAGAAGTGAAACTTTAATATACGGTGTTGAATCTTATTGCCCTACTTGTGAACCATGGCCTCCATGTTTTCATCAATATCGTCCTCCAAATTATATACGGAGTCTCTGGCCCTGTCCGTCAACGACTCCACGAGGAAGTATCAATCCTTAAACGTACAGATTGATTCCGAGATTGCTTTAAACGTATTTTTCTTCTATTTAAGGGACATCTATCCATATCGTACCTGCATGACTTGACATTGGATAATAAAGATCGTGAAGAACAGAGGGAGTGTGGCCCTTATCGTCAGATAGTCACACGTCAACTCGAATAACCTGAGGAAGGAATTTGAATTCGGATGAAGATAAGAAGGATCCAAATCTAGATTCCTGAAAACGGACGCCTGAAACGTTTGCCCCCATAGTTCGAGCAGATTCGGTCCTCTTCCCCGGGTGAGACGACCCTCCAGTCAACAGGATCCCCAATCACATTAGATGCCCCCCCGAGGGTAGAAGTGAATATCGAATGGATATTCAGAGGTTTTGAGGCTTCCCAGTCCCCCCAAGGGAACCACTTCCTCGGGTGTATTGTTCTCGTTACAAGGAGAAGTCGTTTCTCCAGAGTCGAAGTGCTCTCTTCAGACAATTCCTCTTCCGACATGGTTACATTGTCGGTTGACATTTTGTGCCTGAAAAGTAGCAAATAGAAAGTGAATTTGATGACAAAATCAAATCCACTCTTCCACTACTAATCAAGTGAAAGGTCTTGTGGAGGCGCAAGGACAATGTCCCAGGCCAAAGCCCTTATTCAAAATGACAGACGCAACGAACGAATTTATTCTGAGGAAACATATAAGAAACCTCGCGGGGACAGAAATTTGCAAACGAAAAACTCTTGAACCCTGACCGAGGAGACTCTCCTCGACACTAAACCTAGAACTCTGGTTGAAGTTCAACCGGAGCCGCCGCGCAAACTAGAGAACTCCCCCACAACAAGCTCATCCTCGCCGCAACGGCGCCAGAAATCCTAACATTTCTAAGGACGGCCACGACGGCGCCGCCGATCAAAATGGCCAGGCTGCCTTGTACCGCCAACAATTGCCGGAAAATCCTCTAAAAATGCTTAGTTTCACCCTAACCGTATGTAAGTTTAATCTAAAAAGGACTTAAACCTAGCTAAAGCAAAAGAGTAGCGGAACTTACTTGTTTTAGAAGGTTTGACAGTGTGCTCGGAGATCCTCCTTGATTCCTACGGGGGTTGACGGTGGCGTTGTATAAGACTCTTGAAGAAGACAAAGTCGAGCAGAAGTCAAATTAGTGAAAAGTGTAAATGAACCTCGTTTTGCTCTATTTATAAGCACCCAAAGACACATGTGCGGGCACGCGTGACCTAGGAACACGCAAAGGCGCCATCATTTCCTAGAGTAGTCATCATTACGCACTTAAAGTGCACACATCTCAAGGGGTACGTGTTAGCTTAACTCTTCAATACCATCAACCATCGAGCTCCCCGTACACCGAGCAGACATGAGGCCCTGATTTCTCCAAGCATACTTCCAGACGAGCATACCTAAAAAAGTGTATCGACTAAATAATCCACTCCCTGGATGACAACATACCCTTAAGTCATCATTTATGTGCCAGAAGCAAAGGCTTGGGGGGCTCTTTTTCCGGACTGACCCAGTGATTAGGCATGACCCAATCCACTTCTGCATCCAGGATGATTCAATAGTCCAAATCCAGTCCATTAAGGCCAAAGGGAATCAACTTTTCCTTTGCCCCTCAGCCGAGGAGGGATGGTCGACTGGTCCCTAAGGAAAGTTGTACATCTCTACTCTGATATGTGCCCCTACCAACAATCGTAGGGCAGTCACCCAGAAACGACCCTGGAAGGCTCCTATCTGATATCACAGCATGCCCAATGTAACGACTTGTCCGGGAAAGTCTCCAACGGCTAGTTTCTGGCAGTTACCTTTTTTGGGGGGATCCACAATCCAGACCCAAAATATGGACCAAAAGCCAAGGACTATGAGCGTTATATAAACTCTCTCATGTGACAGGGTCAGGTATCAAATCTCCACTCTAAGAATACTCACTTTTTACTTGCTTAATTATGTCTTTGATACTTACTTTAGCATCGGAGTGTCTTGCAGGTACACCCCCTTCTCTCCTCAACGATCTAACATTCTCCACGAAATCTATGGTCCACTCAAAGTTCTGATTAGTTGGAAGAATCACTACACAATTTGTGCATGGAATATTTTCTTACTGCTCTTAATGATTTTAATTTATATTAAAAGTTAGAGAACACCATTAGTAAATTTGACTTTCTAGGTGCATGATTATCCACCCTTAAAGTTATATCTTAAATTAATTAACCAAATTTAAAAAGGGTGAAATAAACTCAATAAATGCAACATAAGTCATAAATATAAACAACAACAAAAAAATCATACTCTTAAATATAAGCAAAAGTCACATGTTTTTATTACATTAATGTTATTATTTCAAATATACCCTTACTTTTTTTACATCCTATATGTTTTATAATTTACAATACAAAAAAGTATGAGTAAAATTAGAAAGAGTGTAATAATTAAATGCATTTTTAGACATTTTTCTTAAATGATGAATTTTTTGTTTTTTTGTAAAATTGCTTATATAGGAGATCGGAGGGAGTAAGATTTTAAGGATGCATATTATCGACCAACACCTAAAGAATAATGTTATAAATAATGTAGTTGTATTTATGTTTTAATATTTTGTTTCTCGATAACCTCCACTAATAAATATATGTTAACTACTATTTATAACATTGTTAGCTTAGTTGTCTCATATATAGATATTATGTTATACTTGTTAGTTAAGAGCATAAACAAATAAACAAAGCTTTGGATTTTCTCTCTAATATTTTATTATTTCTCTTTACTATATAACCAAAAAAAAATATGTTTTTATTACATTATTGTCCAGCATTTATTGTTATGCTTATACATATGCTTCTTTAATATTATTGTCCAACATTTATTATTATGTTTATACATTAATTATTACTTGTCATTTTTATTCTAAAATAAGTGTATTTTTAATTTTCAATGCAATTTACTTTTAATCTTCCAATTGTATAATCTAATATTTATAATTTATTATTTCTCTCATATTGCATTAATGATAATTAGAATATATCAATAGTCAATAAGGATAATTTAGTAAAATCGTTATTCTTCCTATTTTATTTAACATATTTTCTTAATTTATGTGAAAATTTTAAATACGACACTTATTTTAGGATAAAGAGAATATGTATTATATAGTTAAATAAGAAAATATATAATAATTACAAAGCAAGTATTATGTTAGAGTAAATACTAACTATAAACAAAAAGGTGGACGTGCCGGAGTGGTTATCGGGCATGACTAGAAATCATGTGGGCGTTGCCCGCGCAGGTTCGAATCCTGCCGTCCACGTTTTTTTTTCTCTTAATTTATTTGATTCAACTTTTTCTTAAATAATTTATTTTAATCATTATTATTTACATTTATAACTATTACGTATTCAAACATGTTTTAATCCATTTACCTACAAATTCATCTACTACATAATTGATTACATTTAACCTATCCATTTAACAATTAAGAATGGTGAGGAGTCCATCATTTTTATTAAAAAAATTAATGGATATTTTATATTAATGAAATCTCTAAACAACATGATGTAGTTACTTTAAAACTAAGTTTTATCTCTTACTTTAGCCCAAGATTTTGATGTTAGGCCCCATTTGATCCTCTGTTTAGAAAAGATAACATTAACCTCCCATTAATATGGCCTCACCACATGACCTATCAACTAGGAAGAGAAGACCTTGACCCTTATCAAATAGGATCTCAACCTTTTTGCAATGATAAGCCCCATTTGGACTTTTATTTAAAAACAAAAGAACTTTGACCTTTTAAAAAGATGACCTCGACCCTTAAAATAGGATGGGAGGATCTCATCCCCTTATAAAGATAACATCATTCATTTGACCTCGACCCTTAAAATAGGATGGGAGGACCTCATTCCCTTATAAAAATGAACTTTCAACAATGTTTCGCCTCATCCAAATCTTTAGCTAATGATAGGACATTGGTCACTTATCAAGATGACTACATTTTTTTCCCTTTCAATTGCAATGAGGAGGATATCACCAACCATTACAAGGACCATGGCCTAATAATATGAGTGGCAGTCACTTAACAGTTAACTAGCTAACATATAACATTAGTTACTTCTTGTATAAAACTATCGTAGTGTAACCATGGTTTTATGGCTGAGACAATTAGAAAATTTAAGAATAATATGTCTACTCAAAATGCATAATAATATGGCCTCCGACGCTCTATAAATACAATAATCAACTATTATTTTGATTATCAAGTATGAACATGATAATGTTAGTATATTGTTTTGCAATCTATCAATTTTGCAAGACGGTAAATTAATCTACGAGTTTCATTCTTGCATATTATATACACACTACTTTAATGATTGATAAATTATGATATAAATATTTGTAGGTTGTTTTGTATTTACAAAAATACGTAGAAAAAAATAATGTAGTTGTAATAAAAATAAATGGTGAAGTGATATTTCCTAAAAATTACACTAAGTAAATTGACAACTACATAATACTCACAATTGAAAGCTTTCTTACACTGGTATAGACAAAATATGTGTGTCAAGTGCAAACAATTACATATTAATCAATAGGGACACTACTCTATAAGGAAATACACACATGGAAGACAAAGACAATTATTGCCTCAAATAACGAGGGCAAGTATACATAATCAAACTAGTAGCAATTGATAAGAAAGTATTGATTATGTGAGGATTGTATTAAACGTTTTTCAGTTATCAAGTGAAATAAGCAAAACAATTTCATGTGCGAAAAACTGAAAAATAATGTATATTTTGTGACGAGGTCAGTGAAAAATCAATGGTAAGTAAATGGGTTAAAAATTATGATATATAAGTATGTTGAACAATGATCCATTCAATGGGTTCATCTCATGTCTGTAAAAGATATGTGATGTTGTGTCAGGTGGTGCCGGAACTAAATCTTGTGGGATTTTTCAGTAACGTGAAAATATGTAGCAAGTAACTATGAAGTTTATGTCATAAAATTGTGGTTACAATATAGTATGCAAATTAGTTATTTACAAGAAGTAACTAGATGTTATATGTTAGTTAGTTAAATGTTAAGTGGTTATGATCTCATCGTATTTGGTGATGTTTCCTTATAATTGGTGATAAGATCCTCATCATTGCAACTGAAAGGGAAAAAGATGTAGTCATCTTCATAAGGGACTCAGGTCCTCTCATTAACTAAGACTTTGGATGATGCCTAGCATTGTTGAAGAATCAAGGTCATATTTATATGTGACCAGGGTTCTCTTATCCTAGTTGTAGGGTCATGTGGAGGTCTAACATCGTTGAAGAAATTGAGTTATCTATATAAGGGGATGAGGTATTCCCTTACTTTAGAACTAAGTTTTGAAGAAACAAAGATTTTTTTTAAAATGACCAAATCGTTACAAAACAAACTTAAGACACTAACTTATTAATTTAAAATAACTTAAAGGATCCGATCGTTAAAAAAAACATTACAATCCTAATCACGTAAATTAATAAAAAAAACTTGGACAAATGAAAGGATTTGATCATGTGCGAGCATAGCCCACATGATTTCTAGTCATGTCCTTTGATAAATGAAACAGACAGAATAACAATTTTAAAAAATTATCCTTATTTATTATTGGTGTTTTCTAATTATCATTAGTGTAAGGTGAAAGAAATAGTCAATTATAAATATTAACTATAGAATACAACAAAATTAAAATTATATTGAAAATTAGAAACGACATTTATTTTGAGATACATAATTTTTACAAATGTAATATTTATTTTAAGAAAGAAGAAATAAAAAAATTATAAACATAACAATTAATGTATAAGCATAACAATAATTTTAAAGAAGTATTTTAAAAGTAATTATTTGATAATGTAAAAAAAAAACCTTATATTTGTTTTTATTATAAACTAAAGAGAAAGAACAAGAGATTAAAGAAAAAATTAGAAACTTTTGTATTATATTCTTCACAAGAATAACTTTACGCTATTATATACTTTACATAATTTAATCATGATAAAATAAGTAGAAATTATATTTAATTACGAATCTTCTTGATAATTTTTAACATTGATAAATTTGAGGTCATGTGCTATAATTCGTCATGCATACTCTTAAAGACATCTCTATTCAATGGTAGTTGTTCCGGACTGACCCAATGACTATGTATGGTCCAATCCACTCATGTGTCCAGGACGGTCCAACAGTCCAAATACAACCCATTAAAGTTAAAGGGAAACAGCTTTTCCTATGCCCCTCAGTCGAGGAGGGATGGTCGACTGACCCTCAAGGACAGTCGACCATCTGAGCCTATATCAGGACTCCTACCCGACATCCGAGGGTAGTCACCCCAGAAATGGCCCAGAATGTTCTTGCTCGATATCACACCTTGCTCGACGCAACGGATAGTTTCGAGCAGGTATGCTCATTCCATTGACTAGTTTCTGGCAATTACATATTTTTTTGGGGATCCGTGATCCAGACCCAAAATAGGGACCAATGGTCAAGCGTTGGGGGTATTATATAAACCCTCTCATATGAGAGGGTCAGGTATCAAATATTATACCCAAGAATATTCACTTTGGTACTTGCTCACCTCTCTCCCTCGCTCTCTTTGTTACTTACTTTAGCATCGGAGTGCCTTGCAGGTACACCTCTCTCCTCTCCTCGACAATCCAGCACCCTTAACAATGTTCATGGCCCACTCAAGGTTCTGATAATCCGGAAGGATCAGTGGAATCATCTGTGGGAAATAGTTCCCCTGTCTTTTCTCCCCGCAACAAAGACTAAAGCAATAAATCAAGATTCCTCTCATGGCCAACCACAACGACGTTACTGATGCTCGAATCTCTACCGATGTCATTATCAAGCAAATGGACAGTGATGGAACGAATCCCTTCCTCGGGGATAACACTCATCACCAATGATACAGATCTATCGTCTCCCCGTCTCCTGATCATATGGTCAACCCAGAGGTTGTCCCTGAAGATCTCCAACTCTTTCTAGTGTCTCCCGATGTCGATTCGACCACGGCTTCCCTGGTCGAGGCCCTGAATTAGACCAACATATTGACCCTTCGACAGAGCGAAAGAATCGGAGCCTTAGAGGATGCCTGATATCCTAAATCTCCTCCCTCAAAACACGAGCACAAGAGGTATTTCCGCCCTTCTCCAAGTCGAAGAAAAAATCGTCAACGACCAGAAGAATCAAGATTAATCAGGAAGCGTGACCGAACGTCTCCCCGAAGGTAGTGCTCCCTTGGAGCCAAGAAGACAAAGAGAGATTCCCAAGCGGAGATCCAACACTCTCCTCGTGCCAGACCTAGGGTTCGTTCAAGAACTCCCTTTCCCCGTCGCGGTCACAGACCCTGACTTCTGATGACTCGATTTCGTATAGGTTATTTCGATTCATTTTATGCATGTTTTATCGCATTTTATCAAGTCTTTATTGTTTTCCGTATTTATTTACCTTATGTTTTGTTCCTTTTATGTTTTCAGGACCCAAGCAGCAGAATCAAAGGAAAGAAGAAGAAATTGTGGCAAATCAGTGATAAAGAGGAAGAAATTATGAATTCTGCACTCTGTAAGTGAATGGCGTTCGCCATTCCCCCCAAAGGAACCAAATGGCGTTCTCCATTTGCGACAAAGCCCCAGAATATCAACAGCAGACCAATGGCGTTCGCCAATGGCATATGGCGATCGCCATGCATCGCAGGAGCAGTTTTTGTTAGCAGTTTTGCCCAGTTCGAATTTCAAACCCTCCAACTGTTTTGGAGCCTTTTTTCTCTATAAATAGGGGCCTTCAGAGCAGTTTTTATATATCCAATTACCTTGCGGAAGCGCTGCCGAATTTTCACCAGAACTAGAAATTCATCAGCCAAAGTATTAATCGCTCACAGCGAGTGGTTAATACACCATTGTATCGTTTACTTTTCCGTTTCGTTGTACTTAGATTGTTTCGCATAATTAATAAAGTGTCAATTTCGTTTATTTATAGGTTATTTAATTATTGATTTCTTTAATTTACTGCACTTTAATTTATTGTATTTTGTATACTTGTATGTTTTTGTTCATCACTTTAACCACTTTTTCATAAAAAGCTTAAAACAAAATTTTCTAAAAAACCAAATCAGTATGTATGTTCCTAAACTTGTTAACTTAATTATGTCGACTATAAAATCAACTATGTTAGGCCAAATTTGCATGAGCCCGTAGTTTGAGGACCGTCATCTCGACGGGACTCCGTAGGATAACCGACATATTTTTAAATGCTTGAAATTCTGGTTTTGTGTTCTCAGTTTAATTTAGGTAGTCTTGTCGTGAGAGCGAGAGGCTGCTTACCAGCATTTCATCACGAGAGTGAGGAATGCACTAAGACGAGTCCAATAGAGCGAGAGTTTGAGGTACGCGTTAGATAGTAGGCACAAGACACTGGAACCTAAACACAGCGAGAGCGTTTTAGGTATTTCATTTTGATCTTATCCACCCTTCAAAAACACGTCCTTTAACTATCGAGCAAGCGAGAGAGAAATCTTGGGGTTATCGGTCGTGGCTCGATCAATAGCGCGAGAGTGTGAGATCGAACCTTTAGGTTGGTATTTTCTTCATAATGACTTCTGCACTAAATTCAGCCTCGGATCCTATAGAGTCCCTAAGAGTCCCGGAAATCATTCTACAGTCTCGTTTCTTTTATTCGTGCAAGTACCCTTTCTTTTCGTAATTATTATTTTATCATTTTCTTCCATGACAACCTTAGCCTTAGCCTTACACCGCAATTATAGGACACTCCCTATTGACTATCAATCCATGTGGGTTCGACAATATTTTAAAACTACACGATCACCTCTATGCTTGTAGTATCTATTCGACCAAACACATAGAGTTTTTCGATCAAGTTTTTTGCGCCGTTGCGGGGGATTGAATTAGTCTTTGTTGTGTTACTTTCATTGCACAGTAACGACTAAGGCAATTTTTATTTTATTTTCCAATCTGTCGATCGTATGCCCAGCACTCGCTCCCGAAGCAAAGAGCCAGTGGAACTGATTGACGAAATCGAGCGCTTTGCTTTATTGAGGCGCCGAATCAACGAATTCTTATTAAGATATAACCTTCCAGAACCTATTGTTTCTTACTCTAATACCGATACCAAAATTGAATCGGATCAAAGCATGGCAGAAGGACCGCAAAACCGTCCACTCAAAGATTTTGATGTCCCATCGCAAGATGAACAACATAGCAGCATTGCTGCCCCAGAAATTGAAAGACGCGATTTCGAGTTGAAACCTTCATTACTACAAGTCGTTCAGCAAAACCAATTTTCAGGAAGTCCTACGGATGATCCTAACCTACATTTATCTGTTTTCGTGCAGTATGTCGACACTGTGAAAGCGAATGGAGTTAGCCCAGAAGCAATAAGACTTCATCTTTTTCCATTTTCTTTAAGAGATAGAGCTAGAGATTGGCTTCAGTCTCTACCTGCAAATTTTGTCACCTCATGGGACGATTTAAAAAAGAGTCTTTCTGACCCGTTATTTCCCTCCAAGTAAGACAGCTATGCTCAGGGCTGAAATTAACGGATTTAAGCAAAAAGATAACAAATCTCTTTTTGATGCGTGGGAAAGATATAAAGACATGATGAGGCTCTGTCCACATCATGGACTCGAAAAATGGTTGATAATCCATACTTTCTACAATGGTCTGTTGTACAACACGAAGATGAACCTAAGCATCGCCGCGGGTGGTGCTTTGATGGATAAACCGTATGAGGTAGTCGTCGAACTCATAGAGAACATGGCCCAAAATCACTTCTAATGGGGAGGAGAACGCGCTTCTACCGAGAAACCAACTTAGAAAGGAGGAATGTACGAAGTTAATGCAATAGACCACATACATGTTAAAGTGGATGCATTAACCCAAAAAATTGAAAGTTTGGTTGTAACACAACCAGCTTCTACAGTAGTTGTTGTGTCACCTAATTGTGAAGTATGTGGTACCCCTGGACACACAAATGCTGAATGTTAGTTGTTAGCCGGTGCTCCCACCGACCAAGTGAACTACACCCAAGGAAACTCGTACTCAAATACTTATAATCCTGGCTGGAGAAATCACCCGAATTTTTCTTACAAAAACAACAATGCCTTGCAACCGCCAAGTTCAACACATGTTGTACCGCCTAGTTTTAATAAAGGAGGACCATCCGCTCCACAAGTACCTATAAAGTCAAATCTAGAGATTATGATGGAAAACTTCATGAACGCCCAGATGCAGCAAAATAAGGAATTTGCGAACCAAAACGCCCATGCGAGGGAATTGATGAGGCAGATGACTAGTAAGCTTGATGCAATGGCAACGTGTAAACACCCCAAATTTGCCCTCACCCATTCACACCATGGCTTGTGATCTTCTCATTTGCATAAATTCAATCATAGCATCTCATACCACTTTTTTGATTCACTGCATTGATTCAAAGTCATCTGCATCTAGGGTTTGTGATCTGAGCCATCCCTGAGCCATTTGAGCCACTTCAAAGGTCTTCAATCACCTCAAGAGGGTCCATGTATGTTCAAACATCATATTATATCCTCACAAGGTCAAGGGAGTCAAAGAATCACAAGAACTGAGAAAGGCATGGAAGCAGAGCCAGGTTTAACTGCACTGATGACCTAAAATTAGGGTTTTGGTTTCAGAGGCCATAACTCCAAATTTTTTGGTCATTCTTGTTTCTATTGGTCTCTATATGTTATGAGGATCATGCATATCGATTTTCATGAAGAAATTCAATGGGGAAGGCATCTGATCAAGAGATGACTTCTTGAGCAAGTCAGTGCAAAATCAGGGCATCTGAGACCCCCAATGACCCAACCAAAGGGTTTCCTCCATCATTTTGAATGTGTGTGATCTTTATTTGATCATAGAAGATGGTAGAAGTTCACAAAATTGAAGAATTTCAAGCCATTTGCAAAGTTGCCTTTTTGGGAAAGTGACTTATAATGAAAACTTGCCATTTTGGGAAAGTTTTTCAACCTCCTCTTTTTGATTCAAAAATGCCTCAAATGAGAAAACTTTGGTCATGAAAGTTGTAGAATGGATCCTCCCATTTTCAAAAAGTACAAGAACTCATTCTAATTCATTTTGGATCAAAAGTTATGGCTTGTCAAAGTTGGATAAAATCATTGAATTTTCACTTTTGCACAAAAGGGAAAAGTTGCAAAACCTCATACCAAGGCAAAATGTGACTTCAATGTGACCTTTAATCATCATACAAACACAATGCATGACCTAAAATTCAGTTTGGCCCATGAAATTTCCCATTTTCATGTCTTAAATTTCAAGTAACCATAAGCCATTTTCCATAAAAGTGCAAAAGGGGGAATTCTTGCAAAATGATTCCCAAAGGTTTGTATGATCTCTAGCTGGTCTCAAGACATTACCATAACCTCATGGGGCATCTCACACCAAAATTCAGCAAGAGATATCACATGTTCATGACCAAAAGCCACAAAATGTAACAAGTTGCCAAAATGCAAAATCACTTCAAACTTGTGATCCAAGCCATCCAGCTCACCACAATTGATCCAAGAGTCATCCTTGAACTCAGCTGATGTAGTACAAGCCAAGAAACCATCTCTGCCACAGCCCATGCCTCAAGTACACCAAACCTTGACTTTTTGCAATTTCTCCCATGCTCTTGGAATAGTGATCAGCAGCCTCTACTAACCTGCTCCACAGCTTACTCAAACATTATGGGAGTGATATAGAAACTGATTTGGCATTGAAACAAGACACAATCCAGCTTGCACAAAAACTGTCTAAAAACTTCTCCTCTTCGAATTCCTTCACACAGCCATCAAACCTTCATTTTTCCTTCACCAATGAATCATACACCTTCCATGGAACCAAAATCCACCATTGGAACAGCTTGAAACCTCACATATCTCAATTGTGAAACCTGCCATACCAGAACACAAACTCACAAATCAGCCACCAACAAAAGATTTTGGGCATTCCATTGATCTCAGGAGGTTCAGAGGTGACACTTTGCACAAAAGAGAGGCCTGAAAAGCTCATATTCACAGTTCATCACCTCAGGTAGCTTCAAACTTCAAACTTTTCAGAGCTTGTTTTTCTTGTTATAAAATGAAAGTGTATGCTGTGCTGGTCATGCTGATATCTTTGGAATTGAAAATGGTGAAGAAATGACCATTTCATGGCTCTCTGAAATTTCACCCGCAAATTTTGTTTGCTTCGATTCCCTCTGTTCTTGGGTTAGAAATGATGTTTGAGGGGTGATTTGAATGGGGTTTGGGTAGAGGATCATTTCCCTGTGTTCAATTTGAGGTGGGGTGGCCTGTAGCATGATTTAGGGTTTTTGACCCGCCGGAGAAGATGACCGGAGCTTCCCTCCGGTCACCTGAAATTCATTAAGCCCTAACCCTAATTAGTTTGCCAGATGCATTCGTGGCCATTGGATTCGGATTAGCTTAAGTTTTGAGTGGCCCAGATCAATCCATTAAACCCTAATCTGTTTTTATTAATTTAATAAATCATATTTAAGTTAATTAAGCCAGAAGGAATCCCAACCGTTGGTCAGCGCGCGCAGTCAACCAATCTCACCCCAGTTCAAATTCCAGCCTTTGGATCTGTTGACTTTTCCCTTTTTATTGTTTTAATTCATTTTATTTGCATTTTATTTACACGAATTATTAAAAATAGCAAAAAACATTTAAAAATTCTGAAAAATTTTGTCAAACATTTCATTAATTTTCAGAACCCAAAAATATTTTTATTTTTATTTTTTGCATTAAAAATTATTTTTAAATCATTTAAATGTTTATTTTTAATTAGTTAATGGAAATTAATTAATTAAAAATGCATTTAGGTATTTAAAAATCACAAAAAAATTCACATTGCATTTTAAAACATTTAGAAACATTATCAAATTCTCAAAACAAATTTCTTTTTGGTTCTTGAACTATTTTGACCTTTTTCATTGGAATTAAATTCATTTAAAGGCAACTTTTTTTGTTCAAACTTAGAAAAATTCATTCTGCCTAACCATTAAGAGTTGATGATGGTTCTTCTTGCAATGCATCCTTCATAACATGTAGTTTCTAGGTTAAATTTGGTTGGAATTTATCTTTCATTTTCCATTTGTTGTGCATTTTCCATTGTGAAGTATCCCAAAACCCTAGTTGACTTAGAAAAATCACAACTTCCTTTAGGTTTAGATTTAGGTCTCCTCCTTTGGGCAGTGAACTTGTATAGGGTTAGGGTTCCTTTGATCCCATTTTCATTTTTTTATCATGTCTTATGCTTCTGATTTTGAATTTTGTGTTGCATGTTGTTCATAAACCCTAATTTGTGCCTTCTCTTGTATCCATTTTCCATTTGCTTGCATTCAAGAACTTTCCATGACATTGTGTGCATCCTCATAACATATAATACATCTTAGGACATACTAGTATCATGTTTGATCATTACATCATTCCTTTTCCATGTTATATGTTCATTTCATTTCATAAACATTCATGAATCCTTATGGTTCAAACAATGCCTCATTTGCATCCTTATGCTTGTATGATCATTCTCATCTCTTGTCATGTGTTTACATCATCTCTTAGCATCATTAACATCATGTTTATGCTTCTGACTTTGGTTGGCATCATGACATTTCATCTCACTTGCTTCATTTCATGTCTTTTGATTAACTTTTTAGGTGGTAAGTACTTGAGAAGTGAATTTGCCTTCACTTCTCATAATCCTTTCTCATGTCTCTTATGCATCATTGCTGCATTTTTATCTTTATATTAGAGTGAGCTTGCTTGCTCATGCCTCCTTCACTTTCTTTCTTCAAGCAACTTGTCTTCTTAAGTGAAGCAGGTTGTCTTACTTCTTCTTGCTTCTCCTTCCTTCATTCTGCTTCTTCCCTTGATGGTTTTTCTCTTGAAGATCTTTTGCAAGCCTCATAAACCCTAGGGATACCCAAGCATGATAACAATTAGGGTTTGATTATTCCCCCATTAGTTTTACCTTTTGTGTCATCTTTGAGTCTTCTCTTCTCACCTCATAATCAAGGACTAAACCTTAAAGGTTTTAAGACTTTGTGGTTAGGGTTATGCCTGTATCCTTCTATTAGGATGGAGTATATAACTTTAATCCTAAGTGTTAAACCCTTAATGTGTTTGAATCCTTTAATCAATTCATTTAATAATCACTAAGACATCAAGCTTGTAACTTGGGCCTTGCATTAGGGTTCTAATTCTTCCTTAATTGGTTAAGAAGGACTAACCCTAGTGTTAATGGACAAGTCCCCCTCAAGTTGTCTTACAAACCATAAAATCCATTTCTTAATCTTATCTTTAACTAAAATCCATTTAATAAAGGTTTTGTTTTGTCATGAGGTTAATCCCTAATCATGGATTAAGTTGAGGAGCCTTCCTCAACTTAAATGTTCTCATCTATTATCCTTCTATTAGGATGGTGTAATGGGTCCATTAAATCCCTGATTATGGCTTAAACTCATTACTCAACACTAAACAAAAACAGCAAAAACATCTAAATAATTACAAGTAGGTTAATGATCTTAATCCTACATCATGGTGATTAAGTGTGAGGTGTTCACTTCACACTTAAGGCATTCTCATTACCCCTAATCAGAGGGAAGATGTGATGAGTTTACTAACCCTTGGTTTAGGCTTAAGCTCATTTTCTTATGACAAACTCCTAAAGCAATAAAAGATTGAAAACACAAAGGACAAACAATAATCGTCTCCTTTGGGATTCTTTTCTCATCTCATTCACTCACAAACGAGGACTCGCTTCTTCCGTCTAATGCAAGACAGTTTGCACCTGAGCCAGACAGGTCATACACTTGAGCATAGACAAGTAAGCAGTTCACAAGTCAATTTATCTTTCAGTCTCTTTGGGTCGAACTACGGTGTTCTGACTTCCTCATTGCACGAGAGGATACGTAGGCATAACTTAACAGTTATCGAACAAAAGTCTCTGTATATCCCCCTCTTTCCAGCATTATTCTTTAAGCCTCATAGTTTTGAGCATTTCACTCTTGTTCTTACACTGACACTTCTCTTATACACTTCACATTTCTTTTACACTGACACTTGCATTCTTTCCAGCTTTGATACACAAAATGAACTGACACTACCCCTTTAAAACACAAATCTTTCAAGCGTGGTTCCCGTCGAGTACGGCAGACAATCTGGGTGCTAATACCTTCCCAGGTTGTAACCAACCCCTTTTCTCAGTTTCTCTGGTTCGCAACCGTCTTATCCATATCTTTCTAGGTTTATGCAGCATTACCTTTCCTCCGGGATAAAAATGCCTAGCTGGCGACTCTATTCATTTCTTCTCTTTCGCCGACCGTTCGCGTCTGTACCCCTTCTGACCAGGTGTCATTTGGTGGGAGCGACAGCTTGGCGACTCTGCTGGGGACCCTTATACTGTAACCAGGGCTTCTGGTTCTTTTTGTGGGTTCCTCCTAGCGCTTGTTTGATTTGTGTTTACTGGGGTGTTATTTGCTAATTGTGTTTATTTATTTGCTTTATTTACTGCTTTATGTACAGCTTTATTTATTGCTTTCCTTTACAGTTTTTCATATTTCATACTGTCATTATCATTGCTGGATCTGGTTTCTGTTTTGATGGGTGGGGTTTCATTGAGAGTTTGAGGTCCTATACCTGGGAGTTGAGTGACACCTAGGCTAGAGTGGTTCATATTCTTTCCCATTCCATTTCGGTCTGGTGCGGGAATATGAAACACGGTTCAGATGTGGGTTTCTTCTTGAGAACTCTGTGCTACAGATTTCCTGTAGTGCTAGGGCTATCTGGGAAGCCTGCTAAGTCTGGATGACCTTTATTATGACCTTCAGAAACTGAGGTGAATTAGAGGAGGATCTTTTATGGATATTGTAAACACTGTACCTCTGGGTTAGAAGTGTTTACACTTCTCATAACTGATCCAAGTCTGAGGATCCTTGTTCTAGAACATCACCTGTGAGAGGGTTGGGCTGTTTACATGTTTGCAGGTACCATTGGCCACATCATACCCTGATACTTGTTTTGTTTAAGAGTACCTCATTTTGGACAGTTCTTTTGATTTAACCCTGGACCTGTGACTCTTTATTTGAGTCCCCCTACCTTGGTTACTGGATTTCTAAACCTCCATCTGGACTTCTTGAACATACATGGGCTTTATATCAAGACAGATAATCAGATCCAGCTTGATCACAAACCCTTGCATATCATTTGCATACATTATCATTGCATCATTTGACATTTGTTTATTTGTTTTTCCAGGGTATCCACATTATATCTGGTTTGGTTTTGACCACTTCTTTTGCATAGACCTCAGCTTCAGCTATCTTCATCATTTGCCTGCTTCAGCTGTTCTCATCATCACCAGCATCAGCCTATCAGTGGCTCATCTCCAGTATCAGTTTTGATCTTCATCAGCAGCTATCTTCATCATCTTTAGCAGCATTCATGGCTACTCCCAGGAAGAGCAATATATCTTACCATTTCTTTGAGCCTGTGTTGACTGGTATCAGGAAGGTCCAGTCACTTATCACCCCTGACCACATCCCATTATTCAGAGAGCATTATGGAGGTATCCTGGATATGGTTATGGACCTGGACCCTTCTCAGAGGAGCATGATCCACACATGCTTGCAGTTTTATGATCCTCCTTTGAGATGCTTCACATTTTCAGACTTTCAGCTAGGACCTCTGCTGGAGGAGTTTTCATCATTGATTGGAGTACCTGTCAGGGGTGGAATCCCCTTTAACCCAGAGATGACTTTTCCCAGCAGTGGAGAAGTAGCAAAGGCACTGTACCTGGAGCCTGCCTTAATTGAACAAAGCATGACATCAAAAGCTGGGATCCCTGGTTTGCACTTAGATTTCTTGATTTCTCAGGCCATCTTGAAGGCCTCCTTGGGAGAATGGAGGGCAGTCTGTGCACTGTTAGCCCTCAGCATATATGGGGTTATGCTGTTTGCAGATGAGCCCAAATTTATCAGCAAGAATGCCATTCATCTTTTCCTTCTGAGGAACCCAGTACCCACATTGCTGGGAGATTTCTATTACTCCATCCATCAGAGGAATGAGAAACAAAAGGGAAAGTTGGTGAGATGTTGTGCTCCTTTGTTTCACACCTGGCTGCTCAAACACCTGCCTAAGTCAGATGCATTCCTGAACCCTCACCAACAGAAGAATTGGGCCAAGAGGCTCATTGCTTTGACTTCAGATGACATCAGATGGTGCACCCAGAGCACCAAAGGCAAGGACATTATCACTAGCTGTGGGCAGTACCCAAATGTTCCTCTGATAGGAGTAAAGGGTTGCATCAACTATAATCCTTTACTGTTTAAGAGACAACTGGGCTATGCCTTGGTTCACCCTCCCAGAGTGCAAGATTTAGCTGAGACCTTGTACTGTGAAGTGAAGCCTAATGTAGCTGCTGTCAGACAAGCATCCTGGGCTTGGGACAACATCCAGACAAAGGGGATGGCTATTCTTGGAAGGTGTAATAATGTTGCTTCAGCTCAGTACTATGATTGGTCCCATACTAGAGCTCAGATTACTGGAATGCCTTTCACCATTGAGGATATACCTGGACCATCTACAGCACAGCCAGGAGCAACTGTCAGCCTGGAAGAATTTGAGAAGCTGAAGGAAAGGAATGAGAATCTGTCTCAAGCTCTAAAGAAGACCCTTTGGGAAAGGAGTGATGGTCGTCTGGACATTGAAAGGTTGGAAAAGCTTAAGGTGGAGCATCTGGCCAAGATTGAGAAAACAGAGGACTACATCCGGAAAGCAAGGGCTGGGGAGCAAATATTGAAGAATGCCTGTAAAGAGGCCAAGCTTCAGAAGGTTAGGACTGAGCTTTATCTGCAGGAGAGTCAGGCTAGGTGGGTCAGGATCACTGAAGCCCGGACACGAGAAGATCAGAAAACTCAAGCCAAGATTGAGCTGTTAGAGGCCAATGAAAAGAAGCAACACGAAGCTTTGCTGGCAGCCCAGAAGAAGATTTCAGAGTTGAAGCTTAGGGCTGGATTGAAGAGATCAAAGGACCAGGACAGGCACAAGAAGCTGACCACTGCCATTGCCACCAGAAACCTCCTCATCAGGACCATTACAGAGCATCCGGCTGGTCCAGTGACTGAGGCACTGCTGAAGGAAGTGAAGGAGGATGAGTTTGGATTAGATGTTTGACTTCTTTGCTTGTTGTTCATTTCCATTTGATGTACTTTTCTTTTGTTGTATTGTGACCCTCCAAGGGCATGTGTTGTAAAAAACAAACTATGTATTGTTCAGTATTTGTAATATATTTTAGTTTGTCTCCATTTTGGGGTTTCTTTTCTCAACAAAGTCAACAGCATCTTCCTCGAGGTCTGGAAAGGTCAAAACCAAGAACCAAACCGGATACCTTGGAAAACAAATAAGCATACTGCATTGCATACTAACTTTTGTTTTATTTTGTTGGTTTTGTCATTATGTTGTTTGTTTCTAACTCTATTGTGCTTCAGGAAATATTGCTCGCCGCCGGGTGTTCCCTGTCAACCGTACGCACCGGTATCCTACTCGCAACAACCTTCCTGGTATCCAAATGGATCAAGTACAGCAGGACCTGACTGAGGTCAGAACTCAGATGGCTAATGAAAGAGTGGAGATGAGGAACCAAATGGCTCAATTCATGACTGTGATGACTGGCTTGGCCCAGAGCCAAGAAAGGTTAAGGGAATTAGTAGAAAGACAAACTCCCGAGGAACCTCATCCTGGCACTGGAGGAACAAGTAATAATGAGGGAGGTCAACCTCATGTTAACCCACCAGTATTTGGACCTCATCTAGATCCGGAAGTCAACATCCCAAGGAATGTGCAGGGTAACACTGCTGCAGGCAGGATCTTGCAAGAAGATCCTCAAGAAGTGCAGTTTACTGTAATGGGAGCTGGAGACGAAGTCTACGATAGGAGGTTTGATGAAATTGCTGAGAAGTTGAGATCTTTGGAGTCTCAAAATTCCTTGGGCTTCGATGTAATGGATATGGGGTTAGTGGACGGGGTGAGGATTCCCCACAAGTTCAAGCCCCCGTGCTTTGAGAAATACAATGGAACCTCCTGTCCACGAACTCACCTGCAGTCTTTCCTGGGGAGACTTAAAGCATATACTATGGATGAGAAACTGTGGATGTTCTACTTTGAAGACAGTCTGACTGGGGCTTCAAGGGAGTGGTATTCACACTTGACCAGAGCTACTATCAGATGCTGGAAGGACTTAGCTGAAGCCTTCATCAGACAATATCAATACAACCTGGACATGGCTCCCAATAGGACCCTCCTAATGGGAATGTCTCAATCCTCCAGAGAAAGCTTCAGGGAATATGCCCAGAGGTGGAGACAGCTTGCTGCTGCTGTCCAACCACCCATGTCGGAAAGAGAAATGGCCGACATGTTCATGAATACTTTGCAAGGAACATATATTGATAGGCTGGCTGCCTTTTCTTCCACCAGTTTTGCTGACGTAGTTATAGCTGGGGAAAGGATTGAAAGCCTTTTGAAAATGGGCAAAATTTCTGATAATCGTGCAAGTTCGTCCAGTAATCCCAGGAAGCCTTTTGTGGGACCTCGAAGAACCGGTGAGACAAATTCCATTCATGCTAGCAGGGGCAGGCCTCAGTATGTTCACAGATCAGTAGCAGCTGTCACTATTCCAGCTCCGATTCCTCAACAATCAGCATATCAACAACAACAACAACCACAATATCAACAGCAAGTTCAGTATCCGCCACAGCGAACCTACAACAACAACAATAGCAATCAACAATAACGACCCTTTCAACAAAGACCATCACAGGAAAACAGGATGATTGACCCTATCCCTATGCCTTATGCTGCCTTATTGCCACAACTCCTGAAGCTTAACTTGGTTGAGTTAAGGACGTTGGCACCACCAGATCCCTCCAATCTACCAAGGAATTATGATGTCAATGCCAGGTGTGCTTTCCACTCCAATGCACCTGGCCACAATACAGAAAAATGCAGGGCCTTACAAATGAAAGTCCAAGATCTGGTGGATTCTAAAGCCCTCAACTTTGTACCTCCTCCAAATGTCAACAAGAATCCTATGCCTAATCATAGCGGGCCGAGGATTAATTCCATTGAGGAAGACAAACCATCTACTTTGATCACCAGTGTTGCACAAATTCGAACACCTTTGGTCGAAATTAAAGCTCAGCTTCTAGAGTGCCAAGTGTTCCCCGGGTGTGAGCTCGGTTGTGGGTATTGCAACATTGCAGTCAACGAGTGTGAAAATTTGAGAGGCGGCATAGATAGTCTTATTAAGGATGGTATCCTTCAGATATCAACAACGGCACCTACAAATCCAGCAATTCCTTTAACAACGATTCCTGATTCTTCTACAACAGCAGCAACAATCATTCCTACCGATTCATCGATATCATTAGCAATGGCTTCATCCATCACTTCAACAAGTCAGATTTCAACAACCATTCCTTCTACAACATCAGCATCCATTTTATCAGCAGAATCTTCTACAACGCCAACAGAGATTAATGAAGATGTCTCAGCAGTCACCATCTACTATGATCCATCAATTGTTCCTCCCAGCAACAATTTCCAACAACAAGCAGTGGCACCTCCTACCAGATCACCAGTCACAATTTACTACGATCCGTACACCGTTACAGTACCCTCCTCTGCAGCAGTCAGTCCAGTTACTATTACGGTACCTGGACCCGTTCCTTATGAAAGTAGTAATGCCATACCTTGGCATTATGGTTCTGATCTTTACTGCAACAGGGAGAAAATCACTTTGGATTCATCAACCTCTTCTCCACAGAATGGTAATGTTGGGGGAGGCGGAGGCTTCACTAGAAGTGGACGCCTTTTTGCCTCACAAGTGCAAAGACCTAATGTCGAGGCAGAAGCTGCTGCCAAAGCAAAGGGAAAGAGTGTGGTACCTGAAGAGCCGACTGTCAAAGAAAATCAGAAGACATCTTTTGAACAAGATGTAGAAGAGTTTATGAGAATCATAAAAAGAAGTGATTACAAGGTGGTGGATCAGCTTCACCAAACTCCCTCAAAAATCTCCATATTATCACTGTTGATGTGTTCTGAAGCTCACAGGAACGCACTGTTAAAAGTCTTGCACGCAGCCTACGTGCCGGAGGAGATTACTGTTAATCAGCTAGAAAATGTGGTTGCGAATGTCAACACTAGTCATGGACTGGGCTTTACCAATGCTGACTTAACAACTGAGGGACGTAACCACAACAAGGCTTTACATATCACCTTGGAATGCAAGGGTGCTGTTCTATCTCATGTACTGGTGGACACTGGGTCATCGCTCAATGTCCTACCAAAGAAAGCCTTGGTGAAGCTGGAGTATGATGGCTTGGCATTACGTCCGAGTAATTTGGTGGTGAGAGCATTTGATGGCTCTAAAAGATCAGTGCTTGGAGAGATTGATCTGCCTGTGATGATTGGCCCGCAGACTTTTAAAAATACCTTCTATGTGATGGACATTCAGCCGGCCTACAATTGTTTGTTGGGTAGACCCTGGATCCATGCCACTGGTGTTGTTACGTCTACCCTTCACCAGAAGCTGAAATTCGAGTGGAAAGGCCAGATCATCACCATCTGTGGGGAAGAAGACATCTTTGTTAGCCATCTGGCTACGTATAAGTACATAGAGATGGATGGAGAAATCCATGAAACCATGAGCCAGGGGTTTGAGGCACTGGACATTAATGAAGCATCTGTTGTACTGGGAACTTCCATGACGTCTTATCAGCAAGCCCGGAAGGTTGTTGAAGAGGGTACTGCCCAAGGCTGGGGCAAGCTGTTGCCCGTGGAAAAGAAAGAAGACAGGTTTGGGTTGGGTTACAAACCAACTCAACAAAATCAAATCAGAGGCTGCAAAAGAGCCCAATTTCGTCAGCGGGGGAATGCTCACCCCGGATGCTGTGAACAATTTGGAAGACAAGGAGGAAAGCGACCGCAACCTGGAGAGCTGGATACGTCCAAGGATCCCGGGGAGCCAAGTCCTTAACTGGTCTTCCCAGGAAATTATAAGGGTTACTCCTGCAGAGTAATTATTATTTCCTGTATTTTTAAGCATGCATCAAGTCTTGCATCTTGCCCAAGATGTCAAGACTCATTTTGTAATCGGGCCATCTTTTAATTTTGTGCAAATGGATTAATCAATGAATATCGGACATCTTTTGCAAACGAGTCTCTTTTTCGCTCACTGTCTTTTCATTTTTTCTTTTTGTACAAAATAATAAAATGGCAATGTTTTTCAAAATAAATAACTTCATTTTCACTTTTTCTAAACAAGATTAAAATTGATCACTAAAATAAACCAATCTAAACCCTTGCAGAGAGTGCCTTTCAGATTGCACCGACAACAACACAGCTATGACTTTGTATGACTTTTACAATCCAATCAATCAAGCCGATGAACGGGTTGAAGAAGATTATGAGCTACCTAAAGAGCTAGCCAGGTTGTTAAGGCAAGAGGAGAAGGTTATCACTCCTCATCAGGAGAAGATTGAAACGGTTAATCTTGGTACAGAAGAAGAAGTGAAAGAAGTCAAGATCGGGGCCTGCCTACAAGATTCAGTAAAAGAGCAACTAATTGACATGCTTCGGGAATATGTGGATGTTTTTGCTTGGTCTTATCAAGATATGCCAGGGTTGGACACCGATATTGTTATGCACAAGCTGCCTCTAAAAGAAGATTGCCCACCAGTAAAACAGAAACTGCGCCGTACTCGCCCAGATATGGCAATGAAGATAAAGGAAGAGGTACAAAAGCAGTGGGACGTCGGTTTCCTTGCTGTAACTAGCTATCCACCGTGGGTTGCTAACATTGTACCAGTACCTAAGAAAGACGGCAAGGTGAGGATGTGTGTGGACTACTGGGACCTGAACAGAGCCAGCACAAAAGATGACTTCCCTTTACCTCACATTGATGTATTGGTCGACAATACGGCTCAGTTCTCGGTGTTCTCCTTCATGGACGGATTTTTAGGATACAATCAGATCAAGATGTCACCCGAAGACATGGAGAAGACAACTTTCATCACACCCTGGGGCACGTTCTGTTATAAGGTGATGCCATTCGGACTGAAGAATGCTGGTGCCACTTATCAAAGGGCTATGGTAACATTATTCCATGACATGATCCACAAAGAAATTGAATGTTATTTGGATGACATGATTGCCAAGTCCCTCACAGAAGAAGACCACCTGGTAAATCTGTTGAAGTTATTCAAGCGCCTGAGGAAGTACCAACTGAAGTTAAACCCCAACAAATGCACATTCGGGGTGCGATCTGGTAAGTTGCTGGGATTTATTGTAAGTGAAAAAGGGATTGAAGTTGACCCTGACAAAGTCAAAGCCATTCAAGAAATGCCTGCACCGAAGACTGAAAAAGAAGTTCGGGGGTTTCTAGGTAGATTGAACTACATTTCAAGGTTCATATCTCACCTTACAGCAACCTGTGAGCCTTTGTTCAAGCTGTTAAGAAAAGAACAAACGGTCAGGTGGAACGAAGACTTCCAGAAGGCTTTTGACAAAATCAAGGAATACTTACAAGAGCCTCCGATCCTTATGCCTCCAGTTGAAGGAAGACCTCTAATCATGTACTTGACAGTATTAGAATAGTCAATGGGGTGTGTGTTGGGCCAGCATGACGAGTCTGGTCGAAAAGAGTATGCAATATACTACCTAAGCAAAAAGTTTACCGACTGTGAACAGCGTTATTCACTGCTCGAGAAAACTTGTTGTGCTTTAGCGTGGGCTGCTCGCCGACTGAGACAGTATATGTTGACCCACACTACTTTGTTGATCTCCAAGATGGATCCAGTTAAGTACATTTTTGAGAAGCCAGCACTTACCGGACGGGTTGCAAGATGGCAAATGATCCTCACAGAATATGACATTCAATACACATCTCAGAAAGCCATCAAAGGAAGTGTATTGTCTGATTATCTTGCTGAGCAACCCATTGATGATTACCAGCCTATGAGATTTGACTTCCCTGATGAAGACATCATGTTCATAAAAGCAAAAGATTATGAAGAGTCTGTTCACACTGAAGGGCCTGACCCGGAAGAAGAATGGACCATGATGTTTGATGGGGCTGTTAATATGAATGGTCGCGGTGTTGGTGCAGTACTCATTACACCTAAGGGAGTTCACATGCCTTTCTCGGCAAAGCTCACCTTTAACTGCACTAACAACGAAGCTGAATACGAAGCTTGTATTATGGGTCTTGAGGAAGCCATTGACCTCAGGATCAAGACTTTGACAGTGTTCGGAGATTCAGCTCTGGTAATTAATCAAACCAACGGCAAATGGTACACCCACCAGGATCATCTGATACCTTACCGGGATTATACAAGGAGGTTATTGACTTTCTTCACAACGGTCAAACTTGATTATATCCCACGAGACGAAAATCAGTTCGCAGATGCTCTGGCTACCATTTCATCCATGATCAAAGTTCAAGCTGCCAACTTTGTGCCTCGGATTGCAGTGTCCAGACTTGACAGACCAGCATATGTGTTCTCAGTCGATGTTGTTAAAGATGATAAGCCGTGGTTCCATGATATGAAATGCTTCTTGGAGGATCAAACATACCCACCTGGGGCATCTTCCAATGACAAGAAGACATTAAGAAGGCTAGCCGGTAGTTTCTTCCTGAATACTGATGGTTCCCTGTACAAGAGAAACTTTGATATGGTACTCCTCAGATGCGTTGATAAGGCAGAAGCAAACTTGTTGATGCATGAGGTGCACGATGGGTCTTTTGGTACCCATGCAGGAGGGCATTCCATGGATAAAAAGTTGTTAAGATCAGGCTATTATTGGATCACAATGGATGCAGATTGTTGTGCTTATGCCAGGAAATGCCATAAATGCCAGATTTATGCGGATAAAGTGCATGTACCTCCCAATCCTTTGAACGTGATGTCTTCCCCTTGGCCCTTTGCCATGTGGGGCATTGACATGATTGGCAAGATTGAACCGACTGCTTCAAATGGCCACAGATTCATCCTGGTTGCCATTGACTATTTTACCAAGTGGGTTGAAGCAGCTTCATATGCAAATGTTACCAGGCAAGTGGTAGCCCGATTTCTGAAGAGAGACATCATTTGTCGGTATGGAGTTCCCGAGCGAATCATTACTGATAATGGTTCTAACTTGAACAACAAAATGATGGCAGAATTGTGCCGGGACTTCAAGATCCAACACCACAATTCTTCTCCTTACAGGCCAAAGATGAATGGCGCTGTTGAGGCAGCTAATAAGAATATCAAGATGATTGTACAAAAGATGGTGGTTACCTACAAAGACTGGCATGAAATGCTGCCATTTGCCTTGCATGGGTACCGTACGTCAATCAGAACATCCACTGGGGCAACACCGTATCAACTTGTTTATGGTATGGAGGCAGTCCTACCTGTTGAAGTTGAGTTACCATCTTTACGGGTGTTGATGGATGTTAAATTGAATGAAGAAGAATGGGTCTGATCCCAGTATGAACAACTGAATCTGATTGAAGAAAAGAGATTAGCTGCGATCTATCATGGGCAGTTATATCATAAGAGAATGAAGAAAGCCTTCGATCAGAAAGTCAGGCTCCGAGAATACCAAGTAGGAGATCTTGTGCTGAAAAGACTCCTCCCTCCTCATACAGACCACAGGGGAAAGTGGACTCCGAATTATGATGGTTCGTTCATAGTAAAGAAAGTTTTCTCTGGTGGAGCACTAATGCTCAGTACTATGGATGGTGAAGACTTCCTGTCTCCTATGAATTCAGATGCAGTTAAAAAATACTTCGCATAAATGACCCGCTGGACATAAAAACAGAATGCAAGTCCAGGAAAAAATAGGGCATCCCGGCGAGTCAAAAAACAGAATAAAAGACTCGGGCAAAAATTAGGGAAAAAAATATAAAAAAATGTGTACACCCGCTGAGTTGAAAAGCCACATTGGACAACTCAGGAAAAAATGGGTATCCCGATGGATTGAAGACCTGAAAGGGCGATCCACGCAAAATCAGGGAATAAGCGAACAACTGCATTCTGAATTCGTCTGTGTAAACACCCCAAATTTGCCCTCACCCATTCACACCATGGCTTGTGATCATCCTCATATGCATAAGCACAATAATATCATCTCATATCTCATTTTTGATTCACTGCATTGGTTCTGAGTCATTTGCATCTAGGGTTTGTGATCTGAGCAACCTCAGGGCATCTTGAGCCACTCCAAAGGCCACCAATCAACTCAAAGGGGTCCATGTGTGTTCATATGTCATATTCCATCTCTTCAAAGTCAAAAATGCAGAGGAATCACAAGGACTAGGGTTTGAGTGGATGCAGAGACAGGCTAGACTGCACAGTTGACTGAAAATTAGGGTTTTGGTTTCAGAGGCCATAACTCCAAATTTTTTGGTCATTCTTGTTTCCATTGGTCTCTATATGGTATAGGGAGTATGCATATCAATTTTCATGAAGAAATTCCATGGGGAAGTCATCTGATCAAGGGTTGACTTTTCAGACAAGTCAGTGCAAAATCAGGGCATCTGAGGCCCCCAATGACCCAACCAATGGGTGATCTTCATCATTTTGAGTGTATATGATCTTTATTTGATCATGGAAGAAGGTTGAAGTTCATAGAAATCAAGAATTTAGGGTTTTTGCAAATGTTGACTTTTTGGGCATAGTTGACTTTTCAAGAATGCATCATTTTAGGTCATTTTTCAAGCCATGATTCTTGATCCAAAAATGCTTCAAATGGAAAAACTTTGGTCATGAAAGTTGTAGATCTCATTTTTCCCTTTTCAAAAAGTACAAGAACATGATCAAACTCTTCTTGAATCAAAAGTTATGGCAATGCAAAGTTGGCTAAAATCATTGATTTTCAAGGCATGCCCTAAGTGAGAATTTTGCAAAATCTTGGACCAATGCATATTGCAGCCTCTAATTCATTTCAAACCAGCACATAAACTTTCTCTAAGTCCTAAAAATCAGAAATGAACTAAGAATGCCCATGGTTTTATGTTTGGTTGGACAAAAAAGGTCACATGTGAACAAAAAGTCACAAGTTGCAAAACTCATGATCATGCTTCCTCCTACTTGCAGCCTTGGATGCTGAGCTTTGCTAGCCTCTCACCTCACCTTGCTGCACCAGAACCAGCCCATGTACTTGCCTAGATCATGAGCCATACCTCTCTTACACATTATTTGACTTTTTGCAAAAGGTAACTTACCAATCAATAAAGGGCATGTCTTGTCAACTGACCAATGAGAGAGAGTTATGTGGACAATTTGCAAGCTAGACATAACACAAGGCAAGGCTGAAACATCTCATACCATCACATTCACAAAATCACCTCATCTTGCAACTTGCTTCGAATCTGCCTCCACAGCTTGCAAACACTCAAACCATCTTCACTAATCAACTCACCTTGCTCCATAGACCACAAAGCACCAAGAACACAGGCCTGAAACCAACCACAAAGCCACTTCACCATTTTCATCTCAGCCTGCATTTTCCTTCGAATCTCCCTCCACAAACCTCAAACACAAGAACAAACTCCACCAACAATCTCCACTCACCTCACTGACCAGAAACCACCCTTTGTTTTGGCCTGAAACACCCTGTATCTCAGATACGATTTTCACCCTCCCTTGGTCAGAGCTGCTGCAAACTCACTCAGGAGGTTGCTTAAACTCCAACTAAGCATCCAAAGCTTCAAAGGTGGACCATTGGGACCAGATTGAACCAAAGGATCATCCAAAGAGCTCCTGAATCAAGAGCTCCATCTCAGGTGACACCATGAACTTTTTTCCCAGAACTTATTTCTCTTGTTAAAATCTTGTTGTGCATGTTACACTGATCATTGGGATCTCTTTACTTTTGAAAATAAGCCAGAAATGAGCATGTTATGTTGTTCTGAAAGTTTGACCTAGAAATTTCATTGCTTCGATTCTTGTTTGTGTGTGAGTTTAAATGTGATTTGATGCTGGATTCGTGTTTAGAATGAGTGGAAGATGATTTCTGGAGAGTTAGAGCTCTTAAAATGGCCTAGGGAGAGAGATTGATTTTGGGGATGGCCGGAGAAGACGACCGGAACACTGTTCCGGTCGCCTGAATGTCATTAGGGCACAATTAGGGCTTAATCAGTGTAATTAGCAAGTTTGAATTTGAGCCGTGAGATGTGGCGGGTAGTCAATGCGCGCGCTGGCCAGTTTAAATCTCCACCATAGGATCTGTTGACTTCCAATTAATTCAGATTTAATTCATTTATTTTCTTTTCTTTTTCTTTTGTTTTGCATAATTATTTAAAAATAGCAAAAAATACATAAAAATTATGAAACTTTTCCCTCTGAGTTTCATTAATTTTTATGACACAAAAATATTTTTTATTTTATTTTTTATCATTTAAAAGTATTTTTAAATATTTAAAAGATTATTTTTAATTGATTAATGGAAATTAATTAATTAAAAATACTTTTAGGTATTTAAAAATTACAAAAAAATTCATGAAATGTTCTAAGACATTTAGAAACATTGTCCAACCTTCAAACCAAATTTCTCTTTGATCTTGATGCATTTTAAAAATTTTTCATTGAATTAAATCATTTTTTATGCATTAATTTGATCCTAAGTTCAAAAATTCATTTCTGCCTATTGGAGAAGGTTGAGACATTGATTATTCTTGCATTGTTTTGTGTTTGGCATGTAGTTTCTAGGGTAAAATGGCCATGATTTGATCTTGCATTTTCTATTTGTTTGACATTTCTTTTGTTAAGAACCCTAAAAAACCCTAATAACTTAGAAAATTCATATCTTGAGATTGGTTAAGAGTTGGGAGTTCCCCTTTGGGCAGTGGTTCATTATAGGTTTAGGGTTTCTTTGGATGGCATTTTCCATTTTTTATCTTAGGGTTTGCTTCTGTTTTGAGTTTTGGTTTGATGTTTAATCCATGAACCCTAATTTGGGATTTCTCTTGCATCCTTCTTGCATTTCCTTGCATAACATGACTTGTCTTTGCATGTTGTGCATTCTTGTGATTCATTTGGCATCTTAGGGCACATAGAAAGCATGTTTGATCATTGCATTACATATTTGCCATGTCATTTGTCTTGTATGCTTCATAACTTTTCATGTGTATCCATGCTTCTAAGCTTGCACCATTTACATCCATGATCTTGTATGAACATATCCATGTCTTGCCTCATGTTTGCAGCACCCCATAACATCATAATCATCATCAACATGCTTCTGGTTTGGTCTAGCATCATACCATTTCATCCCATCTAGCATTGCATTGCATTTCTTTCTAACATTTCAGGTGGTAAGTAAACTTGAGAAGTGAATTTGCCTTCACTTCTCATAACTTTTCTTTTCATCTCTCTTGCATCCATTGCTGCATTTCTATTTGTGTTTGAGATTGAGCTTGCTCATTCTTCTTCCTCCTACTTTCTTTCTTCAAGTGACTTGACTTCTTGAATGAAGCAAGCCACTTTGCTTCTCTTGATCTTGTTCATCTGCTTCCTGGTGGTTCTTCTGAAGATTGTTCTTGAAAACCTCACAAACCTTAGGATCAACCAAGCATGACAATGAATTAGGGTTTTGATTAGTCTCCCCCCATAGTTTTACCTTTGTGTCTCTCTTTGAGTCTTCTCTTCTCATCTCATAATCAGGGACCAAACCCTAAAGGCTTTAAGACTTTGTGATTAAGCTTATGCCTGCATCCTTCTCTTAGGATGGAGTGCATAACTTTAATCCTAAGCCTTGAACCCTTAATGTGTTTAAATCTCTTAACCAATTCACTTAATAAATATCAAGACATCACACTTGTAACTTGGGCCTTGCATTAGGGTTCTAATTCTTCCTTAAGTGGTTAAGAAGGACTAACCCTAGTGTTAATGGACAAGTCCCCCTCAAGTTGTCTTACAAATCATAAAAATCACTTCATCACCATATCATTAAATAAAATCCACTTAATCAAAGGCTTGTTTTGTCATGGGTTTAATCCCTAATCATGGATTAAGTTGAGGAGCTTTCCTCAGCTTAAACATTCTCATCTATCATCCTTCTTTTAGGATGGTGTAATGAGTCTGTTTAATCCCTGATTATGGCTTAACCTCATTACTCAACACTAAACAAAAACCACAAAAAACATCTAAATAATCACAAGTAGGTTAATGATCTTAATCCTACACCAAGGTGATTAAGTGTGAGAATCTGACTTCACACTTAAGGTATTCTCATTACCCCTAATCAGAGGGATGATGTGATGAGTTCACTAAATCCATTGGTTTAGACTTAAGCTCATTAACTTATGACAAAAATCCAAAAAAGCAATAAAAGACTGAAAACTCAAAAAACAAACAATAATCGTCTCCTTCGGGATTCTTTTCTCATCACCTTCACTCACAAACGAGAACTTGCTTCTTCCGTCTAATGCAAGACAGTTTGCACCTGAGCCAGACAGGTCATACACTTGAGCATTGACAAGCAAGCAGTTCATCAGTCAATTCATCTTTCAGTCTCTTTGGGTCGAACTACGGTGTTCTGACTTCCTCATTGCACGAGAGGATACATAGGCATAACTTAACAGTTATCGAACAAAAGTCTCTGTATATTCCCCCTCTTTCTAGCTTCATTCTTTAGCCTCATGATCTTGAGCATTTCACCTTGTTCTTACACTGACACTTTCATACTTCACATCACTTATACACTTTACACTGACACCTGTACATTCCTTTCCAGCTATTTTATACACAAATTGCACTGACACTACCCCTTTAAAACACAAATCTTTTAAGCGTGGATCCCGTCGAGTACGACGGACAATCTGGGTGCTAATACCTTCCCAGGTTGTAACCAACCCCCTTTCTCAGTCTCTCTGGTTCGCAAACCGTCTTGTCCATCTTTTTCTAGGTCTATGCAGCATTGCCTTTCCTCCGGGATAAAAATGCCTAGCTGGCGACTCTATTCATTCTCCAGTGAGTTCACGGCTGTGTGTTCTCACTGTTCCCTTCGCCGACCGTTCGCGTCTGTACCTTCATATGAACCCTTTTCATTTGTCGGGAGCGACAGCTTGGCGACTCTGCTGGGGACCCTTATACTGCAACCAGGGCTTCTGGTTCTTTTTGTGGGTTCCTCCTAGCGCTTGTTTGATTTGTGTTTACTGGGGTGTTATGTGCTTGTATTTATTTTTGTTTATTGCTTTATGTACAGTTACTTTACTGCTTTCTTTATTGCATTTATTTATATCATACTGTCATTGCTGCTGGCTGGATCTGGTTGTTTGCCTTGGTGGGTGGGTGATTCATTGAGAGTTAAGGTCCTATACCTGGGACCTGAGTGACACCTAGGCTAGAGTGAATCATATTCTTTCCCATTCCATTTCGGTCTGGTGCGGGAATATGAAACACGGTTCAGATATGGGTTTCTTCTTGAGAACTCTGTGTTGCAGATTTCCTGCAATGCTAGGGCTATCTGGGAAGCCTGCTAAGTCTGGATGACCTTTTAGTATTGACCTTCAGAAACTGAGGTGAATTAGAGGAGGAATTGTTATGGTTATTGTAAACACTGTACCTCCGGGTTAGAAGTGTTTACACTTCTCATAACTGATCCAAGTCTGAGGATCCTTATTCTAGATCACCACCTGTGAGGGGATTGGGCTGTTTACAGGTTTGCAGGTACCTTGACCTCAGAATACCCTGTTACTTTGACTTTGTTAAGAATACTCCATGTTGGACAGTTCTTGTGATTCTAAAACCTTGGACTTGTGGCTCTTTATTTGAGTCCCCCACCCTGGTTACTGGATTTTTAGACCTCCATCTGGAATTCTTGAACACACATGGATCTATACCAAGGCAGTTAATCAGATCCAGCTCAGGCACAAACCCTTTGCATATCATTTGCATACATAACCATTGCATCATATTAACATTTGCTTATTTGTGTTTCAGGGTATCCATTTTCATCTGGTTTTGGTTTTGACCCCATCTGCATTACTGACCTATCTCCACCAGCACTAGCTTCAGCTTGTCAGCCATATACTTCAAATACTTGCACTAAGCCAGCCAGTGGCCCACTCCTCAGCATCTTCATCAGCACTCTACTCAGTCTTCAGCATCATGGCTCCAAAGAAAAGCAACATCACCTATCATTTCTTCCAACCAGACTTATCAGACATCAGGAGGATCCAAACCCTGATCACTCCAGATCACATACCTTTGTTCAGGGAGCATTATGGGGATATACTTGACTTGGTCATGGATCTGGACCCATCCCAGAGGAGTTTGATCCACACCTGCATTCAGTTTTATGACCCCCCATTGAGATGTTTCACCTTTCAAGACTTCCAGTTGGGCCCTCTATTAGAAGAATACTCATCTTTGGTTGGTTTGCCTATCAAGAGGGAAATCCCTTTCAACCCTGAAATGGTCTTTCCCAGCAATGGAGAGGTGGCAAAAGCTCTGCACCTGGAACCTGCTTTGATTGAGCAGCATATGACCTCTAAAGCTGGGATCCCTGGTTTTCATCTTGACTTCCTGATTTCCCAAGCTAGTCTGAAGGCCTCCCTGGGGGAGTGGAGAGCTGTTTGTGCTCTATTGGCCTTAAGTGTATATGGAATTGTGTTGTTTGCAGATGAGCCTCGATTCATCAGCAAGAATGCAATCCATTTGTTCATCCTGAAGAACCCAGTGCCAACTTTGCTAGGAGATCTCTATTACTCAGTGCACCAGAGGAATGAGAAACAGAGGGGAAGGCTAGTGAGGTGTTGTGCTCCATTATTCCATGCTTGGCTTCTAAAGCATCTACCCAGGACAGATGCCTTTCTAAATCCTCATCAGCAAAGTAACTGGGCTAAGAGACTCACTGTTCTAACTTCAGCAGATATCAGTTGGTGCACTCAAAGCACCAAAGGCAGGGATATCATCACCAGCTGTGGACATTTTCCTAATGTGCCTTTGATAGGAGTTAAGGGCAGTATTAATTACAATCCTCTGCTGTTCAGAAGGCAACTAGGCTATGCACTGGTCCATGCTCCTAAGGCACAGGACTTGGTGGAGACTCTCTATTGTGAGAACAAGATTAGTTTGGCTGTTGTTAGGCAGGCTGCCTGGGCCTGGGATAATGTTCAAACCAAGGGAATCACCACTCTGGGGAAGTGCAATAATGTGGCATCAGTCCAATATTATGAGTGGTCCCATGCCAGGGCCCAATTCTCTGGAATGCCCTTCACCATAGAAGACATGCCTGAGTCATCTTCAGCACCACCCCCTGCCACTATCAGTTTGGAGGAGTTTGAGAGCTTGAAGGAAAGAAATGAGAAGCTAACCCAGGCTTTGCAGAAGACCCTCCGGGAGAGGAGTGAAGGTGTGAGGGAGATTGAGAGACTGGAGAAGTTGAGAGTGGAACACTTGACTAAGATTGAGAAGTCTGGAGATTATATCAACAAGTCTAAGGCTGGTGAGCAGATTCTGAAGAATGCTTGTAAAGAAGCCCAGTTCCAGAGAGCAAGGACAGACTTGTATTTGAAAGAGAGTCAAGCCAGGTGGGTCCGGATCACTGAGGCCCGTACTCTAGAAGACAAGAGAGTTCAGGACAAGATGGAGCAGATGGAAAAAGCCCTGGCAGCAGCCCAGAAGGAAATATCAGAGTTAGAAATCAGAGCTGGAGTGAAGAGGTCTAAGGACCAAAGTCAGAACAAGAAGTTGACTGCAGCTGTTGCAACAAGAAACCTTCTCATCAGAAGTCTCACGGAGCGTCCGGCTGATCCTGTGACAGAGGCACTTCTCAAGGAAGTTCGTGAGGATGAGTTTGGCCTTGGAGTTTGATCATTTGCTTGTTGTTCTTCCTATTCCATGTACTTTTGCTTTTTTGTGATGTATTTTAACCCCTTTAAGGGCTCATGTTGTAAAAAGAACAAGTTGTATTATTTCATCTTATGTAATATATTTGTGTTGGTTTGTTCCACCTGAGTTCACTTCAAGAGCAACTTCAACAGCAGCATCTTCAAGGGTCTGAAAGGGTCAAAACTGAAAGCCAAACCGGATACCTTGAGAGCAAATAAGCATAACTGCATTGCATACTAACCCTTTTGTTTGTTTTGTAGGTTTTTGTTTTGTTGTTACTAACCTCTGTTGTGAATCTCAGGAATTATTGCTCGCCGCCGGGTATTTCCCCTCAACAGGCCACACAGGTACCCAACTAGAAACAACCTTCCGGGAATTCAGATGGATCAGATGCAGCAGGACCTTACGGAGGTCAGAAACCAGATGGCCAACGAAAGGTTGGAGATGAGAACGCAGATAACACAATTCATGGAAGTGATGAACAATTTAGCTCAAAGCCAGGAGAGGCTCAGAGCTTTGGTAGAAGGGAGGAATCAAGATGAGCCCCATGTGGGAACTGCTGGCACAAGTAACAACGAGAGGGTCCAACCTCATGTCAATCCCCCAGTTTTTGGACCCCATCTCCATCCAGAGACCAACATCCCTGTCAATATACAAGGGACTGCCACAGTAGGGAGGGTACTACAGGAAGACCCTCAAGAAGACCAGTTCACAGTAATGGGTGCTGGAGAGGAAACTTATGATAGACGGTTGGAAGAAATAGATGAGAAGTTGAAGTCCTTAGAATCTCAAAATTCTTTGGGTTTCGACGTCATGGACATGGGTTTGGTAGACGGGGTCAGGATTCCCCATAAGTTCAAGCCTCCTTGTTTCGAAAAGTATAATGGGACTTCATGCCCCCGGACTCATTTGCAATCATTTCTGGGGAGGCTGAAGGCCTATACAATGGATGAGAAATTGTGGATGTTCTATTTTGAAGATAGCTTGACTGGAGCTTCGAGGGAGTGGTATTCCCATCTGACAAGGGCAACTGTGAGATGCTGGAAGGACCTGGCAGAGGCCTTCATTAGACAGTATCAATACAATTTAGATATGGCACCCAACAGGACTCTCCTAATGGGAATGTCACAGTCGTCAAGGGAAAGTTTCCGAGAATATGCCCAGAGATGGAGGCAATTGGCTGCTGCCGTTCAACCACCAATGTCTGAGAGAGAAATGGCAGACATGTTTATGAACACTCTCCAGGGAACGTATATTGACAGGTTGGCTGCTTTCTCCTCCACTAGCTTCGCAGATGTTGTCATAGCTGGGGAGAGAATTGAAAGCCTGTTAAAAATGGGTAAGATCTCTGATAATGGTGCCAGCTCGTCCAGTAGTACAAGAAAGCCTTTTGCAGGCCCGAGAAGAACTGGCGAGACCAATGCCATTCACACCAACAGGGGTAGACCCCAGTACGTTCAAAGGTCGATAGCAGCAGTCACCATTCCTGCTCCAGCTCATCCTCAGCCAGTCTATCAACCTCCTCAACAAAACTACCAACAACAACCTCAGTATCACCAGAATCAGTATCCTCCAAGGAACTTCAACAACAACAACACCAACAACAATCAACAAAGGCCATTCCAACAGAGGCCATCCCAAGCTAACCGAGTGATCGACCCGATCCCAATGCCGTATGCTGCCTTGTTGCCACAGCTTCTGAAACTCAACCTAGTTGAGCTAAGAACGTTGGCACCCCCGGATCCCAATAGCCTACCAAGAAACTATGACTCTAATGCTAGGTGTGCTTTTCATTCAAACGCACCTGGTCACAATACAGAAAAATGCAGGGCTCTGCATATGAAGGTACAAGACTTGGTAGACTCCAAGGCTCTGAATTTTGCACCTCCGCCCAATGTCAATAAAAACCCTATGCCAAACCATGGTGGTCCCCGAATTAACGCTATTGAAGAAGACAGACCGTCTTATTTAATAACCAGTGTGGATCAGATCAGGACACCATTGGTGGAAATCAAAGCTCAACTCCGTGAAAGCCAAATATTTCCGGGATGTGAACTAGGGTGCCCCTACTGCAATATTTCATGGAATGGGTGTGAGGACCTGAGGAATGGCATTGACAGCCTTATTCAGAGTGGCTTGCTCCAGATCACCACATCGTTTCCGACAAATCCGGCAACTTCATCAACAACGGTTCCAGAACCTCCTACAACTGCAGCAACTATTGTTCCCGACAATTCACCAGCAACATCAACAAGTACTTCATCAATCATCTCAACTGATCAGTTTTCAACAAATTTCCCTGCTACAACTACAGCTTCACTCCATTTTGAACCTCCTACAACAACAACATCATTTCTTCCGACAATATCTCCTACAACACCAGCAACAAATCATGAAGACGTCTCCACTGTCACGATATTCTATGATCCGGAAAATAACTCCGCCTACCATTCAGAAGGTGCTGCTCCCACCAGAGCACCAGTTACAATCTTTTATGATCCACAAACAATTACAGTCCCTTCAGCAGCAGCAATCAGTCCAGTCACTGTCACAGTGCCCGGACCAGTACCATATGAAAGTAGTAGGGCCATCCCTTGGCACTATGGCTCTGACGTGTACTGCGAAGGAAAAAGAATCACTCTTGAAACATCAACACCTGCACCACAAATAGATAATGTGGGGGGAGGCGGAGGCTTCACTCGAAGCGGACGTCTCTTTGCTCCACCAATTCAAAGACCTACTGCCGAAGCAGAAGCTGCTGCCAAGGCAAAAGGAAAGAGCCCTGTGCAGGAAGATCCAGCTGCCAAAGAAGCCCTGAAGACTCCATTCGATCAGGAAGTTGATGAGTTTATGCGGATCATCAAAAAGAGCGATTATAAAGTTGTGGATCAGCTTCATCAGACGCCATCCAAAATCTCCATCCTCTCACTGCTTATGTGCTCCGAAGCCCATCGGAATGCACTACTTAAAGTCTTGCACGCAGCTTACGTGCCTGAGGAGATTACTGTCAACCAATTGGAAACCGTGGTTGGGAATGTTACTGCTAGCAATGGGCTAGGGTTTACCAATTCTGACTTGACAGCGGATGGCCGCAACCACAACAAAGCCTTGCACATAACCATGGAATGCAAAGGAGCTGTCCTTTCACATGTGCTGGTGGACACAGGTTCGTCCATGAATGTCTTACCAAAGAAGGCTCTGGTGAAGTTAGAATATGATGGATTGGCATTGAGACCCAGCAACCTGGTGGTAAGAGCCTTTGATGGTTCGAAGAGGTCGGTTCTGGGGGAGATTGAGCTGCCTGTGACAATTGGCCCACAGACTTTTAAAACTATCTTTTATGTGATGGACATTCAGCCCGCCTACAGCTGTTTGTTGGGTAGACCCTGGATTCACGCCGCCGGCGCAATAACGTCTACCCTTCACCAAAAGTTAAAATTTGAGTGGGAGGGCCAAGTTGTCACAATCTGTGGGGAAGAGGATATTTTCGTTAGCCATCTGGCTACGTATAAATACATTGAGATGGATGGGGAGATCCATGAAACAATGAGCCAAGGTTTTGAAGCCTTAAACGTCAATGAAGCATCTGCCGTGTCAGGTATCTCCATGTCGTCTTATCAACAAGCCCGGAAGGTTGTTGAGGAAGGAACTGCCCTAGGCTGGGGCAAAGTTTTAGCTGTGGAGGAGAAAAAGGACAAATTTGGGTTGGGTTACAAACCAACTCAACATCAAGCGAAGGCTGCTGCAGAGCCAGGTTTTGTCAGTGGGGGAATGCTTACCCCTGATGCTATCAACTGTCTGGAAGACGAGCTGGAAGAGGAGCGCAATCTAGAGAATTGGATTCGTCCAAAGATCCCGGGGAGCAGTGTCTCGAACTGGTCTTCCCAGGAAATTATAAGAGTTACTCAAGCAGAGTAATTATTATTTCCTGTATTTTTATAGCATGCATCAAAGTCTTGCATCTTGCCCAAGATGACAAGACTCATTTTGTAATCAGGGCCATCTGTACTTTTGTGCAAACAAGATTAAATTAACGAAATATCAGACATCCTTTTGCAAACGAGTCTTTTTCTTTTCTGCTCACTGTTTTTCCATTTTTCTTTTTGTACAAAAATAAATGGCGGTGTTTTCAAAATGATAACTTCATTCCACTTTTTTTTCTAAAGCAAGATTAAAATCAATCACTAAAATAAACAAACTGAACCCTTGCAGAGAGTGCCTTCCAGACAGCACCGATAACAACACGGCTATGACGTCGTATGACTTTGACAATCCAATCAATCAAGCTGATGAAGGGGTTGATGAAGAATATGAGCTTCCTGAAGAGCTAGCTAGGTTGTTGAGACAAGAGGAGAAGGCTATTACTCCTCACCAGGAGGAGATTGAAGTGATTAATCTTGGTACAGACGAAGACGTGAAGGAAGTAAAAATCGGGGCCTGCCTGCAAGACTCAGTGAAGAGACAACTGATAGATCTGCTTCAAGAGTATGTTGATGTGTTTGCTTGGTCGTATCAAGATATGCCAGGGTTGGATACCGACATTGTTGTGCATAAGCTGCCTTTGAGGGAAGAATGCCCACCAGTTAAACAGAAGCTGCGCCGAACTCGCCCAGACATGGCTATGAAAATTAAGGAAGAGGTACAAAAGCAATGGGACGCCGGGTTCCTTGCTGTAACTAGCTATCCGCCGTGGGTTGCTAATATAGTGCCTGTGCCTAAGAAAGATGGCAAAGTAAGAATGTGTGTTGACTACCGGGATCTGAATAGAGCCAGCCCGAAAGATGACTTCCCATTACCTCACATTGATGTATTGGTGGATAACACGGCTCAGTTCTCGGTATTCTCCTTCATGGATGGATTTTCAGGATATAATCAGATCAAGATGTCACCTGAAGACATGGAGAAGACAACATTCATTACACCTTGGGGCACGTTCTGTTACAAAGTGATGCCATTCGGACTGAAGAATGTTGGTGCCACATATCAACGGGCTATGGTGACATTGTTCCACGATATGATCCACAAGGAAATAGAATGTTATGTGGATGATATGATCGCCAAGTCCCTTACAGAGGAAGATCACCTGGTGAATCTGCTGAAGTTGTTCAAGCGACTGAGGAAGTACCAACTAAAGCTGAACCCCAACAAATGCACATTCGGGGTGCGATCCGGTAAGCTGCTGGGCTTTATTGTAAGCGAGAAAGGGATTGAAGTTGACCCTGATAAAGTCAAAGCTATTCAAGAAATGCCTACGCCGAAAACTGAGAAAGAAATTCGAGGGTTCTTAGGTCGATTGAACTACATTTCACGGTTCATATCTCACCTTACAGCGACCTGTGAACCCTTGTTCAAGCTGTTAAGAAAAGAACAGACGGTCAGGTGGAACGAAGATTGCCAGAAGGCTTTTGACAAGATCAAAGAATATCTACAAGAACCTCCAGTCCTCATGCCGCCAGTTGAGGGAAGATCTCTGATTATGTACTTGACAGTATTAGAAGAGTCAATGGGGTGTGTGCTGGGCCAGCATGACGAGTCTGGTCGAAAAGAGTATGCAATATACTACCTAAGCAAAAAGTTTACCGACTGTGAACAGCGTTATTCACTGCTCGAGAAAACTTGCTGTGCTTTAGCGTGGGCTGCTCGCCGACTGAGACAGTATATGTTGACCCACACTACCTTATTAATCTCAAAAATGGATCCAGTTAAGTACATTTTCGAGAAGCCAGCTCTTACCGGACGGGTTGCAAGATGGCAAATGATCCTTACAGAGTATGACATACAGTACACATCTCAGAAAGCCATCAAGGGCAGTGTACTATCTGAATATCTTGCTGAGCAACCCATTGATGACTACCAGCCTATGAGGTTTGACTTCCCTGATGAAGACATCATGTTCATTAAAGCAAAAGATCACGAAGAGCCTATTCACACTGAAGGGCCTGACCCGGAGGAAGAATGGACTATGATGTTTGATGGGGCTGTTAACATGAATGGCCGTGGTGTTGGTGCAGTACTCATTACACCTAAAGGAGTTCACATGCCTTTCTCGGCAAAACTCACTTTCAACTGCACTAACAACGAAGCTGAATACGAAGCTTGCATTATGGGTCTTGAGGAAGCTATTGACCTCAGGATCAAGACATTGACCGTATTCGGAGATTCGGCTCTGGTAGTTAATCAAACCAACGGAAAATGGTACACCCACCAAGATCATCTGATACCTTACAGGGATTATACGAGAAGGTTACTGACTTTCTTTACAACGGTCAAACTTGAGTATATCCCTCGGGACGAGAATCAGTTTGCAGATGCTCTTGCTACCATTTCATCCATGATCAAAGTTCAAGCTGCTAACTTTGTACCCCAGATTTCAGTGTCTAGACTTGATAGACCAGCATATGTATTTGCAGCGGATGTTGTAAAAGAAGATAAGCCTTGGTTCCATGACATTAAATGCTTCTTGGAGGATCAAACATACCCACCTGGGGCATCTTCCAAGGATAAGAAGACTTTGAGAAGGCTTGCTGGTAGTTTCTTTCTGAACACTGATGGGTCTTTATACAAAAGGAACTTTGATATGGTACTCCTCAGATGTGTTGACAGGATGGAAGCAGATTTGTTGATGCATGAAGTGCACGAAGGGTCCTTTGGTACCCATGCCGGAGGGCATGCCATGGCTAAAAAGCTATTAAGATCAGGCTATTACTGGATCACAATGGATGCAGACTGTTGTGCTTACGCCAGAAAATGCCACAAATGCCAGATCTATGCAGATAAGGTGCATGTGCCTCCCAATCCTTTGAACATAATGTCTTCACCGTGGCCCTTTGCCATGTGGGGCATTGATATGATTGGCAAGATTGAGCCAACTGCTTCGAATGGTCACAGATTCATCCTGGTCGCCATTGATTATTTCACCAAGTGGGTTGAAGCAGCCTCATATGCAAATGTTACAAGACAAGTGGTAGCCCGATTTCTGAAGAGAGATATCATCTGTCGGTATGGAGTGCCCGAGCGAATCATTACTGATAATGGTTCCAATTTAAACAACAAAATGATGGCAGAGCTGTGCCGGGACTTCAAGATCCAACATCACAATTCTTCTCCTTACAGGCCAAAGATGAATGGCGCTGTTGAGGCAGCGAATAAGAATATTAAGAAGATTGTGCAGAAGATGGTAATCACATACAAAGACTGGCATGAAATGCTACCGTTTGCCTTGCATGGGTACCGCACGTCAATCAGGACATCCACTGGGGCAACACCGTATCAGCTTGTATATGGTATGGAAGCAGTCCTACCTGTTGAAGTTGAACTACCCTCGTTACGGGTATTAATGGATGTTAAACTGAGTGAAGCAGAATGGGTTCGGTCCCGATTCGAACAACTGAGTCTGATTGAAGAGAAAAGATTGGCTGCAATTTGTCATGGGCAGTTATATCAGAAGAGAATGAAGAAAGCCTTTGATCAGAAAGTCAGGCATCGAGAGTACCAAGTAGGGGATCTTGTGTTGAAAAGAATCCTCCCTCCTCATACAGACCACAGGGGCAAATGGACTCCAAATTATGAAGGACCATTCGTTGTAAAGAAAGTTTTCTCTGGTGGAGCGCTGATGCTCAGCACCATGGATGGTGAAGATTTCCCGTCCCCTGTGAATTCAGATGCAGTTAAAAAATACTTCGCATAAAATGACCCGCTGGACATAAAAACAGAATGTAAGTCCAGGCAAAAATAGGGCATCCCGGCGAGTCAAAAACAGAATAAAAGACTCGGGCAAAAATAAGGGAAATAAATGAAAAATGTACACCCGCTGAGTTGAAAAGCCGCATTGGACAACTCAGGCAAAAATGGGTATCCCGATGGATTGAAAACCCGAAAGGGCGATCCATGCAAAATAAGGGAATAAGCGAACAACTGCATTCTGAATTCGTCTGTATCGCTTACAACTTAGAAAGCTTCGACGGAATCAAGCTTCAATCAGAATCAACTTTCTTCAGAAAGCAAGACGAGAAGAACGTCATTGTCGTACGAGTCATAGCAGGAGAGGAAGCTCCTCAAAGCGTCGCCAACACTGCCAGCACTTTTGTTTCTCAATTTGTGACAGTCTCCTCATTTCAGGAGATATGTTTCTTTGACTGTATCTTGCCAATTCAGGGCACATGGATTAATAAAATCAGATTTTTTTCAGTCATGTTTCGTTTTGTATATTTTTATTTGCAAAGGATGTCTGATGTCTCAAAAAAATCAATTGCATAAGTACAGATGTTTTTCTCCCAAAAGTAATAATAATAAAACACATGCTTGCAGGGAATATACTTACTCGTGAGAATGCTTGACTCCTATGACGGAATCCAGTAAAGGATACCTCGGGACCTTTTGTGCGTCTCCTTATCTTTGCAGGATTGCAGGTATCCAGAACGCAACCTGGGGCATGCAAGTTACGTCTCAGCAAGCTGGTGAATCATTATCAACTCGGTCTATCTTCCACATGGCACTGGAAGGGGCCCATTTCCCCAGCGAAGTTGCCAAATCAACATGCACTCAATCTTAGCATCTGAAATGCTCTATCCCCAGCTGAGTTGCCTCTTGTTGCTCTCCCCAGCTGAGTTGCCTCTCATAATTCCCCAGCCAAGTTGCCGTGTCATCCTCAGCTGAATACAGAAGTCAGGGAACCATCTCCCCACAGAGTTCCAGCCTCTATCCAGAAGAGCAACGCATGAAGAGATCACAACAGAGTGAAGAAAGCTTCTACAAACCCCAGCTGGGTCTCTCATTTATAAGGATAGGTCTATTAATGACCCGTATCCCTAAGCAGATATCATATCATCAGATCTACCAGTGATCTCCTCCCCAGCTGGGATGTCTACTCCAAACAGATCGATCGGAGATCTCCGCAGCAACGGGACCCGGATCCCGGTTTGGTATTTTTCGCATAATCATAGCATTCGCATCATACTATCCCCTCAGAGCGTAGCATTCCGTCTAATACGGAGCATTACGGCAAAAAAATCAAACGCATAGCATAATCATAAGCCATGTTCTGAATTAACGCTTGTGCATAATAACCGTTCATCATCATTGTACAGAAATCCTCACCAGAGTCCCAGCAAAAACAGTTGCCTCATATTCACAAATACCACCATATACACCCTTTGATACCCGTCCGCATCATCACTCCCCAGTAAAATCGCTGGAACACTCTTTATAACAAGATTACCCGTATCACGGATACTTTCTGGCACCCGTCCGTGTCATAACTCCCAGCAGAAAGCCGAAGGCATCCCCTTTGCACTCACATATACTTGTATATACACTCTCCTGACACCCGTTCGTATCATATCCCCAGCAGTCATCTATACTTTGTATAGCAGATACTTGTTCATATTACACTTTTCTCTCTTGGCACCCGTCCGTGTCATTCTCCCCAGCAGTTAAAATGTTCATCTATATATACTCACTACTCACGATACACGTATACAGATACTCGTCCGTATCTTGTGTACACCACTCGTATCTCCTCACAGATTCAACACTAGTCCTTGTTCTTTGTTAACCAGTTGGTACTCGTCCGTATCATCATCTCAGAACATTGCGTCTAATGTTTGTTTCTACATGATACTCGTCCGTATCATAGTCTTAAGGATGCTCGTCCGCATCTTTAATCCATACACCGTGTCAAACACTTGTGTCTTCTTGAATATAGATGCTCGTCCGTGTCTACTATTCCCCCAGAAGAACCATCAGATTCAACACTCGTCCGTGTTCCTTGTTAACCAGTTGATACTCGTCCGTATCATCATCTCTGAACATGTGTCAGTTTGTTTCTACCCGATACTCGTCCGTATCGTAGTCTTAAGGGTGCTCGTCCGCATCATTAATCTATACATAATACCAAACACTTATACTTTCCTTTCTTGGTTGTAAACGCCCGTCCGTGTTTACTATACCCCCAGTAGATCGCCAAGTAAGCTTTTTTCCATTATCTAACACTCGTCCTGTGTTATGATACCCCGAGAGCAGCCGTCCCCTGCTGAGTGGTCGTCCTCCACTTCTTGATGGTCGTCCTCCATCATGCTCGTCCGATGGCCGTCCCCATCGTTGATCTTTTTCGGCAGCCGTACCCTGCCAGGTGGTTGTCCTCCACCTTTTGATGATCGTCCTTCATCATTTTATCCAATGGCCGTCCCCATTGTTGATTTTGGTTATCTGGCATTCGTCCTATGTCATGATAAACCCCGAGAGCAGCCGTACCCTGCTGAGTGGTCGTCCTCCACTTCTTGATGGTCGTCCTCCATCATGCTCATCCGATGGCCGTCCCCATCGTTGTTTTTAGCAGTCGTCCCCTGCTAGGTGGTCGTCCTCCACCTTTTGATGATCGTCCTTCATCACCTTATCCAATGGCCGTCCCCATTGTTGATTTTGGTTATCTGGCATTCGTCCTATGTCATGAGAAACCCCGAGAGCAGCCGTACCCTGCTGAGTGGTCGTCCTCCACTTCTTGATGGTCGTCCTCCATCATGCTCGTCCGATGGCCGTCCCCATCGTTGACCTTTTCTATCCGATGGCCGTCCCCATCGTTGATATTTTCGGCAGCCGTACCCTGCCAGGTGGTCGTCCTCCACCTTTGATGGCCGTCCCCATCATATTTTCTTTTATCCCCAACAGAGCAGCCGTACCCTGCTAGGTGATCGTCCTTCACCTTTGATGGCCGTCCCCCATCATCTGTTTATTTCGTTTATTCTTTAACCCGATGGCCGTCCCCGTCGTGGTCCCTTTTCCTTTTTAGCCCGATGGCCGTCCCCATCGTTGTTTGCTTTACCTTTATGAACCTGACGGCCGTCCCCGTCATGTTTCATTAAATCCTCAGAGAATTTTACAGCTTTATCTTGATGGCCGTCCCCATCATGATTTTATTTCCCCAGCTAGTCGGCCGTCCCCGTCTTGGCTTTACCTTCTATCCCCAGCATGTCGGCCGTCCCCGTCATCGCTTTGTTTTCCGCACCTTTACAATATACTTTATTTTCCTTTTGCAATCTATATCCCTTTTCTTCTTCATTCTGTGAGTGCAAATTTTGGACTGTCTTTGGTATTCAACCACAAGTTATCTTGTTTGCCTGTTAAGCCGTCGCTTACAACCTGCACAGCTAACTCATGTTTGAATAGGGGCAGCTGTAAACACCCCAAATTTGCCCTCACCCATTCACACCACGGCTTGTGATCATCCTCATATGCATAAGCACAATAATATCATCTCATATCTCATTTTTGATTCACTGCATTGGTTCTGAGTCATTTGCATCTAGGGTTTGTGATCTGAGCAACCTCAGGGCATCTTGAGCCACTCCAAAGGCCACCAATCAACTCAAAGGGGTCCATGTGTGTTCATATGTCATATTCCATCTCTTCAAAGTCAAAAATGCAGAGGAATCACAAGGACTAGGGTTTGAGTGGATGCAGAGACAGGCTAGACTGCACAGTTGACTGAAAATTAGGGTTTTGGTTTCAGAGGCCATAACTCCAAATTTTTTGGTCATTCTTGTTTCCATTGGTCTCTATATGGTATAGGGAGTATGCATATCAATTTTCATGAAGAAATTCCATGGGGAAGTCATCTGATCAAGGGTTGACTTTTCAGACAAGTCAGTGCAAAATCAGGGCATCTGAGGCCCCCAATGACCCAACCAATGGGTGATCTTCATCATTTTGAGTGTATATGATCTTTATTTGATCATGGAAGAAGGTTGAAGTTCATAGAAATCAAGAATTTAGGGTTTTTGCAAATGTTGACTTTTTGGGCATAGTTGACTTTTCAAGAATGCATCATTTTAGGTCATTTTTCAAGCCATGATTCTTGATCCAAAAATGCTTCAAATGGAAAAACTTTGGTCATGAAAGTTGTAGATCTCATTTTTCCCTTTTCAAAAAGTACAAGAACATGATCAAACTCTTCTTGAATCAAAAGTTATGGCAATGCAAAGTTGGCTAAAATCATTGATTTTCAAGGCATGCCCTAAGTGAGAATTTTGCAAAATCTTGGACCAATGCATATTGCAGCCTCTAATTCATTTCAAACCAGCACATAAACTTTCTCTAAGTCCTAAAAATCAGAAATGAACTAAGAATGCCCATGGTTTTATGTTTGGTTGGACAAAAAAGGTCACATGTGAACAAAAAGTCACAAGTTGCAAAACTCATGATCATGCTTCCTCCTACTTGCAGCCTTGGATGCTGAGCTTTGCTAGCCTCTCACCTCACCTTGCTGCACCAGAACCAGCCCATGTACTTGCCTAGATCATGAGCCATACCTCTCTTACACATTATTTGACTTTTTGCAAAAGGTAACTTACCAATCAATAAAGGGCATGTCTTGTCAACTGACCAATGAGAGAGAGTTATGTGGACAATTTGCAAGCTAGACATAACACAAGGCAAGGCTGAAACATCTCATACCATCACATTCACAAAATCACCTCATCTTGCAACTTGCTTCGAATCTGCCTCCACAGCTTGCAAACACTCAAACCATCTTCACTAATCAACTCACCTTGCTCCATAGACCACAAAGCACCAAGAACACAGGCCTGAAACCAACCACAAAGCCACTTCACCATTTTCATCTCAGCCTGCATTTTCCTTCGAATCTCCCTCCACAAACCTCAAACACAAGAACAAACTCCACCAACAATCTCCACTCACCTCACTGACCAGAAACCACCCTTTGTTTTGGCCTGAAACACCCTGTATCTCAGATACGATTTTCACCCTCCCTTGGTCAGAGCTGCTGCAAACTCACTCAGGAGGTTGCTTAAACTCCAACTAAGCATCCAAAGCTTCAAAGGTGGACCATTGGGACCAGATTGAACCAAAGGATCATCCAAAGAGCTCCTGAATCAAGAGCTCCATCTCAGGTGACACCATGAACTTTTTTCCCAGAACTTATTTCTCTTGTTAAAATCTTGTTGTGCATGTTACACTGATCATTGGGATCTCTTTACTTTTGAAAATAAGCCAGAAATGAGCATGTTATGTTGTTCTGAAAGTTTGACCTAGAAATTTCATTGCTTCGATTCTTGTTTGTGTGTGAGTTTAAATGTGATTTGATGCTGGATTCGTGTTTAGAATGAGTGGAAGATGATTTCTGGAGAGTTAGAGCTCTTAAAATGGCCTAGGGAGAGAGATTGATTTTGGGGATGGCCGGAGAAGACGACCGGAACACTGTTCCGGTCGCCTGAATGTCATTAGGGCACAATTAGGGCTTAATCAGTGTAATTAGCAAGTTTGAATTTGAGCCGTGAGATGTGGCGGGTAGTCAATGCGCGCGCTGGCCAGTTTAAATCTCCACCATAGGATCTGTTGACTTCCAATTAATTCAGATTTAATTCATTTATTTTCTTTTCTTTTTCTTTTGTTTTGCATAATTATTTAAAAATAGCAAAAAATACATAAAAATTATGAAACTTTTCCCTCTGAGTTTCATTAATTTTTATGACACAAAAATATTTTTTATTTTATTTTTTATCATTTAAAAGTATTTTTAAATATTTAAAAGATTATTTTTAATTGATTAATGGAAATTAATTAATTAAAAATACTTTTAGGTATTTAAAAATTACAAAAAAATTCATGAAATGTTCTAAGACATTTAGAAACATTGTCCAACCTTCAAACCAAATTTCTCTTTGATCTTGATGCATTTTAAAAATTTTTCATTGAATTAAATCATTTTTTATGCATTAATTTGATCCTAAGTTCAAAAATTCATTTCTGCCTATTGGAGAAGGTTGAGACATTGATTATTCTTGCATTGTTTTGTGTTTGGCATGTAGTTTCTAGGGTAAAATGGCCATGATTTGATCTTGCATTTTCTATTTGTTTGACATTTCTTTTGTTAAGAACCCTAAAAAACCCTAATAACTTAGAAAATTCATATCTTGAGATTGGTTAAGAGTTGGGAGTTCCCCTTTGGGCAGTGGTTCATTATAGGTTTAGGGTTTCTTTGGATGGCATTTTCCATTTTTTATCTTAGGGTTTGCTTCTGTTTTGAGTTTTGGTTTGATGTTTAATCCATGAACCCTAATTTGGGATTTCTCTTGCATCCTTCTTGCATTTCCTTGCATAACATGACTTGTCTTTGCATGTTGTGCATTCTTGTGATTCATTTGGCATCTTAGGGCACATAGAAAGCATGTTTGATCATTGCATTACATATTTGCCATGTCATTTGTCTTGTATGCTTCATAACTTTTCATGTGTATCCATGCTTCTAAGCTTGCACCATTTACATCCATGATCTTGTATGAACATATCCATGTCTTGCCTCATGTTTGCAGCACCCCATAACATCATAATCATCATCAACATGCTTCTGGTTTGGTCTAGCATCATACCATTTCATCCCATCTAGCATTGCATTGCATTTCTTTCTAACATTTCAGGTGGTAAGTAAACTTGAGAAGTGAATTTGCCTTCACTTCTCATAACTTTTCTTTTCATCTCTCTTGCATCCATTGCTGCATTTCTATTTGTGTTTGAGATTGAGCTTGCTCATTCTTCTTCCTCCTACTTTCTTTCTTCAAGTGACTTGACTTCTTGAATGAAGCAAGCCACTTTGCTTCTCTTGATCTTGTTCATCTGCTTCCTGGTGGTTCTTCTGAAGATTGTTCTTGAAAACCTCACAAACCTTAGGATCAACCAAGCATGACAATGAATTAGGGTTTTGATTAGTCTCCCCCCATAGTTTTACCTTTGTGTCTCTCTTTGAGTCTTCTCTTCTCATCTCATAATCAGGGACCAAACCCTAAAGGCTTTAAGACTTTGTGATTAAGCTTATGCCTGCATCTTTCTCTTAGGATGGAGTGCATAACTTTAATCCTAAGCCTTGAACCCTTAATGTGTTTAAATCTCTTAACCAATTCACTTAATAAATATCAAGACATCACACTTGTAACTTGGGCCTTGCATTAGGGTTCTAATTCTTCCTTAAGTGGTTAAGAAGGACTAACCCTAGTGTTAATGGACAAGTCCCCCTCAAGTTGTCTTACAAATCATAAAAATCACTTCATCACCATATCATTAAATAAAATCCACTTAATCAAAGGCTTGTTTTGTCATGGGTTTAATCCCTAATCATGGATTAAGTTGAGGAGCTTTCCTCAGCTTAAACATTCTCATCTATCATCCTTCTTTTAGGATGGTGTAATGAGTCTGTTTAATCCCTGATTATGGCTTAACCTCATTACTCAACACTAAACAAAAACCACAAAAAACATCTAAATAATCACAAGTAGGTTAATGATCTTAATCCTACACCAAGGTGATTAAGTGTGAGAATCTGACTTCACACTTAAGGTATTCTCATTACCCCTAATCAGAGGGATGATGTGATGAGTTCACTAAATCCATTGGTTTAGACTTAAGCTCATTAACTTATGACAAAAATCCAAAAAAGCAATAAAAGACTGAAAACTCAAAAAACAAACAATAATCGTCTCCTTCGGGATTCTTTTCTCATCACCTTCACTCACAAACGAGAACTTGCTTCTTCCGTCTAATGCAAGACAGTTTGCACCTGAGCCAGACAGGTCATACACTTGAGCATTGACAAGCAAGCAGTTCATCAGTCAATTCATCTTTCAGTCTCTTTGGGTCGAACTACGGTGTTCTGACTTCCTCATTGCACGAGAGGATACGTAGGCATAACTTAACAGTTATCGAACAAAAGTCTCTGTATATTCCCCCTCTTTCTAGCTTCATTCTTTAGCCTCATGATCTTGAGCATTTCACCTTGTTCTTACACTGACACTTTCATACTTCACATCACTTATACACTTTACACTAACACATGTACATTCCTTTCCAGCTATTTTATACACAAATTGCACTGACACTACCCCTTTAAAACACAAATCTTTTAAGCGTGGATCCCGTCGAGTACGACGGACAATCTGGGTGCTAATACCTTCCCAGGTTGTAACCAACCCCCTTTCTCAGTCTCTCTGGTTCGCAAACCGTCTTGTCCATCTTTTTCTAGGTCTATGCAGCATTGCCTTTCCTCCGGGATAAAAATGCCTAGCTGGCGACTCTATTCATTCTCCAGTGAGTTCACGGCTGTGTGTTCTCACTGTTCCCTTCGCCGACCGTTCGCGTCTGTACCTTCATATGAACCCTTTTCATTTGTCGGGAGCGACAGTCTGTATCGCTTACTATGTGGCAAGCTTCGAAAGGATAAATCATCGGTCAGAATCAGCCTTCTTCAGAAAGCAAGATGAGAAGAACGCCAATGTCATACGAGTCATAGCAAAAGGGAAGCTCCTTAAAGCGTCATCAGCATTGCCAGCCTCTCGTTGTTTCTCGATTTGTAACAATCTCCTCATTTCAGGGGATCCGTTTCCTTGACTGTATCTTGCCAATTCAGGGCACACAAATTAATAAAATCAGATTTTCAGTTATATTTCGTCTCGTACATTTTATTTTCATTTACAAAATGTCCGATGTCCTTGAGATATTGATTGCATAAATACAGATGCTTCCCTTCTAAAAATACGTGCTTACAGGAAGTATATTTGCTCCTGGGAGTGTCTAAAATCCTATGATAGAATCTAGTAAGGGATACCTCGGGATGCTTGTACGTTTCTTTGTCTTTACAGGATTGCAGGTGTTCAAAGCACAACATGGGGCATGAAAGCTTCTCCCCAGTAGGCTGCCAAATCATTGTTCCTCAGCACACTTTCCAAACATCACCAGAGATGCTTTCTCCTCATCAGAGTTGCCAGGCATCACTTCTCCAACATTTCCTTCAGAGTAGTAACAGAAGGTGTTCATATCCCCAGCTGAGTTGTCAAGTATCATCCTCAGCAGGATCCCCGCAGAAATCTCTAGGAAGATCTTTCAGTGATCTTTCTTCTTCCCCAGCCAAGTGCTAGACAGGGAATCAGCCCCCGCAGAGTTTCAACTTAGATCCAGAAAAGTAACACTTGAAGATTTCATGACAGAGCGACGAAAGCTTCTACAAACCCCAGCTGGGTCCCTTATCACCGAGATAGGTTTATCAATGACCTACTTTCCTCAAGCAGAGTCATGTATGTCAGATCTACCAATGATCTCATCCCCAGCTGGGATATCACTTCAAGAAGATCAGCCGGAGATCGTCGCAGCATCGGGATCCGAATCCCGGATCGGTATCTCTGCATAATCATAGCATTCGCATCATATTTTTCCCACAGAGCGTAGCATTCCGTCTAATACGGAGCATTATGGCAAAAATCAAACATATGGCATAATCATAAGCCATGTGTCGAACTGAGCACTTGTGAATACTGACAGTCCATCAACAATATACAGAATATTTCCCAATTCCCCACTAGAGAGCCAAAGCATTTCCCTTACACTCACAAATACATATACATACTCCTTTTGGCACTCGTCTGTGTCATTTCCCCAGCAGAAAGCCAAAGCGTCCCCTTTGCACTCACAGATACATATATACACAATTCCCTGACACCCGTCCGTGTCACCTTCCCCAGTATAAATGCTTAAACACTGATTATAAATCAAATACTTATTTATAATACACTTCTCCCGACACCCGTCCGTGTTGTGTTCACCACAGCAAATTGAACACTCACATGTGTCTCACTCTTTTTACTCATACAGATACTCGTCCGTATCTTGTATATACCACTTAAATCCCCTCAGAATCAACACTCGTCCATGTTCCTTGTTAATCTAGTTGATACCCGTCCGTATCATCGTCTCTGAACATGCGTCAAGCGTTTGCTTCTACTGATACTCGTCCGTATCATAGTCTTAAGGATGCTCGTCCGCATCTTTAATCTATACACCATGTCAAACACTTATGTCTTCTTGAGTTTAGACACTCGTCTGTGTCTAATATTCCCCATAAGAGTCCCAGTAAATCCCAGTAAATTATTTCCTTTCTATCTGACATTCGTCCTATGTCATGATACCTTTCGGCAGCCGTACTCTGCCAGGTGATCGTCCTTCACCTTTTTGATGATCGTCCTTCATCATTCCCAGTGGAGTCTCTATTCATTAGAACCCATTCTTATCCGCCATTCATCCTATGTCGTGATATTTTTAGCAGTCGTCCCCTGCTAGGTGATCGTCCTTCACCTTTTTGATGATCGTCCTTCATCATTCTATCCGATGGTCTTCCCCATCGTCGATCTTGTTATCTGGCATTCGTCCTATGTCATGATAAACCCAGAGCAGCCGTACCCTGCTAGGTGATCGTCCTTCACCTCTTGATGATCGTCCTTCATCATGCTTATCCGATGGTCGTCCCCATCGTCGACCTTTTTCTATCCGGCATTCGTCCTATGTCGTGATACTTTCGGCAGCCGTACCCTGCCAGGTGATCGTCCTTCACCATTAGATGACCGTCCCTCATCTTATCCCCAACAGAGCAGCCGTCCCCTGCTAAGTGATCGTCCTTCACCTTTGATGACCGTACCTCGTCATTTATTTCTTCAACCCGATGGTTGTCCCCATAATTTACCTTTAATTCCCAGAGAATCTTGTAACATTACTTGATGGTCGTCCCCATCATAATCTCCTGCATCCCCAGCTTTTCAGTCGTCCCCGTCATTGCTTTATTTCCCGCATCTTCCCCAGCATGTCGGCCGTCCCCGCCATTGCTTTATCCCCGGCAGTCGTCCTCTGCTCGACGGTCGCCCGCACTTTATAATTATACTTTATTTCCTTTTACAATCTATATCCCTTTTCTTCTTCATTTTGTGAGTGCAAATTTCGGACTGTCTTTGGTATTCAACCACAAGTTATCTTGTTTGCCTGTTAAGCCGTTGCTTACATCCTGCACAGCTAACTTATGTTTGAATAGGGGCAGCTGTAAACACCCCAAATTTGCCCTCACCCATTCACACCATGGCTTGTGATCTTCTCATTTTCATAAATTCAATCATAGCATCTCATACCACTTTTTTGATTCACTGCATTAATTCAAAGTCATCGGCATCTAGGGTTTGTGATCTGAGCCATCCCTGAGCCATTTGAGCCACTTCAAAGGTCTTCAATCACCTCAAGAGGGTCCATGTATGTTCAAACATCATATTATATCCTCACAAGGTCAAGGGAGTCAAAGAATCACAAGAACTGAGAAAGGCATGGAAGCAGAGCCAGGTTTAACTGCACTGATGACCTAAAATTAGGGTTTTGGTTTCAGAGGCCATAACTCCAAATTTTTTGGTCATTCTTGTTTCTATTGGTCTCTATATGTTATGAGGATCATGCATATCAATTTTCATGAAGAAATTCAATGGGGAAGACATCTGATCAAGAGATGACTTCTTGAGCAAGTCAGTGCAAAATCAGGGCATCTGAGACCCCCAATGACCCAACCAAAGGGTGTCCTCCATCATTTTGAATGTGTATGATCTTTATTTGATCATAGAATATGGTAGAAGTTCACAAAATTGAAGAATTTCAAGCCATTTGCAAAGTTGCCTTTTTGGGAAAGTGACTTATAATGAAAACTTGCCATTTTGGGAAAGTTTTTCAACCTCCTCTTTTTGATTCAAAAATGCCTCAAATGAGAAAACTTTGGTCATGAAAGTTGTAGAATGGATCCTCCCATTTTCAAAAAGTACAAGAAATCATTCTAATTCATTTTGGATCAAAAGTTATGGCTTGTCAAAGTTGGATAAAATCATTGAATTTTCACTTTTGCACAAAAGGGAAAAGTTGCAAAACCTCATACCAAGGCAAAATGTGACTTCAATGTGACCTCTAATCATCATACAAACACAATGCATGACCTAAAATTCAGTTTGGCCCAAGAAATTTCCCATTTTCATGTCTTAAATTTCAAGTAACCATAAGCCATTTTCCATAAAAGTGCAAAAGGGGGAATTCTTGCAAAATGATTCCCAAAGGTTTGTATGATCTCTAGCTGGTCTCAAGACATTACCATAACCTCATGGGGCATCTCACACCAAAATTCAGCAAGAGATATCACATGTTCATGACCAAAAGCCACAAAATGTAACAAGTTGCCAAAATGCAAAATCACTTCAAACTTGTGATCCAAGCCATCCAGCTCACCACAATTGATCCAAGAGTCATCCTTGAACTCAGTTGATGCAGTACAAGCCAAGAAACCATCTCTGCCACAGCCCATGCCTCAAGTACACCAAACCTTGACTTTTTGCAATTTCTCCCATGCTCTTGGAATAGTGATCAGCAGCCTCTACTAACCTGCTCCACAGCCTACTCAAACATTATGGGAGTGATATAGCAACTGATTTGGCATTGAAACAAGACACAATCCAGCTTGCACAAAAACTGTCTAAAAACTTCTCCTCTTCGAATTCCTTCACACAGCCATCAAACCTTCATTTTTCCTTCACCAATGAATCATACACCTTCCATGGAACCAAAATCCACCATTGGAACAGCTTGAAACCTCACATATCTCAACTGTGAAACCTGCCATACCAGAACACAAACTCACAAATCAGCCACCAACAAAAGATTTTGGGCATTCCATTGATCTCAGGAGGTTCAGAGGTGACACTTTGCACAAAAGAGAGGCCTGAAAAGCTCATATTCACAGTTCATCACCTCAGGTAGCTTCAAACTTCAAACTTTTCAGAGCTTGTTTTTCTTGTTATAAAATGAAAGTGTATGTTGTGCTGGTCATGCTGATATCTTTGGAATTGAAAATGGTGAAGAAATGACCATTTCATGGCTCTCTGAAATTTCACCCGCAAATTTTGTTTGCTTCGATTCCCTCTGTTCTTGGGTTAGAAATGATGTTTGAGGGGTGATTTGAATGGGGTTTGGGTAGAGGATCATTTCCCTGTGTTCAATTTGAGGTGGGGTGGCCTGTAGCATGATTTAGGGTTTTTGACCCGCCGGAGAAGATGACCGGAGCTTCCCTCCGGTCACCTGAAAGTCATTAAGCCCTAACCCTAATTAGTTTGCCAGATGCATTTGTGGCCATTGGATTCGGATTAGCTTAAGTTTTGAGTGGCCCAGATCTATCCATTAAACCCTAATCTATTTTTATTAATTTAATAAATCATATTTAAGTTAATTAAGCCAGAAGGAATCCCAGCCGTTGGTCAGCGCGCGCAGTCAACCAATCTCACCCCAGTTCAAATTCCAGCCTTTGGAAAGTCAAACTCCTGAGGAGCCTCATCTTGGAACAGGAGGAACTAGCAACAATGAGGGGGGCCAGCCTCGTATCAACCCACCAGAATTTGGACCTCACTTGAATCCCGGAGTTAATATCCCGAGGAATGTTCAAGGTAACACCACTGGGGGCACAATCCTACAAGAGGATCCCCAGGAAGAACAGTTCACTGTCATAGGGGCTGGAGATGAAGTATACGACAGGAGATTGGACGAAATTGCTGAAAAGTTAAGATTTTTGGAGTCTCAGAATTCTTTGGGCTTCGATGTGATGGATATGGGACTAGTGGATGGGGTGAGAATTCCTCACAAATTCAAACCCCCTTGCTTTGAAAAGTACAATGGCACTTCCTGTCCTCGCACTCATCTGCAGTCTTTCTTGGGAAGGCTTAAAGCGTATACCATGGATGAAAAGCTATGGATGTTCTACTTTGAGGACATTCTGACTGGAGCTTCGAGAGAATGGTATTCGCATTTGTCTAGAGCCACCATAAGATACTGGAAGGATTTGGCTGAGGCTTTCATCCGTCAATATCAATACAACCTGGACATGGCTCCCAATAGGACCCTCCTAATGGGAATGTCTCAATCTTCTAAAGAGAGCTTCAGGGAATATGCCCAAAGGTGGAGACAGCTTGCTGCTGCTGTCCAACCACCCATGTCAGAGAGGGAAATGGCTGACATGTTCATGAATACATTGCAAGGGACCTACATTGATAGACTGACTGCTTTTTCCTCTACCAGTTTTGCTGATGTGGTCATAGCTGGTGAAAGGATTGAAAGCCTCTTAAAGATGGGCAAGATCTCCGACAATGGTGCAAGTTCCTCCACCAATCCCAGGAAACCTTTTACGGGGCCCCGAAGGGCAGGTGAAACAAACTCCATTCATACAAGCAGGGGAAGGCTTCAATATGCTCACCGGTCAGTAGCAGCTGTTACCATCCCAGCTCCAATTCCACAACAATCATCATATCCTCAACAACAACAACCACAATATCAACAACAAGTTCATTATCCGCAACAAAGGTCGTACAACAACAACAACAACCAACAACAGCGTCCATTCCAACAAAGACCATCACAAGCGAACAGGGTAATTGACCCAATTCCAATGCCGTATGTTGTACTCTTTCCACAACTCCTGAAGCTCAACCTAGTTGAGTTAAGGACATTGGCACCTCCAGATCCTCTTAATATTCCAAAGAACTATGATGCAAATGCCAGGTGTGCATTCCACTCAAACGCACTGGGGCATAACACTGAAAAATGCAGGGCCCTACAGATGAAAGTCCAGGATCTGGTGGACTCAAAGGCTCTCAATTTTGCACCTCCCCCGAACGTTACAAGAAATCCAATGCCTAGTCACAACGGGCCTAGGATTAATTCTATTGAGGAGGGCAAACCATCCACATTAATCACTAGTGTTGCACAGATCCGAACACCTCTGGTTGAAATCAAAGCTCAGCTGTTAGAATGCCAAGTGTTCCCCGGATGCGAGGTCGACTGTGGATATTGCAACATTGCGGTTAATGGGTGTGAGAGATTGAGAGACGGCATAGATGGTATTATTAAGGATGGTATCCTTCAGATTACGACAACAGTGACTACAACTCCAACAGTTCCTCCATCAACAATCCCAGATACTCCTACAACGTCAGCAACCATTGTTCCAACAGATTCTACTACAACTCCAACAACTGCTCAATCAATCACTTCAACGGATACAAGTTCAGTCACAATCCCTTCTACAACGACAACACCCATTATTCCATCATTTCCTGCTACAACTTCAGGACTTGTCCAATCAACAGTATCTGCTACAACATCAGCAACAATTAATGAAAGCGTCTCAACGGTTACGATTTACTACGATCCTGCAAATGTTCCTACCAACAACTCACAACAAAATGCTACTCCTGTCAGAGCACCAGTTACCATATACTATGATCCACACATCATTGTGGTCCCCTCTGCAGCTGCTATCAGTCTGGTCACTATCACAGTGCCTGGGCCAGTTCCTCACGAAAGCAATAATGCCATCCCTTGGCATTATGGCTCAGATATGTACTGCGAGGGGCAGAAAATCACTTTAGAATCATCAACTTCTTCACCTCAGATAGACAATGTGGGGGGAGGCGGAGGCTTCACTAGAAGCGGACGTCTCATTGCCTCGCAAATTCCAAGACCCGTTGCTGAAGCAGAAGCTGCTGCTAAGGCAAAAGGGAAGAGCATGGTGCAAGAAGAACCAGTTGTTAAAGAAGCTTTGAAGACTCCTTTTGATCAAGAGGTTGATGAATTCATGAGAATCATAAAGAAAAGTGATTACAAGGTGGTGGACCAGCTTCACCAAACGCCTTCCAAAATCTCCATACTGTCATTGCTAATGTGCTCCGAGGCTCATCGGAACACACTATTAAAAGTCATGCACGCAGCTTATGTGCCGGAAGATATTACCATCAATCAGTTAGAGGCTGTGGTTGGAAATGTCAACGCTAGTCATGGACTAGGATTTACCAACGCTGATCTGACAACGGAAGGTCACAACCACAACAAGGCTTTGCACATTACCTTGGAGTGTAAGGGTGCAGTTCTTTCTCACGTATTGGTAGACACAGGGTCATCCCTCAACGTCCTGCCCAAGAAAGCCCTTGTAAAGCTGGAGTATGAAGGATTGGCACTATGCCCAAGCAACTTGGTAGTAAGAGCCTTTGACGGTTCTAAAAGATTAGTTCTGGGAGAGATAGAGTTGCCAATAATGATTGGCCCACAGGTTTTCAAAACGACCTTCTTTGTGATGGATATACAGCCTGTCTACAGCTGTCTATTGGGTAGACCATGGATACACGCCGTTGGCGCTGTGACGTCAACCCTTCACCAGAAGTTAAAATTCGAGTGGGAAGGCCAAGTCGTTACCATTTGTGGGGAGGAGGATATCTTCGTTAGCCAGCTGGCTACTTTCAAATACATTGAAATGGATGGGGAGATCCATGAAACAATGAGTCAAGGGTTTGAGGCCCTGAATATCAATGAAACATTTGTTGTGCTAGGGACTTCCATCACATCATATCAGCAAGCCCAGAAGGTTGTTGAGGAAGGTACCTCCCAAGGCTAGGGCAAGCTGCTGCCCGTGGAGAAGAAAGAGGACCGATTCAGGTTGGGTTACAGACCAACTCGACAAGATCAACCAGAGGCTGCAAAGGAGCCCAAGTTTGTCAGCGGGGGGATGTTAACCCCGGATGCTGTGAATAGTTTGGAAGATGAGTCAGAAGACAAGCGCAACCTGGAAAGCTGGATACGTCCAAGGATCCCGGGGAGCCATGTCTCAAACTGGTCTTCCCAGGAAATTATAAGAGTTACTCCTGCAGAGTAATTATTATTTCCTGTTTTTAAAAGCATGCATCAAGTCCTGCATCTTGCCCAAGATGTCAGGACTCATTTTGTAATCGGGCCATCTTGTATTTTATGCAAAGATCAATTAATGAATATCAGGACATCTTTTGAAAATGGGTCTTTTCTTTTTTCGCTCACTGTTTTTCATTTTTTTTACTTTTTGTACAAAAATAAAATGGCAATGTTTTTCAAAACAATAACTTCATTTTCACTTTTTCTAAGCAAGATAAAACTGATCACTAAAATGAACAAATTTAAACCCTTGCAGAGAGTGCCCTCCAGACTGCACCGACAACAACACTGCTATGACTTCGTATGACTTTGACAATCCAATCAATCAAGCTGATGAAGGGGTTGAAGAAGATTATGAGCTTCCTGAAGGGCTAGCCAGGTTGTTGAGACAAGAGAAGAAGGTTATCACTCCTCATCAGGAGGAGGTTGAAACGGTTAATCTTGGTACGGAAGAAGACTTGAAAGAAGTCAAGATCGGGGCCTGCCTTCAAGATTCAGTGAAAGAGCAATTGATTGACATGCTTCGGGAGTATGTGGATATTTTTGCTTGGTCTTATCAGGATATGCCAGGGTTGGACACCGACATTGTTAAGCACAAGCTGCCTCTGAAAGAAGACTGTCCGCCAGTAAAACAGAAGTTGCGCCGTACTCGCCCAGATATGGCAATGAAGATAAAAGAAGAGGTACAAAAACAGTGGGACGCCGGTTTCCTCGCTGTGACTAGTTACCCGCCGTGGGTTGCTAATATTGTACCTGTGCCTAAGAAGGATGGCAAGGTGAGGATGTGTGTGGATTACCGGGATCTGAACAGAGCCATCCCAAAAGATGACTTCCCATTACCTCACATTGATGTATTGGTCGACAATACGGCTCAGTTCTCGGTGTTTTCCTTCATGGATGGATTTTCAGGATATAATCAGATCAAAATGTCACCTGAAGACATGGAGAAGACAACTTTCATCCCACCCTGGGGCACATTCTGTTATAAGGTGATGCCATTCGGACTGAAGAATGCGGGTGCCACTTATCAACGGGCTATGGTAACATTATTCCATGACATGATCCACAAAGAAATTGAATGTTATGTGGATGACATGATTGCCAAGTCCCTCACGGAAGAAGACTACCTGGTGAATTTGTTGAAGCTATTCAAGCGTCTAAGGAAGTACCAATTGAAGTTAAATCCCAATAAGTGTACATTCGGGGTACGATCCGGTAAGCTGCTGGGATTTATTGTGAGTGAGAAAGGGATTCAAGTTGACCCTGACAAAGTCAAAGCCATTCAAGAAATGCCTGCGCCGAAGACGGAAAAATAAGTTCGAGGGTTTCTAGGTAGATTGAACTACATCTCACGGTTCATATCTCACCTTACTGCAACCTGTGAACCCTTGTTCAAGTTGTTAAGAAAAGAACAAACGGTCAGGTGGAATGAAGACTGCCAAAGGGCTTTTGACAAAATCAAGGAATACTTACAAGAGCCTCTGATCCTTATGCCTCCATTTGAAGGAAGACCTCTAATTATGTACTTGACAGTATTAGAAGAGTCAATGGGGTGTGTGCTGGGCCAGCATGACGAGTCTGGTCGAAAAGAGTATGCAATATACTACCTAAGCAAAAAGTTTACCGACTGTGAACAACGTTATTCACTGCTCGAGAAAACTTGTTGTGCTTTAGCGTGGGCTGTTCGCCGACTAAGGCAGTATATGTTGACCCACACCACTTTTTTGATCTCCAAGATGGACCCAGTTAAGTACATTTTTGAGAAGCCAGCACTTACCGGACGGGTTGCAAGATGGCAAATGATCCTCACAGAATATGACATTCAATACACATCTCAAAAAGCCATCAAGGGCAGTGTGTTGTCTGATTATCTTGCTGAGCAACCCATTGATGATTATCAGCCTATGAGATTTGACTTCCCTGATGAAGACATCATGTTCATAAAAGCAAAAGATCATGAAGAGCCTATTCACACTGAAGGGCCTGACCCAGAAGAAGAATGGACTATGATGTTTGATGGGGCTGTTAATATGAATGGTCGTGGTGTTGGTGCAGTACTCATTACACCCAAGGGAGTTCACATGCCTTTCTCGGCAAAGCTCACCTTTAACTGCACTAACAACGAAGCTGAATACGAAGCTTGTATTATGGGTCTTGAGGAAGCCATTGACCTCAGGATCAAGACTTTGACTGTGTTCGGAGATTTAGCTCTGGTAATCAATCAAACCAACGGCAAATGGTACACTCACCAGGATCACCTGATTCCATATCGGGACTACACGAGGAGATTATTGACTTTCTTCACAACGGTCAAACTTGAGTATATCCCTCGAGATGAAAATCAGTTTGCAGATGCTCTGGCTACCATTTCATCCATGATCAAAGTTCAAGCTGCCAACTTTGTGCCTCGGATTTCGGTATCCAGACTTGACAGACCAGCATACGTATTCTCCGCAGACCTTGCTAAAGATGATAGGCCTTGGTTCCATGACATCAAATGCTTCTTGGAGTGTCAAACATACCCACCTGGGGCATCATCCAATGACAAGAAGAAGTTAAGAAGGCTAGCTGGTAGTTTCTTCCTGAATGCTGATGGTTCCTTTTACAAGAGAAACTTTGATATGGTACTCCTCAGATGTGTTGATAAGGCAGATGCAGACTTGTTGAAGCACGAGGTGCACGAAGGATCTTTTGGTACCCATGCTGGAGGGCATGCAATGGCTAAAAATTTGTTAAGATCAGGCTATTATTGGATCACAATGGATGCAGACTGTTGTGCTTATGCTAGAAAGTGTCATAAATGTCAGATCTATGCAGATAAAGTGCATGTGCCTCCAATTCCCCTAAACGTGATGTCTTCACCTTGGCCCTTTGCCATGTGGGGCATTGATATGATCGGCAAGATTGAACCGACTGCTTCAAATGGCCACAGATTCATCCTGGTAGCCATTGACTATTTTACCAAATGGGTCGAAGCAGCCTCGTATGCAAATGTCACCAGGCAAGTGGTAGCCCGATTTCTGAAGAGAGATATCATATGTCGGTATGGAGTGCCCGAGCGAATCATTACTGATAATGGTTCCAACTTAAACAATAAAATGATGGCAGAGCTATGTCGGGACTTCAAAATCCAACACCACAATTCTTCTCCTTACAGGCCAAAGATGAATGGTGTTGTAGAGGCAGCTAACAAGAATATCAAGAAGATTGTGCAGAAGATGGTGGTCACTTACAAAGACTGGCATGAAATGCTACCATTTGCCTTGCATGGATACCGTACGTCAATCAGAACATCCACTGGGGCAACACCATATCAGCTTGTGTATGGTATGGAGGCAGTCCTACCTGTTGAAGTTGAATTACCCTCCTTACGGGTATTGACGGATGTTAAGCTGAACGAAGCAGAATGGGTCCGATCCCGATACAAACAACTGAGTCTGATCGAAGAGAAGAGATTAGCTACAATATGTCATGGGCAGTTATATCAGAAAAGAATGAAGAAAGCCTTCAATCAGAAAGTCAGGCTTCGAGAGTACCAAGTAGGAGATCTTGTGCTGAAAAGACTCCTTCCTCCTCATACAGACCACAGGGGCAAGTGGACTCCTAACTACGGTGGTCCATTCATAGTAAAGAAAGTTTTCTCTGGTGGAGCACTGATGCTCAGTATTATGGATGGTGAAAACTTCCTGTCCCCTGTGAATTCAGATGCAGTTAAAAAATACTTCGCATAAAATGACCCGCTGGACATAAAAACAGAATGTAAGTCCAGGCAAAAATAGGGCATCCCGGCGAGTCAAAAACAGAATACAAGACTCGGGCAAAAATAAGGGAAAATAAATAAAAAAATGTACACCCGCTGAGTTGAAAAGCCGCATTGGACAGCTCAGGCAAAAATGGGTATCCCGGTGGATTGAAAACCCGAAAGGGCGATCCACGCAAAATAAGGGAATAAGCGAACAACTGCATTCTGAATTCGTCTGTATCACTTACAACATGGCAAGCCCCGAAAGGTTAAAGCATCGGTCAGAATTAGCCTTCTTCAAAAGCAAGATGAGAAGAACGTCAATGCCATACAAGTCATAGCAAAAGGGAAGCACTGAAGCGTCATCAACATTTCCAGCATCTTTTTATTTTCTCAATTTGTAACAATCTCCTCATTTCAGGGGATTTGTTTCTTTGACTGTACTTGCCAATTCAGGGCACCCCAAAGTAATAAAATCAGATTTTTAGTCACATTTCGTCTCGTACATTTTATTTTCGTTTGCAAAAATGTTCGATGTCCTTATAAATATTGATTGCATTAATACAGATGCGTCTTTTCTAAATTAATGCTTACAGGAAATATATTTGCTCCCGGGAGTGTTTGAATTCCTATGATGGAATCCAGTAAGGGATACCTCGGAGTACTTGTGCGTTTTCGTCATAACAGGATTGCAGATGCTCATCCTCCCCAGCTGAGTTGTCAAAATCATCATCCTCAGCAGAATCCCTACAGGACTTTAGGAAGATCGTTCAGTGATCATTCCTCCCCAGCCAAGTATTAAACAGGGAGCCATCTCCCCGCAGAGTCTCAACCTCTATCCAGAAGATCAATGTTGAAGATTTCACAACAAAGTAACGAAAGCTTCCGCAAACCCCAGCTGGGCTCCTCATCATTAAGATAGGTCTATCAGTGGCCTACTTCCCTGAGCAGAATCATATATCAGACCTACCAATGATATCATCCCCAGCTGGGATGTTCCTTCAAAACAGATCAATCAGAGATCTCCGCAACAACGGGATCTGAATCCCGGATCGGTATCTTTTCGCATAATCATAGCATTCACATCATATATTCCCCCAGAGCATAGCATTCCGTCTAATACGGAGCATTACGGCAAAAATCAAACATATTGCATAATCACAAGCCATGTTTGAATCAGTCACCTGTGAATACTGACATACCATCGACAGCATACGGGATACCACTCAAATTCCCCGGCAGAATATCAAAGCATTTTCTTTACATTCCCAAAAATACAGATACGTGCTCCCTTTTGCACTCATCCATGTCATCTTTCCCCAGAAAGTCGCCAGGACCTTTTCTACAAACAGATACTTCCACATAACGGATACTTCTTGACACTCGTCTGTGTCATATCCCCAGCACAGTTGCCTAAAACCTTGCTTATTATGCTTTCCAGACACTCGTCTGTGTCATCCTATCCCCACAGGTCGTCAAACACCTTTTATATTTATAAATTCATAATTTATACACTTCCTCTTTCAACACCCGTCCGTGTCATACTCTCCCCGACCAGTTGAGCACTCATCTGTGTCTCACTCATACTTTCTTACTCATACAGAAACTCGTCGGTTTTTTGTATACACACTTATTTCCCCTCAGAGTCGACATTCGTCCTTGTTCGTTGTTAACCAATTGGTACTCGTCCGTACCATCATCTCGGAACATGCGTCAGCATTTGTTTCTACTGATACTCGTTCGTATCGTAGTCTTAAGGGTGCTCGTCTGCATCTTTAATCCATACACCGTGTCAAACACTTATACCTTTTCTTTCTTGAATTTAGACACTCGTCTGTGTCTATCATTCCCCAGAAGAGTCCCCAGCAGATCCCAATAAATTATCTCCTTTCTATCTGACATTCGTCCTATGTCATGATACTTCCGGCAGCCATACCCTGCCAGGTGATCGTCATTCACCTTTTGATGATCGTCCTTCATCATCCCCAGCGGAGTCTCTATTTATTGGAGCCCTTTCCTATCCGATATTCGTCCTATGTCATGATATTTTAGCAGCCGTACCCTGCTAGGTGATCGTTCTTCACCCTTTTGATGATCGTCCTTCATCATTTTATCTGATGGTCGTCCCCGTCGTTGATCTTGTTATCTGACATTCGTCCTATGTCATGATAAACCCCAAGAGCAGCCGTACCCTGCTAGGTGATCGTCCTTCACCTCTTGATGATCGTCCTTCATCATGCTTATCTGATGGTCGTCCCCATCGTCGACCTTCTCTATCCGGCATTTGTCCTATGTCGTGATACTTTCGGCAACCGTACCTTGCCAGGTGATCGTCTTTCACCAATAGATGACCGTCCCTCATCTTACCCCCAACAGAGCAGCCGTCCCCTGCTAGGTGATCATCCTTCACCTTTGATTTCATTAACCCGATGATCTTCCCCATCATTGTCTTTATCTATAATCCCCAGAGAGTTTTTGGTCGTCGTCCCCCATCATGATCTTTTTATTTCCCCAGCATGTCGGTCGTTCCCGTCATTACTTCATCCTCGGCAGTCGTCCTCTGCTCGACGGTCGTCCTCCGTCGCCAGCACTTTATAATCATACTTTATTTTCTTTTACACTCTATATCCCTTTTCTTCTTCATAGTCAGTGAGTGCAAATTTTGGACTGTCTTTGGTATTCAACCACAAGTTATCTTGTTTGCCTGTTAAGCCGTCGCTTACATCCTACACAACTAACTCATGTTTGAATAGGGGCAGCTATAAACACCTCAAATTTGCCCTCACTCATTTCACCATGGCTTGTGATTCTTTTAATTTTGCATAAGATCAATCATATCATCTCATGGTGCATTTTTGCTTCACTGCATTGGTTCTAAGTCATCTGCATCTAGGGTTTGTGATCTGAGCAATCCCTGAGCCATCTGAGCAACTCCAAGGGTATTCAATCATCTCAAGAGGGTCCATGTATGTTCAAGCATCATATTATATCCTCCCAAGATTAAGGAAGTCAAAAAATCACAAGAACTGAGAAAGGCATGGAAGCAGAGCCAGGCTTAACTGCACAAATGACCTAAAATTAGGGTTTTGGTTTCAGAGGCCATAACTCCAAATTTTTTGGTCATTCTTGTTTCTATTGGTCTCTATATGATGTGAGGATCATGAATACCAATTTTCATGAAAAAATTCAAAGGGGAAGGCATCTGATCAATAGATGACTTCTTGAGCAAGTCAGTGCAAAATCAGGGCATCTGAGGCCCCCAATCATCCAACCAAAGGGTCTTCTCCATCATTTTGAGTGTATATGATCTTTATTTGATCTTATAAGAAGTTAGAAGTTCACAAAATTGAAGAATTTCAAGCCATTTGCAAAGTTGCCATTTTGGGAAAGTGACTTGTAATGCAAAATTGCCATTTTGGGAAAGTTTTTCAACCCCCTCTTTTTGATTCAAAAATGCTTCAAATGAAAAATTCTTGGTCATGAAAGTGTAGATTGGATCATTCCCTTTTCAAAAAGTACAAGAACTTGATCTAATTCATTTTAGAACTCAAGTTATGGTTTGTCAAAGTTGGGGAAAATCACTTAATTTTCACTTTTGTACCAAAGAGGGAAGTTTGCAAATTCTTATGCCAAGCCAATTTGGGACCTCTAATGCATCTATACACATCATATCATCCTAGTGCAACTCATTTGGATCAGATTTGTGCCTTGAATCACAAGCTTTCATGCTTAGAACTTCACAAATTTCAAAAGGGGCCAAAACTTCATGAATTTGCAAGATGGATCAAAACCTCTTACACACTTGCTGAATCACCACAAAACCTTTTCCATGGTTATCCTTGAACCAAGCTGACTCGAGCCATGCCTTGAAACAGCCACTGAACCAGCCCATACCTCAAGTACAAGTCATGTTGACATTTTGGCAACTTGCCCATACCAATCACCATAGGCCACAACAACTCCTCTGACCTAGCCCAGCATGATATGTGTACTAAAATCAAGTCATTCCATGACATAACACAAGCTGAAACCTCCAAGAACTCAGCAATCACAAAAACTCCCTCTTATGCAAAAGCCTTCGAATTTCACAACTCAGCCATCAAACCTCAAAACAAATTCCATAGAACAACTCCACAATCATCACTGATCATTTCCCACCCTTCATTTTCCCCTAAAACACCCTGAATCAAAAACACGATTTTGACATTTCATGAACTGAACTTCTGCCAACTTCATTTTGAGGCCATTTCAACTCCAACCAAGCATCACAAGCTCTTTAGGGGAGTCATTGGAGTGGATTTGAGGCAAAGAACTGGCCAGAAAGCTCCTGGTTTGAAAGCTCAACTTCAGGTAGCCATGGCATTTATTTTTCCAGAACCTTCGTTTTATGTTATAGAATGATTCCATGTGTTCCCCTGATTACCATGATATGTTTTGTTTTGAAAATGGTTGAGTTTTAAGCATTTCACAAGCTTCTGAGGTTGCGTATTGAGTGAGATAGCTTGAGAGGATAGCCGGAGAAGATGACTGGAACACTGTTCCGGTCACCTGAAAGTGTTTAGGGTTCAGATTAGGGCTTAATGATGTAATTAGCGTAGTTTGAATCTCAGCCATCCATATGCACGCGCTGGTCAATTCCCTCCCTTTTTATTTCAAATCTGGACCACTGGATCAGTTGACTTCCATTTTAATTCATTTAATTTTCATTTTAATTGCATTTCTTTCTACATTTTATTAAAAATAGCAAAACACTTTCAAAAAATTTTATCTTTTGCATTTCCCTTTCAAATATTTTTCTCATTCTGAAAATAATTTTTATTTTATTTTTTGCATAAAATTCGTATTTTTAAAATATTTAAATGTTTATTTTAATTAATTAATGAGAATTAATTAATTAAAATAGCATTTAAGTTTCTAAAAATCACCAAAAAAATCACATTTCATCTTGATACATTTAGAAACATTGTCAAACCCTTCACACAAATTTCTTTTTGGTTCTTGACCTATTTTGACATTTTCCTTTGGATTTAGGGTTCTTAAAAATCAATATTTTTGCCCTAACTTGGAAAAATCTTTTCTGCCTAACCATGAAGAGTTTGATGATGGTTCTTTTTGCATTGCATTCCACATACCATATAGTTTCTAGGATAAAATTGGCATGAATTTATCTTTCATTTTCATTTTGTTTTGCATTTTTCCTTTTGAAGTACCTTAAAACCCTAGCAAACTTGAGAAAATCATAACTTCCATTAGGTTAAGGTTTAGGCCTCCTCCTTTGGGAAGTGAACTTGTATAGGTTTAGGGTACCTTTGATCTTATTTTCAATTTTGTATCACATATCTTGCTTCTGGTTTTGGATTTTGTATTGCATGTTATGTATAAATCCTAATTTTTGCCTTCATTTGCATTCATCCTTCATATGCTTGCATACATGAATTGGCCATCACATTTTGTGCATCCACATGACATATGAGATATCTTAGGACACATTAGAATCATGTTTGATCATTGCATCATCCATTTGCCATGTTATACATTCATTTCATTTCATGTGCTTTCATGTGCTTTCATGCCTCCTTTCATGCTTCATTTGCATCCTCATTGCTTGTATGATCATTTGCATCTCTTGGCATACATTTGCACCATCTCTTAGCATCATTTACATCATGAATATGCTTCTGGTTTTGGCTTTCATCCTTGCATTCATTTCATTTTCATTCCATTTCACTTTCTTTCACTAACTTTTCAGGTGGTAAGTTACTTTGAGAAGTGAATTTGCCTTCACTTCTCATAACCTCTTCTCATCTCTCTTATGCATTCATTGCTGCATTTTGTATGTGTATTAGAGTGAGCTTGCTCATTCATATTCCTTCTTCACTTTCTTTCTTCAAGCAACTTATCTTCTTAAGTGAAGTAAGTTGATTTGCTTCTTTCTGCTTCTCCTCCTTCCATCTTTCTTCTTCTTTGGTGGCTTTTTCTTGAAGATTTTCTTGCAAGCCCCATAAACCCTAGGAACAACCAAGCATGACCACAACTAGGGTTTGATTAGTCCCCCCATTAGTTTTACCTTTGTGTCATCTTTGTGTCTTCTCTTCTCATCTCATAATCAAGGACTAAACCTTAAAGGTTTTAAGACTTTGTGATTAAGCTTATGCTTGCATCCTTCTATTAGGATGGAGTGTATAACTTTAACTCTAATTCTTCCTTAATTGGTTAAGAAGGACTAACCCTAGTGTTAATGGACAAGTCCCCCTCAAGTTGTCTAACAAACCATAAAAGTCACTTCTTAATCTTATCATTAACTAAAATCCACTTTAATAAAGGTTTTGTTTTGTCATGAGGTTAATCCCTAATCATGGATTAAGTTGAGGAGCCTTCCTCAGCTTAAATGTTCTCATCTATTATCCTTCTATTAGGATGGTGTAATGAGTCCATTAAATCTTTGCTTATGGCTTAAACTCATTACTTAACACTAAACAAAAACTCCAAAAACATCTAAATAATGGTAAGTAGGTTAATGATCTTAATCCTACATCATGGTGATTAAGGGTGAGGTGCTTACTTCACACTTAAGGTTTTCTCATTACCCCTAATCAGAGGGAGGATGTGATGAGTTTACTAACCCTTGGTTTAGGCTTAAGCTCATTAACTTATGGCAAACTTCAAAAAGCGATAAAAGATTGAAAACACAAAAACAAACAATAATCGTCTCCTCCGGGATTCTTTTCTCACCTCATTCACTCACAAACGAGAACTTGCTTCTTCCGTCTAATGCAAGACAGTTTGCACCTGAGCCAGACAGGTCACACACTTGAGCATAGACAAGTAAGCAGTTCACAAGTCAATTTATCTTTCAGTCTCTTTGAGTCGAACTACGGTGTTCTGACTTCCTCATTGCACGAGAGGATACGTAGGCATAACTTAACAGTTATCGAACAAAAGTCTTTGTATATTCCCCTTCTTCCAGCATTATTCTTTAAGCCTCATAGTCTTGAGCTCCACATTCTTTTCTTACACTGACACTTCTTTATTTTACCTCACATTTCTTTTTGCACTAACACTTACATTCTTTTCCAGCTTTTGCACACAAATAGCACTGACACTACCCCTTTAAACACAAACTTTCAAGCGTGGATCCCGTCGAGTACGACGGACAATCTGGGTGCTAATACCTTCCCAGGTTGTAACCAACCCCCTTTCTCAGTTTCTCTGGTTCGCGACCGTTTTATCCATCTTTTCTTAGGTTTATGCAGCATTACCTTTCCTTCGGGATAAAAAATGCCTAGCTGGCGACTCTATTTCTTTTCTTCTTTCGCCGACCGTTCGCGTCTGTACCCCTCTTGACCAGGTGTCATTTGGTGGGAGCGACACCCGCCTCAGGAAGTTACTACTAGTTCCACCAATGTTGTACCTGAAGTGCCTAATCATTTTACAATAACCATTCTTGATGCCATTACGCATTACAAGTTGAAGTAGGTGATCTTCGTGCAGAAATAGAATCACTTAGAGTGGACCATATTCAGTTTATGGATGTTGTGAATGAGCAGTTTGACCATCTTTACCAAATTGTGTTTTCACTCCGCAATGTCGTCAACTCTTTAGTCGGGCGACTTAATGGATGATTCCCGCTTTGTCAAACCATTTCCATGTGTTTTTCTTAGGACTAGTTTTCAATTCCTTGTATTGTTTTTCCCTTTCACGTATTGTAAGCTTACTCTTAGTATTTTCTTCGTCGGAATGTCGACGCGTATTTGTACCGAACCATTCATTTAAATTTATGCAATTTCCTTTTTTCCTTTAGTTTGTTTTCCTTTATACTTTTTATTCCGCCTCAGTAAAAACAACAAAAACATTCAGAAAAATGACAAAACAACAAAAACACTCAAACCATAGCATAACCCTCTACTATGTAGGCTTTTGGCCACGCATTAGGACAATGGCGTTCGCCATTTACCTACAGAGACAGAAGGGCGCACGTTTCACTCAGCCACCCTTTCCAGTTCCATTTTATTTTTTATCCCCCCCCCCCCTTTTCTTTTACCAGCTTTTTGAATTCTTCTACCATCCAACCATCCTCATAACTCCCATTAACTTCCTCTTCACCATCCCAACAACTTATATTCCATTCCATTTCTTTCTAAACCCCTTTCCATAACCAATTCTCACACCCACAAAAATCTTATTATCCATCATAACCCGCTTCTAAAATCGTTTATTTTCTCTCAACTTTCCTTATGGATGCAGACTACGAAGTTGATTACATGGGAATTGAGTTTCCGAAAGGAGAATTCAGCGACACCATGCATGAGGATTACCACCGCATATCGAAGAGAGATATCAAACCAACTAGGTACCCCGACGAGGATGCTCTCCGTGCCTTGGGTCTCATGTCAAGCGTCGCCTGGATGCTCCGGAACCTAGGTATGACTCGTTTTTGCTCTACTGGCAATTTAAATTCCACTAGGTTGACTTACGAGTTCCTTAGTTCACTCTGTTGCGTACATGACATACACCATACCTCTGTAACCATTACCTTTAGGCTGCTTAACCAATTATTTTCACTGACACATGAGAGAATTAGGGAGATTTTTGGTTTTCCATCAGTTGCCAACTTCGCAACTATTTCTCCTTTAGAAAGTGAGTGGCAAGGCAGTGCCTTTGAGTTTTGGAACCATATCACTGGCCTTACCACTGATAAATGGGAAGTACTTAAGGCCACATCTATTCAAAACCCAACCATTAGAGTTCTCCACCGCATCCTTGCTTCTACCATCTTTGGTCGTAAGAACACTGGCAATGTGAATTCCAAAGACCTGTATTTCCTTCATTGTGCGCTAAACCAAACACCTGTTGACCCTGTGCCATTTTTCTTAGCACACTTAGTTAGTGTGTCTAACAGAGTAGGAGGACCCATTTGCATAGGTAGCATAGCCCTTAACCTTGAAATTGTCGAGGACGACAACTATTTTGAGAGCATAGTAGCCGACTTAGATTACTGGAAAAGTACGCGGCTTGTCAAAAGTTTACCTGATGGAAAGTATCGCATTATGATCCTCGAACGTGAGCACCGTAGTTTTTCTTTGCCTGTCCCTACTCGTATTGATGTGCGCGTGCGCACTAACTGGTTACTTATTACTGACCCAGAGGGTGGGAATGTTGCAGTGCAGCCCCGTCCTCAACCCTGTGTTTCTAACACACCCGGTCTTAGTACCGCACCACACACTGCACCTTTTTCTGATGATTTTGCAGGTATGAGAGGATCGTTGGATCAGATTTTATCTGAGCTCTGGCAGCAGAGAGAAAGAGAGGAGGAGCGTGACAGGGTGTACACAGAGCATCGCAACAACCAAGTAGAATTTGTGGCCAGGATAGATCTTTCACTGACCGATATTACTGACGAGATGATACGTTTGGGCAGAGTCGTAGGTAGACTTGGAGGCCAGCCCGAGCGTGATGATCCAGATGGCCAAGAAGATCACTACCAGCGCCGAGGTCGTGCCCGCCGCCACTGATTTCTCACCCGGTTTCATCGCTCCATTCCTATTCACTTTAAATTAAAACTTTTAGGACAATGTTTGATTTAAGTGTGGGGGAGGAGTCGTTTACTGTTTTTATTTATTGTTTTATGTCATTTCATGTTTTAATAGGATAGTTTCTTTTACTTGTTTAATTTATTGAGCCACGTGCTTGTTTGAGTCGTCATTTACCTTATGTTTTCGCATAGTCTAAATTCCCCAAAAATTTAAAAAAAAAAGTCTCGATTCAATAAGGCAGGACACACTTAGTATAGGTTGATTTAGGCTAGGTAGATAGACTTGGGAAAGTTTTGTCAACATCAGTACCGTCTTTACACCTTAGAGTCTCCATTATGCGATATTAGTTTAGATACTTATTATGCCGAGACCTTGTTCTTAGTTTCTTTTATTTTTCTTCTCTATTAGTTTATTTGAGCAGTCAGCACCATCCCTAACGCGAACTAAGTAACGAACTGATGCAAATATGTGTGGATCTCTGAAAAAGAAAAAAATTTGTTTATGAGTTTTCATGAAAATATGAATCAAATGCCTGTTCTCACTAAGTTAGGTGATCCTCACTCGATCACTTAGACCAAAAGATCAAAATCTTGAAATTCATAAGAAAAAAAGCAAGAAAAAGAAAGAAAAAAAATGTTGAATTAAGAGATCACACTAACAAGTTCGATTACCATGTAAGCAATGGGATAACGGACTTAATGTGATTGCGCTAGAATGAAAGAGAGGTGAATAAGAACAAAAGTCTGTAGGTCAAGGTATAAATAATATCATGATTTGAACTGGTATTGCATAGGAAGGAACTTTTTGTCCATTTTCGTGGAATCGTGTCATTACGATACTCTTGTTTTCGTTATTTAGTACCTATCTGTTTGCTTAGGCTTAGCGATCTTTTGCTTAATCGTGTCCGGTGTGCCTATGAGTCGAAACATTATGCTTATTGTTTTTATTCACATTAGGAATTTGCTTTGGGACAAGCAAAAGTCTTAGTGTGGGGGAGTATGATGACTCGATTTCGTATAGGTTATTTTGATTTATTTCATGCATGTTTTATCGCATTTTATCGAGTCTTTATCGTTTTCTGTATTTATTTACCTTATGTTTTGTTCCTTTTACGTTTTCAGGACCCAAGTAGCTGAATCAAAGGAAAGAAGAAGAAATTGTGGCAAATCAGTGATAAAGAGGAAGAAATTATGCATTGTGCACTCTGCAGGTGAATGGAGTTCGTTGTTCCCCCCAAAGGAACCAAATGGCGTTCGCCATTTGCCACAAAGCCCCAGAATCTCAACAGCAGACCAATGGTGTTCACCATTGGCATATGGCGACCACCATGCATCGCGGGAGCATTTTTTGTTAGCAGTTTTGCCCAGTTCGAATTTCAAACCCTCCAACTGTTTTGGAGCCTTTTTTCTCTATAAATAGGGGCCTTCATAGCAGTTTTTACATATCCAATTACCTTGCGGAAGCGCTGCCGAATTTTCACCTGAATTAGAAATTCATTAGCCAAAGTATTAATCGCTCACATCGAGTGGTTAATACACCATTGTATCGTTTCCTTTTCCGTTTCGCTGTACTTGGATCGTTTCGCGGAATTAATAAAGTTTCAATTTCATTTATTTTCAGGTTATTTAATTATTGCTTTCTTTAATTTACTGCACTTTACTTTATTGCATTTTGTATACTTGTATGTTCTTGTTCATCACTTTAACCACTTTTTCATAAAAAGCTTAAAACAAAATTTTCTAAAAAAACAAATCAGTATGTATGTTCCTAAACTTGTTAACTTAATTATGTCGACTTTAAAATCAAATATGTTAGGCTAAATTTGCATGAGCCCGTAGTTTGAGGATCGTCGTCTCGACGGGACTCCGTAGGATAACCGACATATTTTTAAATGCTTGAAATTTTGGTTTTGTATTCTAAGTTTAATTTAGGTAGTCTTGTCGTGAGAGTGAGAGGCTGCTTACCAGTGTTTCATCACGAGAGTGAGGAATGCACTAATACGAGTCCAATAGAGTGAGAGTTTGAGATACGCGTCAGATAGTAGGCACAAGACACTGGAACCTAAACACAGCGAGAGCGCTTTAGGTATTTCTTTTCGATCTTATCCACCCTTCAAAAGACGTCCTTTAACTACCGAGCGAGCGAGAGCAAAATGTTGGGGTTATCGGTCGTGGCTCGGTCAATAGTGTGAGAGTGTGAGATCGAACCTTTAGGTTGGTATTTTCGTCAGAATGACTTCTGCATTAAATTCAACCCCGGATCCTATAGAGTCCCTAAGAGTCCTGAAAATAATTCTACGGTCTCGTTTCTTTTATTCATGCAAGTACCCTTTATTTTCGTAATTATTATTTTATCCTTTTCTTCCATGACAACCTTAACCTTAGTCTTACACCACAATTATAGGACACTCCCTATTGACTATCAATCCCTATGGGTTCGACAATCTTTTAAAACTACACGATCACCTATATGCTTGTAGTATCTATTCGACCAAACACATAGAGTATGTCGATCAACGTCCAAGAAATGATCATCCTCGTTCTCCCTCGTTCAGTTCTAGCTACGAGGATGAACCTCAAGGACCTTTCTGTCTCTCTCAAGATATCATGTCTACAAGGCTTCCTAAGGGCTTGGAGAAGCCTCCTCCTCTAGATACCGATGACGGAACCGCTGACTCAGATGAGCATGTATAGAATATAGACGCTTTGTGTAACGCCTGTATTTAATTAATTAATTGAATTGAATATTATTATGTATTTTCCCGATTATCGGTTGTTGAGTATTGTTTTGTTGTTTGTGTCGTTAAGTCGTTTAAGCTGTTAAGTTGATTTTATGTTGCGGGTTAAGTTGTGTTTAGGTTGATTAAGTCGAATAAGTCAGATTAATTAAGTCGAATAAGTAAAATAATTTTTAATAGAATAATAGTAAGTGGGCTTAGTTTTGTGGTGTAAGAGTATTAAGTTGGAGGTACTAAGTTGGACCCATTAGTAATTAGGTTGATTAGTGAGCGTTTAGTAAAAACAAACTGAAAAACCTAATTAGGAGAATAATCTTAATTTTGGTGAGAGAAGAGCAAGGCTAGAGTAAGAAAAAGAGGCTAGGTTGGATTTTCGCGGAGATTTTTACGGTGAATTCGAGCTGCCTTCAATCCAAGGTAAGGGTGGGGTTCGAATTCCATAACCGGGACTATATGATTATATGTAGGTTGGGATTTTCGTGTAATTTCATTGCTATATTTTGATATAATTTGTTGTTGTCGATTTCGTGTTGATATCTGATGAATAAGTATGTTGTTCTTGTTGTATTGCTGATATAATCATTGTTGTGTTCTGTTATTTATGTTGTAGTTGGACTATTGTTGCAGAATTCGTGTAGAGGAAGTTAGGGTTCGTAAAATCGATCATAGAATTGGATAGATGAATAGATACAGAAGTTCTTGAGAGTAAAATTGATGTAGAAACCCAACTAATATTGAACTGAATGATGAAGTTGTGAGAAATCATAGCAGAGTTGGAATTAGATGCATTTTGGTCATTTGCGTAACAAATCTGGTGTTACGCGTATTAGGCAAGGAAATACGCATAACAAGACCCTTATACACAGACATTACGCATAACACAACTGGGCAATACGCGTATGGATATGGGAAATACGCGTATGGGCAGAGCAAGTGAAGAAAAATGCAGTTTTTGACGATTCGACCTGTTTTCGCATCCGTTCCTAGTTGGTTTGACCTTAGACTTAAAGTAGGGATGGAATAGGTTGATTATAGTATATTGGAAGATTTAAAAATGATAATTATTAATCTAATCGATTAAGATGTAACTTTGTTGTTTTCGCGTTGAAGTTGTTATAAGATGTGTGGTCCCGATCTTGGGGAAGATTAATATGTTGCAGGTCTTATGACCAATGTTGATTCATGTTGTTGAGTTGTTAAGTTTTTATGTCGCTAAGTTGTTAATCATGTCGTTGTTGTTGTATGTCATTCATAGTTGCATACATATGCATATTTCAAGTTGGAGCGTATGCTCGATTCAAGTTGGACTGGGATGGAAAATATGTTGTTGATGCCTCGATAAACTGGAAATTATTTAAGTTGGGAGGTTACTCCAAATTGTTCCACATGCATATAAGTTGAGTCGCATTGAGTTGCATATCATTGTGTTGAATAGAGTGAATTCAATGACAAAATCAAATTCACCCTTCCATTACTGATCAAGTGAAAGGGTGTGCTAAGGTGCGAGGACAAAGTCCCCGACCAAAGCCCTCATTCAAAATGACAAACGTAACGAGCTACATCATTCCGAGGATACGTTAAGAGCCCTCGCGGGGAGAGAAATTCACAAATGAAAAATTCTCGAACCCTGATCGAGGAGACTCTCCCCGACACTAAACCCATAACTTCGGTTGAAGTTCAACTGGAGTCGCCGCGTAAAATCAAGTACTCGCCCATAACAGGCTCATCCTCGCCACAACGACACCAAAAATCAACAGAAAATCTAACACTTCTTGACATAGCCACGACGGCGTCGACGACCACAATGGCAACACCATCGTATACCACCAACAATCACCGGGAGTCCTCTAAAAACGCCTAGTTTTACCCTAACCACATGCAAGTCTAGTCTAAAAAGCATTTAAAACTAGCCTAAAATAGAAGATTTGCGGAACTTACTTGTTTGTGGAAGCTCTTACGGTGTGCTCAAATGTCATCCTTGGTTGCTGAAGCAGTTGGAAGCGGCGTTGCAGAAGACTCTTGAAGAAGATAAAGTCGAGCAAATATCAGGCAAGCGAAGAGTGCGAATGAGCCGTGCACAACCCTATTTATAGGCACGTGCACAAGCACGAGCGGACTGTGAACACGTAATAGTGTCATCATTGCCTAGAGTAGCCATCATTACGCATTTAATGCGCACATGTCTCAAGGTACATGTGCCAGCCTAACTCTTCAGTCACATCAATCATCGATCTCCCCATTCGCCAGGCAGACATGGCTCCCTGATTCCTCTGGGCATACTCCCAGACGAGCATGTATACATAATTTTCACGACCATGTATTTCATTCCTCGGTGTAACGAGTTTCCCTTAAGTCATCACTTTTACGTCCATAAGCAACGACTTGGGGGCTCTTGTTCCTGACTGACCCAATGACTAGGCATGGTTCAATCCACTCATGCGTCCAAGACGACCCAATAGTCGAAATTCAGCCCATTAAGCCAAAGGGAACCAGCTTTTCTTATGCCCCTCAACCGGGGAGGGATGGTGACTGACCCCAGGGACAACCAACCATCTCTGCCCTTCTAAGGACTCTTGCCCGACATTCGAGGGTGGTCACACCAAAAACAACCCAGAATATTCATGCTCGGTATCACACCCTGTTCGACACATCGGATAGTTCCGAGTAGGTCTACCATTTCAACGGCTAGTTTCTAGCAGTTATCTATTTTTGGGGGATTCGCGATCCAGACCAAAAATAGGGACCAATGTCCAAGCGCTTGGGGCATTATAAAAACCTTCTCATATGAAAAGATCGGATATCAAACATTTTGCCCAAGAATATTCATTTTTGTACTTGTACACCTCTCTCTCCCTCTCTCTCTCTCCCTCCCTCCCTCCCTCCCTCCCTCTCTCTCTCTCTCTCTCTGTGTGTGTTACTTACTTTAGCATCGGAATGCCTTGTAGGTACACCCCTCCTCTCTTCGACAATTCAACACCGTCAATAACGTTTATGACCCACTCAAAATTCTGATCAGTCGGAAAGATCGATAGTTAACATACATATTAATGAAAGGTTATTAAAAGAGAGTATTAAACATTAATAATATATTATTTGTAACACTACCTCTTAGATAGTCAATAATATGCATCTCTTATTAAAAAAAACAAGTGTAAGAAAATCTAATAAAAGAAAGAAAAAAAATAAGATTTAAGATTTATTTCTTGAATGCATTGATGTATTTACTATTATTATACAAAGTTGACTATAATAACTTATATATAATAACTTAAACATAATAAAGTAGATTTAGAGTCGGGACACGAGCAACGATGTTAAATCTTTTAGAGAGAGTTTATCACCTATTATGATTTTAAGAAGTGAGGGATAAATCTCTACGATTGTGCACAGAGGATATTCGGTTTATTAAAAAATAATAATACTAATACACTGTTTTAAAAACTGCAATTTTTAGTTAAAATTAATTCATATTGAAATTAGACAATAAAATATTCATTTAATACTTCTTTTAAACATTAAAATCAAATATTCTACCTATTACATATATTAGTTTCAATATGTCCAAAAAAAAATTCAATATGTATAAATTTTGTGGGATTAAAACTGAATAGTAAGGATCTAGAACAAAAATGAGTAAATATATGCAGAGACAAAACTACTATATGAAGCACGTTAGAAAGAAGAGGCTTTACAAAACTACTATTTGCAGCACATTCTCCATGACAAAATTGTGGTAAGAAAACCATGTGCAAATGTGCATTCTTCTCACCCGTATCCCAACAAAAACTTAATCTCAGTAAAAAAAATGAACCTGTAAACATGAGGAAAAGCTTTGCCAGTCTAATGTTCAGACTCCTTAATGAGTATTCCTTCAACTTCTGTTGACTAGTACTGTGCAGTAGACACCGAAGTATTTGCTATTTGGGATTTGCATACTAGTCTTGATAGTCTGGCCTCAGAACCCAAAAGGAACCATTTGATCCTTTCTGCAGAGTCGCTATTTCCTTCAACATATTTTTGAACAGGGCGAGATCTTTTGACGGGATTCTGTCCTTGAAATACTGAACTATGCTGGATGAACTACAGCTGCCACCTTTCTGTTGGAAAAAGGTGCAGATTTTTCTAATCATTACTTCAGGTTGGAATCCAGATGGATTTTCAGGTGCCCTGGATGTTCTAACATCTCTTGACTGATTTGTGGAAGTTGAAGACATACCAAACTGATGCTCAAGCCCAACACTGACGGCTTTTTCTTGATTACCTCGAATTTTAGATAATATTTCAGCAGAAGATAATGCCTTCCCAGAAGACGCCCCAGCAGCATATCCATTGAATTTGTTAGATCCACTGCTATGTGATTCATTAGATGCTTTGCTATTGTTTAGCAACTGGGGATTCACAGTTGAACCAAACTTCCGCCGAACAGATGATGGTGCACCAGCAGCTCCTGACCTTCCGGTCCATGTAGGAACAGAGACGCTTTCGTTGCTTCGAATCATTCGTGACTTACGTAAAGCTTCTGCCGCTCTTTGTGCAACCTGGGAAGCTTGTTCGTCAAGTCTCATCTTCTCTTCATCATGTGCATCCATGATCAAATCATGATTCATGGCACTCTGTCAATCATATAACAAGTTAATCACAAAGGATAACAACAGTACATTGGAAAGAGGAACACTAAACCAAGAAACAGATCAATATGCGGATTTTAATATAGTTTGAATATGTGGTAAAGATACCAAGTAGTTTTTGTACAGATCAATATATGCTTGCTTGTTTCATAATTATCTTAATTCTTGAATAACTACTCGTACAACAACGAATGTAGTTTCCAATTATATGATCAAATAAAAGTAATGATGCATGATAATTTAGATGTAAGTTGAAAAATACTGAAGAAGCTTACATGTATCCCATTAGCATCAAAAAGACTTTTCAATATATTCGCTTCTTCACCAACTCCGTTACTTTTGTCAACCTTCTCTTTTCCTTTTCCTCTTGAAGATCCTCCGTGTGATTTGCCATCATTACCAACTGCAGCATCTTCAGAACCCAATTCAGCAGTATGACTAGATTCATTATCCTGAGAATCTTGATGTGTCCCAATAATATTTACATCTTCAGCTATTTGACCGAAAATATTTGAGGTTTCTGTTGAACCAGGTTCTTCGTTCACATTCAATACAAAAAGATCTTTCATGTCTCGGGCTTTGAAGAACCTTTTCTGCTGTGGGTTCTTCAAGATTTTATTGGTAAGAAAATGTTTGTAAATCTGACGATGATACACTTTCTCCTCTATAGTTCCACGTGTTATTAACCTATATATTGTCACATCCCGTTTCTGACCAATTCGCCATGCACGCTCTCTAGCCTAGAACATTATTCTCCATGAGAATGAAGTTGATACAAATTCACAAACAAAAATTTAATCTGAAAATTATAAGAGGTATTAAACTTCAGGGCATATTTATAGGGATGGAAAAGGAAGGAAATTGAATGAGGTGATAAAGAGGCCATTGTTCCATACCCATTCACTCCTCTTGCTTTTTTTTCCTGTTTTTCTCAATTTCATTTTCCCCCTTTATAAAAATTCAGACACAACAAACAAACTGGCCATGAAAAAATGAAGGAAAGGTTTTCACTTTTCCGTCATGTTTCAACTACTTCAAGAGCAAAAGAAGATCTTAGAAACAAACATACCTGCATATCAGTTGAAGGATTCCAATCAGGGTCAAAGATGATCACCCTATCTGCACCAGTAAGATTTGTCCCCAACCCCCCAACTTTAGTTGTTAAAATGAAAACAAAAATATCACTTGAGGCATTAAATTCATCCATTAAAGCCATTCTATGTTTTACAGGAGTGAGACCATCCATTCTCCGGTATATATGACCAGAAGTGGTCAAATATTTCTCAAAAATGTCAAGCATTTGTTGGGTTTGAGTAAAAAGAAGAACACGGTGACCCTGCTCCTTCCAAACATTGAGCACTTGAGCTACTACTTTCATTTTTCCACTACGTTCTGGATTTCCATAATCTGGATCGCTGAAGGCATGTTCCCTTTCAAGTAGGTCTGGGTGGTTGCAGATCTTGCGCATCACGTCAATTCCATAAAGTGAATTCCTGCCTCCATCCAATATTTCTTCCACTTCGGTGCTGGCTAAAAATGCTCTATAAGCAGATACTTGCTCTGGTGTAAGACTGCAAAACAGAACATGCTCAGTTTTCTTGGTAAGTTGGGCGTTTACATCAGCCTTCATTCGTCGGAGAAGATAAGGCATAATTAAATCACGCAGCACAACAGCACACCTGCAAAACAATAAAATAATATTCAATTTAATTGGTAAATGGGGATATGCTAACAATCTAATTAAAAATAAACTTAATCCCTACATGGAATATACAAACAATCTAATTAAAATATTCATCTACAAGCTTCATTTGCTCCATTTTTCCTGTAAAAAGTAGCATCTCAATAGGAGAATATGTTGTTATTTATAACTAATTAAATGTAATGTTTGAAGGATTAGAATTTAGAGTTTTCAGGGAAAGTATTTCTAGTTTATTAACAATAAAGACCATGTTGAAATTGTTTGGATTAACGTCAGAAAGTTCCAAACTTATTTTTGGTCCCTTAGGAACTCCGCAGTTGGTTTGGGGTCTTTCAACAGTTAAGTATAAAACAAACATACACATTATCGACTAAATTAAAGTATCATATAAATAACTCTTTTTTAACAACAATTTTTTCTATAGGAGCTTCTGGGTTGTAGTTCTCCATATTTTTAAAATTTGGTCAGCTTACATGTATCAATAAAAATTAAAAAACAACTAACCGCTTAACCTTGTTTAACTAAAAAATTTCAATTGGAAGATATTACACCCATATATCCATCAGAGAGAGCAATTTATTTCTTCTTCTGACATTAAAAACAGATTATTGAACTCTATAGTTGCTACTTGGCAGGGTAATTACACCAAACAAAATAATCATGGGAGCAAGTTTCTACAGTTTTAAGAGAAATTCTAACTGACTTATGACTAATGTCTTAATTTGTACGTTTGAGATAGATCACGGAGAAGATGCTAAAATAAAAAATTTAGCGCTAACTGAAAATGAGATCCCTCCCAAACCAAAATAAAAGAAATATTGGCCCACCTGTATGCTGTGGATACTTGTAATGGAGAAGCATTTGAATATCCGCCAACTGCTATAGGAACTGCAAACTCAGCTTCAAATACAGGCAAAACACCCAATTTTCCAGGGAAAACAAAATCAAACAGCGACCATAACTCACTCAGTTTGTTCTGAATAGGTGCACCAGTCATAATGATGCGGTGTACAGTTTGTAATTGTTTACAAGCTAGGGTAACTTCTGCATTTGGATTCTTTATTTTATGCCCTTCATCAAGAACTGCATAACCCCATTCAAAGTCAAGCAACTGGTCCCCCAATATCCTTAGCTGCTCATAGGTGGTGATGAGTAATCCAGATTCTGATCTCATGATACGTTTTATCAGGGTTTGCCACTTTCTTGGGTTTCTAGACGGTACACTTCTCTCATAATCATTGTCGCTTGAACTATTGTTTTCAGAGTCTGTTCCATCAGATTCAGCTCGCTTCTTTTCAGAAGCCAGATCATGAGCAGAATCGTGTACAAGTTCTACATGGAATTTAGGATACCACTTTTTTGCTTCCCTTTTCCACTGTCGCAGGAGTGTAACAGGACAGACAATGATGCTGGGTTTATACATGCCACTAAAATGCAATGCACCCAGAAATGATAATACTTGTATAGTTTTCCCAAGACCCATCTCATCACCGATAATTCCCCCAGCTCTTTGGCAGTGCAACTCCCACAGCCATTGAACACCAACCTTTTGATAGTCAAATAGAGCTTCAAATATGTTCTCAGGGATTTTCAGTCCACCTTCTAATGTTACATAAGAAGATTCGTGTTCAGAAAGTTCAACATCGTGGCCTTCTAAACTTTCACAACTGGAAGTATCCAAGCAACCATTTGCCTTTCCTACAATAAAATAAACTAACTGAATCAATTGAATATGAACATAAACACAAATGAAAATAATAATACTACAGCAAAAAAAAAAAAAAAAAAACAGTCTAGAGTAGTGAGCGACGTGAACTGAAACTGGTGTATGATGGATCATAAGCCAATACATTTCTTTAATTCACCAGTATTATTAACTATCAACATGCAAACTACCGAAAAAATCAGACACATATAACAAATAAGAGTTATTTATGTGAACCCTTACATTTTTAAATTATAACCAATTGCAAATATTAATCGTAAAGGCGTTGTAAAGTTTCATATTAAGTAGATAAATCAATATCAGAATCAGCTCTTCTTAAGAATCCAGAGATACCATCAGGCCTGCAAATCTTTTACTTGCAAGGAAGCCTATTAACATTAAAAGAAATCAGAACACCCGGTACCTCAATTTTCCATATTCTATTACTATTCTTTATGCCCCATATAAATATGAACTAGACGTACCACTTTCTTCTGGTTGTCTATCCTCAGAAGAGACACGTTTGGTCCATTTCCTACCAGGCAAAGGTCGCCTCTTTTTCTTTTTTGAATCTGTATTCAGATCCCCCTCATTGTCTGGAGGGTTGGGCAATTGTAGTGGTTTCTTGAGCCTGCGAAAAGGAAGAGTGGGTGCCTCAAGCTTCGGTAACTCTCCAGGCTCAAGCAGCTTGGATGTTGGCCGAGCTCTTGCTGCCTGAGAAAATGATCTGGCAGCTCTTTCAACACTGGACGAAACAAGATTGTTGCCATTTTCCTGCTCAGCAGCATTATGACTAGTAGATGCTTCAGGTTGTTGAATGCGGCGCTCAAAGCCCTTCAACTTATGAAAAGGGGTGAAAATTCCTTTTCTAACCAATTCATCCCTTTCCTGAAAAACAAACAGTAGAAATTAGTTCTTTAATTTAGAACCACCAACTACATCCTTCAAATTTGATTCTTTCCTAGCAAATTATACCAAAATAGGATAAAAAACGGTAGTAGTCATAGTTTCATAAATAATAACAAGTATTCAAGTAACTCACAGTTTCTACAAAGCCCGTAGAGGCTGCATCCAGAACAGCATCAAAATCAGCATCATCATCAAACGAGACCGTTTTAAACCGCTTTGCAGGTCTTTTACTTGATTTCCTATCATCTTTAACCTTCTTCTTGGACCTTCGGTCTTCCTTAACTAAACTAAATATAACTTTTTTCCGCTCAATGCTTTTCGGATCACTATCCTTAGAAAATCTAGAAAGCTCTTTCTCAAGTTGCGCCTTTGTTTTCTCAAGACTTCTCAGCCTATCGGCAGCAAGAACACGCTGAAGTTCAGAACCATTTCCCTCACCACTCCCTTCCTCCAAATTCTCCTCATCAACATCACCACCTTCTCCATCCTTATCAACATCTCTCGGCAGTTGAATAGTCGAAGAAACCGCACCGATTTCAAATTCAATTGCCCTCAACTTCTGATGAAGTTCAGCTTTAGCAGTATTTAACGGATCAAGGGTTTCAGGTAAAGTAGAACATTGGTTTTCCTCAGTATTCCCTTCAGCTTCAGTAATTTTAACTGTAGCCTACAATAGTTTCAACTTTCAAGTAAACAGAAACAACACTGCAATCTATTTGATTGAATTTTAAGTTAAAGCTCAAAATCAATTTCAAATTAAGCAAAATCAGTTAAGTTCAACCTAAAAAAAAAAAAAAATACCTTTTCCAAAACGCGGCGTTCGATGTCTTCAGGATTGGCAGATTTAACGCCCAAAGTAGTAAGCAGAATTCGATCCTGTTCTTCTTCCATTGAATTGTTTTCGTCACATAAATGGGGAAAAAATTCAATTCTGATGATTATCACCGTAACTCAGGGGCATTGAATTTTCAATTCAAAAGGAAATGAGGGTTTATCGATTCCCAGGTTCCTGGGTAATGCTACGTCGTTTCGTAGTGTTGGAATGTTTCTTCTTCCACACACACGAAAGAATGCCCTAAGTAATACACTAATTCGTCATTGTTTTCTTTTTGAACATATGTTCCAAAAAAAAAAAATTAACCTTTGTTCTTATAATTCCAAAACATACTTTAGGAAAAAATAAAGAATCGTAAAATTTTTATATTTGCTCTTTAGTTTAAACCGTTTATCTATGGTATAAGAAAATTAATTGTTCTTGAAATACCATTTTTATCCTCAGTGCTATACTGGTGGCACGTGGATGCTTTCTCTTCCTGCTAATATATTTTTCTTTCTCTTTTTTTTTTTCCTTTTATATTCATTATTCTCTTTATCTCTTCATCATTTTCAGTTGCACCTTGCAGTTGATCTAGCACACCTATTTTTCATATTTCCTCACTCCATCATCATTCTCTCTCTCACTCTCGATCATTTCTCTTTATCTCTCTCACACCCCTTCGTTGCTCCTCTTCTTCCTCCATATTTCTCTGCCTCCCTTCGTTGCTCAATAATGATATTTTTGTCTTGCTGACTGGTTGTTGAATGAAATTGGGGTGGTTTGTGTTTGGTGGCTCTGTTTTGTATCGATGAAGAATTGAAGACAATGTTTAAAGGTTATGTATGCAGAAAATTTGTTTATGTGAATTGTTGTGTTGTTGGTTGTTTAGTTTGTCTTGTCACAATGACAAATTCATCAATATCTCATAAGGTTGTAGTGGATACAGAAACAGAACCAAATTCAAAAATGTAGAAAAGTGTTTCAATCTTTTCTAACAATTGGTAGAAATGGTGACCTATATTGTCGTATTCAGCACTTTGTTTAACTTGCTCATATGTAATGATATCAACTCATAATATATTATGTGTGTATATTAGTCTAATTACCTCATAGTTCAATAATGAAGTTAATGTTGAACACTTTGCATGTGACTTGCTTCCATACGTTTTAGATGTCAGAAAACACAGCAGCGGCGCAAATTATGTTTCCCATATTATTTTGGCTGACGAGGATACTCATTTGAATTATAGCATATTCAAATGTGGTCCTATTAACTATTGTATCTATTACTATATTGGGACATATAAAGGCACTGATGTATTACCTATATGCCTGCAATGATGGTTTGTATTGTTTACTTTATATATAAAGGCACTGATATTTTTGTATGAATTTCTGACATATAGGTAAAGAGTTCTTTCATGGCGAGGTTATTACGTGTTTGCGTGAAATGCATTTTTGTAGTTGCGCATAAGCGTTCAGCAGCCTTTGAGAACATTTTCCTTATCTTTTCAGACAATACATAAATCTGAGTCTTCTTATTCTCACGTTATTGATACACTTGATAATGCTCGGTCATTATTATTTTACCTCCCAATGGTATGTCATTCATAAGATGTTTGTCATGGGCTTTCGAAACTGCTAATTAAACAATCTGACGTCGTTGTTCTGTGAGGTTGTTGTTCTTTCAGTTATGATTTCGTGTATGTGTTCGAATGGACAAAAACTGTTATAATGGTGCATTGTCGGTTATCAATTGGAACACGAAATCGTGGGATATCCTTTGTAAGGTTCTGGTAATGGAGATGCAAAAGCATTGACCATTGGTGAAGACTCGGGAATAAAGGGGCTTTTTAAATGGTAATTATACAAACTAAGTGTAATATTGTCTGAGGTTGTTGTTCTTATCCTTTCTCGCATTTTTTTCGATTATTGATTGGATATAAAGTGATCAATGTTGCCCTTTATGTTTTATTGTTCTTTTTTTTATCTATAGTGGCACACCATTATTAACCTTGTATTTACAACTTTCTGATAAACTTGACCATATAAAGGCAGTGATATTTTTTTTTAATGTCTGGCATTCTATGAAGAGTTCTTTCATGACGAGGTTATTACGTCTCTGCGTGAAATGCATTTTTGTACTTTCGCATAAGCGTTCAGCAGCCTTTGAAAACCTTTTCCTTATCTTGACTGACAATACAGAAATCTGAGCCTTCTTATTCTCACGTTACTGATACAGTTGGTCGTGCTCGATCATTGTTATTTTACCTCTCAATGGTCTTTCATTCATAAAATGTTTATTGTGGGCTTTTGAAACTGGTAATTAGACCAGTTGACATCATTGTTCTTTAAGGTTGTTGTTGTTTCAGGTATGATTTCGTGTAGGTGTTCGAATTGTCTCGGTTCTAATAATGATGCAGTTTTGGTTATCAAATGATAATTATACAATCTAAGTGTTTTGTTGTCTGAAGTTGTTTTTACCCTTTGTATATTTTACCGTTAATGATTGATTATCAAGTAGTCAATGTTCCCCTTTGTGTTTTATTGTTCTTTTATTTTTCTATGTGGCCCACCATTATTAACCATGTATTTACAAATTTCAGATGAACTTGACCATCACCGATCATTATTACTTGACCTCCCAATATTCTTGTGTTACAGTTCCAATGTATTTTAATGCGTGTGCCTTTTCAAAATCCATGAGTATGTGAAGAGACACAAGCTTCATTATATAACCTCTATCCTTTTCTCAATAGCACACAACACACTTTATGAAATAGAAACAACTTGTATGGAGTCCAACAGTGTTATACGGGTTGAAGAACCTTCGAATGTCAAAACACAGGCTGAGTTCCAACAACCTACGGAATTGCAGCAACCTCTACAGGTTCATCATCCTACTTCAATCCAACAACTTGAAAAGGTACAACAACTACATTAACCTTTTTCCTTTTCATTATCTCTACCAAAATACAACCATTGTTATTTCTTCGCATTATAATCATTTGTTAATCAACAGAATTGGGTAAATGACGAAATGGTCGTGCAGGTCAGCACGGATGCGGATTTGCAGCAGCCTGTGCCCTGTGGTCAGTGACCTTCATCTTCTGCTTGAACAACCTCCCAATGTTCAACTACCTCAACCGGTACAGCGGTCTTTATGTCTTTTTTGTGTACCTAACAAGTCTGTATTATTTTTTGTCAGCTCATTTTTTGGTTTTCTTAAACAGGTCCAACCGCCGGTTGAAGCTGTCCAGAATGCAGTTGCTATAGTTGAAGCGTCGGTCGTTCAACAGAGAAGAAAAAGAAGAAGAAATACAAGATCGGCCAAAAAACAGTTGCGAAGGAAACAAATTTCAGATTCGGATGATGATGAAGAAATCGACTATTCCATTTTTGATTCGGATGATGATGATGAACAAGACTACACATGGAGCAACTTTATTTCGGCGAGGCGTTTCAGATTTGGTGATTAAATATGCAACATATGTTTCAATATTCTATGACTTACCATTTTAATATTTGAATACTAATATAATGTATTACTTATTATATTAATATAACAGTGTTTATTTGAATACTAAATTCGTTTTCGTCCATATCGATGAAAATTGGTTTAACATTTATTTTATTTTATATATTACTAATTAAATATAACTAGTCTGATTTTATATAAAAGTCTAATTATCTATTACTAATTTAAAAAATCCTTATACTCCCTATAAAAGTTTTTGGGGTAAAATTAAAACAAAAATAAGTGACTCTAACAATTTTTTTCCCCTACTTTTTATACAAGTATTATATATTTTCACTAAGAAAGATGAATAACAAAATACAGAGATAAATCGCACCATGTATCAAAAAATTTAAAATCAGTTGGTTTGAATAATCTCTTTCTTGGTTTTGATATTTAATCTCTTCACGGGTATCAGACATTTTTCAATTTTTTTTCACAGGTACTAGATATTTTTCTAGTTATACATTAAATTATTATTTTTTCATATAAACCAACCATTTTTCTATTAAAAAATATATTTTTTTCTATTAAAATATATATATTTTTCACAGATACCAGACCCACATTTCTCTATTAAAATATATATATTTTTCACGGGTACCAGAATCCGGATACACAAGTTTATTACTAAAATTTACTATATCAAATTTCTTAGGAACAAAATACTTAATTTTTTTCACTTAATTGATTATTTATTTATTTTCCTTAACTCAATATATTTTTCTAATTAAACATTCAATTATTATTTTCTAATTAACTTTTTTTGCTATGGGAATAATTTCTTAACTATACATCATTTTTTTTTACATTTTCATTTCCATTTTAGATTTCACAGCGTAAAACATTCGAACACTCCGGCCCGTGCGAACGCACGGGTCCGTTACTAGTTAAGTTATTATAAGTAATGTATTTCTATGTGTACTAAAAAATCTTACTTTAGTAAGATTAAAATTGCAGTCTTTAATTTTTATCTCTTCTTTCTCTATATTATTGCTTCTAAAATTAATTGATTTTATCTACTTATAATTTTTAAAACTAACAAAAACACCTATATTTTTTTAGGGTGCTATTTAATACAAAACAATTTATAAAAGAAATGCAATAATACACACATGTTATTATTTTATAAGTGAATTTTCAATTAATTTTAAATTTTATTTCATTTTTAATAGAGATCATGGGATACTGGTGATAATAAATTTTGAGATTTATTCTTGCATTTCTTATTTTTAGATTTTCTTACAAATAAGCATTTTCTTTATTATAAATATTATTGTTAAATATTTGTAAAATATCAAGTTTATATGAGTGCATAAATTTGTTTGGGTTACTTTTCCAACAATTTTATGCATTGGAATTTAGAAATTAAAAATAAAATAAAGATTTGAATTCGAAAACCAAATAAGTTTCATTCATAATAAAAACAAAAGGATTTTATATCAGGATAAGAAAAAGTATCATAATATTTTATAGGATTTTGATTATGTCATCCTTCTAGATGGGGTTTCAGATTCTTGACAGTTCAAGATTTTTGACTATCTAAGAAAATAACTCTCTGGATTGATTTGATTTAGGCATCATCATTTCTAGTGTGACCACTTCCAAGTGCTCTTCGAGATTGATCTCCCTGAGAAGATTTTAGGTAATCACGGAGTCAATTACCTTTGTTAAAATGATAATGTTGTGGCAAGGACAAGAAGATAGTTACTTTGAGACCCAAATGGAACTTCACAATGGACACTCGATCTCTCTCTTCACATTCGTTCTTTGTATGGAAAATTTAACCCATTTGATCCTGGTTGAAGTAGAGAAAGGCATTTGGCTGACAACCTACTTCTTTTTGGAAAAGCTTTTAACAATCAAATTCAAATAGTTAGATAAGTCTTGGAAATTTTTTGTGGTATCTCTAGTCAAAAGATTAACTATGTTAAATCTAACATCATATTCTCGAGTGACACATTCTTCAGAATGAGAAAAGTGTTATCTCATGCGGCCAAGATCAAAGAGTTGAAGCAATTGGGCTTCTATTTGGGATTTCCAATCACAGGTGAGTATCCAAAAGCTAAAGATTATCAGCATATTCTTGACATAATTAAGAGCATGTTAACCACGTGGAAGGAGAAACAATATTTTTCTATGGAAGGTCGTGTCACACTTGCTAGATTTATAATTGAAACTATTATGATGCATTATATGTTGTGTAGTAGAATGTCCCGAGGATGCTTAAAATATATAGAAAGAGAACAAGATAGTTCATATTGGGTGACATGAATCAAAATAAAAATTCATACTATTAAGTGGTGTTAATTGGCTAGAAGCAACAAGGAAGGGGGTTGGGCTTGAAAAAACTTCAAATCATGAATTAAGCATGTCTAGCAAAATTATGCTTGAAATACTACAGAGGAGAGAAAATGTTAAGATGCAGAGTGATCAAAGGCAAATGTAACACCCCCAAAGTCGATTTTGATTTAATTGATGTGTTTGTTGTGAATTTTAGTGAGTTATTGATGATATGATGTTTTGTGGAGTTATGAGTGTGACTTAATATTTTAATAATATCAGGATGTTAAGTATAGTGAGTTTATTTAATGAAATTGGGAGAAAATAATTTAAATAAGAAGAATTAGAGGACAAGGGTAAGGTGGTCTTTTGGTAAAGGATTAATGAGGGTAAGATGTGAAAAAACTAATGAGGTCTTAAGGGTAATATTGACTAAGAGGGTGAAGTGTGGTTTGTACGATCATTTTTGGAACAATCATATTGTGATAAAAAGGAAGAAGAGCTATGAGGAAGAAAGGTTAGGACTTGAAGGTTGGAAAGGAAATCGTAGAGGTTTATCGAAAGAATCCGACAAATTAAGGTATGGGAGTAATTTTTGTTCGGTATTGTAATATAAAGATAGGATTTGGGGTTTTGAGGGAGAGTTTTAGGGTTATGGGGTTTTAATTGATGAGTGTGTTATATGATGATGTTTTATGATGAAATTGATGATAAATAATGATGTTACATGATGTATGTGATGATATTATGATGAATGTGGATTGTGATGATGATTTTCTGGGTTACTGCTGTTAAAAACTGGTTTTTGAGTGGGTTTTGTCGCAGAGAAGCGATTCTGAAATCGTAGAAAAAATTGAGGAATTGCGATGCTCGCTTAGCGAGCTACAACTCGCTTAGCGAGCAAGTGAGAATTTTAGAACCCAAAAACCCGTGAGTTGGTCGCTTAGCGAGGGGGTCAGCTCACTTAGCGATACCTGACATGTTTTGAAATATTATTTTAATTCTGGAAAAAAAAAGTTTTAATCGATGTGTTTTGTGTTAAAATATGTTATGATGTTTTAGTGATGTGTTTAAGGGCTATATATGTAGGAACAATGATAAAATGATGTATGATGATTTTAGGGGTTTTCATGAGTTTATGAAGTATGAGATATGACTTAGAGGAAGATGTTAAATGAGGAAAATATATGATGAGTAACGATGAATGAGGATGCAATGTTATGATGTTTTGATGAGGTGTGTGTATATTGCGTCTTGCATTCATGGCATGAATTATGAGGGGACTTTTGGTCTGTTGGTAGATCCAATCCCATTGTGCGGATTGAAGTGATATGATGTTATGATGTGCTCCCTTGTGGAGGGTTGATGGCCCAGTGTCCATCCATGAGGATGTTTTCGGTACCACATGCATTATAAGAGGTTGCATCTCATTCTAAATGACATAGCATGATTTGCATTGAATTTGTGTGATGATGTGATGTATTTGATGTTGTGTATAAATGAGCTTTGTGATGATTGAAGTTGATTTGAAGCCTATGTTTATGAATTCTCATTTTTATATTACTTTATTGAATGTGAATTTACTCACCCTGTATGCCTTTTGTGATGGTCTATTATGCCATTCTGCAGATACTCAAGGTTAGCTTGGTGCGTGTTTAGCTTGTATTAGTGTGTCATCGTTGTTAGTTAGAAATGGAGTCATGCTTTGTGTCCAGTAACAACGGGATAGGTTTCGCTTGAGAACATTGAGTTTATTTTGTTTAAAAGAATTAAGTGTTGATTTTTTACTATTTGATATTTAAATGATGTTTTGGATTGAATTATGAAATTTTATTTTAGTTAAAGATGAAAAGTGATGTTTTATTTTCCGTTGCGTAATTGTTGAAAGATAGTTTGGTTTGTTCATGATTTTATAACTCGTGTTACGAGGCAAGACTATTATGATGTTTATGATGCTTGAGTTATTGAGAAGTGTGATGCCCTTTTATGAGAAAACTCTGATTATTTGATTAAATTGTATTATATTTGTGATGGAGTAGAAAATGTGTTACAACAAGTATGGTAGAAATAATGTTGGATAAGGAATAGGAGTAGCAAAACCTTATTACTCGAGCCTTTTGAGGTCTATGAAAATCAACAACGATATAGTTAGGAATAGGGCAACAGTGAAAGAATAAATGCTTGGAGAGATTTTTGGGTCGATAATAACATTTTTCTTAACTTATCATATTCAGAGTAATAGTCAAATCTTTATGAACAAAAAGGTGCATGATCTCATAAGGAAAAATGGCGATTAGGATTGGGTGACATTGCTGATAGAGTTATGAGAATCTCCAGAACCTTAGCCCCAGAGCAATTCACCAAAACATTTAGTTCTGAGAATGCACTAACTATTAAGTTCTGAGCTTCCTAAAGTTCCAACCTTCACTAGGTCCTTTAGGGAAGTGGGTAAATGTTTACAAGAGTTTTCTTCTTACATAAACATGTGTAAACTCATAGTTTAAGTACATCAGAAGATCCTAATACACACTAAGAATGTTACATTGAATTCTTGCTCAGTTGTGTGGTCTTTTTCTTTAAGTTTCTTCTTCACGGACAATAGCTATGAGCACTTGAATTGTTGAAGTCTTATTCTTTAAAAGCTTTGTAAGCTTTGTTGATCTTCGTTTGAATGCAAGAAGGACTTCTTCATCTTGATTCACTTAAGAACATTCTGGACAACAACCATTGTTATTCTTCAATCCAATAATCACTTCATATACACAACATTCATGTTGTGGATTTGTAATTTGAGCTTCCATGATCATCTTCTTGTCTTTTGCGAATTTGAAAATCTTCTGCAGCATGTGAAGTTAAGCACATTGTGAATCAGAGATCTCTCTACATAAGCAAATTATTGTCAAAGAGTAATCAACTTGTGAGTTGTATATTCAATCAAACTTTTAATGGTTTGTTTCATTGTTATCTTGTTAATCATCAACCTTATGTGATTGTATGATACATCAACACTATACTTCTAGAGTATCGGAGTTTGTCTTGACAAAACTTCTCTTTCTTGGATCTTCATATCCAGATCTTCAGACAGTCTTAAAACTTCTGATTAGCATGTTGTTCTAAAAAGCATCTTTGATTGTTGACTATGTCTTGACCTCTTTCAGGAAGACTTTTGCTTCATATTCATATGTTATTAATATCATATTCTCAAATAGTTTACAACTTCTGAACATTATGATACCAAAATCATGATAACTAATACTTTCAAAAAGTTCTTAACTTCTGAACAATACTGGGTATATCTAATTTTGAACATATGTTCACGAAGTGTACAACTTCGATTATATGAACAACCAGTTCTTAAGAACTTAACAGAGTTCTTACATTTAACATGTTCTAAGAATGCTTAGTGAACTTGTTCAAGTTCCTCGGTTAAAAATCAAACAATCAAACGTTAATAGAAAACACATTTTATATCATTCTGATTATTGTTTGAGTTTGTATTCTTTTTAGGTTAATAACAAAATCATATTTTCATTTCTCCCCCTTTTTACATCATCAAAAAGTTAGAGCATTTAGCATTTTAAAGCATACCAATATGATAATGATTTTGTAAATGATGTTTTGCACATTAAAATATGACAATTAATTTGTGCAATTTGTGTTCTCAGATTGAGATATGTATAATGATTAGAGCATATCAAATTAATGCATTCTCGAATAATAAGTAGTTTAGGGATAATACGAAAATGCTTTATAAATTAAAGGAGAGACAAAATGACAACAACTGATCATAAACAACAGACTTTCAATAAGAAGATTGACAACCCTAAAACTTCCTAAAGAAAATTTAGAAAGACATGGACTGACACCAATCAGGATGGAGCTTCTCAGCCATTCTATTTTGCATGTTGTGAACAACAACACCTTGAAGCTCAAGAATGTGAGAAATGACTCTGCTATAAGGCACATTGAAGTGTGTCTCCTCTTTTTAAAGAAGAACATTCTCTATCAGATGGTTGTACATGGATTGAGGCAGGTTGATTATGATCCTATAAACAAAGAAAAGAACACACAGTTGATCGTTCATGGATAACCATCTTTCTCCGCATACTCTAGGTCTCGGGTTGGTTACCATGATTCTATACCAGAGCTTCACAATTGGAGTCAGAGCAGAGGAATACACATTGCGTCCTACACTGCAGTAGATGGTAGGAATAATCCCACCATACTCAGTATCATGTATGCGACTCTCAGCAGTTTCTTCAATCTCTTCACAATATATAGCCTGAGTGATGATAGAGGGGTCGACCAAGATTGGAACACCAGATACCACAAAGAAAATGGAACTTTTCTCATTCCCGAAGTGAAGAATTCTAGCGTTGGCCCAGAATTCTTTAACAAGATCAGGATATATTGGTCCGTTGAGCATATCAAACTAGCCTTCCCAACCCTGAAATTGAATTCCTGAGAGAATTCTTGTATGGTGATTCTCTATTAATGAAGTTGAGTTCACTTTGTATTCCTTCAAGAGCTTGAGTCCAGAAGGTTCTCCTCTAATGTTTATTTAAGACATATTTGAGTGAGATGTAACTATCTTGAGCAGGTAAACACTCTTGGACCAACTAAGAATGAAAAGAAAAATGATAAATAACTTAAATAAGACCTTCTCCTTTTAAAGTGAGATTGGGAAGAAGAGTATGTACAGTAGATACCATTATTTCTTAGCACAATACCAGAGCAGAGAAAGAGACAAACTTAACTCTAAACTGGAAAGAAGTGTGATAGTCTCTATAAAGAGAGTATCAGACATAAAATTAATAAGGATATAAAAATAACCAACTATCAAGGGTTACACAACAAATACTAACACACACAAAAGGGTTTGAACAATGTTGCTTAATTTTCAAGAGATAAATCATTTTGTGTATGCCATTCATTATGTGTACTCAATTTTTCTGCTCATTCTCAAGAAAACTTATGTTCTCCATGTGAAATCTCATTATCACACAAGATTCGCAATTATGACTGATGTCACATCATGTGTGAATACAATCTAGAGAATCAATCAAAAGATTGTCTATTTGGAGAGACAATGTTCCTAATTATGAGATTTTCATTGAATAGAAAATCCACAATTAGATTATCACTAACATCTATTATGCTTTTGATTAGCATATCTTCTAACATGTAGAAGTATTCTACCAGGCATTCAAATAGGATAAAGAAATCATACCTTGAGGTTTGGAGATCTTCATATTGATTATTTATTTGAGTGCTTTCCATTCTGATTCTGATTCTGACTTCAGCATCTCCTTTGTAGAGCTTCTGATCAGCTTTTCTTCATCCAGGTTTTGAAGGATGTTTGCTCCTTCTGAATGATGACTCCAAGCATGATGATCAGAACTAGTCTTCGGATCATAACCGATCATAGAACTTCTAAAGGCATTCGTGCAGCGTCATTAGACATCAGAACATCCATTTTCTTATTAAGTTCTCTTGACAAGAAACTTGTTAGCAAAAGATCAATAATTCCTTTTGCTTAAACCTAAACTTTTAAGAAGTTAAGTGCTTGGGAGAATTGATTAACATCTTCAACATCTTCTGATTTTGTTTCCAAGAACAAATGTGAATCTTTGTTAGATACAAGTATCATCAAACTTAGACACAATTTGAGTGACAGTCTGGTTCTTCCAATACTGATCTAACTTATTTAGAGTTAGTTCAATAAAGATTGACAGCATATCTGCTTCTGAAAATAATGTATACTAATTTATTTATTCTGAACAACATCGGTGACTTCAATTCTTTTAGCTCATAACAAATGACTTTTTTCTTTGCATCTTATTCAACATCTTTGATTCCATAAATCATACACCATGAATTTATGAGAGGAATGCTGGATAACATTCTGATCAATTGCAGTTTGTTCAATTGAGGTGGAATCTTAATTTAACAGAACTTTAACTGTCAGTATTACTTCCATCAAGTTCTCAGAATACTTCTGTTGGATGGAGATTTCTACCAGGTCAAGAAAGTATATTTAGAAGCAACCCCATGAAATGACAAAGGAGAGCATTTAGACCTAGCCTAAGGAAAGGGGAACATAACAATGGGTCGACGGGCAAGCGAAGAAGTTCGGGTTGTAGAAGGAAGAGGTCGAAGCACTTCGACGCATCCCAAAGAAACCAGCAGGTAGAAGACCTTTCAACGATGCCATTCAGAAATTTTTGAAGAAAACTGCTCCTGTTAATGGGACAAGGTAGTGGGAAATTACCAAGAGAGTGGGATGACAGGTATCAAAGCCATATTTGTTGGAGAGTGAGGCAATTTATTTTGTATGTCTATATAAGTAGATTTCATTTTCATTATTCAAAGTCGCATTTCTTTACATTGTAAAAGGGACACACTCAAAGTATCGAGCGTAGGAGAAATAGGTTAACCTCATATGCAAAATGTATGATAGCGTCCAAACACTTATGTTTTTCATGTTATTTTAATTTCAAGTCAATTTAAATACTTGTGTTTGCCTTTATCTTCTTTTATCCTGCTTTTTTCTTTCTCTTTTACCTTTTCATTCAAGCATTCGCGAGAGTCTGCTAAAACACAAAACACCAAAAAATATACAAAAACCCCCGTATCATTCTTACATTACAAGAGTTTGCACTATAACTAATCGGATAGAGCAGTTCCGAGACTCTTTTGTCTGGTCCCCCGAGTAAACCTCTCGTAGAGGAGGCCAGAAAATTGTTCACGCGGAATCCACGTGCGAACAAATTGGCATGTCCGGTGGGACCCGTTGGGTTATGCACTTGCGCGGTGGTAGAATGGTAACGCCATGTTCGAACGAAGAATCGTCTTTGACAAGAAGTCCAGTTGTTACGAAAACAACTGAACGTGTTACGACAATAGTACCGACTGCTACCAATGGACCGACCACTGCTCTGATTCGACCTGAACCAATCAGGCCGAATATAGGTGGAACTTTAGGGCCACAAGGGCCCAGTTTTACCATGCCTTTCTCTAGAACCTTGGGCATGCCTCCCGAATTCATGCCAAGTTTCCACAACTCTGACTCGACATTTACGAATAGTTTGGCAGGAGCTTTCTCTCCTTACTAAGGGTTGGGCCTTTGACAAACCAATACGATCGAACGACTAGATATAATTTTTTATCCCATTCGATGCCAACGTTTACTCCAAACTATGTAGCCATCGTAAGACAACAGATGGACGAGAGTAATCATGAAATGATCCATATGTTAACTCAACAAATGGGAACCATTTTGAGACCTTTGATATAGGATTCGACACCGAGTTACCAATAGTTGGCAACTCAAATGACTCTAATAAGGGATTTTTTAGGGACACCAACTGCCCCACGACGTCGAACCCCACCTCCTCATCTTGAGACATCGGTCTGAAAGGAAGAGGTTGAATAAATACCCAGGGTAGCCCAAAGGCCTCCCCATGATGTTACGTCGACATCAATAACCAAAAGATGTGATGGGACAAGTCCGTCAGGATGCCATGGTCAGAGACCGAACCTTGAAACTATAGTAGAGAGGATTATGGTTCTAAATGGAGCCAACCCAGGCCTTCGACGACCAACCTACACATCCTCATTACCTAATTATGTGATACAAATTGAACTTCCCAGGGGATGTAAAGTCCCAAAGTTCACCAAATTTTTCGGTGAGACCGAAGAGTCCACAGTCGAACATGTGGCACGTTACCACAAATAATGAGGATTTGAAAATGAAATATTTCCCTAGTTCCCTCACCGAAAATGCGTTTACTTGGTTTACAATGCTTCCTCCTCAGTCCATCCATACATGGACTCAACTCAAAACATTGTTCCACAAACAATTTTATATGGGACAATCCAAGATTAGCTTAAAGGAATTGGCTAATGTAAAACGAAAGACGAGTGAGTCAGTCGAACAATATCTAAAAAGGTTCAGACTTATGAAAGTTAGATGCTTTACTCAGGTCCCTGAACATGAGTTAGTCAAAATGACCACAGGAAAATTCGAATATTCAATCAGAAAGAAATTGAATACTCAATATCTTAGGGATATGGCCCAATTGGCTGATATAGTTCGACAAGTTGAAAGCCTGAAAAACTGAGAAGTCTAAGGTTGGTCGATTTCATAAGAAAGTTACGTATCTAGCAACATACGAGTTCTCTTCCGATGACGGGGAACTCATCGACGAAAGTGAAGTTTACGTGGCTGAACTTAAGCTCGGACCTCCCTAGCGGTGTAAGGTACTGAAACCATCAAGCGAAAAAGACCCAGTCGAAACAGGGAAATTTGAAAAAATATGTCACTAAGACATAAACCTTTGATATATCTAAATGTGATGAATTTTCGATTTGCTAGTAAAAGATGGTCAAATTGTTGTTCCACCTGGTTTGAAAGATCCCCTTTTAGATCAAAAGAAAAAGAGGGGATTTGGAAAATTTCATAATATTTTTGGTCATAAAACGTCTCAATGTGTTCTTTTTAGGGATTTGGTACACAAAGCTTTTAAGGATGACATGCTTCAATTTGGTGAGAAGCCGAAGATATAGGTCGACACCGACCCTCTGAAAGTCGAAGAGGCATTATACTTTGAGCTGAATGATTATATGATGGTGGAAGCTACTAAGGGTTTCCCCAACACACCCCATGTCAAAAACATGGCATGCATGATGGTCGAAACTACTAAAGGCGACGACAAGAACACTGAGCAAGGATTGGAACCATTCTACCCTAGGGATGGCGAAGGTTTAAATGAATTCTAAGAGAAATGCCAAGTGGGCGGATCAATGGAGATTCTATGCTCAATATGCAATGTTGTGTTTGACGAGAAGGCAACTAAAAATATGAAGCTGGCAAAAAGAAAGCTTTAGCCATTGAGGGGCCTCTTACCCTAAGGTTCGTGTTCGACCATATAGGTAAGCCTCGTCGAAATTAAGAATTCCAAAGATAGGTCAAGTCCGCCAGACCTAGGACTTTTGTGTCGCCATCTGATACCCCACGTGAGAAGTGGGTCGAACTAATCAATCATAAGGGTAGCAAAAGACCGAAATGGACGATGTTGGGCTTAGAAAAAGAGGCTGGGAAGAAAGAAGAACCTAGTGGTTACATGGTTTCTCCCAATTACAAAGGGAAAAACCCTATGACAAAGACTCAGTGGAGGCACCACCAAAGAAATAAGAAGGCTGGAAAAGTGGCCTCGGCATCTCAACCAAGGCAATGGGAAGCCCCTAGACCAAAGGAACAACACCCAAAAGCAAGGTGGGTCAAAAAAGTAAAGATTATGATGAACCAGACTCTGATTGTTGTAACCTATGAAGGGAAAGAGGTAATATCCAAACAAAATGCAGAATGCACTCCTGCTGTCGAAAAGGGGAAAGAACCTGAATACACCCCCCAGTCTGACGAAGAAGAGCCTACATATTCACCTCAGTCTGACGAAGAATATACTTCGTCACCAGAAGATGAATTTGAAGAAGACATGTATGATGATACCAACGACGATACATATGGAGAAGACTTCGTCGTGAACTGTGGCATCATATTTGTGTTGCTATCCGAATATGACATTGTCTCAGAAATGTCAGAAGCAGAGGAAGATTTTGTGGTAAATGAGTTCCTTGAAGATAAGCCCTTATGCTACCACGTCATGAATGATGGGGTAGTCGAGGAAAAGAGAGTGGTGTTTGAGAAACCTAGTTCTGACATGATGTATCATCTGAAGTCTCTCTTCATAAAGGAAAATGCTGACAAAATGACAGTCAACAAAGTGTTTGTAGATGGTGGGGCAACTGTGAACTTAATTCCCTACGTTATATTCAAGAAAATCGAAAAGACCTATGAAGACCTTCGACAACACAACATGTTTTGTCCAACTACAAGGGAAATATCAACAATATTTTGGGAGTAATCCAAGTCGACATGGCTGTAGGAAAAACCACATGGTCAACATTATTTATGGTGATTAACTCCAAAGCCAACTTCAACCTATTATTAGGTAGGGAGTCGATTCATGGCATAGGGGCGGTGCCTTCTACCCTACATTAAAGACTCAGTATCTTGAGAAAAGATGGTTTCGTTGAGAACATCGAAGCTGACCAAAGCTATTATAAGGTCGATGAAACCAAAGGATCAAAGAGGTCATTCGATCGACACTTAGCAAACGTTGCTCCTTGTGATAATGGATCAGGCTCCTACACCTCAGTCGAAACTGGTTGCATGTTAAACTTGGATCCATACCATGGTTTTGTCTAGGAAGATGCGGGCATACCAGGGGAGTCAAGTGAACTACCACCTGCAGGGTGGTCTGAGGTTGACGAAAATGACCTATGAGTTAGAAAGTATGACTCGAATTTCGGCATACTTGGTTGAAAACAAAAAAAAAATGGCAATTGAAACTAGGAAACGCCAAATCTTAACTCACAAAGCCATATCATGTGGCCAATTAGGCCAAAAAACAACTTCGAAATGTTGGAGGCTCGATTGTATTTATGACAACGGGCCTTTGGGGTTCGAAAAGGACCCAGCAAATGAGCCACAAAAAAATGCAGGCTCAAGACCCACTCGAAGAGATTGACTTAGGAGATAGGACCATAAAGAGACACATGTACATAAGTACGAAAGTATTGTAAAAAATCAAGGCTAAACTGGTCGAAGTATTGAAAGAATATAGAGATTGCTTCGCCTGGGATTATGGAGAAACACTTGGTCTGAGTCAAAACATGGTGGAACATCGTCTACCCATACATCCACGCAAAAAGCCAATCTAGCAACAACCTCGTCGGTTTGCCCTTAAGGTGACTGAAAAGATCAAACAAGAGGTTGGAAGGTTGCTTAAAAGTCGGTTCATCAGAACTACAAGGTATGTCAAATGGCTCGCTAATATAGTTCATGTGATTAAGAAAACATAACACTTCATGTTTGCATTGATTTTAGAGATCTCAATAATGCGACACCCAAAGATGAATATGCGATGCCTGTGGCGGAGATGCTCGTAAACTCAGCTGCAGGTTTTGAGTATTTGAGTATGCTCGACGGATACTCTAGGTATAATCAAATCCTCATAGCAGAGGATGATGTTCCTAAAATGGTGTTTCGATGCCCAGTGTAAACACCCCAAATTTGCCCTCACCCATTAACCATGGCTTGTGATCTTTCTCATATGCATAAACACAATCATATCATCTCACATCTCATTTTTGAGTCACTGCATTGGTTCTAAGTCATCTACATCTAGGGTTTGTGATCTGAGCAATCTCAGGGCTTCTTGAGCCACTCCAAAGGCAACCAACCACTTCAAAGGGATCCATATGTGTTCAAGCATCATATTACATCCTCACAAAGCCAAGAATTCAAAAGAATCACAAGAACTAGGGTTTGAGTGGATGCAGAGCCAAGTTTGACTGCACAGTTGACCTAAAATTAGGGTTTTGGTTTCAGAGGCCACAACCCCAAATTTTTTGGTCATTTTTGTTTCCATTGGTCTCTATATGGTATAGGGAGTATGCATATCAATTTTCATGAAGAAATTCCAAGGGGAAGTCATCTGATCAAGAGTTGACTTTCTGGACAAGTCAGTGCAAAATCAGGGCATCTGAGGTCCCCAATGACCCAACCAATGGGTGGTCTTCATCATTTTGAGTGTATATGACCTTTATTTGATCATGGAAGAAGGTTGAAGTTCATAAAAATCAAGAATTTAGGGTTTTTGCAAATGTTGACTTTTTGGGCATAGTTGACTTTTCAAGAATGCCTCATTTTAGGTCATTTTTCAAGCCTTGATTCTTGATCCAAAAATGCTTCAAATGGAAAAACTTTGGTCATGAAAGTTGTAGATCTCATCTTTCCCTTTTCAAAAAGTACAAGAACATGATCAAACTCTTCTTGGATCAAAAGTTATGGCATGGCAAAGTTGGCTAAAATCATTGATTTTCAAGGCATGCTCCAAATGGAAATTTTGCAAAGTCATGAACCAAAGCCCAATGTGACTTCTAATTCACTCCAAACCAGTATGCAAACATTCTCTAAGTCACAAAATTCAGAATGAACCAAGAATGCCCATGGTTTTATGGTTGGTTGGACAAAGGAATCACATGTGAACCAAAAAGTCACAACTTGCAAAATCTTCATGATCACTTCCTACAACTTGCTGCATTGGTTACTACACTAAGCTAGCCTCTCACCACACCATGCTGCACCAGAACCAGCCTTGTACTAGCCTAGAAGCTGCCCATACTTTCTCTTATAAAGAAGTTGACATTTTGCAAAAGGTGACTTACCTATCATAGCAGGCCATGTCACATCATCCAGCCAATCAGATTTGTTTATACTTTCCATTTGCAAGCTAGGCATAACACTAAGCAAGGCTGAAACCATTCACACACACACATTCACAAAATCACCTCATCTTGCATAAGCTTTCGAATCTGCCTACACAGCTTGCAAACACAAAAACCATCTTCACCATTCAACTCACCATACTTCATAGACCTAAAACCACCAAAGCTCCAGCCTGAAACAAGCCTGACCTGAGCTTCACCATTCCTCACCTTCCAAACCAGAACTCATCGAATCCCTTCATCCAGCCATCAAACACCTCATCTTTCTTCACCAACAAGTCAAGCATACCACAAGGAGTCAAAACCACCCCTCACAATGGCCTGAAGCTGCCTATTTCACCATAGCCATTTCCAACTGAGCTGAAGCAGAAACTGGTCAAACTCATTATCCAGCCATCATAAACTCTTCTTGAGCATTCAAACATCATCTGGGGATCAAGTGGAGTGGTTTGCACTGAAGGAGGTGGCCAGAAAGTCATCAAGTTGAAAGCTTCGAATCTCAGGTAGCTTGAAAAATATTTTTCCAGAAATCATTTTTCATGTTATAAACTTGTTCTATGTGCTTCACTGATCATCCTGATGTCATTGGTTTCGAAAATGGCTTTGAAATGAGCATTTAATTTCTCTCTGAAACCTGCGTGCCCTAGTTTTCATTTTCTTCGATTCAGCTTAGTTAGGGAAAAGAAATTTGTTTTGAGAGAGGGGTTTGATTCGTGAGGGGTTGGAGAACATTTCCCATTTTTTAGTTTTCATTTTTGATACGATTTGAGGGAGTTTGGAGATTTCCAGGTGAGATGCTAGCCGGAGAAGACGACCGGAAGTCTTCTCCGGCCGCCTGAGTGATTAGCCCTAATCTCAGGTCATTAATGCCAGTTTGAATGAGGAGCGTTGGATGCGTTGAAATGTTTGACTTGCCGCGCGTGTAAACGGTCCAGATTTGTCATTAAGCCCTAATCTTCATTATTCATTTAATTAATTGGGTTTAAGCCAGTTTAAACGTGGGCCACAGGATCTGGCGCGTAGTCAATGACCCCCAGCCCAGTTTGTATCTCATCCGTCCATTCCTTTGACTTTCATTTTTATTTATTTTTATTCCCTTTTATTTTCAATTAACTTGCATAATTTATTAAAAATAGTTAAAAATTCCTAAAAATTATGAAACTTTTTCCTAAAAGTTTTATTAATTTTTATGACACAAAAATATTTTTATTTTATTTTTTATCATTAAAAAAGTATTTTTAAATATTTAAAAGATTATTTTTAATTGATTAATGGGAATTAATTAATTAAAAATACTTTTAGGTATTTAAAAATTACAAAAAAATTCATGAAATGTTCTAAGGCATTTAGAAACATTGTCCAACCTTCAAACCAAATTTCTTTTTTGATCTTGATGCATTTTAAGAATTTTTCATGGAATTAAATCATTTTTTATGCATTATTTTGATCATGGGTTCAAAAATTCATTTCTGCCTATCTAGGAAGAGTTGGACATTGGTTCTTCTTGCATTGTTTTATGTTTAGCATGTAGTTTCTAGGATAAAATGGCCATGATTTGATCTTGCATTTTCCAATTGTTTGGCATTTCTTTTGTTAAGAACCCTAAAAAACCCTAATAACTTAGAAAAATCATAGCTTGAGATTGGTTAAGAGTTGAGACCTCCCCTTTGGACCTTGGTTTAGTATAGGTTTAGGGTTTCTTAGGGTGGCATTTTCCATTTTTTATCTTAGGGTTTGCTTCTGTTTTGGGTTTTTGGTTTGATGTTTGATCCATGAACCCTAATTTGGGCTTTCATTTGCATCCTTCTTGCATTCTCTTGCATAACATGACTTGTCTTTGCATTTTATGCATGCTTGTGTTTCATTTGACATCATAAGACATGTAGGAAGCATGTTTGATCATTGCATCACATATTTTCCATGTCATGTACCTTGTATGCTTCATAACTTTTCATGTTCATTCATGCTCCTTAGCTTGCATCATTTGCATCCATGATCTTGTATGAACATCTCCATGTCTTGCCTTATGTTTGCAGCACCTCGTAGCATCATTCTCATCATCAACATGCTTCTGGTTTTGTTTAGCATCATACCATTTCATCCCATCTTGCATTACATTGCATTTTTTTCTAACATTTCAGGTGGTAAGTAAACTTGGGAAGTGAAGTTGCCTTCACTTCTCATAACTTTTCTCTTCATCTCTCTTGCATCCATTGCTGCATTCCTATTTGTGTTTGAGTTTGAGCTTGCTCATTCTTGTTCCCCCCACTTTCTTTCTTCAAGTGACTTGACTTCTTGAATGAAGCAAGTCACTTTGCTTCTCTTAATCTTGTTCATCTGCTTCCTGGTGGCCATTGAAGATTGTTCTTGAAAACCTCACAAACCTTAGGAACAACCAAGCATGACAATGATTAGGGTTTTGATTAGTCTCCCCTCTTAGTCTTACCTTTGTGTCTCTTTGAGTCTTCTCTTCTCATCTCATAATCAGAGACTAAACCCTAAAGGCTTTAAGGCTTTGTGATTAAGCTTATGCCTGCATCCTTCTCTTAGGATGGAGTGTATAACTTTAATCCTAAGTGTTAAACCCTTAATGTGTTTAAATCCTCTAATTAATTCACATAATAATCATCAAGACTTCACACTTGTAACTTGGGCCTTGCATTAGGGTTCTAATTCTTCCTTAATTGGTTAAGAAGGACTAACCCTAGTGTTAATGGACAAGTCCCCCTCAAGTTGTCTTACAAATCATAAAATTCACTTCATCATCACAACCATTGAATAAAATCCACTTAACCAAAGGCTTGTTTTGTCATGAGTTTAATCCCTAATCATGGATTAAGTTGAGGAGCTTTCCTCAGCTTAAACATTCTCATCTATTATCCTTCTATTAGGATGGTGTAATGAGTCTGTTTAATCCCTGATTATGGCTTAATCTCATTACTCAACACTAAACAAAAACATCTAAATAATCACAAGTAGGTTAATGATCTTAATCCTACATCAAAGGTGATTAAGTGTGAGAATCTGACTTCACACTTAAGGTATTCTAATTACCCCTAATCAGAGGGAGGATGTGATGAGTTTACAAACCCATTGGTTTAGGTTTAAGCTCATTAACTTATGACAAACTTTCAAAAACAATAAAAGACTGAAAACACAAAAAAACAAACAATAATCGTCTCCTCCGGGATTCTTTTCTCACCTCATTCACTCATAAACGAGAACTTGCTTCTTCCGTCTAATGCAAGACAGTTTGCACCTGAGCCAGACAGGTCATACACTTGAGCATAGACAAGTAAGCAGTTCACAAGTCAATTCATCTTTCAGTCTCTTTGGGTCGAACTACGGTGTTCTGACTTCCTCATTGCACGAGAGGATACGTAGGCATAACTTAACAGTTATCGAACAAAAGTCTCTGTATATTCCCCCTCTTTCTAGCTTCATTCTTTAGCCTCATGATCTTGAGCATTTCACCCTGTTCTTACACTGACACTTTCATACTTCACATCACTTATACACTTTACACTGACACCTGTACATCTTTTCCAGCTATTTTATACACAGATTGCACTGACACTACCCCTTTAAAACACAAATCTTTCAAGCGTGGATCCCGTCGAGTACGACGGACAATCTGGGTGCTAATACCTTCCCAGGTTGTAACCAACCCCCTTTCCCAGTCTCTCTGGTTTGCAACCGTCTTATCCATCTCTTTCTAGGTCTATGCAGCATTACCTTTCCTCCGGGATAAAAATGCCTAGCTGGCGACTCTATTCATCTCCAGTGAGTTCACTGCTGTGTGTTCTCATTGTCCCTCTCGCCGACCGTTCGCGTCTGTACCTTCATCTGACCCTGTTTCATTTGTCGGGAGCGACAGCTTGGCGACTCTGCTGGGGAACCTTATACTGTAACCAGGGCTTCTGGTTCTTTTTGTGGGTTCCTCCTAGCGCTTGTTTGATTTGTGTTTGCTGGGATGTTATGTGCTTATTTGTGCTTGTATTTATTTTGCTTTATGTACAGTTGTTTATTGCTTTCTTTATAGCTTTGCATTATACCATATTGTCATACTGTACTGCTGGCTGGATCTGGTTTTTCTTTGATGGGTGTGGTTCTATTGAGAGTTAAGGTCCTATACCTGGGACCTGAGTGACACCTAGGCTAGAGTGAATCATATTCTTTCCCATTCCATTTCGGTCTGGTGCGGGAATATGAAACACGGTTCAGATGTGGGTTTCTTCTTGAGAACTCTGTGTTGCAGATTTCCTGCAATGCTAGGGCTATCTGGGAAGCCTGCTAAGTCTGGATGACCTTTAGTATTGACCTCCAGAAACTGAGGTGAATTAGAGGAGGAACTTTTATGGTTATTGTAAACACTGTACCTCCGGGTTGGAAGTGTTTACACTTCTCGTAACTGATCCAAGTCTGAGGATCCTTGTTCTAGAACACCACCTGTGAGGGGGTCGGGATGTTTACAGGTTTGCAGGTACCTTGACCTCAGAATACCCTGTTACTTTGATTTTGTTAAGAGTACTCCATGTTGGACAGTTCTTGTGATTCTAAACCCTGGACTTGTGGCTCTTTATTTGAGTCCCCCACCTTGGTTACTGGATTTATAGACCCCAACTGGAATTCTTGAACACATTTGGACCTATATCAGAGTTTTGATCAGATCCAGCTCAGTCACAGACCCTTGCATTTCATTTGCGTACATACTCATTGCATCATATTGACATTTGCTTATTTGTGTTTCAGGGTATCCATCTTCATTTGGTTTTGGTTTTGACCCCATCTTCAGTTTTGACCTATCTTCACCAGCACCTGCTTCAGTTATCAGCACTTGCTTCAGTTATCACCAGCATCAGCCAACCAGTGGCTCATCACTTCAGCATTGTCATCAGCACCAGTCTCTACTCAGTCTTCAACATCATGGCTCCTAAAAAGAGCAATGTCACCTATCACTTCTTCCAGCCAGAGTTATCAGACATCAGGAGGATTCAAACCCTGATCACTCCAGATCACATACCTTTGTTCAGGGAGAGTTATGGAGATATACTGGACATGGTTATGGATCTGGACCCCTCACAGAGGAGCCTCATCCACACCTGCATTCAGTTTTATGATCCTCCGCTGAGATGTTTTACTTTTCAAGACTTTCAGTTGGGCCCCTTATTGGAAGAGTACTCCTCATTAGTTGGTATGCCTATTAGGAGAGAAATTCCTTTCAACCCTGAGATGGTCTTTCCTGCTAATGGAGAAGTAGCAAAGGCTTTGCATCTGGAACCTGTTTTGGTTGAGCAGCATATGACCTCTAAAGCTGGGATCCCTGGCTTTCATCTGGACTTCTTAATCTCTCAAGCTATCCTGAAAGCTTCTCTAGGAGAGTGGAAAGCTGTTTGTGCTTTACTGGCCTTGAGTATATATGGGATTGTATTGTTTGCGGATGAGCCTCGATTCATTAGCAAGAATGCAATCCATTTGTTCATCCTGAAGAACCCAGTGCCAACTTTATTGGGGGATCTTTATTATTCAGTGCATCAGAGGAATGAAAAGCAGAGGGGGAGGTTAGTGAGGTTTTGTGCTCCATTGTTTCACACTTGGCTTCTCAGGCATCTACCCAGGACAGATGCATTCCTAAACCCTCATCAGCAGAGCAACTGGGCTAAGAGACTCACTGTTCTAACTTCAGCAGATATCAGATGGTTCACTCAAAGCACCAAAGGCAGGGATATCATCACCAGCTGTGGACATTTTCCTAATGTGCCTTTGATAGGAGTTAAGGGCAGTATTAATTACAATCCTCTGCTGTTCAGAAGGCAACTGGGCTATGCACTGGTCCATACTCCTAGGGCACAGGACTTGGTGGAGACTCTCTATTGTGAGAACAAGATTAGTTTGGCTGTTGTTAGGCAGGCTGCCTGGGCCTGGGATAATGTTCAAACCAAGGGAGTCACCATTCTGGGGAAGTGTAATAATGTGGCATCAGCACAATATTATGAGTGGTCCCGTGCTAGGGCCCAATTCTCTGGAATGCCCTTTACCATAGAAGACATGCCTGAGTCATCTTCAGCACCACCCCCTGCCACCATCAGTTTGGAAGAGTTTGAGAGCTTGAAGGAAAGAAATGAGAAGTTAACCCAGGCTTTGCAGAAGACCCTCCGGGAAAGGAGTGAAGGCATGAGGGAGATTGAGAGATTGGAGAAGTTGAGAGTGGAGCATTTGACTAAGATTGAAAAGTCTGGGGATTATATCAAAAAGTCTAAAGCTGGTGAACAAATTCTGAAGAATGCTTGCAAAGAAGCCCAATTCCAGAGAGCAAGGACAGACTTGTACTTGAAGGAGAGTCAAGCCCGGTGGGTCAGGATTACCGAGGCTCGTGCCCTGGAAGACAAGAGAGTTCAAGACAAGATGGGACAACTGGAAGCTAGTGCAAAAGGACAGCAAGAAGCCCTGGCAGCAGCCCAGAGGGAAATATCAGAATTGAAGATCAAAGCAGGGGTGAAGAGGTCCAAGGACCAAACTCAGCATAAGAAGCTAGCAGCAGCTATTACAACCCGGAACCTCCTTATCCGGAATCTCACGGAGCGGCCGGCTGATCCTGTGACCGAAGCACTTCTCAAGGAAGTTCGTGAGGATGAGTTTAGCCTTGGTGTTTGACCATTTGCTTGTTGTTGTTTCTATTTCATGTACTTTTACTTTTTGTAATGTATTTTGACCCCTTAGGGGGCTTATGTTGTAAAACGAACAAGTTGTATTATTTCACCTTATGTAATATATTCATGTTAGTTTACTTCGGAAGCAACATTCAACAGCATCTCCAAAGGTCTGGAAGGGTCAAAACTGAATGCCGAACCGGATACCTTGAGAACAAATAAGCATAACTGCATGGCATGCTAACCCTTTGTTTGTTTTGTAGGTTTTGTTTTATTGCTGCTAACCTCTGTTGTGATGTTCAGGAACTATTGCTAGGCGCCGGGTATTTCCCCTCAACCGTCCGCACCGTTATCCAACCCGAAACAACCTTCCGGGAATTCAAATGGATCAGATGCAGCAGGACCTTACGGAGGTCAGAAACCAGATGGCCAACGAAAGGTTGGAGATGAGAACTCAGATAACACAGTTCATGGAAGTGATGAACAATTTAGCTCAAAGCCAGGAGAGGCTCAGAGCTTTGGTAGAAGGGAGGAATCAAGAGGAACCCCATGTGGGAACTGCTGGCACAAGTAACAACGAGAGGGTCCAACCTCATGTCAATCCCCCAGTTTTTGGACCCCATCTCCATCCAGAGGCCAACATCCCTGTCAATATACAAGGGACTGCCACAGCAGGAAGGGTACTACAGGAAGACCCTCAAGAAGACCAGTTCACAGTAATGGGTGCTGGGGAAGAAGCTTATGATAGAAGATTGGATGAAATAGCTGAGAAGTTGAGGTCCTTAGAATCTCAAAACTCTTTGGGCTTCGACGTTATGGACATGGGTTTGGTAGACGGGGTCAGGATCCCCCATAAGTTCAAGCCTCCTTGTTTCGAAAAGTATAATGGGACTTCATGCCCCCGGACTCACTTACAGTCATTTCTGGGAAGGCTGAAGGCCTATACAATGGATGAAAAGCTTTGGATGTTCTATTTCGAAGACAGCTTAACAGGAGCATCGAGGGAGTGGTACTCTCACTTGACAAGAGCAACTATTAGATGCTGGAAGGACCTGGCAGAGGCCTTCATCAGACAGTATCAGTATAATCTAGACATGGCACCCAACAGGACCCTCCTAATGGGAATGTCACAGTCTTCAAGGGAGAGTTTCCGAGAATATGCCCAAAGATGGAGGCAACTGGCTGCTGCTGTTCAACCCCCTATGTCTGAACGGGAAATGGCAGATATGTTCATGAACACCCTTCAGGGAACCTATATTGACAGGTTGGCGGCTTTCTCTTCCACTAGCTTTGCAGATGTTGTCATAGCCGGGGAGAGAATTGAAAGCTTGTTAAAAATGGGAAAAATCTCAGACAACGGTGCAAGCTCGTCCAGTAGTACACGAAAGCCTTTTGCAGGCCCGAGAAGAACTGGCGAGACCAATGCCATCCACACCAACAGGGGTAGGCCCCAATATGTTCAAAGGTCAATAGCAGCAGTCACTATCCCTGCTCCAGCTCATCCACAGCCAGTCTATCAACCTCCTCAGCAAAACTATCAACAACAGCCTCAGTATCATCAGCAAAATCAGTATCCTCCAAGAAATTACAACAACAGCAACACCAACAACAACAGTCAACAGAGGCCATTTCAGCAGAGGCCTTCTCAAGCTAACAGAGTGATCGATCCGATCCCGATGCCATATGCTACTTTGCTGCCACAGCTTCTGAAACTCAACCTGGTTGAGCTAAGAACGTTGGCACCTCCGGATCCCAACAGTCTACCAAGGAATTATGACCCCAATGCTAGGTGTGCTTTTCATTCAAACGCACCTGGCCACAGTACAGAAAAATGCAGGGCTCTGCATATGAAGGTACAAGACCTGGTAGACTCCAAGGCTCTGAATTTCGCACCACCACCCAATGTCAACAAAAATCCCATGCCAAACCATGGTGGTCCCCGAATTAACGCTATTGAAGAAGACAAACCGTCTTATTTAATAACCAGTGTGGGACAGATCAGGACACCATTGGTAGAAATTAAGGCTCAGCTCTTGGAATGCAACATGTTCCCGGGGTGCGAGTTGGGTTGTGCTTACTGCAATATCTCTGTAAATGGGTGCGATAATTTGAGGAATGGCATAGATGGCCTCATTCAGAGTGGCCAGCTTCAGATCACCACATCATTTCCAACAAACCCAGCAATCTCATCAACAACGGTTTCAGAACCTCCTACAACTGCAGCAACCATTGTTCCTGACAATTCTTCGGTTTCATCAACAAGCACTTCATCCATCATCTCAACCGATCAGTTCACAACAAATCTTCCTGCTACAACGTCAGCTTCACTCCATTTTGAACCTCCTACAACAACAACATCATTTCTTCCGACAATATCTCCTACAACACCAGCAACAAATCATGAAGATGTCTCTACTGTCACAATATTCTATGATCCGGAAAACAACTCTGCCTACCATTCAGAAGGTGCTGCTCCCACCAGAGCACCGGTTACAATCTTTTATGATCCACAAACAATTACAGTCTCTTCAGCAGCAGCAATCAGTCCAGTCACTGTCACGGTGCCTGGACCAGTACCATATGAAAGCAATAGGGCCATCCCTTGGCACTATGGCTCTGACGTGTACTGCGAAGGAAAAAGAATCACTCTTGAAACAGCAACACCTGCACCACAAGTAGATAATGTGGGGGGAAGCGGAGGCTTCACTCGAAGCGGACGTCTCTTTGCTCCACCAATTCAAAGACCGACTGCCGAAGCAGAAGCTGCTGCCAAGGCAAAAGGAAAGAGCCCGGTGCAGGAAGATCAAGCTGTTAAAGAAGCCTTGAAGACGCCGTTCGATCAAGAAGTTGATGAGTTTATGAGAATCATCAAAAAGAGTGATTACAAAATTGTGGATCAACTTCACCAGACGCCATCCAAAATCTCTATCCTCTCACTGCTTATGTGCTCCGAAGCCCATCGGAATGCACTACTCAAAGTCTTGCACGCGGATTACGTGCCTGAAGAGATTACTGTCAACCAGTTGGAGACCGTGGTTGGAAATGTTACTGCTAGCAATGGGCTAGGGTTCACCAATACTGACTTGACAGCGGATGGCCGCAACCACAAAAAAGCCTTGCACATAACCATGGAGTGCAAAGGAGCTGTCCTTTCTCATGTGCTGGTAGACACAGGTTCATCCCTGAATGTCTTACCAAAGAAGGCTCTGGTGAAGTTAGAATATGATGGTTTGGCATTGAGACCCAGCAACCTGGTAGTAAGAGCCTTTGATGGTTCTAAGAGATCGGTTCTGGGAGAGATTGAGCTACCTGTGACAATTGGCCCACAGACCTTTAAAACTATCTTTTACGTGATGGACATTCAGCCCGCCTACAGCTGTTTGTTGGGTAGACCCTGGATCCACGCCGCTGGCGCAATAACGTCTACCCTTCACCAAAAGTTAAAATATGAGTGGGAAGGCCAAGTTGTCACAATCTGTGGAGAGGAGGACATTTTTGTCAGCCACCTGGCAACCTATAAGTACATTGAAATGGATGGAGAGATCCATGAAACAATGAGCCAGGGGTTTGAAGCTTTGAATGTGAATGAAGCATCTGCTGTATCTGGTACTCCGATGTCATCTTACCAACAAGCCCGGAAGGTTGTTGAGGAAGGAACTGCCCTGGGCTGGGGCAAAGTTTTAGCTGTGGAGGAGAAGAAAGACAAATTTGGGTTGGGTTACAGACCAACTCAACATCAAGCAAAGGCTGCTGGAGAGCCTGGTTTTGTCAGTGGGGGGATGCTTACCCCCGATGCTATCAACTGTCTGGAAGACGGGCTGGAAGAGGAGCGTAACCTGGAAAGCTGGATTCGTCCAAAGATCCCGGGGAGCAGTGTCTCGAACTGGTCTTCCCAGGAAATTATAAGAGTTACTCGATCAGAGTAATTATTATTTCCTGTATTTTATAAGCATGCATCAAAGTCTTGCATCTTGCCCAAGATGACAAGACTCATTTTGTAATCGGGCCATCTGTACTTTTTGTGCAAACAAGATCAATTAATGAAATATCAGACATCTTTTTGCAAACGCGTCTTTTTCTTTTCGTTCACTGTTTTTCCATTTTTTCTTTTTTGTACAAAAAAAATAAATGGCAGTGTTTTCAAAATGACAACTTCATTTCACTTTTCTAAATAAGACTAAAATCAAATCACTAAAATGAACAACTTAACCCTTGCAGAGAGTGCCTTCCTGACAGCACCGACAACAGCACGGCTATGACTTCGTATGACTTTGACAATCCAATCAATCAAGCTGATGAAGGGGTTGAAGAAGAATATGAGCTTCCTGAAGAGCTAGCCAGGTTGTTAAGACAAGAGGAAAAGGTTGTTACCCCTCACCAGGAGGAGGTTGAAGTGATTAATCTTGGTACAGAGGAAGACGCGAAAGAGGTTAAAATCGGGGCCTGCCTGCAAGACTCAGTGAAGAGACAACTGATAGACCTGCTTCAAGAGTATGTAGATGTGTTTGCTTGGTCGTACCAAGACATGCCAAGGTTGGATACCGATATTGTGGTGCACAAGCTGCCTCTAAGAGAAGAATGCCCACCGGTCAAACAGAAACTGCGCCGAACTCGTCCCGACATGGCTATGAAAATCAAGGAGGAGGTACAAAAGCAATGGGACGCCGGGTTCCTTGCTGTAACTAGCTATCCGCCGTGGGTTGCTAACATAGTACCTGTGCCTAAGAAAGACGGAAAAGTAAGAATGTGTGTTGACTACCGGGATCTGAACAGAGCCAGCCCGAAAGATGATTTCCCTCTACCTCACATTGATGTATTGGTTGATAACACGGCTCAGTTCTCGGTATTCTCCTTCATGGATGGATTTTCAGGATACAACCAGATTAAAATGTCACCTGAAGACATGGAGAAGACAACATTCATCACACCTTGGGGCACGTTCTGTTACAAAGTGATGCCATTCGGGCTCAAGAATGCCGGTGCAACGTATCAACGGGCTATGGTAACATTATTCCACGATATGATCCACAAAGAAATAGAATGTTATGTGGATGATATGATTGCCAAGTCCCTTACTGAAGAAGATCATCTGGTGAATCTACTCAAGTTGTTCAAGCGTCTGAGAAAGTACCAACTGAAGTTGAACCCCAACAAATGCACATTTGGGGTGCGATCCGGTAAGCTGCTGGGCTTTATTGTAAGCGAGAAAGGGATTGAAGTGGACCCTGATAAAGTCAAAGCTATTCAAGAGATGCCTGCACCGAATACTGAGAAAGAAGTTCGAGGGTTCTTAGGTCGGTTGAACTACATTTCACGGTTCATATCTCACCTCACAGCAACCTGCGAACCCTTGTTCAAGCTGTTAAGAAAAGAACAGACGGTCAGGTGGAATGAAGATTGCCAGAAGGCTTTTGACAAGATCAAGGAGTATCTGCAGGAACCTCCAATCCTTATGCCGCCAGTCGAAGGAAGACCTCTGATTATGTACTTGACAGTATTAGAAGAGTCGATGGGGTGTGTGCTGGGCCAGCATGACGAGTCTGGTCGAAAAGAGTATGCAATATACTACCTAAGCAAAAAGTTTACCGACTGTGAACAACGTTATTCACTGCTCGAGAAAACTTGTTGTGCTTTAGCGTGGGCTGCTCGCCGACTGAGACAGTATATGTTGACCCACACTACTTTATTGATCTCGAAGATGGACCCAGTCAAGTACATATTTGAGAAGCCAGCGCTTACCGGACGGGTTGCAAGATGGCAAATGATCCTTACAGAGTATGACATCCAATACACATCTCAGAAAGCCATCAAAGGCAGTGTATTGTCTGAATATCTTGCTGAGCAACCCATCGATGATTACCAGCCTATGAGGTTTGACTTCCCTGATGAAGACATCATGTTCATTAAATCAAAAGATCATGAAGAGCCTATTCACACTGAAGGGCCTGACCCGGAGGAAGAATGGACTATGATGTTTGATGGGGCTGTTAACATGAATGGTCGTGGTGTTGGTGCAGTACTCATTACACCTAAAGGAGTTCACATGCCTTTCTCGGCAAAACTCACTTTCAACTGCACTAACAACGAAGCTGAATACGAAGCTTGCATTATGGGTCTTGAGGAAGCCATTGACCTCAGGATCAAGACATTGACCGTATTCGGAGATTCAGCTTTGGTAATCAATCAGACCAACGAAAAATGGTATACACACCAGGATCATCTGATACCTTACAGGGATTATACAAGAAGGTTATTGACTTTCTTCACAGCAGTCAAACTTGAGTATATCCCTCGGGATGAGAATCAGTTTGCAGATGCCTTGGCTACCATTTCGTCCATGATCAAAGTTCAAGTTGCTAACTTTGTACCTCGGATTTCAGTGTCCAGACTTGACAGACCAACATATGTGTTCGTGGCAGATGTTGTTAAAGATGATAAGCCTTGGTTCCATGACATTAAGCGCTTCTTGGAGGATCAAACATACCCACCTGGGGCATCTTCCAATGATAAGAAGACTTTGAGAAGGCTTGCTGGAAGTTTCTTTCTGAACACTGATGGGTCTTTATACAAGAGGAACTTTGATATGGTACTCCTCAGATGTGTTGACAAGACGGAAGCAGATTTGTTGATGCATGAAGTGCACGAAGGCTCTTTTGGCACCCATGCTGGAGGACATGCAATGGCTAAGAAGTTGTTAAGATCAGGCTATTATTGGATCACAATGGATGCGGACTGTTGTGCCTACGCCAGAAAATGCCACAAATGCCAGATCTACGCAGACAAAGTGCATGTGCCTCTGAATCCTTTAAACATAATGTCTTCACCATGGCCCTTCGCTATGTGGGGCATTGATATGATTGGCAAGATTGAGCCAACTGCTTCGAATGGACACCGATTCATCCTGGTCGCCATTGACTATTTCACCAAGTGGGTTGAAGCAGCCTCATATGCAAACGTCACGAGACAAGTGGTAGCCAGATTTCTGAAAAGGGATATCATCTGTCGATACGGAGTGCCCGAGCGAATCATTACTGATAATGGTTCCAATCTCAACAACAAAATGATGGCAGAGCTGTGCCGGGACTTCAAGATCCAACATCACAATTCTTCTCCTTACAGACCAAAGATGAATGGTGTTGTTGAGGCAGCAAATAAGAATATCAAGAAGATTGTGCAGAAGATGGTAGTCACTTATAAAGACTGGCATGAAATGCTACCATTTGCCTTGCATGGGTACCGCATGTCAATCAGGACGTCCACTGGGGCAACACCGTATCAGCTTGTGTATGGTATGGAAGCGGTCCTACCAGTTGAAGTTGAATTACCCTCTTTGCGGGTATTGATGGATGTTAAGCTGAACGAAGCAGAATGGGTTCGAGCCCGATACGAGCAACTGAGTCTGATTGAAGAGAAGAGATTGGCTGCAATCTGTCATGGACAATTGTATCAGAAGAGAATGAAGAAAGCCTTCGATCAGAAAGTCAGGCACCGAGAGTACCAAGTGGGAGATCTTGTGCTGAAAAGAATCCTCCCTCCTCATACAGACCACAGGGGCAAATGGACTCCAAACTACGAAGGACCATTTGTGGTAAAGAAAGTTTTCTCCGGTGGAGCACTGATGCTCAGCACCATGGATGGTGAAAATTTCCCGTCCCCTGTAAATTCAGATGCAGTTAAAAAATACTTCGCGTAAAATGACCCGCTGGACATAAAAAACAGAATGTAAGTCCAGGCAAAAATAGGGCATCCCGGCGAGTCAAAAACAGAATAAAAGACTCGGGCAAAAATAAGGGAAAATAAACAAAAATGTACACCCGCGGAGTTGAAAAGCCGCATTGGACAACTCAGGCAAAAATGGGTATCCCGATGGATTGAAAACCCGAAAGGGCGATCCATGCAAAATAAGGGAATAAGCGAACAACTGCACTCTGAATTCGTCTGTATTGTCAGCAACTTGGTAAGCTTCGAAAGGATCAAGCTTCAATCAGAATCAGCCTTTTCAGAAAGCAAGACGAGAAGAACGTCATTGTCATACGAGTCATAGCCGAAGAGGAAGCTCCGTAAAGCGTCGTCAACACTGCCAGCGTTTTGTTTCTCAATTTATAACAATCTCCTCATTTCAGGAGATGTGTTTCTTTGACTGTATCTTGCCAATTCAGGGCACATGAATTAATAAAATCAGATTTTCAGTCATGTCTTGTTTTGTACATTTTCATTTTTTGCAAATAATGTCTGATATCTTAAAAAAGAAAAAAAAAAAAACTGATTGCATAAGAGTACAGATGATTGTCACTAAAAATAGAAACACATGCTTGCAGGGAATATACTTACTCTTGAGAATGTTTGACTCCTATGACGGAATCCAGTAAAGGATACCTCGGGACCTTTTGTGCGTCTCCTTATCTTTGCAGGATTGCAGGTATCCAGAACGCAACCTGGGGCATGCAAGTTACGTCTCAGCAAGCTGGCGAATCATTATCAACTCGGTCTATCTTCCACGTGGCGCTGGAAGGTGCCCACTTCCCCAGCAAAGTTGCCAAATCAACATACACTCAATCTCAGCATCTGAAATGCTCTATCCCCGGCTGAGTTGCCTCTCACAATTCCCCAGCCGAGTTGCCATTTCATCCTTAGTTGAGTACAGGAGTCAGGGAACCATCTCCCCACAGAGTTCCAGCCTCTATCCAGAAGAGCGGCGCATAGAAGATCACAACAGAGTGAAGAAAGCTTCTACAAACCCCAGCTGGGTCCCGTATTATAAGGATATGTCAACCAGTGACCTATATCCCCAAATGAATACATCCCACCAGATCTACCAATGATCTCATCCCCAGCTGGGAAGTCCTTTTCAAACAGATCAGCCAGAGATCTTCGCAGCAACGGGATCCGAATCCCGGTTTGATATCTTTGCATAATCATAGCATTCACATCATACTATCCCCTCAGAGCGTAGCATTCCGTCTAATACGGAGCATTACGGCAAAAAATCAAACGCATAGCATAATCACAAGTCATGTTCTGAATTAACACTTGTGAATAATAACCGTTCATCATCATTGTACAGAAATCCTCACCAGAGTCCCAGCAAAAACAGTTGCCTCATATTCACAAATACCACCATATACACCCTTTGATACACGTCCGTATCATCACTCCCCAGTAAAGTCGTCTGAACACTCTTTATAACAAAAGCACCCGCATTACAGATACTTCTTGACACCCGTCCGTGTCGAATCACCAGCAGAAAGCCAAAGACATCCTCTTTGCACTCACACATACCTTATATACACTTTCCTGACACCCGTCCGTGCCATATCCTCAGCGCAGTCGCCTAGACTTTGTATAGCAGATACTTGTTCATATTACACTTTTCTCTCTTGGCACCCGTCCGTGTCATTCTCCCCAGCAGTTAAAATACTCATCTATATATACTCACTACTCACGATACACTTATACAGATACTCGTCCGTATCTTGTATACACAACACTTATCTTCCCACAGATTCGACAGTAGTCCTTGTTCCTTGTTAACCAGTTGGTACTCGTCCGTATCATCATCTCAGAACCTTGCGTCTAATGTTTGTTTCTACATGATGCTCGTCCGTATCATAAGTCTTAAGGATGCTCGTCCGCATCTTTAATCCATACACTGTGTCAAACACTTGTGTCTTCTTGAATATAGATACTCGTCTGTGTCTACTATTCCCCAGAAGAGTCCCTTCAGATTCAACACTCGTCCGTGTTCTTTGTTAACCCGTTGATACTCGTCCGTATCATCATCTCTGAACATGTGTCAGTTTGTTTCTACATGATACCCGTCCGTATCATAGCCTTAAGGATGCTCGTCCGCATCTTTAATCTATACAATACCAAACACTTATACTTTCTTTTCTTGGTTGTGAACGCTCGTCCGTGTTCACTATATCCCCAGTAGATCGCCAACAACCAATTTTCTTTTTATCTGACACTCGTCCTGTGTCATGATAACCCTGAGAGCAGCCGTACCCTGCTGAGTGGTCGTCCTCCACTTCTTGATGGTCGTCCTCCATCGTGCTCATCCGATGGCCGTCCCCATCGTTGTTTTTAGCAGCCGTCCCCTGCTAGGTGGTCGTCCTCCACCTTTTGATGATCGTCCTTCATCACCCTATCCAATGGCCGTCCCCATTGTTGATTTTGGTTATCCGACACTCGTCCTGTGTCATGATAAACCTTGAGAGCAGCCGTACCCTGCTGAGTGGTCGTCCTCCACTTCTTGATGGTCGTCCTCCATCATGCTCGTCCGATGGCCGTCCCCATCGTTGACCTTTTCTATCCGATGGCCGTCCCCATCGTTGATATTTTCGGCCGCCGTACCCTGCCAGGTGGTCGTCCTCCACCTTTGATGGCCGTCCCCATCATATTTCTTTTATCCCCAACAGAGCAGCCGTCCCCTGCTAGGTGATCGTCCTTCACCTTTGATGGCCGTACCCCATCATCTGTTTATTTCATTTATTCTTTGACCCGATGGTCGTCCCCGTCGTGGTCCCTTTTCCTTTTAGCCCGATGGCCGTCCCCATCGTTGGTTACTTTACCTTTATGAACTTGATGGCCGTCCCCGTCATGTTTCATTAACTCCCAGAAAATTTTACAGCTTTATCTTGATGGCCGTCCCCATCATAATTTCTCGTTTCTCCAGCTAGTCGGCCGTCCCCGTCTTAGCTTTACCTTCTATCCCCAGCATGTCGGCCGTCCCCGTCATCGCTTTATTTCCCACACTTTTCCCAGCATATCGGTCGTCCCCGTCATTGCTATTTACCCAGCAGTCGTCCTCTGCTCGACGGTCGTCCTCCGTTGCCCATATTTTACAATATACTTTATTTTCTTTTACAATCTATATCCCTTTTCTTCTTCATTCTGTGAGTGCAAATTTTGGACTGTCTTTGGTATTCAACCACAAGTTATCTTGTTTGCCTGTTAAGCCGTCGCTTACATCCTGCACAGCTAACTCATGCTCGAATAGGGGCAACTGTAAACACCCCAAATTTGCCCTCACCCATTCACCATGGCTTGTGATCTTTCTCATATGCATAAACACAATCATATCATCTCACATCTCATTTTTGAGTCACTGCATTGGTTCTAAGTCATCTACATCTAGGGTTTGTGATCTGAGCAATCTCAGGGCTTCTTGAGCCACTCCAAAGGCAACCAACCACTTCAAAGGGATCCATATGTGTTCAAGCATCATATTACATCCTCACAAAGCCAAGAATTCAAAAGAATCACAAGAACTAGGGTTTGAGTGGATGCAGAGCCAAGTTTGACTACACAGTTGACCTAAAATTAGGGTTTTGGTTTCAGAGGCCACAACCCCAAATTTTTTGGTCATTTTTGTTTCCATTGGTCTCTATATGGTATAGGGAGTATGCATATCAATTTTCATGAAGAAATTCCAAGGGGAAGTCATCTGATCAAGAGTTGACTTTCTGGACAAGTCAGTGCAAAATCAGGGCATCTGAGGTCCCCAGTGACCCAACCAATGGGTGGTCTTCATCATTTTGAGTGTATATGACCTTTATTTGATCATGGAAGAAGGTTGAAGTTCATAAAAATCAAGAATTTAGGGTTTTTGCAAATGTTGACTTTTTGGGCATAGTTGACTTTTCAAGAATGCCTCATTTTAGGTCATTTTTCAAGCCTTGATTCTTGATCCAAAAATGCTTCAAATGGAAAAACTTTGGTCGTGAAAGTTGTAGATCTCATCTTTCCCTTTTCAAAAAGTACAAGAACATGATCAAACTCTTCTTGGATCAAAAGTTATGGCATGGCAAAGTTGGCTAAAATCATTGATTTTCAAGGCATGCTTCAAATGGAAATTTTGCAAAGTCATGAACCAAAGCCCAATGTGACTTCTAATTCACTCCAAACCAGTATGCAAACATTATCTAAGTCACAAAATTCAGAATGAACCAAGAATGCCCATGGTTTTATGGTTGGTTGGACAAAGGAATCACATGTGAACCAAAAAGTCACAACTTGCAAAATCTTCATGATCACTTCCTACAACTTGCTGCATTGGTTACTACACTAAGCTAGCCTCTCACCACACCATGCTGCACCAGAACCAGCCTTGTACTAGCCTAGAAGCTGCCCATACTTTCTCTTACAAAGAAGTTGACATTTTGCAAAAGGTGACTTACCTATCATAGCAGGCCATGTCACATCATCCAGCCAATCAGATTTGTTTATACTTTCCATTTGCAAGCTAGGCATAACACTAAGCAAGGCTGAAACCATTCACACACACACATTCACAAAATCACCTCATCTTGCATAAGCTTTCGAATCTGCCTACACATCTTGCAAACACAAAAACCATCTTCACCATTCAACTCACCATACTTCATAGACCTAAAACCACCAAAGCTCCAGCCTGAAACAAGCCTGACCTGAGCTTCACCATTCCTCACCTTCCAAACCAGAACTCATCGAATCCCTTCATCCAGCCATCAAACACCTCATCTTTCTTCACCAACAAGTCAAGCATACCACAAGGAGTCAAAACCACCCCTCACAATGGCCTGAAGCTGCCTATTTCACCATAGCCATTTCCAACTGAGCTGAAGCAGAAACTGGTCAAACTCATTATCCAGCCATCATAAACTCTTCTTGAGCATTCAAACATCATCTGGGGATCAAGTGGAGTGGTTTGCACTGAAGGAGGTGGCCAGAAAGTCATCAAGTTGAAAGCTTCGAATCTCAGGTAGCTTGAAAAATATTTTTCCAGAAATCATTTTTCATGTTATAAACTTGTTCTATGTGCTTCACTGATCATCCTGATGTCATTGGTTTCGAAAATGGCTTTGAAATGAGCATTTAATTTCTCTCTGAAACCTGCGTGCCCTAGTTTTCATTTTCTTCGATTCAGCTTAGTTAGGGAAAAGAAATTTGTTTTGAGAGAGGGGTTTGATTCGTGAGGGGTTGGAGAACATTTCCCATTTTTTAGTTTTCATTTTTGATACGATTTGAGGGAGTTTGGAGATTTCCAGGTGAGATGCTGGCCGGAGAAGACGACCGGAAGTCTTCTCCGGCCGCCTGAGTGATTAGCCCTAATCTCAGGTCATTAATGCCAGTTTGAATGAGGAGCGTTGGATGCGTTGAAATGTATGACTTGCCGCGCGTGTAAACGGTCCAGATTTGTCATTAAGCCCTAATCTTCATTATTCATTTAATTAATTGGGTTTAAGCCAGTTTAAACGTGGGCCACAGGATCTGGCGCGTAGTCAATGACCCCCAGCCCAGTTTGTATCTCATCCGTCCATTCCTTTGACTTTCATTTTTATTTATTTTTATTCCCTTTTATTTTCAATTAACTTGCATAATTTATTAAAAATAGTTAAAAATTCCTAAAAATTATGAAACTTTTTCCTAAAAGTTTTATTAATTTTTATGACACAAAAATATTTTTATTTTATTTTTTATCATTAAAAAAGTATTTTTAAATATTTAAAAGATTATTTTTAATTGATTAATGGGAATTAATTAATTAAAAATACTTTTAGGTATTTAAAAATTACAAAAAAATTCATGAAATGTTCTAAGGCATTTAGAAACATTGTCCAACCTTCAAACCAAATTTCTTTTTTGATCTTGATGCATTTTAAGAATTTTTCATGGAATTAAATCATTTTTTATGCATTATTTTGATCATGGGTTCAAAAATTCATTTCTGCCTATCTAGGAAGAGTTGGACATTGGTTCTTCTTGCATTGTTTTATGTTTAGCATGTAGTTTCTAGGATAAAATGGACATGATTTGATCTTGCATTTTCCAATTGTTTGGCATTTCTTTTGTTAAGAACCCTAAAAAACCCTAATAACTTAGAAAAATCATAGCTTGAGATTGGTTAAGAGTTGAGACCTCCCCTTTGGACCTTGGTTTAGTATAGGTTTAGGGTTTCTTAGGGTGGCATTTTCCATTTTTTATCTTAGGGTTTGCTTCTGTTTTGGGTTTTTGGTTTGATGTTTGATCCATGAACCCTAATTTGGGCTTTCATTTGCATCCTTCTTGCATTCTCTTGCATAACATGACTTGTCTTTGCATTTTATGCATGCTTGTGTTTCATTTGACATCATAAGACATGTAGGAAGCATGTTTGATCATTGCATCACATATTTGCCATGTCATGTACCTTGTATGCTTCATAACTTTTCATGTTCATTCATGCTCCTTAGCTTGCATCATTTGCATCCATGATCTTGTATGAACATCTCCATGTCTTGCCTTATGTTTGCAGCACCTCGTAGCATCATTCTCATCATCAACATGCTTCTGGTTTTGTTTAGCATCATACCATTTCATCCCATCTTGCATTACATTGCATTTTTTTCTAACATTTCAGGTGGTAAGTAAACTTGGGAAGTGAAGTTGCCTTCACTTCTCATAACTTTTCTCTTCATCTCTCTTGCATCCATTGCTGCATTCCTATTTGTGTTTGAGTTTGAGCTTGCTCATTCTTGTTCCCCCCACTTTCTTTCTTCAAGTGACTTGACTTCTTGAATGAAGCAAGTCACTTTGCTTCTCTTAATCCTGTTCATCTGCTTCCTGGTGGCCATTGAAGATTGTTCTTGAAAACCTCACAAACCTTAGGAACAACCAAGCATGACAATGATTAGGGTTTTGATTAGTCTCCCCTCTTAGTCTTACCTTTGTGTCTCTTTGAGTCTTCTCTTCTCATCTCATAATCAGGGACTAAACCCTAAAGGCTTTAAGGCTTTGTGATTAAGCTTATGCCTGCATCCTTCTCTTAGGATGGAGTGTATAACTTTAATCCTAAGTGTTAAACCCTTAATGTGTTTAAATCCTCTAATTAATTCACATAATAATCATCAAGACTTCACACTTGTAACTTGGGCCTTGCATTAGGGTTCTAATTCTTCCTTAATTGGTTAAGAAGGACTAACCCTAGTGTTAATGGACAAGTCCCCCTCAAGTTGTCTTACAAATCATAAAATTCACTTCATCATCACAACCATTGAATAAAATCCACTTAACCAAAGGCTTGTTTTGTCATGAGTTTAATCCCTAATCATGGATTAAGTTGAGGAGCTTTCCTCAGCTTAAACATTCTCATCTATTATCCTTCTATTAGGATGGTGTAATGAGTCTGTTTAATCCCTGATTATGGCTTAATCTCATTACTCAACACTAAACAAAAACATCTAAATAATCACAAGTAGGTTAATGATCTTAATCCTACATCAAAGGTGATTAAGTGTGAGAATCTGACTTCACACTTAAGGTATTCTCATTACCCCTAATCAGAGGGAGGATGTGATGAGTTTACAAACCCATTGGTTTAGGTTTAAGCTCATTAACTTATGACAAACTTTCAAAAACAATAAAAGACTGAAAACACAAAAAAACAAACAATAATCGTCTCCTCCGGGATTCTTTTCTCACCTCATTCACTCATAAACGAGAACTTGCTTCTTCCGTCTAATGCAAGACAGTTTGCACCTGAGCCAGACAGGTCATACACTTGAGCATAGACAAGTAAGCAGTTCACAAGTCAATTCATCTTTCAGTCTCTTTGGGTCGAACTACGGTGTTCTGACTTCCTCATTGCACGAGAGGATACGTAGGCATAACTTAACAGTTATCGAACAAAAGTCTCTGTATATTCCCCCTCTTTCTAGCTTCATTCTTTAGCCTCATGATCTTGAGCATTTCACCCTGTTCTTACACTGACACTTTCATACTTCACATCACTTATACACTTTACACTGACACCTGTACATCTTTTCCAGCTATTTTATACACAGATTGCACTGACACTACCCCTTTAAAACACAAATCTTTCAAGCGTGGATCCCGTCGAGTACGACGGACAATCTGGGTGCTAATACCTTCCCAGGTTGTAACCAACCCCCTTTCCCAGTCTCTCTGGTTTGCAACCGTCTTATCCATCTCTTTCTAGGTCTATGCAGCATTACCTTTCCTCCGGGATAAAAATGCCTAGCTGGCGACTCTATTCATCTCCAGTGAGTTCACTGCTGTGTGTTCTCATTGTCCCTCTCGCCGACCGTTCGCGTCTGTACCTTCATCTGACCCTGTTTCATTTGTCGGGAGCGACACCCAGGAGCCATAGGTACATATGAACGGGTAATAATGCCCTTTGGCCTGAAAAATGTTGGGGCCACATATCAAAGATCCATGAATGCAATATTTCATGACTTCATAGAGAAGTTCATGCAGGTTTATATTGACGACATTGTAATAAAGTCCTCTTCGGAGAACGGTCATTTAGATCCCATTCGAAGCTATTTTGAGAGGATGAGGAAATATAGATTAAAAATGAATCCACTAAAATGTGTTTTTGGTGTGCGTGTAGGAGATTTTATGGGCTTTTTCGTCCACAAGAAAGGCATCGAGATCAACCAAAATAAGATGAAGACTATTTTAGATCTCAAGCCTCCTTCGACGAAGAAGCAACTTCAATCTTTGTTGGGGAAAATCAACTTCTTAATAAGATTCATATCCAACCTAAGTGGCAAGACAAAAGTGTTCTCGCCATTGTTAAAGATCAAGAAGGACAATGAGTTTCACTGGGAAGGGAAGCAACAAGAGGTGTTTGACGTAATCAAGGAATATTTGACGAAGCCTCATATATTATTGTCGCCTAGTACAAATAAAAATATGAGATTGTATATTGTTGCGTCAGATACGACCATAGGGAGTATGTTAGCACAAGAGGATAACGATGGTGTCGAAAGACCTATTTATTACCTTAGTAGAATGTTGATAGATGCTAAAACTAGCTATACTATGATTGAAAAATTATGCTTATGTTTGTACTTCTCAAGCATGAAATTGAAGCAATATATAAAACTTATTGACGTTTACATTTCGTCTCATTTCAATGTCATCAAACACATGTTTTCTAAACCTATTCTACACAGTCAGATAGGCAAATGGGTGTCGCTCCCAGGATTTTCATCCTAGTACAAACGTGAAAGTGGCGCAGAAAAAGAAGAAGAGTCGTTGGCCAGACATTTTTATCCCAGGGAAAAGGAAAGGTAATGCTGCACAAACCTGGGGAAAGGAAAGAATAAGGTCTTGCGAACCAAAGAGAAAGGGTAAGTGAGTCGGTTACGTGAAGGGAAGGTATTAGCACCCCTTCATGTCCATCGTACTCATCGGGATCCACATTTGCTTGTACTGCTAAAAGGGTGTTGTGATATACTTCATATGCTGCTAACTTGGAACTGGAGAAAGAAAGGGAACAAAAAGAGAACGAGAATCAATGTAGGGAAAAGAAATAATTATGCTTGAATGGGCCCTACCCCACTGCCTACGTATCTCAACGGGTATGAGAATCAGAGCGACTTAGTTCCCCTAACTAGGAAGAAAACTTATTTGTTTGTGTTTATATGGGAACGACTATTGTTCTAGCTCAAGTGTTGCAGGCTTGCTGAAATGAATGCATTATCGTATTGCACGAGAACATGAAGAGGCACATTCTTACGATTAGAGTGCATGAGATGAGAAAAGAATTCCCAAAGGGAAGACGCTTTTGTTTATTTTGAAGTGTTTTAAGAATTTTTTAATTGAAGTGTTCGCATAAGCGAGTGTATCAAAGTCTCTTACAATGGAGTGTGTACTTCATACATCATTCCAAGATGGAATGATAATGAGGCACACTAAATATGAGGAAGACCATCACACTTATTTCCAATGCTCAAGACTTAAGCATACTGACCTTTCACTCCCAGGATTTTCATCCTAGTACAAACGCGAAAGTGGCGCGAAAAAGAAGAAAAGTCGCCATCCAAGCATTTTTATCCTAAGGAAAGGGAAAGGTAATGTTGCACAAACTAGGGATAAGGAAATAACGAGGTCTTGAGAACCAGAGAGAACGTGTAAGGGATTCGGTTACATGAAGGGAAGGTATTAGCACATATTCACGTTTGTCGTAGTCGACGGGATCCATGCTTGCTGTAAACACCCCAAATTTTCCCTCACCCATTTCACACCATGGCTTGTGATCATTTCATATGCATAAACTCAATCATACCATCTCATATCACATTTTTGATCCACTGCATTGATTCTAAGTCATCTGCATCTAGGGTTTGTGATCTGAGCAATCCAAGAGCTTCTTGAGCCACTCCAAAGGCCATCAATCACTTCAAAGGGGTCCATGTGTGTTCAAGTATCATATTATATCCTCTCAAAGTCAAGAATGTCAAAGAATCACAAGAACTGGGATTGGTATGGAAGCAGAGTCAGGCTTGACTGCACAGATGACCTAGAATTAGGGTTTTGGTTTCAGAGGCCATAACTCCAAATTTTTTGATCATTATTGTTTCTATTGGTCTCTATATGGTATAGGGAGTATGCATATCAATTTTCATGAAGAAATTCCATGGGGAAGTCATCTGATCAAGAGTTGACTTTTCAAGCAAGTCAGTGCAAAATCAGGGCATCTGAGGCCCCCAATGACCCAACCAAAGGGTGTTCTTCATCATTTTGATTGTATATGATCTTTATTTGATCATGGAAGAGGTTGGAAGTTCACAAAATTGAAGAATTTCAAGTCTTTTGCAAAGTTGACTTTTTGGGCAAGGTTGTCTTTTAATGAAAATGTCATTTTAGGCAACTTTTTCAACCCTTACTTTTTGATTCAAGAAAGCTTCAAATGGAAAAACTTTGGTCATGAAAGTTGTAGAATAGATCTTTCCCTTTTCAAAAAGTACAAGAATATGACCTAATTCATTTTTGATCAAAAGTTATGGCTTGTCAAAGTTGGCAAAAATCACTAAATTTCAAGTCATGCACCAAAGAGGCAAAGTTGCAAATTCACTTCTCAAGGCCAATTAAGTCATCAAATGGGCTTCTAATCCACACAACATCTAAAGTTCAGAATGCACCCAAGGAATCACATGTTTCATGGCCCATGGATCAAGTTTCTTTCATAAGAACCAAATGCAAGCCAAGTTGCAAAAGTCATCATATCTCCTCACCCACTTGCTGCCTAGTTTGCTGAACCATCCTAGCCCTTTTCCCTCATCATGCTGCGCAGCACACCCTTGTTGTACTAGGCTAGCAAGTTGCCCATGCCCTTCTTACAAAAAAGTTGACATTTTGCAAAAGCACCCATACCTATCACAAAAGGACATGTCATGTCATCTGACCAATAGCATTTCTTTATACAAATCAAATGCAAGCTAAACACAATAACAAGCAAGCCTGAAACCAGCCATAGCACAACATACACATTTTCACCCTCACTTGCAAAACCCTTCGAAACTGATCACACAGCTCACAAACACACAAACAAACTTCATAGATCAACTCAACTCATCTTCCTGGTCATAAAACATCCATCATCCTTGCCTTAAACTGCCAGAATCACAAACACGATTCCTTCACTGCACTGAACAGAACTTGTTCAAACTTCCAAACTAGCAAACACAAACTCCTTCTAAGCTTCAATATGTCATCAGGGGCCTAAAAGGAGTGGATTGCACAAAGGAAAGAGGTCAGAAAGTTGCAAACTGAAGAGCTTCAAACTCAGGTAGCTTCATGAACTTTTTTTCCAGAAGCATGATTTTAAGTTCTAAATAGCTTCTATGCACTCCCCTGGTCATGAATATGTGATTATTTTTGAAAATGGTTGAGAAACCAGGATGTATGCTTTGTCTGAAATTTTTGCCCTAAAACATGTTTGATTCGATTCTCCTTGTTTCTGAATGATAAATGTTGTTTGAATGAGGGGTTTAATTCGTTTTTGAGTGGGGAAGAGTTCTGGGCTGTTGGATTTCATTTTCATTGCGTGTAGAGTAAGTTTGTGATTTTGGATGATCGGAGAAGACGACCGGAACAGTGTTCCGGTCGCCTGAAAGTCATTAGGGCTGTCATTAGGGCTTAATCATTAATTAGCCAGGTTTGAATATCAGCCATTGGATATGGCGCCAGGTCAAACGCGCGCGCAGCCAGTTTAAACCTGGACCCTTAGATCTGATTACTTTTCTTTTTTTCAGTTTAATTTCATTTTTATTTTCCATTTAATTACATTGTTTTCTTCAATTTATTAAAAATAGTAAAACTTATTCAAAAATTCTGAAATTTTTTATACAAACATTTATTTAATTTCAGAAACCAAAAACATTTTTATTTTTATTTTTTGCATTTAAAAAATATTTTTAAATATTTAAAAGTTTATTTTTAATTAATTAATGAGAATTAATTAATTAAAAATACTTTTAGGTATTTAAAAATCACCAAAAAATTCACGAAACATTTAAAAACATTCAGAAACATTGTCCAACCCTCAAACCAAATTTCTTCTTTGATCTTGATGCATTTTGAGAATTTTTCATGGAATTAAAATCATTTTTATGCATTATTTTGATCCAAACTTCCAAAAATCATTTCTGCCTAACCATTGAGAGTTGGACCTTGATTCTTTTTGCATTGCATTGTGTTTAAGATGTAGTTTGTGAGGTTAAATGGGCATGATTTGATCTTTCATTTTTCATTTGTTTGACATTTTTCTTGTAAAGGAACCCTAAAACCCTAGAAAACTTAGGAAAATCATAACTTGAATTAGGTTAAGAGTTGGAACTTTTCCTTTGGGCAGTGGGTTAGTATAGGTTTAGGGATCCTTTGAATGCATTTTCAATTTTCTATCTTGATGTTTGCTTCTGATTTTGGTTTGTGTTTGATGCTTTGATCATAAACCCTAATTTGGGCTTCCATATGCATCCATCTTGCATTTGCATTCATACCTTGACTTACCATAGGATGTTGTGCATCCAGTTGGTTCATGTGATATCCTAAGACATATTGAAAGCATGTTTGATCATTGCATCTTGCATTTGCCATGTTGTATGCCATTTGCACTTCATGACTTTTCATATATGTTCATGGTTCTCAACTTGTTTCATTTGCATCCATAAGATTGTATGATCATTCTCATGCCTTAATTCATGTTTGCATCATCTCATAGCATCATTACCATCTCATATGTGTTTCTGGTTTTGTTTCTCATCATGCCATTTCATTTCATTTTGCATTGCATTTCTTTTCTAACATTTCACGTGGTAAGTAACTTTGGGAAGTGGATTTGCCTTCACTTCCCACATCTTCTTTTCATCTCTTTCATGCATCCTTGTTGCATTTTTACTTGGTGTTTAAGATTGAGCTTGCTTTTCTTCTCCTTCTTACTTTCTTTCTTCAAGTGACTTGACTTCTTAAATGAAGCAAGTTACTTTGCTTCTCCTGGTCCTTTCATCTGTTTCCTGGTGATTCCATTGAAGATTTCCCTTGTAAACCTCACAAACCTTAGGAACAACCAAGCATGACAATGATTAGGATTTTGATTAGCCCCCCACTTAGTTCTTACCTTTGTGTCTCATTGAGTCTTCTCTTCTCACCTCATAATTAGGGACTAAACCCTAAAGGCTTTAAGGCTTTGTGATTAAGCTTATGCCTGCATCCTTCTATTAGGATGGAGTGTATAACTTTAATCCTAAGTGTTAAACCCTTAATGTGTTTAAATATCTTAATCAATTCATTTAATAATCATCAAGACATCACACTTGTAACTTGGGCCTTGCATTAGGGTTCTAATTTTTCCTTAATTGGTTAAGAAGGACTAACCCTAGTGTTAATGGACAAGTCCCCTTCAAGTTGTCTTACAAACCCTAAAAAACATTTCATCATCATATCATTAAATAAAATCCATCTAATAAAGGTTTGTTTTGTCATGAGTTTAATCCCTAATCATGGATTAAGTTGAGGAGCTTTCCTCAGCTTAAACATTCTCATCTATTATCCTTCTATTAGGATGGTGTAATGAGTCTGTTTAATCCCTGATTATGGCTTAATCTCATTACTTAACACTAAACAAAAACAACAAAAACATCTAAATAATCACAAGTAGGTTAATGATCTTAATCCTACATCAAAGGTGATTAAGTGTGAGAAGCTGACTTCACACTTAAGGTATTCTCATTACCCCTAATCAGAGGGAAGATATGATGAGTTTACTAAATCCATTGGTTTAGGCTTAAGCTCATTTTCTTATGACAAATTTCCAAAAAAAAATAATAAAAGATTGAAAATACAAAAACAAACAATAATCGTCTCCTTCGGGATTCTCTTCTCATCTCATTCACTCATAAACGAGAACTTGCTTCTTCCGTCTAATGCAAGACAGTTAGCATCTGTGCCAGACAAATCATACACTTGAGCATAGACAAGCAAGCAGTTCACAAGTCAATTCATCTTTCAGTCTCTTTGCGTCGAACTACGGTGTTCTGACTTCCTCATTGCACGAGAGGATACGTAGGCATAACTTAACGGTTATCGAACAAAAGTCTCTGTATATTCCCCCTCTTTCAGCATCATTCTCTTAGCCTCATTATCATGAGAATTTCACTCTCATCCTTACACTGACACATCATTTATACACTTCGCAATTTTCATACACTGACACCTGTACATCCTTTTCCAGCTCTTTTATACACACATTGCACTGACACTACCCCTTTAAAACACAAATCTTTTAAGCGTGGATCCCGTCGAGTACGACGGACAATCTGGGTGCTAATACCTTCCCAGGTTGTAACCAACCCCCTTTCTCAGTCTCTCTGGTTCGCAACCGTCTTATCCATATCTTTCTAGGTCTATGCAGCATTATCTTTCCTCCGGGATAAAAATGCCTAGCTGGCGACTCTTTTCTTTTCCAGTGAGTTCACTGCTGTGTGTTCTCATTGTTCTCTTTCGCCGACCGTTCGCGTCTGTACCTTTATCTGGGCCATTTCCCATTTATCAGGAGCGACACTTGCTTGTACTATTCAAAGGGTATAAACATCTGATGTTGGACTGGAACTAGAGAAAGACGGGAAAAATGTAGGGAAAATAAATAATTGTGCTCGAATGGACCCTACCCCACTTCCTACGTATCTCATCGGGAATGAGAATCAGAATCAACGTAGTTCCCCTAACTAGGGAGGAAATTTGTTTGTTTGTGTTTTTTGTGATTGAACTGCCAATGCCTATGCTCAGGTGTTGAAAGCTCGTCCGGAACGAGTACATGTACTATCTTGCAAAAGATAAGTAGGAGCAAGTTATTTTGTTTAGAGTGAAGGAGATGAGAAGATAATACTCGAAGGAAAGACGATTATTGTTGGTTTTGAGCTTTTTAGAAGCTTTTTAGAAGCTTTTTATTTGAGTTTGCATAGGAGAGTGTATTCAAATCTCATTCAATGGAGTGTGTACTTCTTACATCACTCCGAAATGGAATGGATAAGAAGCATACTAAGTAAGGAGAAGATCCCTAAACCTAGTGTCGCTCCCGATAAATGGGGAATGGCCCAGATAAAGGTACAGACGCGAACTGTCGGCGAGAGGGACAATGAGAACACACAGCCATGAACTCACTGGAGATGAGTCGCCAGCTAGGCATTTTTATCCCGGAGGAAAGGCAATGCTGCATAGACCTGGAAGGATATGGATAAGACGGTTGCGAACCAGAGAGACTGAGAAAGGGGGTTGGTTACAACCTGGGAAGGTATTAGCACCCAGATTGTCCGTCGTACTCGACGGGATCCACGCTTAGATGATTTGTGTTTTAAAGGGATAGTGTCAGTGCAATTTGTGTGTAAAGAGCTGGAAAAGAATGTACAGGTGTCGGTGTAAAAGAAGTGAAGTGTATAAGTGAAGTGTCAGTGCAAAACAAAGATGAAATGCTCATGATGATGAGGCTGAAAGAATAAAGCTGGAAGAGGGGGGAATATACAGAGACTTTTGTTCGATAACTGTTAAGTTATGTCTACGTATCCTCTTGTGCAATGAGGAAGTCAGAACACCGTAGTTCGACCCAAAGAGACTGAAAGATGAATTGACTTGTGAACTGCTTACTTGTCTATGCTCAAGTGTATGATCTGTCTGGCACAGATGCAAACTGTCTTGCATTAGACGGAAGAAGCGAGCTCTCGTTTGTGAGTGAATGAGATGAGAAAAGAATCCCGGAGGAGACGATTATTGTTTGTTTTTGAGTTTTCAGTCTTTTATTGTTTTTTGAAAGTTTGTCATAAGTTAATAAGCTTAAGTCTAAACCAATGGATTTAGTAAACTCATCACATCTTCCCTCTATTTAGGGGTAATGAGAATACCTTAAGTGTGAAGTCAGATTCTCACACTTAATCACCTTTGGTATAGGATTAAGATCATTAACCTACTTGTGATTATTTAGATGTTTTTTGTTGTTTTTGTTTAGTGTTAAGTAATGAGGTTAAGCCATAATCAAGGATTAAACAGACTCATTACACCATCCTAAAAGAAGGATAATAGATGAGAATGTTTAAGCTGAGGAAAGCTCCTCAACTTAATCCATGATTAGGGATTAACCTCATGACAAAAAAAGCCTTTATTAGATGGATTTTAGTTAATGATAAGATGAAGAAGTGAGTTTTATGGTTTGTAAGACAGCTTGAGGGGGACTTGTCCATTAACACTAGGGTTAGTCCTTCTTAACCAATTAAGGAAGAATTAGAACCCTAATGCAAGGCCCAAGTTACAAGTGTAATGTCTTGATGATTATTAAGTGAATTGATTAAAAGAGTTAAACACCTTAAGGGTTCAACACTTAGGATTAAAGTTATACACTCCATCCTAAGAGAAGGATGCAGGTATAAGCTTAATCACAAAGCCTTGAAGCCTTTAGGGTTTAGTCCCTGATTATGAGATGAGAAGAGAAGACTCAAAAGAGACACAAAGGTAAAACTAAAAAGGGAGACTAATCAAAACCCTAATCATTGTCATGCTTGGTTGTTCCTAAGGTTTGTGAGGTTTTCAAGAGAAGATCTTCAATGGAACCACCAGGAAGCAGATGAAAGGATCAAGAGAAGCAAAAGCAACTTGCTTCATTCAAGAAGTCAAGTCACTTGAAGAAAGAAAGTGGGAAGAAGAAGAATGAGCAAGCTCAAACTCAAACACATATAGAAAATGCAGCAATGGATGCAAGAGAGATGAAAAGAAAAGTTATGAGAAGTGAAGGCAAATTCACTTCTCAAAGTCACTTACCACCTGAAAGGTTAGAAAAGGGATGCCATGCAATGCAAAATGGGATGAGATGAAATGATGAGAAACAAAACCAGAAGCATATACATGATGCTAATGATGCTATGATATGCTACAAACATGAGGCAGCACATGGAGATGATCATACAAGTTCATGAATGCAAATGAAGCAAGCTAGGAACCATGAAAACACATGAAAAGTTATGAAGTGCACATGGCATGCAACATGGCAAATACATGATGCAATGATCAAACATGCTTTCTATATGTCTTATGATGTCAAATGAATCACATGGATGCTTGAAATGTCATGGCAAGTCATGTTATGCAAGAGAATACAAGAGGGATGCACATGGAAGCCCCAAATTAGGGTTTATGAATCATACATCAAACACAAACCAAAATCAGAAGCAAACAACATTACAAAAAATTGAAAATGCCACACAAAGGACCCCTAATCCTATATTAAACCAATGCCCAAAGGAGAGGTCTCAATTCCCAACCAAATCCAAGTTGTGATTTTCACAAGTTTTTTAGGGTTTTTAGGGTTCCTAAACGAAAGAAATGCCAAACAAAATGAAAATGAAAGATCAAATCATGGCCATTTAATCTCACAAACTTCATGCTAAACACAATGCAATGCAAAAAGAATCAATGTCCAACTCTTCATGGATAGGCAGAAATGATTTTTTGAACTTTGGATCAAAATAATGCACAAAAATGATTTTAATTCAATGAAAAATTCTCAAAATGCATCAAGATCAAAAAAGAAATTTGGTTTGAAGGTTGGACAATGTTTCTAAATGTCTTAGAACATTCCATGAATTTTTTGGTGATTTTTAAATACCTAAAAGTATTTTTAATAAATTAATTTTCATTAATCAATTAAAAATAAACTTTTAAATATTTTAAAATATTTTTTAAATGCTAAAAATGAAAATAAAAATATTTTTGTGTCATAAAAATTAATGAAATTCTTGAGAAAAAATTTCATAATTTTTAGACAATTTTTGCTATTTTAAATAAATCATGCAAATTAAATGAAAGAAAATGAAATAAAAAATGAATAAAGGGAGAAGTAATCAGAAGGAGAGGCTGAGATTGCTTCTGGATTCAAAATGGTTGACTGGGCGTGTTTTTGAAGGGTCAGGATTGCATCTGACTTTAATTAAGATTTATGAAATAATTAAATGAGTTAATGGTGATTAGGGCTAATTGAGTGGATCCAGGCCACACACGCACGCGGGAGGTCAACGTTTTCAAACAATCCAACGCCCAAGATTCAAATGGAAATTAATGACTGTAATTAGGGCTAATCAAACTCAGGTGACCGGAGGGAAGCTCCGGTCATCTTCTCCGGTGGTATCAAAACCCTAAAATACGATCCAGGCATCCAAACAACAAATTAAACACATCTAAAGGATCCTCTAACCTCCTGGGACATGAATCCACCCTCAAACAACATTTAAACCCCAAGAATCATGCAAATCGAAGAAAACAAAATCCACGGGTGAAATTTCAGAGTGATCATACAAACTCATCTCTCACTCATTTTCAATTCTAAAAACATCCCCATGATCAGCAAGACATGAGCAACCAGTTTATAACTTAAAATGCAAGCTTTGGTAGAAAATGTTCATGTTCATACCTGAGCTGGAAAGCTTCAAAACTGAGCTTCCAGGGCTATTCTTTGGTGCAAGCTTGTCCTAATGACTCCCCTGGTGCTAATGGCAGGCTTGGAATGAGCTTAAGCAAACTATTTTGAGAGATTCCAATCTGATATAGCAGAAAATGGAGTTTGTGTATAGGCTGTTTCAGATCAATGTGATGGGTGGTTTTGGTTCCTTTTGATGTGTTTGACTTATTGGTGAAGAAAGTTTGGATGTTTGATGGCTGTGGAAGGTGATTCGAAGGAAAATGCAGATTGGGGTGGAAAATGGTGAAGCTATGTTCTTGCTCAGTTCAAGCCTGAATCTTGTTGGTTCTGGCTCAGTGAAACATGGTGAAAAGGTTGATGAAACTTGTTGGAATGTTTGTGAGGTGAGGAGGCAGATTCGAAGGAAAATGCAAATGGGATCAGTTTTGTGTATGTGATGTTGTGGTGTGTTTCAGCTTGGCTTGGTGTTATGTTTGGCTTGCAAATGGATGGCATAAACAATCCCAATTGGCCAGATGATGTGACCTGGCCTGCTGTGATTGGGATGTTTGCTTTTGCCAAAAGTCAACTTTTTTGTAAGAGAGGTATGGCTTGAGTTCTAGCTTGGTACAATGGCTAGGGCTGGCGCATCATGGTGTGTATGGGAGGCTAGCATGGTTCAGCATCCAATGTAACAAGTGGGGGAAAGTGTGATGATGATTTTGTAAGTTGTTTCAACTTTAGTTCACATGTGATTTTCTCATTCCATAAGCCATGAAACATGAGAATTTTGGTTCAATTCTGACTTTTAGGACTTGTGTGATGTTTGTACATTGGTTTGATGTCAACTAGAAGTTACAAACAGCCTTGGTTCATGATCTTGCAAATTTCTCATTTGGTGCACATCTTGAAAATAAGTGATTTTTGGCAACTTTGTCACACCATAACTTTTGATCCAAGAAGAATTAGATCATGTTCTTGTACTTTTTGAAAAGGGAAAAATGTATTCTACAACTTTCATGACCAAAGTTTTTCCATTTGAAGCTTTTTTGGATCAAAAATCAAGGCTTGAAAAATGACCTAAAATAACATATTCTTGAAAAGTCAACCATGCCCTAAAAAGTCAACTTTGCAAAAACTTCAAATTCTTGAATTTTGTGAACTTCAACCTTCTTCCATGATCAAATAAAGATTATATACACTCAAAATGCTGAAGATCACCCATTGGTTGGGTCATTGGGGGCCTCAGATGCCCTGATTTTGCACTGACTTGTCCAGAAAGTCAACCCTTGATCAGATGACTTCCCCATGGAATTTCTTCATGAAAATTGATATGCATACTCCTTATACCATATAGAGACCAGTGGAAACAAGAATGACCAAAAAATTTGGAGTTATGGCCTCTGAAACCAAAACCCTAATTTTAGGTCAACTGTGCAGTCAAACTTGGCTCTGCCTCCACACCAATCCCAGTTCTTGTGATTCTTTGGAGTTCTTGACTTTGGGAGGATATAATATGATGCTTGAACACCCATAGACCCCTTTGAAGTGATTGGTGGCCTTTGGAGTGGCTCAAGTGGTTCTTGGATTGCTCAGATCACAAACCCTAGGTGCAGATGACTTAGAAACTATGCAATGAATCAAAAATGAGATATGAGATGATATGACTGTGCTTATGCATATGAAATGATCACAAGCCATGGTGTGAATGGGTGAGGGCAAATTTGGGGTGTTTACAGCTGCCCCTATTCAAACATGAGTTAGCTATGCAGGATGTAAGCGTCGGCTTAACAGGCAAACAAGATAACCTGTGGTTGAATACCAAAGACAGTCCAAAATTTGCACTCACAGAATGAAGAAGAAAAGGGATATAGATTGTAAAGGCAAATAAAGTATATTGTAAAGTGTGGGCGACGGAGGACGACCGTCGAGCAGAGGACGACTGCTGGGTAAAGAGCAATGACGGGGACGGCCGACATGCTGGGAAAGGTATGTGAAGTAAAGCAATGACGGGGACGGCCGACATGCTGGGGATAAAGGGTAAAGCCAAGACGGGGACGGCCGACTAGCTGGGGAAAGTAAGAAATTATGATGGGGACGGCCATCAAGATAAAGCTGTAAAATTCTCTGGGGATCAATGAAACATGACGGGGACGGCCATCAATGTCACAAAGCAAAGTAACCGACGATGGGGACGGCCATCGGGCTAAAAGAAAAGGAAAAGGGACCACGACGGGGACGGCCATCGGGTTAAAGAATAAATGAAATAAACAGATGATGGGGTACGGTCATCAAAGGTGAAGGACGATCACCTAGCAGGGGACGGCTGCTCTGTTGGGGAATAAAGGAAATATGATGGGGACGACCATCAAAGGTGGAGGACGACCACCTGGCAGGGTACGGCTGCCGAAAATATCGCGACATAGGACGAATGCCGGATAAAAGGTCAACGATGGGGACGGCCATCGGACGAGCATGATGGAGGACGACCATCAAGAGGTGGAGGACGACCACCTAGCAGGGGACGGCTGCTCTCAGGGTTTGTCATGACATAGAATGAATGTCAGATAACCAAAATCAACAATGGGGACGACCATTGGATAAAATGATGAAGGACGATCATCAACGGGTGGAGGACGACCACCTAGCAGGGGACGGCTGCTAAAATCAACGATGGGGACGGCCATCGGACGAGCATGATGGAGGACGACCATCAAGAGGTGGAGGACGACCACCTAGCAGGGGACGGCTGCTCTCAGGGTTTATCACAACACAGGACGAGTGTTAGATAAAAAGAAAATTGTTTGTTGGTGATCTACTGGGGAGCAGTAAACACGGACGAGTGTTTATATCCAAGAAACAAAAGGTATAAGTGTTTAGTATTGTGTACAGATTAAAGATGCGGACGAGCATCCCTAAGACTATGATACGGACGAGTATCGGGTAGAAACAAATACTGACGCGTGTTCAAAGATGATGATACGGACGAGTATCAACTGGTTAACAGAGAACACGGACGAGCGTTGAATCTGAAGGGGCTCTTCTGGGGAATAATAGACACAGACGAGTATCTATATTCAAGAGGACATAAGTGTTTGACACAGTGTATGGATTAAAAATGCGGACGAGCATCCTTAGGACTATGATACGGACGAGTATCATGTAGAAACAAACGCTTGACGCATGTTCTGAGATGATGATACGGACGAGTACCAACTGGTTAACAAAGAACAAGGACTAGTGTCGAATCTGTGGGGATATAAGAGTGGTATATACAAGATACGGACGAGTATCTGAGTAGTATGAGTAGTCAACTGCTGGGGAGAGCGACACGGACGAGTGTCAAAAGGAGAAGAGTGTAATATGAACAAGTATTTGATATACAAAGTGTAGGTGACTGCGCTGGGGATATGACACAGACGAGTGTCGAGAAGGTGCATATAGGTATATGTGAGTGCAAAGAGGATGTCTTTGGTCTTCTGCTGGGAGATATGACATGGACGGGTGTCAAGGAGTATCTGTAATACGGGTGATCTTGTTTGTAAAGAGCATTCAGGTGACTTTACTGGGAAGTGATGGCACGGACGGGTGTCAAAATGAGTATATACTGGTGTTTGTTGATTGAGAAGCAGCTGTTTTTGCCGGGGACTCTGGTGGGGATTTTTCGGTATGTCGATGAACTGTCATTATTCACAAGTGTTTGATTCATAACATGGCTTATGATTATGCGATATGTTGGATTTTTGCCGTAATGCTCCGTGTTAGACGGAATGCTACGCTTTGTGGGTGAATATGATGCGAAATGCCATGGTTGTGCAAAGGTACCAAACCGGGATCCGGGTCCCGTTGCTGCGAAGATCTTTGATCGATCCGTTTGAAATGGACCTCCCAGCTGGGGATGAGATCATTAGTAGATCTAGAGAGATGATATCTGCTTGAGGATATAGGTCATTGATAGGCCTATCCTTTATAAATGAGAGACCCAGCTGGGGTTTGTAGAAGCTTTCTTCACTCTGTTGTGAATCTTCACGCGCTGCTCTTCTGGATAGAGGCTGGAACTCTGTGGGGAGATAGCTTTTGACTTTTGTGCTCGGCCGAGGGCGAGATGGCAGCTCGGCTGGGGAGAAAGAGAGGAATCACTGAAAGATCTCCCTAGGGATTCTATTGAAGAGGATCCCTGACTCAGCCGGGGATATAGGTGCCTTCTGTGATGCCTGGCAATTCTGACGGGGATAAGCAACAAATGGCAACTCAGCTGGGGGAAGTCATGGGAGGCAACTCAGTTGGGGAGAGAGCACTTCGGGTGCTAAAATTGAGTGTTGGTTTGCCAGCTTGCTGGGATAAAGTTTTCATGCCCCAAGTTGCGTTCCGGATACCTGCAATCCTGAAAAAGATAGAGAAACGCACAAGATAATCCCGAGGCATCCCTTACTGGATTCCGTCATAGGAGTTAGGCGCTTCTGAGAGTAAGTATATTCCCTGCAAGCATGTTTTTTCGAAAATAAGCATCTGTATTCTTATGCGATCAGTTTTTCTTTTAAGACATCAGACATTTTTTGCAAATAAAAATGTACAAAACGAGACATGACTGAAAATCTGATTTTATTATTTCATGTGCCCTGAATTGGCGAGATACAGTCAAAGAAACATATCCCCTGGAATGAGGAGATTGTTACAAATTGAGAAACAAAATGTTGGCAGTGTTGATGACGCTTTGAGGAGCTTCCTCCTCACTATGACCCGTATGACTCTTGACGTTCTTCTCATCTTGCTTTCTGAAGAATGTCGATTCTGATAAAAGCTTGATCCTTTTGAAGCTTACCAAGTTGTAGGTGATACAGACGAATTCAGAATGCAGTTGTTCGCTTATTCCCTTATTTTGCATGGATCGCCCTTTCGGGTTTTCAATCCATCGGGATACCCATTTTTGCCTGAGTTGTCCAATGCGGCTTTTCAACTCAGCGGGTGTACATTTTTTTATTCATTTTCCCTTATTTTTGCCCGAGTCTTTTATTCTGTTTTTGACTCGCCGGGATGTCCTATTTTTGCCTGGACTTACATTCTGTTTTTGTGTCCAGCGGGTCATTTTTATGCGAAGTATTTTTTAACTGCATCTGAATTCACAGGGGACGGGAAATCTTCACCATCCATGGTGCTGAGCATCAGTGCTCCACCAGAGAAAACTTTCTTTACCACGAATGGTCCTTCGTAATTCGGAGTCCATTTGCCCCTGTGGTCTGTATGTGGAGGGAGGATTCTTTTCAGCACAAGATCTCCTACTTGGTACTCTCGGTGCCTGACTTTCTGATCGAAGGCTCTCTTCATTCTTTTCTGATATAACTGCCCATGACAGATTGCAGCCAATCTCTTCTCTTCAATCAGACTCAGTTGTTCGTATCGGGACTGAACCCATTCTGCTTCACTCAGTTTAACATCCATTAGTACCCGTAGAGAAGGTAATTCAACTTCAACAGGTAGGACTGCCTCCATACCATACACAAGTTGATACGGTGTCGCCCCAGTGGATGTTCGGATTGACGTGCGGTACCCATGCAAGGCAAATGGCAGCATTTCATGCCAGTCTTTGTAGGTGACTACCATCTTCTGCACAATCTTCTTGATATTCTTATTAGCTGCCTCAACAGCGCCATTCATCTTTGGCCTGTAAGGAGAAGAATTGTGATGTTGGATCTTGAAGTCCCGGCACAGCTCTGCCATCATCTTGTTGTTTAGATTGGAACCATTATCAGTAATGATTCGCTCGAGAACTCCATATCGACAGATGATATCTCTTTTCAGAAATCTGGCTACCACTTGTCTTGTGACGTTTGCGTATGAGGCTGCTTCAACCCACTTGATGAAATAGTCAATAGCGACCAGGATGAATCTGTGGCCATTTGAAGCAGTTGGCTCAATCTTGCCAATCATATCAATGCCCCACATGGCAAAGGGCCATGGTGAAGACATTATATTCAGAGGATTGGGAGGCACATGCACCTTATCTGCATAAATCTGGCATTTATGGCATTTTCTGGCATAGGCACAACAATCGGCATCCATTGTGATCCAGTAATAGCCTGATCTTAGCAATTTCTTAGCCATGGCATGCCCTCCAGCATGGGTACCAAAGGATCCCTCGTGCACCTCGTGCATCAACATGTCTGCTTCTGTCTTGTCAACACATCTGAGGAGTACCATATCAAAGTTCCTTTTGTATAAAGACCCATCAGTGTTCAGAAAGAAACTACCAGCGAGCCTTCTCAAAGTCTTCTTATCATTGGAAGATGCCCCAGGTGGGTATGTTTGATCCTCTAAGAAGCACTTAATGTCATGGAACCAAGGCTTATCATTTCTAACAACATCTGCTGCGAACACATACGCTGGTCTGTCAAGTCTGGACACTGAAATCTGAGGTACAAAGTTGGCGGTCTGAACTTTGATCATGGACGAAATGGTAGCCAGAGCATCTGCAAACTAATTCTCGTCCCGAGGGATATACTCGAGCTTGACTGTTGTAAAGAAAGTCAATAACCTCCTTGTATAATCCCTGTAAGGTATCAGATGATCCTGGTGAGTGTACCATTTGCCGTTGGTTTGATTGACTACCAAAGCTGAATCTCCGAACACGGTTAATGTCTTGATCCTGAGGTCAATGGCTTCCTCAAGACCCATAATGCAAGCTTCGTATTCAGCTTCGTTGTTAGTGCAGTTGAAAGTGAGCTTTGCCGAGAAAGGCATGTGAACTCCTTTGGGTGTAATGAGTACTGCACCAACACCACGGCCATTCATGTTAACAGCCCCATCAAACATCATAGTCCATTCTTCTTCCGGGTCAGGCCCTTCAGTGTGAACAGGCTCTTCATGATCTTTTGCTTTTATGAACATGATGTCTTCATCAGGGAAGTCAAATCTCATACGCTGGTAGTCATCAATGGGTTGCTCAGCAAGATATTCAGACAATACACTGCCCCTGATGGCTTTCTGAGATGTGTATTGGATGTCATACTCTGTGAGGATCATTTGCCATCTTGCAACCCGTCCGGTAAGAGCTGGCTTCTCAAATATGTACTTGACTGGGTCCATTTTTGAGATCAATAGAGTAGTGTGGGTCAACATATACTGCCTCAGTCGGCGAGCAGCCCACGCTAAAGCGCAGCAAGTTTTCTCGAGCAGTGAATAACGTTGTTCACAGTCGGTAAACTTTTTGCTTAGGTAGTATATTGCATACTCTTTTCGACCAGACTCGTCATGCTGGCCCAACACACACCCCATCGACTCTTCTAATACTGTCAAGTACATTATCAGAGGTCTTCCTTCAACTGGAGGCATAAGGATTGGAGGCTCTTGTAAGTATTCCTTGATCTTGTCAAAAGCCCTTTGGCAGTCTTCATTCCACCTGACCGTTTGTTCTTTTCTCAACAGCTTGAACAAGGGTTCGCAGGTTGCTGTGAGGTGAGATATGAACCTTGAAATGTAGTTCAATCGACCTAAGAACCCTCGAACTTCTTTCTCTGTCTTCGGTGCAGGCATCTCTTGAATAGCTTTAACTTTATCAGGGTCAACCTCAATCCCTTTCTCACCTACAATAAATCCCAGCAGCTTACCAGATCGCACCCCGAATGTGCACTTGTTGTGGTTCAGCTTCAATTGGTACTTCCTCAGACGCTTGAATAACTTCAGTAGATTCACCAGGTGATCTTCCTCTGTAAGGGACTTGGCAATCATGTCATCCACATAACACTCGATTTCCTTATGGATCATATCGTGGAATAATGTTACCATAGCCCGTTGATATGTTGCACCGGCATTCTTGAGCCCAAATGGCATTACCTTGTAGCAGAACATGCCCCAGGGTGTGATGAAAGTTGTTTTCTCCATGTCTTCAGGTGACATCTTAATCTGGTTGTATCCTGAAAATCCGTCCATGAAGGAGAATACCGAGAACTGAGCCGTGTTATCGACCAATACATCAATGTGAGGTAATGGGAAGTCATCTTTCGGGCTGGCTCTGTTCAGATCCCGGTAGTCAACACACATCCTTACTTTGCCGTCTTTCTTAGGCACAGGTACTATGTTAGCAACCCACGGTGGATAACTAGTTACAGCAAGGAACCCGGCGTCCCATTGCTTTTGTACCTCCTCATTGATTTTCATTGCCATGTCCGGGCGAGTACGACGTAGTTTCTGTTTAACCGGCGGGCATTCTTCTTTCAAAGGCAACTTGTGCACAACAATGTCGGTGTCCAACCCTGGCATATCTTGATAAGACCAAGCAAACACGTCCACATACTCTTGCAGCAGGTCAATCAGTTGTCTCTTCACTGAGTCTTGTAAGCAGGCCCCGATTTTAACTTCTTTCACGTCTTCATCTGTACCAAGATTGATCACTTCAACCTCCTCCTGGTGAGGAGTAATAACCTTTTCCTCTTGTCTCAACAACCTGGCTAGCTCTTCAGGAAGCTCATATTCTTCTTCAACCCCTTCACCAGCTTGATTGATTGGATTGTCAAAGTCATACGAAGTCATAGCCGTGCTGTTGTCGGTGCTGTCTGGAAGGCACTCTCTGCAAGGGTTCAGTTTGTTCATTTTAGTGATTTGATTTTAATCTTGTTTTAGAAAAGTGAAATAAAGTTATCATTTTGAAAACATCGCCATTTATTTTTTTGTACAAAAAGAAAAATGGAAAAACAGTGAGCGGAAAAGAAAAAGACTTGTTTGCAAAAAGATGTCTGATATTTCATTGATTAATCTTGTTTGCACAAAAAGTACAGATGGCCCGATTACAAAACGAGTCTTGTCATCTTGGGCAAGATGCAAGACTTTGATGCATGCTATAAAATACAGGAAATAATAATTACTCTGCATGAGTAACTCTTATAATTTCCTGGGAAGACCAGTTCGAGATACTGCTCCCCGGGATCTTTGGACGAATCCAGCTTTCCAGGTTGTGTTCCTCTTCCAGCTCGTCTTCCAAACAGTTGACAGCATCAGGGGTGAGCATCCCCCCACTCACAAAGTTGGGCTCTTTCGCAGCCTCTGCTTGATCTTGTTGAGTTGGTTTGTAACCCAACCCAAATCTGTCCTCCTTCTTCTCCACCGATAGCAGTTTGCCCCAGCCTTGGGCGTTTCCTCCCTCAACAACCTTCCGGGCTTGTTGGTATGATGATATTGAAGTACCAGGCACAGCAGATGTTTCATTGATGTTCAAGGCCTCGAACCCCTGACTCATTGTTTCATGGATCTCCCCATCCATCTCAATATACTTATAGGTAGCCAGGTGGCTGACAAAAATATCCTCTTCTCCACAGATTGTAACGATTTGACCCTCCCACTCATATTTTAACTTCTGGTGAAGGGTAGAGGTCACGGCGCCAGCGGCGTGAATCCATGGCCTACCCAATAGACAGCTGTAGGCAGGCTGTATATCCATCACGTAGAAGGTCGTTTTGAAGGTCTGCGGGCCAATCGTTATGGGCAACTCGATCTCTCCCAGAACCGATCTCTTTGAACCATCAAAGGCTCTCACCACCAGGTTTCTGGGTCTCAACGCCAATCCGTCATATTCTAGCTTCACCAGGGCCTTCTTAGGTAAGACATTGAGGGATGACCCCGTGTCTACCAGCACATGGGAAAGGACAGCACCTTTACATTCCATGGTTATGTGCAAGGCTTTGTTATGGTTGCGACCTTCCGTTGTCAAATCAGTATTGGTGAACCCTAGTCCGTGACTAGCATTAACATTTCCAACTACAGCTTCCAGCTGATTGACAGTGATCTCTTCAGGCACGTAAGCTGCGTGCAAAAATTTGAGTAGTGCGTTCCGGTGAGCTTCGGAGCACATAAGCAATGATAGGATTGATATCTTGGAAGGCGTCTGATGAAGCTGATCCACTATTTTATAATCACTCTTCTTGATGATTCGCATGAACTCATCAACCTCTTGATCGAAGGGTGTTTTCAAAGCATCTTTGACAGTCTGCTCTTCCTGCACCAAGCTTTTTCCTTTTGCTTTAGCAGCAGCTTCTGCTTCGGCGGTGGGTCTCTGAATTTGTGGAGCGAAAAGACGTCCGCTTCGAGTGAAGCCTCCGCCTCCTCCCACATTGTCAATTTGTGGTGCAGGGGTTGATGATTCAAAAGTGATTCTTTGTCCTTCACAGTACAGGTCAGAGCTGTAATGCCAGGGGATGGCATTACTGCTTTCATAAGGTACTGGTCCAGGCACCGTGATAGTGACTGGACTGACTGCAGCTGCGGAAGGAATTGTGATAGTTTGTGGATCGTAATAAATTGTGACCGGTGCTCTGATGGGAGCAGCACCTTCTGAGTTGTAGGCAGAGTTGTTCTCAGGATCATAGAATATTGTGACAGTTGAGACATTTTCATGATTTGTTGCTGGTGTTGTAGGAGACATTGGTGGAAGGATGGATGTTGTTGTTGTAGGAGTTTCAAAATGGAGTGGTGCTGGAGTTGTAGAAGAAAAATTTATTGATAACTGATCAGTTGAGATAATAGATGAAGTACTTGTTGATGAAGCCGAGGAATTGTCAGGAACAATGGTTGCTGCAGTTGTAGGAGGTTCTAGATTTGTTGCTGATGAGGTTGCTGGATTTGTAGGAAATGATGTGGTGATCTGAAGCTGGCCACTCTGAATAAGACCATCTATGCCATTCCTTAAATTATCACACCCATTTATCGAGATATTGCAGTAAGCACAACCCAACTCACACCCCGGGAACATTTGACATTCGAGGAGTTGAGCCTTGATTTCTACCAACGGTGTCCTGATCTGACCCACACTGGTTATTAAATAAGACGGCTTGTCTTCTTCAATAGCGTTAATTCTGGGACCACCGTGATTCGGCATGGGATTCTTATTGACATTAGGTGGTGGTGCGAAATTCAGAGCTTTTGAGTCTACCAGGTCTTGTACCTTCATGTGCAGAGCTCTGCACTTTTCTGTACTGTGGCCAGGTGCATTTGAATGGAAGGCACATCTGGCGTTGGAATCATAATTCCTGGGTAGACTGTTGGGATCTGGAGGTGCCAATGTCCTTAGCTCAACTAGGTTGAGTTTCAGGAGTTGTGGCAGCAATGTAGCATATGGCATAGGGATCAGATCGATTACCCTGTTGGCTTGAGAAGGCCTCTGTTGGAATGGCCTTTGCTGGTTATTGTTGTTGGTGTTGCTGCTGTTGTAATTTCTCGGAGGATACTGAGCTTGTTGATGGTACTGAGGTTGTTGCTGATAGTTTTGTTGCGGAGGTTGATAAACTGGTTGAGGATGAGCTGGAGCGGGAATGGTGACTGCCGCCACTGATCTGTGAACATATTGGGGCCTCCCCCTGTTGGTGTAGATGGCATTGGTCTCGCCAGTTCTTCTCGGGCCTGCAAAAGGCTTTCTTGTACTACCGGACGAGCTTGCACCGTTGTCAGATATCTTACCCATTTTTAACAGGCTCTCAATTCTCTCCCCAGCTATGACAACATCTGCAAAGCTGGTGGAAGAGAAAGCAGCCAGCCTGTCAATATAAGTTCCCTGAAGGGTGTTCATAAACATATCTGCCATTTCCCTTTCAGACATAGGTGGCTGAACAGCAGCAGCCAGTTGCCTCCATCTCTGGGCATATTCTCGGAAACTTTCCCTTGACGACTGTGACATTCCCATTAGGAGAGTCCTGTTGGGTGCCATATCTAAGTTGTACTGATACTGTCTGATGAAGGCCTCTGCCAGGTCCTTCCAGCATCTAATAGTTGCCCTTGTCAAGTGAGAGTACCATTCTCTTGACGCTCCAGTCAAGCTATCCTCGAAATAGAACATCCAGAGCTTCTCATCCATAGTATAGGCCTTCAGCCTTCCCAGAAATGATTGTAAATGAGTCCGGGGGCATGAAGTCCCGTTGTATTTTTCAAAACAAGGAGGCTTAAACTTATGGGGAATCCTGACCCCGTCTACCAAGCCCATGTCCATGACGTCGAAACCCAAAGAGTTTTGAGACTCTAAGGACCTTAACTTCTCAGCTATCTCATCTAACCTCCTATCGTAAGCTTCTTCCCCAGCACCCATTACTGTGAATTGGTCTTCTTGGGGGTCTTCTTGAAGTACCCTGGCTGCAGTGGCAGTCCCTTGAACATTTGCAGGAATATTGACCTCTGGATGAAGATGGGGGCCAAATACAGGGGGGTTAACATGAGGTTGGACCCTTTCATTGTTGCTGGTGCCGGCAGTCCCTATATGTGGATCTTCTTGATTCTGCCTTTCCACCATGGCCCTTAATCTTTCCTGGCTTTGAGCCATGTTGTTCATTACTTCCATAAACTGCGTCATTTGATTCCTCATTTCTAGCCTTTCATTCGCCATTTGATTTCTGACCTCAGTAAGGTCCTGCTGCATCTGATCCATTTGAATGCCCGGAAGATTGTTACGGGTCGGATAACGGTGCGGACGGTTGAGGGGAAATACCCGGCGCCGAGCAATAATTCCTGAACATCACAACAGAGTTAGTGGCAATAAAACAAAAACCTACAAAACAAACAAAAGTGTTAGCATGCAATGCAGTATGCTTATTTGTTTTCAAGGTATCCGGCTTGGCATTCAGTTTTGACCCTTCCAGACCCTTGAAGATGCTGTTGATGTTGCTTTCGAAGTGAAACTTGGAACAAATTAATACATATATTACAAAAGGCAAAATGTTACATAGTTTGTTTACAAATACAAGCCCTCTGAGGGGTCAAAGTACATCACAAGAAAAAATGAAAAATACACGGAATGAAAGCAACAACAAACAAATGGTCAAACACCAAGACCAAACTCATCCTCACGAACTTCCTTGAGAAGTGCTTCGGTCACAGGATCAGCCGGACGCTCCGTGAGATTCCTGATGAGGAGGTTCCGGGTCGTAACAGCTGCTGTTAGCTTCTTGTGTTGACCTTGGTCCTTTGACCTCTTCACTCCAGCTTTGAAGAGGGAAACTTCTAAAGGAAACTAAGACCCACCCTATGTTATTATACAATGGAGATATTAAGGTTAGTAAGGTTTGAAGAACTATAAACCTAAAAGAAGATAGCAGAAGAATAAGTTCTAACTCATTTTAAAGATTGAAGATGAGATAAGAACTCAAAGGGGATGAAGAGAAAGTGAAATTTCAAAGAAGCATAACATGCTTGTCACAATCACATAAGATAAAAATCTTAAAAGAGAAGGGAGAAGAGGTATGAGTATGGATAAACATCCAAATACTCAATTACTTACCATATCCCCTACAAAAAAGGTTAGTGACAATTGCATATGAAATCAACCATAAGAGAAACAATTAAGCATCACACATCCTATAAAGTGAAACTAGTGTTCAACTAGAGCCTAAGTCTAAAGGTGAAGGTACCTAAAGTTCCTATGACTTCTAAGGTCAGTGTCATATCTCTAAGGTTGCTCCCTAAGTATAATAAACTAAACACAAAAATTATTTAAATGTGTTATAAAACAACATGAATTTATTTGGAATTTTTGGATGAAGAAATGTATTTTTAAAAAATTAAAAATGAAATTAGTATAAACAAAGAAAATAAAAATGCAAAGAAATGGCCAGGGGGTGTCACATTAGTAAAAATCCAGTTAAAATTGTCACTGGGCTCAGAGTGGGGTGTGGGAATAGCAAGCAAGGCCTGGTCCAGATAACACGTGTGGTCTATGGGAACTATGGTGAGGTTCAGTCAAACAATTGACTCAATAGGAACCACAAGATCAAGTCAGAGTGTGATGATCAAATTAGTAAACACATCAAACGATTCCTAATGCATGTGCATGCTACCTATGATGAATGAATGTGCATGATATCAATTATAAGCCTGAGGCTGGTCATGTGAGAGAGAGCCTCCTTATTAATGCGCTGGCATAATAAGGAGCGTTGGATCTAAAGCATCTAATGGTTACGACTTACAGTTATAAACCCTAAAGTTTATCAACCTGAAACAAATTTGGGTGACCGAAGAAGACCTTCAGTTGTCTTCTTTGGTGGAACTCCGATGACCACATCCTAAGATTTTCCAGAAATGCATGACCACACATCCAAATGAAGTTGAGCTTACACACATCCTGAATCATGGCTCAAAAACCACATATAATGCATAAACAAAAAGATTCGATAGCAAACATTCTTGCCCTAAAAAATAACTATGCTTATAAAGGCCTATCATCTAGCCAGATCCAGTCATAAGGCTTCTATCAAGCTCAAATCAAATGAAACAACTTAAAACAAGCTAAATTTCAAAGAACCAGTTCAATGAAATCAAACTTGAATAAGCAAATTTCTTCAGTTATAAGAAATCCAGAGATGAGGCTTTGGGATCTTTGAACACCGGTGTGGCCAAATAAAGGCTTAATCACTTAAACTTTGGTGAAGATTGATGGAGATTATGTGATGAAGATTTGACATAGAGCTTCAACAATGGCTTGAACTCATGCTTCCACTTGTTGCAGCAAGTTGATGAGGATTTAAAGTGATGAATTGAAGGAAATGATGATGAATGATGTGAAGCTTTGGCATGAAAATCAGATATAAAACAAAGAGAATTTTGAGGAGCTTTGAAGTGAATTTGATGAAAAATGAGAGGTTATCTCCAAATTCTGTTATGCTGAGTTTATAAACCCTGAGTTAACTGTTAACCATCATGGTTAACAGTTAGAACTATAGTTAACCAAGGGTGCATTGAAACAAGGTGGTGAAGTGAGCAATTTGACAAAATCAAAGGGAGAACATCTGTGTGATGGAACTGATCATGTATGGAGAGAGTTAATGGAGCCTATGGTGGAACAGTCTGATCAATGGTGGGGATGATGCTATACTAGCTACTCACAAACTTGTTACACAAGCTTCTCTCAAAACTTTCCCTCATTGGTGCATGGAGTATGGTGCATATGCATGTATGTAAGTATTCTTGTTTGTTCAAAGGATGCCATAAGAGTGAGGTGTAAGGAATGCATGTGAATTGATATAGATCAAGAGCAAAAACACTACAATGGTCTTCTATATTTGGTAGCAAGAAACAATGAAAATTCTGACATTTGGGGATGAATATCTTCGTGTATAGCTCATGACATTGGATGATTTTGAGGCCTATGGATCAAGGATATTTCATAGAACATGTTTGATGTTAGAATCAAGATGAATGGAAGCTTGTAAGATGGTGAAAAATGACTTGGAAAATACATGGACAAAGCTGGATCATGGGCGAGGGATTTTGGCCTCAGGCCTGGCCTTGGGCCTAGGGCAAATTTAGTTATGAGGTCTCCTCTTTGAACCATCATATATCTTCATCCTTTGATCAAATGAAAAAATTCCCAACATCAAAGTTGAAGAGGACATGAAAATGAACAACTTTGATGTTCAACAAAATTTCATTTGAAGCTTTATTGATGGAGAAAAATAGCTTGACATTTGGCACACCACCTGCTTGATGAAATGCCTGGCATCTGGCACGCCCATGACTTGGTTCCCTAGCAAAGTTACCCAGGTTTTGTCAAACTTTAATTGATCATATCTCACTCAATTTTGAGCCAATGGAAATGTTATTTCCATGTATTTTAAGCTTAAGATGTGCTATTTAATTGGATCAACTTAGGCCTGAAGTTTGAAACCTTTATCTTGAAGAAAGAAGACTTGAAAGTGAGGTGCAAAATGGCCTAAACTTGCCATAAATAGAAACCCTAAGTTTCTTTTTTAGGCAGTTTTGTGATTTCTTGATTTTTTTCATGAATCTCTAGACTTTTCTTGATCAAATTTCAACCATTGAACATATTCAACTTGTGGACCATGATTTTGGCATCAAGAAGTCAAGAGTTGACTTTTCCTCTGCATAATTGATTTTCCCCCAATTTCTTGATTTTTAAGTAAATGACCAATTGGAGATCTTCTGAAATAATTCAATAGACAATATCTCATGTCTAGATACTTGATATCATGTGGAAAACATTGAAATCAAGTTTGAACCAAAATTTCATCATGAATCCCTTTGAATCGGAAATCCTAATCTTGGCCCTTTTGTTAGGAGATGATGCCCCGCTTCAACTTCTCGATCAATCCACCTCTTCCAAGGGCTTGAGGATTCAAGTAAGGTGATATCAGCTATTAGAGACCTTTGAGGCTTGTTGAGAGACCATTGGCTCTTCTTCTTTGACGTTGAAGGATCATAACTTTTCAAATCAACTGATCATACACCTTAGGCGTCAACCAGTGAATGTATGTTTTCTCTTCTTTTGATTTATATGCAATGCAATGTATGGGAACAATATGCTGAATAGCTTGAAAAGGGAGGGAAAATTTTGGAGTGTTAAAATTGCCTCTATTCAATCAACTGTAGACTTGAATGGATGATAGTAATGACTTTCAGACGTTCTAGGTATGAAAGGATTGAATACCCGAATAAACCGTAAAATTTACACTCTACGGGAAATAAAATAACCCGACTTTCAAAGGGAGCAGTGATACGAGACCAAGATGAAGGTGGAATCATAAAAAGTAAGACTATGCCGAAGGTAGACTTACGATAAGGTTCGAGGTCAAGCCGAAGGTGATCTTGAAAAAATAAGGATAAGCCAAAGGTGGACTTGCAAACAATGAGACTAAGTTGAAGGTAGACTCAAACATAGATACGAGACCAAGTCGAAGGTGGACTCGAAAAATTAAGACTATGGTGAAGGTAGACTTACAATAAGGTTCGAAGTCAAGCCGAAGATGAACTCTAAAAAGTAAGACCAAGTCGATGGTGGACTTACAAATAATGAGACTAAGCTAAAGGTAGACTCAAACAAGGATACGAGACCAAGCCGAAGGTGGACTCAAAAAAGTAAAACTATGCCGAAGGTAGACTTACAATAATGTTCTAGGTCAAGCCGAAGGTGATCTCAAAAAAGTAAGACTATACCGAAGGTATACTTACAATAAGGTTCGAGATCAAGCCAAAGGTGAACTCGAAAAAGTAAGATTATACCGAAGGTAGACTTACAATAAGGGTCGAGATCAAGCCGAAGGTGAACTCGAAAAAGTAAGACGAAGCCGAAGGTGGACTTACAGAGAATGAGACTAAGACAAAGGTAGACTCAAACAAGGATACAAGACCAAGCCGAAGGTGGACTCGAAAAAGTAAGACTATGCCGAAGGTATCATGAAAGATGACTCTGTAGGGGACAACAAGTATCCGAGGGTAAGATTAACAAATCCATGACCCTTTGGTTATCTCGATATCTTGTCTGAGAATTTGCTAGGAATTCTCTGTGGGAATATTCAGGTATGAATGCTGATTCACATTTTTGGGCTTTCGTGCAAGATACCAAAACTAACTTATGCTTTGTATGCATATGTTTGAATTTTACTATGGCGTAATGCTCCATAATGATGGAAATGCTACGATTTAGAAGATGCAAATGTAATGATGATTACTAAATGCAAATGCGGGGGAACCTCCTGTTGAGGAGATAACAGGTATCCATGGCAACTTTACAAGGGAGAAAACTTATCTAGTTTTTAGGACTCCTTGTGGGGAATAACATCTCTGTTGGTGAGGATGCTAATGATACACTGGATTTAAACCACCACAACCGCCAAAAATAAATTAGACTTTGAGTGGTTAAAAAGTGATGACCCTGTCGGGGAATTTGATTGGGGAGGAGCGCCACTCATAGAATTTCGTTGGGGAATTGACAAACTTTTGACCTGGATGAAGAAAGGATTTGTCAATACTTTGTTGAGGAAAAGTTATGTTGGGGGATCACTCAAGCATGAAATCCTTTGTTTGGAAGAGATGCCAATGAAGATTGAACTTTGGTAGGGGAAGACTACGAACAACATTACAAGAAGGAAAACTATCTGACTTCTCACTGTCTTTGCGACTGTTGGGGAATAAGGAGTCCTCATATACTGCTAGGGATAGGAAAACTCTCATTAAGAATACCTCTCAGTCGGGGGAAGACACTCCTCTTGGGGAACATAATCCTTCTATTACCATGTTGGGGAAGATTTCAATCTTGGACTCTACCGGAGATGACATGTCTTAATAGTTTCCTGTCGGAGAGAACCAGATAAGGAGCCTTCTGTTGGGGATAAGAGTTTTATGGCGTCTCTTGCTGGGGATAAGAGATATAAAGCATCTTTTAACAAGGATACCCTCGACTCGGGGAACACCAACCCCATTTGTTGCTTTGTTGGAGAAAGGTGGCCCACTGAGACATGCAGAGGAATCATTATCAATGAAGCCCGTTGAGGAAAAAGTTCCCTGATGCCTTGTGTTGGTCGTGTCTTTGTTTTACTTCGTACCTGCAAATTAGTGAACGCAACTGATAGTTCCTGAAAAATAGAAGATTAAACAAGTCCACATGCCACAGGTGTATGGTCTAAGTTTACCATCCTTGTTACTCAATAATTAAAATATATGTCAAGTGTTTTATCCTTAAGCATGTATTATAAGGCATCAATGTCTTTGCAATGCAATATATATTACAATATTTGGAAGTTTTTGCAATCAATAGTGGTAGATGAAAACAAAAACAACAAAAGCTATTTGGATGAAATACAATTCATTAATTGAAAGGCGGCCATGATTAGGCGTTACACCAGGAAGCAATCCCTAGAAAAAGGAAATTTCACAAAAGGAAAAATAAACTATCCTAATGGCAATGTGAAATTGGATCCCATCAAGTTTCAACCCGACTATGACTCGTATGTCCTCGAGACTCTCCGTGTACTTCGCTTTTGGGGAAAACAATTTGATTGATTCTTAACCTTCAAGTTATCCATTGTTGTAAATGATGAATCACAAATCACACAAATCGCAGTTGTTCGTTTCAATCCCTCTTTTGCATGGACCGCCCTTTCGGATTTTCAATCCATCGGGATACTTTTTTTGCCTGAGGTTTCCAATGTGGATTTTCAACTCACCGGGTGTACATTTTTTATTTATATTCCTAATTTTTTCCCGAACCATTAATTATGTTTTTGGTTCGCCGGGATGCCCTTTTTTTCCCGAACTTCTCTTTTTTTTATCCAGCGGGTCCTTTTATACGAAGTATTTTTTAACCGCGTCTGAGTTGACAGGGGATGGAAAGTCTTCTCCATCCATAGTTTTTAGCATCAAGACTCTGCCTGAGAAGACCTTTTTAACCACAAATGGACCTTCATAGTTGGGAGTCCACTTACCCCTATGATTTATTAAAGGAGGAAGGATCCTTTTCAGCATTAAGTCACCAGGTATGTAACATCGATGCCATACCTTATGATCGAACACCTGTTTCATTCTCCGTTGATATAGTTGTCCATGGCATATAACTGTTAAACGTTTCTCTTCGATGAGGCTCAATTGGTTGAATCTAGCCTGGAGTCACTTGGCTTCATCAAGCTTGACATCATCATTATCCTCAAGGAGGGGATCTCAACTTCAATTGGTAGGACTGCCTCCATACCATACACTAGTGAGAATGGATTTGCCCTAGTTGACATGCGTAGTGGTGTTCGCGGTTTGTTTTGGATCAGCTTTGAAGCAAAATATCATCCGATCCAAAATTAAATTTACTTGCGGTTCGGTTCGGTTTTGGATGATTGGTTAAAAAAATCTGATCCGATCCAATTTCTTACAGTTTGATTTGGATCGCTTTTTTGGATATCCAAATTACAAATTATAATTTTTTTAATATTATAAAAGCACTAATAAATAATAAATTTGACATAATATATAACATATATTATATTAAAAGTTAATATTACAAAATGATAATGATCGATTATGATTGAAACAAATTGAAATAATAAAAATCAATAGATTAAATCAAACTAATAAATAATATTTATATAAAATAGTACCATCTAATAATAAATTAACACATCATATTATACTAATAAAAAATAAATAAGTATAAAAATATATACATACAATTCGGTTTGGTTTGGATCAGTTTTGAAAAATCAATCTGAAATCCGATCCGAACGGTTCTTACAAAATTACATCCAAACACATCCAATAATTTTCGGTTTTTGGTTTTTTCGGATCGGTTTTCGGTTTTTATTTGGATTGGTTTGGATTTGAACACCCACTATGCCAAACAAGACCTTAGACAACACTTTTTTTGGCCTTAGACGACGCTTTAAAGTGCTGTCTAAACCTGCGCTGCTAAAAGTTTAGACAACGCTCTTTTAAATCTGAAAAGTGTTGTCTATGGTACCATTAGACAACGCTTTTTGACATTTTAAGTTATACCTTAGACAATGCTTCTGGTAAAAGCGTTGTCTAAGACCCACCGTTAGACATCGCTTTTTGGACATTCTTAGGTATATCTTAGACATCGCTTTTTGTTTAAAGCGTTGTCTAAGGTATACAAAATTTTTTATATAATTTTTTTAAAACACAATTTATACCAGGTTTTTAAACCAGAATTTTGACCTGTTTTTGAACCAATTTTTTTCCAGAAAAATATCATAATTTGGATATTCAAAACAATCCAATTTGTCCTATTTAAATGTACCAATTTATGCACCAAAATTATATATCCAAATGGATTGACAATTCAAACATATATATTTACAAATGTACATATTACTTATACTACTTTTGCTACAAATGTACCAATTCAAACATATTACAAATCATTACGTATACTACTTTTGCATCCAACAAAAGCATTGCTTCAAATCTACATAGGTCCTGAAACAACACAAAGATTGTAATTCAATTAAAAGAATACAATATTATAGTTACAAAGTTACACATTTAAATTAGAATGAGAGCAATTGAAAATGAAAAATAAAGAAACCAAGGATATCAAATATAATTTACCTCTTTCACTAACATCTCTTTCTTTTCTTTGTTGGAATATTAATTACTTGTTTCTTAGCAATGCAGACGGATGAATTGATCCAAATTCCCTCGTTATGATCATTTCTGATATATGACTCATCCGCTATAAGATCCTCATCTTGATTTCTATTCAACTCATTCCGTCTAATGCATGACGCATTCTCAACATCAATATCACATTGACCGACACCGCTATCATCAACCACTTTGTTAGAGAAAAGCACTATAGACCATTTTGTACTCATCAGGTCATTCACATAGAACACTTGTTTAGCTTGAGATGCTAGAATAAAAGGTTCATCTTTGTACCTCACCATAGTAAGAACAACTTGCAAAAATCCAGACTTATCCATTCGCATGCCACTACTATTTACCCACTTGCAACCAAAGATGGGAATCTGAAACTTCTCGTAATCAAACACCCAAATGTGCTCAATAACTCCAAAATAGGACAAATTTGCATATTTGGGGTTTAAGTCCTTCATACTTGATATATGCATTGCTTCAACTAGCACGGTGACACCACTATTTTGCATAATACTCTTATCATCTTGTTCTTTGGTATAAAATGTGTATCCATTAATTGCATACGCGCTATGAGAAAACACATGCAAACTTGGACCATATGCCAAACATCTCAACCTTTCTGTTACCGAAGCAGGATCTAAAAAGCACTTCGAATAAATATGATCCTTTAACCATTGTATGAAACTTTGATTGTGCTCTCGTACTATCCAATTTTCATTTTTGTTCGGATTTAACCTTCGGAGTACTTCCTTGTGCATTTCAACATATGGCTCAACCTCATTATCATTATGCAGAACATACAAATGCACTTGATCCCGTTCATCCCTTGATACTGTCACAAATTTATTTCCAATTAATTCTTTACCTTCCTTTTTTTCATAAAAATATGAGCTTTGGGGAGTCCAATCGATTGAACGTTGGACAAATATTCAGTACAAAACTCAACAACTTCTTCAACAATGTATCGTTCAACAATACAACCCTCTGGTCGACTTCGGGATTTCACGTACCCTTTTAATATTTTCATATACCGTTCAGCAGGGTACATTCATCTCATATAAGCTGGTCCACACAGTTGTGTCTCTTTCACAAGATGAACAACTAGATGAACCATCATGTCAAAAAAAGAGGGAGGAAAATACATTTCAAGCTCACACAAGGTAATTACAATCTCTTTTTTGTAGTGTTGGTAATATCTCGGGATCGATCACCTTACTACGGATTGACCTAAAGAAAAAACACAATTTAGTTATGGAACTTCTTACTTTTTCTGGCAAAATAGAACGTATACCTATTGGTAGAAAATGTTCCATTATAACATGGCAATCATGTGTCTTCAAACTCTTCAACTTAAGGTCTTTCATAGACATAAGTCTTCTATATATGTTGAGTATCCTTCTGGAACCTTAACTTCACTCAGAAACTTACACAATTTTTTTTCTCCTTTCTAGATAAAGTAAACGCAGCAGGTGGTAGATAAGTTCTTCTTCCTTTCTTCACGGGTGCTAATTCAGTTCTAATTCCCATTTTTAACATGTCCTCCCTTGCTTTAAGTTCATCCTTAGACTTTCCTTTTATATTGAGTAACGTACCGATAACACTTTTAAATACATTTTTTCAATATGCATAACATCGAGAAACTGTCTCACGTACAAAGACTTCCAATATGGAAATTCAAAAAATATCGACCTCTTCTTCCACCCACCTTTGACAACCTTATGTGCAAAAGGCTTGCCAAACTCAGTACGCACATCTTTCACCTTTTCAAAAACTTGGTCACCTGACAATACGGGTGGAGCTTTACACTGTTCGGTGTCTCCATTGAATGCTTTTCTCCACCCACGGTAGTGATGTTTAGAATGTAAGAATCTACGATGACCGAGAAACACATTCTTCTGACAAAGTTCCAATCGAATCGTATCGGTTTCGTCTTCACAAACAGGACACACACGTTGACCTTTAATGCTATACCCAGATAGATTCCTGTATGCTGGAAAATCATTAATTGTGCCAAACAACATCGCCCTCAAATTGAAACTTTCTTTCCTATATCCATTATAAACCTCCATACTGTTCTCCCAATAAATCTTTAAATTTCCGATCAAAGGTGTCAAATATACGTCTATGTCATCCCTTGGCTGTTTAGGCCCAAAGATCAACATAGATAACATCATGTACTTACGCTTCATACATAGCCAAGGAGGTAGGTTATAAATCATAAGAATCACTGGCCATGTGGTATGTGAGATACTTTGAAGACCATGCGGGTTCATTCCATCAGTAGATAATGCCAAACGAAGGTTTTTTGCTTCTTCTCCAAAGTCAGGATAATCATTATCAATCTTCGACCACTGTGGTGAATCAGCTGGATGCCGATACTTTACATCAATAGTTCTTTCATCTGCATGCCAAGTCAGGTGTCTTGCATCGGTTTCACTACGAAACATGCGCCTAAATCTCGAAATTATAGGAAAATACCATAAGACTTTTGCTGGAGACAATCTTTTCTTATATCGAGACAAACTGCATTTATGGCACTTAGTTAACGATGCATATTCGTTATGAAACAAAACACAATTGTTAGGACAAACATGTATATTATCATAGCTCATTCCAATAGAGCACAACATTTTTTGCCTCATAGGTTCGATTAGGAAGAACATTATCCTCCGGTAGCATTTCTCTCATAAGGGCCAACAACTCTGTGAAACTTTTATCCGACCATCCATTGCTCGCCTTTAAGTTGTACAACTTTAATACTGCAGACAATCTTGAGAATTTAGTGTAACCTTTATACAACGGTTTCTCTGCATCGCTTACCAACCTCTCAAACATTTTAGGACAATCACGAAGATCTTCTTCAAGTGCTTCTACAATCTCTTCAACTCGATCAGAATCGTATGTTTCCGTGTCTTTGTCGTTGGAAACATAAGTCGTATTACTTTTCCCACTCGGTTCAACATTCTCGTTAATTTTCTCACCATGAAATTTCCAACACTGATAACTTCTATCAATTCCATGCCTCAGTAAATGCGATTTCAATCCATCTGCATCAACCTTACCAATATAATAACAATGCAAGCAAGGACATTTCATTCGTCTGGGGTTTTTAACGTGCTGAACAACAAACTTAACGAATTCCATAACCCCATTCTCGTACTCTTTGGACAATCGATCGACACAAATCCATGTTTTATCCATGGGTTTCCTACTTATAAGAGATACATATTTTCACTACATAAATAACATAAATCCAAACGACATTTCCTATACATAACGTAAAACCCAAACGAAAATAGAGATACATAATATGATTTTTCATTATTCTTCACATAATCATAACAACATTGACATTGCCCTAACATAATCAATATTTTTACTATTCTCACAAAATCATATTTATCAAAGAAATATTTGCCCTAACATCTTCAATATTTGCCTATTTTCACTATTTTCATTATTCTTCACAAAACATTTTCCCTAACATAATCAACATTGACATTGCCTATTTTCACTATTCTTCACAAAATCATATTTATCAAAATACATTTCAATGACATTGCCCTAACATAACAATAACATAACAATGACATTCACTACAACAAAAATGTACCTTCACAAAGTAGAGGACGAAGTCAGTCCAAAAGAAGAACAAAGTAGAGGACTAACACCTTCACGAACACCCGAACTCAGTAACTTCACAATCAGAGGCGTTAATGGAGGTTTCCCGAGCGGCGTTAATGGACGAACAGCTTCACCAACGGCGTTAATAGAGGTTTCAGAAAGAGAAATGGAGTTTCGTTAGGGTTTTCACTGTAGAAGTAACGCGTTCGCAGGGGAGAAGAAAAAGGAAATAAATGAAAATATGATTATGAGTTTCTAAATATTTCATTTAATTAGACCTTAGACAACACTTTTGTGGAAAGCGCTGTCTAAGGTAGCCCTTAAACAGCGCTTTTGCAAAGCGCTGGCTAAGGTCTACCTTAGACAACGCTTTTGATTTTTTTTTAAATATAAAAAACCTTAGACAACGTTTTCCTCAAAAGCGTTGTCTAAGATATACCTTTAAAAGCGCTTTTGGAAAGCGCTGTCTAAGGTCTACCTTAGACATCGCTTTTCAAAAAGCTTTGTCTAAGGTATGACTTTTATCAGCGCTTTTTCTCTTTTTTTAGAACATTTTCCGCATTTTATTTTAATTTTTACCTTTAGCAGCGCTTTCATATTAAAGCGTTGTCTAAGGTGTGCTATTAAAAGTCTATTTTGGTGTAGTGACCCTTAGACATGCATACGGATGTTTGGTACCCATGCAATGCGAACGACAATACCTCATGCCAATCTTTATAAGTCACAACCATCTTCTGTACGATCTTCTTAATGTTTTTGTTAGCCGCCTCGACGACACCATTCATCTTTGGGCGGTATGGAGAAGAGTTATGATGTCCGATTTTGAAATCCCGACATAACTCCACCATTATTTTGTTATTGAGATTGGAACCATTATCAATAATGATTCTTTTGGGTATTTCATATCGACAAATGATGTCCTTCTTTAGGAATCGGGCTACAACCTGCTTGGTGACGTTAGCATAGGACGCTGCTTCAACCTATTTAGTGAAATAATCAATGGCGACCAAGATGAAACGATGGCCGTTAAAAGGAGTAGGTTCAATCTTTCCAATCATATCAATACCCCACATTGCAAAGGGACAAGGAGAAGACATGACACTCAATGGATTAGGAGGCACATGTACCTTATCAACATAAATTTGACATTTATGGCATTTACGGGAGTATTTGCAACAATTGGATTCCATGGTCATCCAATAATACCCCGATCTCAAAAGTTTCTTTGCCATGGCATGTCCTCCAACATGGGTACCAAAGGATCCCTCGCGAACTTCCTGCATTAACATGTCTGCTTCGTGTCTATCCACGCATATAAGTAGAACCATGTCGAAGTTCCTCTTGTATAACACATCATCCTGATTTAAGAAGAACCCATCATCCAACCTCCTCAGGGTCTTCTTATCTTTGTCATATGCCCATCTCGGGTATTCTTGACATTTCAGGAAACATTTGATATCATAGTACTAAGGCTTATCATCATCAGTAACATCGACTGCAAACATATAAGCGGGCCTTTCGAGACGAGATACCACAATTTTGGGCACATAATTTCATTGTTGGACTTTAATCATGGAGGACAAGGTTGTTAGGGCATCAACAAACTGATTCTCGCCACGAGGCACATAATGAAGCTTTACCGTTGTGAAGAATGTCAACAATCTCCTCGTGTAATCCCTGTCTGAAATCAAATGCGATTGATGAACAAGCCACTTTCCGTTAACCAAATTAATGACTAAAGCTGAATCACCGAAAATATCGAGGGTCTTAATTCGCAAATTAATCGCCTCCTCAATTCCCATTATGCAAGCTTCATATTCTACCTCATTGTTGGTGCATTCAAAAGTCAAACAGGCAGTGAAGGGCATGCAAACTCCTTTTGGTGTAATAATGGCAGCACCAACCCCACTTCCATTCATGTTATTGACTCCATTGAACAACAAACTCCATTTGGATTCACGGTCTAGCCCCTCCTCCGGGAGTGGTTCTTCGCAATCTTTCGATTTGAGGAACATGATGTCTTCATCAGGGAACTCAAACATCATCGGCTGATAGTCATCAATTGGTTGTTGGGCCAGGTAGTCTGACAATACGCTTCCCTTGATGGCTTTCTTGGAAGTATATTGAATGTCGTATTCATTCAAGACCATCTTCCAACGCGCAACTCTCTCGGTTAGTGCTGGTTTCTCGAAGATGTACTTGACATGATCCATCTTGGAAATCAATAAGGTCATGCGAGTAAGCATGTATTTCCTTAATCGCTTAGCAGCCCATGCAAGTGCACAACATGTCTTCTCAAACATTGAGTATCTGGACTCATAATCTGTGAACTTCTTGCTTAGGTAGTCGATGGCGTGCTCATTCCTACCTGTCTCGTCATGTTGACCGAGAATGCAACCCATCGACTTTTCAAGTACGGTAAGATACATAATCAAAGGCCTCCCTGAAACCGGAGGCATGAGGATTGAAGGTTCTTGTAGATACTCTTTTAATATGTCGAAGGCCATTTGGCAATCGTCGTTCCACCTGAAAGCCTGATTCTTTCTCAAGAGCTTAAATATTGGTTCACATGTAGCTGTTAGGTGAGATATGAACCATGCAATGTAGTTCAATCTACCTAATAAGCTACACACTCCTTTTTCTGTTTTAGGCTCAAGCATTTCTTGTATAGCTTTCACCTTTGCAGGATCAACCTCAATCCCCTTTTCACTTACAATGAAATCCAACAATTTACCGGAGCGCACCCTGAAGGTGCACTTGTTCGGATTCAACCTCAGTCTGAATTTTCGCAACCTGTCAAACAACTTGGCCAAGTTGACTAGGTGTTCTTCCTCTGTTTGTGACTTCACAATCATGTCATCAACATAGACTTCAATCTCATGATGAATCATATCACGAAAGAGAGTCACCATAGCTAATTGGTAAGTTGCCCCAACATTCTTAAGACCGAAAAACATCACTTTATAACAAAAAGTTCCCCATGGGGTGATGAATGTAGTCTTCTCCATGTCATATGGCGACATTTTAATTTGGTTGTAGCCCGAAAATCCATCCATGAAGGAGAACACCGAGTATTGGACTGTGTTGTCGACCAACACATCAATGTGAGGCAACGAAAAATCGTCCTTGGGACTAGCTCTGTTCAAATCTTGGTAGTCAACACAAATTCAAACTTTACAATCCTTTTTTGGCACCGACACAATGTTAGCGACCCATGGTGGATAGCTCGTAACAACCAAAAACCCAACATCAAACTGTTTCTGAACCTCTTCCTTGATCTTTATTACCATATCAGGTCGAGTTCTACGCAGTTTCTGTTTCACTGGCGGACAATCTTCTCCTATTGCTTTAACAACCTGAATAACTCTTCAGGCAATCCACAATCTCCTTCACCTTCCTCGTCGACTTGGTAAATTAGATTGTTGAAGTCATAACAAGTCATAGCAGAATTATCATCATTGGGACCCAGTGGGATGCATCTGCATGAATGATAATTCATGCTTGATTTTAGAATGAGCGCGAGAAAAATGCTAATATCCTATCTATTGGACGGATTAATCTGATTCGGGGGTCAGTTCTAACATCAAATAATTATAATTTATTCTCAATTATAGCTGCGAAAAAATGAACTGTAATCTTCCAATATGACATTTAATCACTACTGCTATATTAAGTAATTGTTTTGACGATGAAATATATATTTTTTTATCTCAACTACCTTATGACTATTAAAAAAAGTGTTGTTCTCTTTTTTGTTAAATGTTTACACCAAACACCACGAAGTTCGACTTTTCCATATCATTATGGAAAGAGGTGGGTGGAAGAAAGAAGCGACGTGGATTATCGTTTATTCACAGGTTTCCTTTACAACCAGCCGACGCAAACGTGTTCATTTTGTATCGGCGCGAAATCCAAACTAGAGAAACTTAAAAACCTCCATCTCCATCTTCCATCTTCCATCTTCATTCCCACTTCTAGTTGCAGTTATTACAGTTACAGTTCCAAATCACAATGGCGAGAGAAAAACAACAAGAGAATGAAAACTCCGGAGGAATCCGAGTCCAAGGCATGCAATTCTCATACGACGGACTACAACAACTACCACCGCTTTTCCTCGATTTCAACCTCCACGTATCTCCTGGATCTCGATGCCTCCTCGTTGGTGCTAATGGATCCGGTAAACATTTTTCTTTTGTCCCTGTTTATAATTGTTAGGAAAACTTTGCTAATCGCGGTTTGCTTGCAGGGAAGACGACTTTGCTGAAGATTTTGGCTGGGAAACATATGGTTGGAGGGAAAGACGTTGTGCGTGTGTTGAATTGTTCCGCTTTTCATGATACGCAGCTTGTTTGTAGTGGAGATCTTGCTTATTTGGGTGGATCTTGGAGTAAAAACGTTGGCTGCGCTGTGAGTTTTGAATTTTGTGTTCTATTCTTTTTTAATTATTTTTCAATGCTGTTACGAAATAGGGTTTGCATCTGCTTTTTGCCAATTGTTCAGTTAGTTCATTATTTGTTCGGATTCGGAGACAATCTTTGATTCATAATGCTGTGTCATATTGCCATAATGAAATTGCTGGTGGTTTATTATTGTCAGACCATCTTTGATTCATAATGTTGTATCATATAAGTGCTTATGTATATAAGTTTTTTTCTATAACAAAAGATAAAATAGAGTCAACTTATTTTTATATAAATTGTGAAATGTTTTCGTAATTATTTTGAAAAGCTTATAGAATGAAGTTGAAAACAACTTATGATATGTCATAACTTGTTTCAATAAGCACTCCTAAATAGGACATGTTGAATTGATATTTTTATGTTTATGTGTTGATTTGAGCACTTGTGAGACTGATTCGTAGAGTGAAGCTTATGTAGATTTTAAATAATTAGTTATTTTGGAAAGCTTATTGAATGAAGCTGAAAATAACTTATGGCCATCTCATGAGTTGTTTATATATGCACTCCCATATAGGGCGTGTTGAATTGGCAAACATTAGTTTATAAGCTGACATAAGCATTTGTGAGAGTGTTTGCTAGAACCTATGAAAACACCTTATGCCATGTTTATAAGATGTTTTCAACTTACTTTCACAAGCTCTCCAAAACAGGTTATAGCTTATACGGAAACAGTTTAAACTTATCTTATCTTCCATTATAGAAATAGAAATAACTTAATTATAAGTGTTTATCATGACAAACATTTATGCTATACGCTGCAAATTAAGTTGTTTATCCAAATAGGGTCATAGTCTTCCAAGTGTTTATGCCAATAGATAAGATCAAATAAGTTGATCAAAACATGTCATATATGTATGTAGACCACACTTATATGCTTTAGAACTTGAATATTGGATCTGTAGTTAATGTTTCAATTCCAACCTGCCCTTACCGTATAAGGTTTTAAGCTCTAATAATGCATTGGGAGAAAGAGCTGGTGTTTTTTGTTACCCCAGTGCTTTTAATCTGTTTCTCTTGAGCGTGTTTCTATTCCTTCCTAATGGAAGTTTTTATTGATATAATCTTAGTTTTGAGGACAGGGTTTAGTTCCTGAACTATCTTCTATAATGTATTTTACCTATAGAAAATGTAACTCTTTCAAAAGTAGAGTGGTTTTCAAATTCCCAAGAGTAGAAGCTATTCTGCAACGTTGGTGAACGGCTGGCCTTTGTATTTCATTTGAATTGATTATTTTTTCCCCAATTTTTCAAGTGCATTTAAGCCAAACATTTAGGCTTTTGCTAAGTATTATGAGACAAATGTGGGGATCATGTTTGTAGTATACATGCACTGCCCTTTGTGTTCGCTTAGCCAGAACTATAAGTTGATTTTCTCTAGTGCTTGTTTTCATTTTGTATAAGTCACACATGTATTGTCAACCTGGTCATAATGTGGGCTTAGGTCCTAGCAAGAGCTTATCTAGTGACCCACTTCAGATCTTTAGATCTCTTGTAGTTTAGCTTTGACACAATTTACATTTTTCTGATGTTTCTTCATGTAAGCTCTTTATTTAGTTGGGTAATGGACTTAAGAATTGAGCTTAGGACTTTGCCTTGGCCCCTTCTAATAACCCTTGTAGCCTTTGCTTTGGTCAATTCCATTTCTAATATTAATGTTGTTGCTGTTATCCAGGGAGACATTCCACTCCAGGGAGACTTCTCTGCAGAACATATGATATTTGGTGGTGGGTTTTCAAACACAGTTTTCTTTGTTATGAACTGCGACTGCATCTCCAATTTTTTTTATCTTTTTTAATTTTCATGAGAAAAAATATTCATACCATATCATGAAGTCCTTCAGTAAACTCCTATTAAGGACAAAATTTAGTAAAATAAAGAACACTGAAATCATGTTATGTATATATAAAGTGTTGTATGCAGTCCCAAATGATATTTGGGTATTCAAAACAATTGCTCTTTAATCTTAATGTATAAAAAAACTAAAATGCCCCCCCTGCGTTTTACAGTCGAAGGCATTGATCCTGATAGGAGAGACAAGTTGATTGAGCTGCTTGATATAGATCTGCAGTGGCGAATGCATAAGGTTTCCGATGGGCAGCGGCGTAGAGTGCAGATCTGTCTTGGTCTTCTTCATCCATATAAGGTATAAAGGATCAAATATCCTAGGGAATTTGTATGTGGTAGTTATGCTGTTGTGGACAATGTAAGTGTGTCAATGGTTTCACCTGAGTGTACACCTACTTTATCAGTTTATCTTGGCCTCCATCTCTTGAAATAAAAAACCCTCTGAATTCTAGTAATTTGTTGTCTTTTGAATTGCACACATTTCAAGAATAACTCTTGAAAAAGCTATTCTTCTAAGAACTCACAATATACATTAAATTTTATTAATCCACTAGCTAAATATTGCAATATTATATTAATGATCGTGAACATTAAGTTATAGATGAAATTGTACATTTGTAGCTATGCAATCTTGTAGACCACATTTATTTGTTGTTTAGTATGGATTAAATTGAAGTTGTTCAATGAATTATCAAGTAATTTATGTATTTATGAAATTTTGTAGACTGGGAACTCGATAGTATTTTATGTAAACTGAGATATATATGTATTTCGACAAGATATACTCTTCAAGTATGCAGATGCCCGATATGATATCTAATAATTGGTTCGTGTATTTTTATTTATTTATGTGTGTGACAGTGTGGCTGTGTGAGTGTGTTTATTTATTAATGCACCAATTCAAAATCAATCCAATCTAAAGCTGTAACCCATGATTGACATTTCAGGTCCTCTTGCTGGATGAGGTTACAGTTGACCTGGATGTTGTTACCCGAATGGATTTATTGGAATTCTTCAAGGAAGAATGTGAGCAGGTATTTACTAGCTTTGAATATTTGCATGCTAAAACATGCAGAATGTAAGTTTGAGAAAACTGCAACGAGGATGGCCTCAATGCAAAAGAACTAAAACTAGTAATCTTAAAAAATATTGAATGAGTTTGATCTTCATTTTCTACAAGAGTCAAAGAATATACTGTATATTGTCCCAACAGGCCTATTAAAGTATTCATGGCACCCATCTTGCAAAGGCTACAAAGTTGGGTTCAGAAACAATAACTATTTTATTTTCTTATGTTTTTATTTGACGCAGAGAGAAGCTACAATTGTATATGCAACTCACATTTTTGATGGACTAGAGACATGGGCAACTCATTTGGCATACATACAAGAAGGCGAACTGAGAAGAGCAGAAAAAATATCAGATGTTAATGAGTTGAAATCTTCAACTAATCTACTGTCTGTTGTTGAGTCCTGGCTCCGTGCTGAAACAAAGATTGAAAAGAAGAAACCCGTCAACAATACATCTAATGCTCAAGCTACCTCTCCATTCTTTTCATCCAGACACATGGCATATTATCGATAGTCTCCATCGACACCAATTGGTTTTGAAAATAATTTGAGTGGCGAAAATATATACTGTAAGTGTGAATTGTCATTCCATATATATGGTTATACAACACCAAATAATTTTTTGGCTAGGTTTTGTATGTCTTAGTCATGATTAAATGTGTAATGTTCCTTTATATATAGCTATATCATTCCCTTCAAGCTCCAATTGAAGAGCTTTTAGCGGCTTATTTCTTTTATGTATTTCTCTGCAGTTGATATATGCTTAAGTTTAAAGAAGCATGCTTAAATCATAGCTTTATAATTTATTCTGTGTGAGGCTATAGCTGATAATGCGTTGAGTCGAGTCGAACTTGATTTAGCTTGGCTTGATTCGATAAGAATTGGTTCGGGTCAAATCTCACTCGAATTTGTCATGGACTTTTTCTTAAGCTCAAACTTGATTCATTATAAGCTTACAAACAACTCGGTTCAGCTCGTTAAGTTCGTATTATTAGGTTCAATCTTCTTGAATCACGGATTTGAAAGTCAATTTTGTAAGACTTTTTTGTTTTATATATTTTATATTTTAAATTAATATTTTAGAGTTAAATTGTGTTTACCCCCTGACAAACAAGTGTGTTTTGGTTTACCTCCCTTAAGAAAAAAAATTGAGATCCTTCTTATAAAACCCAGATTCCGTTTGCAGACCCCCTTAATTGCCACATTGCATAAAGATTCTCTCATATTGCTTGTGTGGCAGTCCGCGTGACATTTATTTTTAATTTTTATTTTGGCTTAAATGCATATTTGGTCCCCCTATTTTGATGTTTTTTAAATTTTAGTCCCCCTATTTTAAAACCCAGTTTTTTGGTCCCTGAAGTTTGGGCTACTTGAGATTTCCATGGCCCCCCTCCACTTGGCTGACTCGTTAATGATGTGACAACTATGATTGATGATATGGGATAGCCAAGTTGGATACATGTCATTATATATGTTAATATATTATTCAGGTTTTATTTTTAATTCTTCAAATTAATAGAAAAATAAATTAAATCATTTTAAAATACCAAGAGACATCATTCACATGCTACGCTTCATCCAAAAATATCAAGAGAAACAATTGAACCCTAATCAGTAATCACTACTAACATTCTTCCAAGCTTGAACCCTAATCGCCTACACTGCTACACTTCTACCTTGAAACGAAAAATGAACCATTGAAAGGAAAAATGTCAAGTGGACAAGTCAGATACTATCTAAGGTACATTTTCTTGTTTCTTTATTGAGTGTCAGAATGTTTTGATGTTTCATTTGTTTCTTGTGTGGTCCACCATGTACCTTCTGTCGTTTTCTTGTTGTAGTCTACCATGTACCTTCTGTCGTTTTTATATTGATTGTTTTTGTGTTGCAACCCTAAATATAATGTGGTCCCACTGAGTATTATAATATTCTGATGTTGTGCAATACAATGACAGGCCTAGTCAGAATAATAAAGTTAGGTTAAAAATGCACCATAGGGGAAAACTAGTTGAGGAACCTGTTAAGTGGTATGTTGGAGGAGAGGTGACTGAGATGAATTGGGGATGAGATGTGGATTTCATGAACTATATGGATTTGGAGAGCTTGATTAAAAGTGAGGGTTATGTAGATATCAAATGTTCGTAGTATTGGAACCCTTTGTTCAGTTTTGTTAGAGGTCTTAAGTCATTGAACAATGATACAAATATGTTGAAATTTGCTAAGGATGTAGTGGGACATGATATTGTGGACATATATGTGGAACATAAGGTTTGTGAATCCTCTGAGATAGTGGACTCAAGTGAAGTAGAAAAATACATTGATGATCCTGATGTAGAATGTATTGGATGTAGTCAAGGTAAAGTTGTTCCTAATTAGACCAATTTGAATGTTCCAAATACTGATGAGGGTGACACTAATGATATCAATGAGGATGTTCCAAATGTAGAGGTTATCCCTAATGAGACTAATGAGAATGTTCCAAATGAAGAGATTGTCCCTAATGAGACTAATGAGGATGTTCCAAATGAAGAAGTCAATGTGGATGTTCCAAATGAAGAGGCCAGTGAGGATGTTCCAAATGCTGATGAGGATTATGTTGCTTGTGACTTTAGTAAGGATACTGAAAATGAATTTAATGGAGGCAATGAAGATGATGAATATGAGATAAATTGGACTCAAGTGCCACCTCTAGAAACTTTAGGTGAGGTTAATGTAAAAAAAGATGCAGCTTATATTGGAGATGACCATGAAGATTCTGATCACTTATACACCTTCCTGGAAGTGAGGATGATGAAGATGTACCCAAGTTTCCAACTTATAAGAGTGGTGAGGGAAATGTGTTTCAATTGGGTATGATGTTTACAAACAAGGATATGGTTAGAGACGCTATCAAAGACTATGGAATGGAGAATCAGAAAAACGTGTTCATAAAAAAGAATGATGCCAAGAGGATGATAATTAGGTGTATGGTTGGTTGTAAGTTCCACCTAAGGATTAGTAAAAGAAATGGGCAACAATATTGGCAAATTGTTAGTTATGTAGATGAGCATACATGTCATAAAACTGCACATAATAGGAATGCTAACACAACTTAGCTTGCCAATTTTTTTTCCACATGTGTTAAGGCATAGTCCTTACATGAAGCCAACAAGTCTCATGGCAGTTTCCCTTGAGAGGCGTGGAGTTAAGATTTCACCAGATCAAGCATATAGAGCAAAGAGGAAGGCCATGGATTTGATTCAAGGAACAAATATGAAACAATTTAACCATTTAAGGAGTTATGCAGAAGAGTTGTTAAAGTCTAATCCTAGGAGCAGTGTATACATATAATGTGCTGAGAACCAAGGAAAACGTGTATTTGGAAGGATCTATATATGTTTGGAGGCTTGCAAGGCTGAATTTGCCAAGACTTGTAGGTCACTCATAGGCTTGGATGCATGCTTTTTAAAGGGAGAATGTGGTGGACAGTTAATGTCTGTTGTAGGAAGGGATGGTAACAATCAAATCTTCCCAATTACATATGTTGTGGTTGAAGCAGAGACAAAGGATTCTTGGGAATGGTTTCTACATTTGTTATTAGTTGATTTGAGTGCATACAACCAAAGGGCATATGGCTTTATATTTGACCAACATAAGGTAGATTTAATGTCATTTTCCTTATGTTTTTCTTATGTATTTCATATAGATCAAAGGCTTTGTGTGAAGCATTTATATGGAAACTGGAAGAAGAAGCATCCTGGTTTGGACAAATGGGACATAACAAAAGAAGCTGCAAGGGCAAAAGAGCTGCTGACAGAGCATTGCCAAAGGTTGGTGATAAACCAAAAAAGGCAAAGACAAATAAGGGTGGAAAAAAGCAAAGAAGCCAACTGAGGAACAAATTGAGATTGAACAAGGTTCTCAAGCACCACGTGCAACTCAAGATTAGGGGTCTATGAACTTTTTTGCTGCTATGACTTTTTTGATGTACTTTTTGTTGTACTTTTCATGTAATTAGGGGTATATGAACTTTTTTGCTGCTATGGCTTATGACAGTTTGGTGCATTGCTGCAATGCTATCATGACATTTTGTTGCAATTCCATTATGACCTTTTTGATGTAATTAGGGGTCTATGAACCTTTTTTATATACTTTTTGCTGCTATCATGACATTTTGTTGCAATGCCATTATGACAGTTTGGTGCAATGTTGCAATGCTATCAGTATGGTTTAATATCAATGCTAGTTTGGTTTAATATCATTGTTATCAATTTGGTTAAAACAATTGTCATTGTTAAAATAATTGTCAAAATTATATCAACATAAACAAGATAAGTTTGGTTTAATATCAATCCTATCAGTTTGGTTTAATATCATTGCTATCAGCTTGGTTAAAACAACAATCATTGTTAAAACAATTGTCAAAATTATATCAATACAAACAAGATATTCAGTGTTAAAACATAAACAACTTAATCACTTCATAATCAAAATTGTTACAACTTAAACTGTCATTGACTTCATAAACAACTTACATCTTAATCATGAAAGAACCTACACAACTATTGTTACAACTTTAACACAACCCATACATGACATAATCCAAACATGAAACAACCTATTTCATTATACATGTCACTACAATTGCAATTAGCAATCCAATTGTAATCATCCAATTCAGTTTCAATTTTTTCTTCATTAACTTCATCTTCTTCTTCATTTCTTCATCTTTTGTAATGGCATCTTTCAACTTGTTCTTCTCATCATTCAAATTCTCCAAAAGAGAAGATATCACTTCCTTTGCCCTTGGACTCATTTCTTCATCAACCCAAACAAAATGTCTGCACTTTTTATAACCCTGCATCTGTAAAAATAGACTAAACACAGTGAAGTAACAATAATTTAGCAGAACTTCATATATGACCTAAATTAGAGTACATCTTACCTTAAACATTCCATAACCATATAAACGTTGTCCTGGTTTGTCATCAGTCCATGATGTCATTAATGAAGCATCCAAACTACAATGACATATGTACTTAGTTGAGTGATTTACGAAACTACGTCTTGAAACAGATTTCTCAGACATGATTGAAGAAATGTCAAAGCGTGAAATAAACATGATCAAAGAAGGGTGGAAGAAACGTGATCGAAGAAAGGTGGAAGAAACGTGATTGAAGAAACGTCAAAGAAATGAGGGTGGAAACAGATTTCTGGGTGAAGGATGAACAATGACTTCAGCTATTAGGACACCACTTATAAATAGAATAAATAATATAAAATAATTCATTTTTTATTTATTATTATATTTTAAAATAATTTTAATTCACAATATATATGACTGTGTATTTAAATATTCAAGATATATGACATGGACGTCCATTCACGCTACCACGTTATTAATGAGACAATCAAGTGGAGGGGGGCCATGAAAATCCCAAATGACCCAAATTTCAGGGACCAAAAAGCTGGATTTTAAAATGAGGGATTAAAATTGATCGTACCTAGAGATCAGGATCCGATGTGGCCGCGTCGAACGTGGATGAGCACGGTTGATGATGGAGAAAAAGGGGTGTACCTGCAAAGACACTCCGATGCTAAAGTCAGAGAGTGAGCAACGAGTGAGCAAGTACAAGATTTTTAGGTCAAGATTTGAATACCTGACCCTCTCAAATGAGAGAGTTTATATACTGATCCAAGAAGATGGTTATTGGCCCAAATTGTTGGGCGCGGATCGTAGATCCCGTAATAACCGTTGACGGTTAGTAACTAGCCGTTAGGGCAAGAATGCATCTGCTCGACTTGTCCTGGGTCGGATGGCCTTAGCGCCGAGCAAGGGGCTCGTCGAGCAGGCGATCCTCAGGATTCCGAACATCGTGGGGTCATTGGGTCATTGGGTCGCTGGGCCGCGAGATAGATAGGACCCAATTAGAATTGAGCCAGTTCGGAACAAAAATTTAAAAAACATCAAAATAGGGGACCAAATAACATTTAAATCTTTTATTTAATTTTAAATCCACGTAGATTTTTAATTATTTAAATATAATTAAACTAATAATTTTTAAAATTATTATTTTTTACAATATACATTAATTTATTTTGCTTTATTATTTATTATTTATTATTAAGTTATTTAAATAAAATTTTATTATGGAAGATCATAGACTTGTGGTCCACTTGCTCTCTACCTGTATTCAATTTAATATTTAGAAAGAATAAAATACTAAATGAAGACTTAAAAAACTTCTAAATCAGGCCTTCTCCATAAGACTCTTTCTGCAACCCTACACTACCAATCTACTCCTTCCATTGTTCACTTTCTTTCGTTCACCGTCATCTTACCACATCCTCACCACTTTCCGAAACCGTATTTCTTCCAAGTCCAGCCTTTATTCATAACTGATGTACTCCTTCCAGCTAGTTTGTTATCATATATTCATAACTGAAACTTGAGTACCTCTTGCACCATCCATTACATAGTCACCACTTCACATCTACTGTACACACAAGACTCGGTTATTTAACTTTAAAAAACTAAAAAGGAAATGAGAGAGTGAGAAATAGCAAATGGAACATTATTATTCAAATCATGACCAAAAGCACCTTGCTACTGAGAAAAGAAAATGAAAGAGTGAGAAATAGCAAATTGACTTTATTATTTTCTTACAACACAAACTTCAAATGGTTCCGATGGTGCTTTCAATTTTTGAAACAAAGATAGTAAACAGAGGCTGAAGGTTATTTCAATATCTCTTTGATTGTGGTTAAAAGCGCGACCATAACTCAGAATGGGTGTTCAATCCAAACTTAGGAGTGTATGTGGTTAAAAACGCCAACATAACTCCCTCCCTTGTTGCTTATTTACGATGAGATATTAGTCGATGAATCTAAGCTCTCTAGCTACTAGATTTTTCTCTTTTTCATTTTTCCTCTTCTTTTTCTTTTCTTCTTTCTTTTCATTTTTCTTTCTTTCTCTGCCCTTACTAACTTTCTTATAAAACAAATAACTTGTTTTTCTTTTATAAACCAAACAATTGTTATACCCATATAATAATTAGTTAGTAATTTAATGGGTTCAAATTGAGAGTATCTAAAAAATGTCTCTGAGTCAGATAATATTAATTAATTAATTTAAGTTCGTCAGTTGCTCTGATATTTTTAGAAATTGAAACTCTCAGAGCATACCGGAACCCTATTAAACTTAATTAATATTATCCAGCGCATTTAATAAAATATGGGGTATTACATCATCCCCTCCTTAAATTGAAATTCGTCCTCGAATTTCCCTTACTCAACAACAATAACAGTTTACAACACTGTCTTAGATCCATACTTATCCTTACTTCATATATATACTCTGACACATTCAAATTCCAATTCTTGACTTCGTGGCTCAAAGTCTTCATTTCATAACAAATAAAACTTCACGTCCTTACTCATACGCTTGTTCCAACATTGGGTTAGCTTCTAATTTACCTTTCTGAAATTCCTCTATTGCTTCATACTGAATCACTTAGTCTCATCTCCCTTTCGGAGAAACATACCATTCTAACTCCTTCCATTGAGTCATAACACAAAGCATAACACTCCAACTTGATTTCGGGACAACAACACTCGATAAAACTCCACAAGGTATCTTAGTGAAATCTTATCTTCGCACAATTACCAACAAAAGCTCCTATTATAATCCTTCAGTTACTAAAAACCATTTTAAAGTTGTCAAACAACTACGGTACCAATTCCACTTGGTTTGATGTTATACGATGTAACCATTCAAGTCTGACAGTTTGTCCTTTTAGTATCTTACTTAAGGACAACATACTCAACACAAAATTTTCTTACTTCAATACTTATAAATAATTCTCTTCTGGTTCTTAACAATCTGAATGAACTCTTTCATTTGTCTCCTCCCACTATGCTTTCAAAGTCTAACAGTAGAATACCACAATTCTCAAGCGACACTAGGTAGTTGGTAGTCTGCGGAGAACACACGTATCCATTGGAGTTCTCACCAACCAACGAAACAAAACTTGCAGACATTCAGGGATAGGACAACTTACGTGCCAATCATACAATAATAACATCGGTCCAAACTCTCCAACGACAGAGATACATGGGTTGTACCGTTGCAATCATAACTAATACAATTCCAATTTCCATTCTAAACTCGAAACAATTTATCCAATTTAGCTTAACAAATATGTCGTGGTTACTTTATTCCATGTCAATTATCTTCACAAGATTCTATTCACTCAAGGTTTCTACTGACACAAGGTCTCCCTTAATAACAACGTAGTAACATTGCAGAGCTTACAATCGATAGTGAGTCACCAATACTAAAATTAAATGATCCTTATATACTTTTGGATTTCCATAACACTTGCCTGTCGCATACAATATTCTACATACTCACCTTTGAAGATTACACAGAACTTCTTGTTCAAATCCATTTCACTCAAGGGTCTTGTTCCTTAAACGGTCCAATTTACATGTTTAACTTCAGAACATTCACCTCTCACTCTCACCTGGAAGGATAACTTAAAATTCATGTCTCTAAGTATGAATCAACTGCACACATCTGATATTACTCTTATGGAGTCCATAACTTGATGTTAAAAATTAACGATACTAAAAATGACCAATTGTTCATCTCTTATCCACACAATAATTCAAATACCAAAACATTTTCTGAAAGATCAACACTTCATGAACCTCGTATAACTTCACAATTTACTTCCTCAGTAGTCGCAACGACGAATTATCCCTCTCTCTTTTATCATCTTGACTTATGATTATCATCATTGCATAGCCTATCAACACATTTCACAATGCATAATCACCCTTTAAACATTTTATTTGTATAGCTGCATCTAGGGTTTGTGATCAGATGAATCTGATAAGTGGTGTGGGCTATCTCAGAGGCCATGAAGCATGCCAAGAGGGTCCATGAGTGTTCTATGATCATCTTATTCCCCCATGGGTCCATTGAAGTCAAGATATGTCTAAACACTGCAGAGGTATGGAAGCTGAGCTGAGCTTCTACATAGATGACCTGAAATTAGGGTTTTGGTTTAAGAGGCCTTACACCTAAATTTTTTTGTCATTCTTGTTGCTATTGGTCCATATATGATATAAGGAGCATGTGTATCAAATTTCATGGAAAAATTCAATATGGAAGTCATCTGATCAAGTGGTAATTTCCTGAGCAAGAAAAGTCAGATTCTGGGCATCTGAGGCCCCTAACAAGGGTACCAATGGGTCATCATCATCAATTTGAAGTCATATGGTCTTTATTTTATAATTGGAATGCTTGGAAGTTCACAAAATTGAAGAAAAATAAACAAAGCCAAAACTTGCCAAAAATGGAAATGACTTGTAATGTAAACTTTCTATTTTGGGAAAGATTTTCAACCTCCTCTTTCTTGATCAAAAAGGTTTCAAAAGAAATTTCTTCAAATATGAAAGTTGTAGATTGTATCCTCCCATTTTCAAAAAGTACAAGAAATCATTCTAACTCTTCCTAGAACTCAAGTTATGGCCTTGCAAAGTTGGCAAAAATCACATAATTTCAAAGTTCATGCCAAAGAGGGAAATTTGCATATTGGCATTTCAGGCCTTTGTATGATTTCTAATGCACTCAAATGTATCATGACATGTTCAAGCAACTTCTAAAGATCAGAATTGGCCTTTGAACCTAGGGTTTTGATGGCTTGATTCTTAAGAAACTTCAAAATGGCAATTATGCATAAACCATGAGAACACTTGATCAAGGTCATCCAGCTGCATAAACTTCATCCAATGGCCTTCCTTGAAGATAGCTGAGGCAATCCAAGCACAAAAATCTCCTCTTCCATGGCCCATACCTATAGTACACAATTTTTGACTTTTTGGCCAATCACCCCATACCATTCCCACAGTGCACAACCACTCTCCTAGATTGTTGGGATTGCCTAGACATTACCTCAGCATCATAAAACAAGAAGGAAGAGAGCTCAGTTGGGACACAACATCAGATTTCACAAAATTAGCCAAAAACTTCTCTTCTTCGATTCTCTCTAACCATCCATCAAACTTCAAAGATTTTTTCACCATTCAATCAAAAATCACCTCTAGAACACAAAGTAACCATCGCCATGGCCTGAAACCTCATAAACCAAAGCTTCCATTTGTTCCATATCATAATCGAGCCACTCAAAATAGCCACTCTAAGCTCATTTCAAGCTTGCCAATAGCTTTAGGAGGTCAAAGGGGGTTGGATTGCATAAAGGAAAAGCCCAGAAAACTGCATTCTGAAGGATTCCATCTCAGGTAACCTTCAAGAACTTTTTTTTTCCAGAAGCTTGGTTTTAAGTTCTAGAATGAACCTACATGCTTCCCTGATCATGCTGATATAATTAGTTTTGAAAATGAGTTAGAATTGAACATTTCATGATGATCTGAAAGTTTGGCCTAGAAATTTGTTTGCTTCGATTCAGCTTTATGATGTATGATAAATGAATTTTGTTTGTTAATTAGTAATGTATGATGTTAGGAGAGTGTTTCTGGGCAAGAAAATGGGAGTTTAGTAGCTTGTAGTGGATTCTGGCATTTTGGTTCGCCAGAGAAGATGACCGGAGCTTAGCTCCGGTCACCTGAAAATGATTAGGGTTAAGCTGTGGTTAGTTGCCCAATTTCATTTATGGCCCTTGGATGTTGATTAGGTTAATGCGGTGACGACTTAGATTAGGTCATTAAACCCTAATTTCACTTAATTATAATTAATTAGGTCAGATTAAATATGGAACCTTGGATAGCGCGCAAATCTCATGTTTAAACCTGGGCCTTAGATCTTTCATACCTCAAGTCAAGTAGACTTCTCATCCTGGCCTTTGATCTCATCAATTTCGCATCTGGACCACCCATCCTGCATACTTTTCACTTTTTTTTTATTTCATTTTCTTTTCATTAAATTATAAAAAATAGTAAAAATGATTTAAAAATTCTGAAAAATTTTGTCAACACTTTGATTAATTTTCAGAAACCAAAAATATTTTTATTTTCTTTTTTTCACAAAAAATGCATTTTTTAAATAATTTAATTATATTTAATTAATTAAATTCTTTTAATTAATTAAAAAATACTTTAAAGTATTTAAAAATCACAAAAAAATTCAGAGAGGTTCTTTAAACATTTACAAACATTTACAAACTCATCCCACATATTTCTTTTTGGTTTTGATCAAACTTTGCCAATTTTCTTTGAATTAGGGTTTCTAAATTTCTTATTTTTCAACCCTAACTTCAAAAATTCATAACTTCCAAACCAAGATGAGTTTGCATTTGATTCTTTTTGAAATCTTTCACATTTGACCTCTAGTTTCTAAATATATTTTTGTCTCATTTTTATCTTGCACTTTCAAATTTTTTTGCATTTTTCATTGAGAAGTATCCAAAACCCTAGCAAATTTTAGGATGACCATAACTTGAATTTGGTAAGCCTTTAGACCTCCCCCTTTGGATGGTATTTTCATGAGTGCCTAGGGTTCCTTTGGATGCAATTTCATTTTTTTATCATCTGATTTGTTTGTGCTTTTTAATTTGTACATATCTTGCTTTCAAACTAACCATTTAAGGTGCATTTGGTAAGTTAATCATGATGTGGATGTGCATCCACATCCAACCTCTCTTTATCTCTTTATTTTTATGAATTTTGTTTGTGTTTGAAGTGAATCTCATTCACTTATGTTCTCTCTTGTTTATTAGGTTACTCAACTTCTTCATGAAGTAAGTAACCTAATCATTCTCCCTCTCTCCCCCTCTCTCTCTTTTCATCTGCTTCTCTTCCTTGGTGGTCATCTGAAGACTTCTCTAAATACCTCACAAACCATAGGAACATCCAAGCATGATAACTTTAGGGTTGTACATAGCCCCCCTAGTTTTTACCTTTTGAGTCTCTTTGAGTCTCTCTCTCTCATCTCATAATCAAGGCTAAACAGTTAAAGTTTTGGGACTCTGAATTAGGGTTATGCTTGTATCCTTATCTTATGATGGAGTGTATAACTTTGATCCTTAGTGTTAAACCTTTAAGTTGTTTTCACCTTCAATCAAAAACACATAATAATCATTAAAGACTTAAGCTTGTAACTTGGGCCTTATATTAGGGTTACATCTCTGGCTGGTGGTTCAGAGGGACTAACCCTAGTGTTCAATGGACAAGTCCCCCTCATGCTAAAGTCTTGCAAACATAAAAAACAATTCTTCATCCAACCTTTAATTAAAATACACTTAAAAAAGGCTTTTTATATAATGAATTTAATCCCTAACCATGGATTAAGTTGAGGTATCTTCCTCAGCTTAAGTGTCCTCATCTATCATCCTTCTCTTAGGATGGTGTAATGAATTCACTAATCTTTGATTGGAGATTAAACTCATTACTTAACACTAAAAAAAAAACCAAAAACACTTAATAATTACCAAAGTAGGTTAATGATCTTAATATTATATCATATTGGTAATTAAGTTGGGATCTTCATCTCATGCTTAAGTAGGATCATTATCCCTAATCAGGGAGGATATAATGAGTTTACTAACCTTTGATTTAGGCTTAAGCTCATTTCCCTATACAAAACACCAAAAACAAATAAAAAACTAAAAACACAAAAACAAACAATAAACGTCTCCTCCGGGATTCTTTTCTCATCACATTCACTCTGAAAACGAGAACTCGCTTCTTCTGTCTAATGCAAGACAATTAGCACTCGAGCCAGACGAGTCACGCACTTGAGCATAGACAAGCAAGCAGTTCACAACAAAATCATCCAGTCTCTTTTAGTCGAACTACGGTGTTCTGACTTCCTCATTGCACGAGATGATACGTAGGCCTAACTTAACAATTATTGAACAAAAGTCTCTTTGTCTCCCCATATTTCCTTCTCCCAATTCTCTTTTCTTAGCCTCAGTTTTGAGCACCCACTTTCTCCTTGCACTGACACTTTGTACATCCATTCTTCCCCAGCCTTTTATACACAGTTTAGCACATATATTATTCCCTTTTAAACACAATCAGGTATGCGTGGATCCCGTTGAGTATGACGGACGATCTGGGTGCTAATACCTTTTCAGGTCGTAACCAACCTCATTTCTCAGTCTCTTTGGTTCGCAACCATCTTATCCATATCTTTATAGGTTTATGCAGCATTACCTTTCCTTCGGGATAAAAATTCCTAGCTGGCGACTCTATTCAACCTCAACCTCCAACATCGCCTACGGTTCGCGTTTGCACCGGGATGAAAATCCGGGGAGCGACAGCTTGGCGACTCTGCTGGGGAATTGTGCAACCAGGGCTTCTGGTTCTCTTGTGGGTTTCTCATAGCGCTTGTTTGTTTGTGTTTATTGGGGGTGTTATGTGCTATTTGTGTTTATGTTTTTGCTTTATTTATTGCTTCATGTACAACTTTATTTATTGCATTTACTTTTATCGCTTTCATTTACTGCTTTCTGCATTTCATTTATTATTATCATATCATTTGTGCTGGATTGTTGTTACCTTGGTGGGTGGGGTATTCCAGTGAGAAAGGCTCAACACAAAGGCCTAAGTGACACATAGGATTATAGTGGTTTTGTATTCTTTCCCATTCCATTTCGGTCTGGTGTAGGAATTTGAAAACACGGTTCATACATGGGTTTCCTTTTGAGAACTCTGTGCTACGGATTTCCTGTAGTGCTTGGGCTATCTGGGAAGCCTGCTAAGTCTGGATGACCTTTTTAGATGACCTTCAGCATCTGAAGTGAATTGGAGGAGGATCCTTTATGATTAGGGTAAACACTGTACCTCCGGGTTAGAAGTGTTTACACTTCTCATAATAGATCCAAATCTGAGGATCTTTGTTCTAGAACAATACCTATGAGTGGGTTGGGTTGTTTGCAGGTTTGCAGGAACCCTTGACCTCAACATACCCTTGCTACTGGAATTTGTTTTAAGGTTATACTATTTTGGACGAGTTCTTTGAAACCCTGGATCATTTACTCTTTATTTGAGTCCCCCACCTGGTTACTGGTTCTCATACCTCCATCCGAAACTCTGAACACTCATGGATCCTACCAAAGGAAACTGATAATCCAGCACTTGATCACAAACCCTTGCATATCATAAGCATACATCATATTGTATCATTTAACATTTGTCTATTTGTTTTACAAGGTATCCATCTTCACTTAGTTTGGTTTTGACCGTTCTTCTACTCAGTTTATCTGCTTCGACACTTCTTCAACTATCTCCTTCAGTTATCTTCTTCAGTTATCTCCTTCGGCACACATCTTCAGCATGGATTCAACCAGGAAAAGCAACATCACCTATCACTTCTTTGAGTACCCTCTAGTAGGCATCCGGCAGATACATGATCTTATCACCCCTGATCATGTTTCCTTATTCAGAGGGAATTATGGTGGAATCCTGGACATGATCATAGACCTGGATGCATCACAGAGGAGCATGATTCACACTTGTCTCCAGTTTTACGACCCTCCTCTCTGTTGCTTCACTTTCCGAGATTTTCAGATTGGTCCTTTGCTGGAAGAATACTCTATGCTATTGGGTGTCCCTATCAGAAGAGGAATTCCTTTCAATCCAGAAATGACCCCTCCAAAGAATGAAGACATAGATAAGGCATTACATCTGGAAGAAACTATCATTGATGAGTACATGACTTCCGAGGCTGGAATCCCAAGCCTTCATCTGGATTTCTTGATTACTCAGGCTACAAAGCATGCTGCAAAAGGGAATTGGGAAACTGTGTGTGCTCTCCTGGCTCTCAGCATTTATGGTATCATTTTGTTTGCAAACGAGCCTATGTTTGTAAGAAAAAATGCCATTCACATCTTCATGATAAAAAACCCAGTTCCCACCTTATTAGGAGACTTTTACTACTCAGTTCATCAGAGGAATGAGAAACAGAGAGGATGACTGGTAAGATGTTGTGCACCTCTCTTTTACAGTTGGTTGATGAAACATATGCCGAAGACGGAAGCTTTCCTGAACCCACATCAGACAAGGAATTAGGCTAAGAGGATGATTTCCCTTACTTTAGAAGATATCAGGTGGTGTAATCAGAACACCAAGGGTCGAGACATAATAACAAGCTGTGGGCAATATCCAAATGTGCCACTTATTGGAGTAAAGGGTTGCATCAATTATAAACCTTTACTTTTCAAAAGACAGTTAGGGTATGCCTTGATACATCCACCTAGGGAGCAGGACTTACCAGAGTCACTTTATTGTGCTATTTAGAACAATCATGCCATTATCCGACAAGCAGCCTGGGCTTGGGACCATATACAGACTAAAGGGACTGCTATTCTGGGAAAGTGTAATAACATAGCTTCTGCTTAGTACACTGAATGCTCTCGCATCAGAGGACAGGTTACTCGTATTCCATTCACCCTGGAAGATGTACCAGGGCCATCAGCAGTTCAGCCCACAGCTACAGTAAGCCTGGAAGAGTTTGAAAAACTAAAAGAAAGAAATGCCCAGTTTGTTGAAGTTTTGAAGAAGACCCTTTGGGAAAAGAATGATGGTCGTCTAGACATTTAGAGGTTAGAGAAGCTACGCATCGAGCATGTAACCAAGGTTTAGAAGAATGAAGACTACATCAGAAAGGCCCGAGCAGGGGAACTTGTGTTGAAGAATGCATGCAAGGAAGCAAAGATTCAAAATGCAAGAGTTGAGCATTATCTGGAAGAAAGCCAGGATAGATGGGTCAGGATAACTGAGGCTCGTATGATAGAAGACCAAAATATGCAAGCCAAGATAGAACAACTAGAGTCTAATGAGAAAAGAAACCAAGAAGCACTGCTAGCAGCTCAGAAGGAGATATCAGAGTTGAAAATCTGAGTGGGGTTGAAGAGATCCAAAGAACAAGATAGGTATCAGAAGATGACAAATTACATTGCAACCAGGAATCTCCTCATCAGAACCATCACATAACACCCGGTTGGACCAGTAACTGATGCCCTCCTGAAGGAAGTCAAAGAGGATGCTTTTGGACTGGATGTCTGATTTTCTTTACTTGTATCTATTTAATTGTACTTTAGCTCACCATGGTGATTTTGTTTGTTGTATTCTTGAATTTAATTGTATTTTGATTCACCATGGGAGTTTTGTTTTGTTGTAACTCATCAACTATTTGTACTTTGGCATTACCATTTGCATTTTTGTATGGTTATGAATTGGATTTTCTTATGCTTCAACATCTTCATCTTCTCAAGAGAGGTCTGGAAGGTCAAAACCAAGAACCAAACTGGATACCCTCTGAAGAAAAATAGACATATTGCATTGCATGCTAACCTGATATCCTTTGTTTTGCAGGTGTTTTGTTGTTATTTTCTCACTCTGCTGATTGTTTCAGGAAATAATGCTCGCAGAAGGGTCTTTCCCGTCAATCGCATCCACAGATATCCAACTAGACACAACCTTCCGAGTCTACAAATGGATCAGCTACAGCAGGAACTAACAGATGTGAGAACTCAGATGACTGATGTGAGAACAGAAGTGAGAACCCAGATGAATCAATTCATGGTTGTGATGACTGGGCTAGCACAGACCCAGGAAATATTAAGGGAGTTAGTCGAGCGGGAAACTCCAGAAGATAACCATGCAGGCACTAGAGGTACTAGTAACAATGAGCACGGACAACCGCGAACAAATCCACCATAGTTTGGGCCCCACAACAACCCTGAAGTCAATATTATTGGAAATACCCAGAGAAACACTGGAGATCGTATCCTATAGGAAGATCCTGAAGACGAGCAGTTTACAGTATTAGGTGTTGGGGCTGATGAAGCTTATGACCGTCGTCTGGACGAGATATCTGAAAAGCTGAGATCCCTGGAATCCCAGAACTCTTTGGGATTTGATGTGATGGATATGGGCCTAGTTGAAGGGGTGAGGATTCCTCACAAGTTCAAACCTCCATGCTTTGAGAAGTACAATGGTACCTCATGTCCTCGTACCCATTTGCAATCTTTTCTGGGAAGATTGAAAGCATATATCGTGGATGAGAAACTATGGATGTTTTACTTTGAAGACAGTTTAACCGGGATATCCAACGAGTGGTATTCACACTTGTCAAGAGCTACTGTCAGGAGCTGGAAAGACTTAGCTGAGGCCTTTATACGTCAATATCAATACAACTTGGATATGGCACCCAACAGGACCCTCCTGATGGGTATGTCTCAATCCTTAAGAGAAAGTTTCCGTGAATACACTCAAAGGTGGAGACAACTCGCTGCTGCTGTCCAGCCACCTATGTCTGAAAGGGAAATGGCTGACATGTTCATGAATACCTTGCAAGGGACCTATATTGATAGACTTGCTGCTTTCTCTTCTACCAGTTTTGTTGATGTGGTTATAGCGGGAGAGAGAATCGAAAGCCTATTGAAGATGGGTAAGATTTCTGACAATGGTGCTAGCTCCAGCCATGCGAAGAAGCCCTTCTCCGGACCTCAAAGGACAGGAGAAACGAATGCGGTGCATGTTGGTAGAGGTAGACCCCAGTACTTGCAAAGATCAGTAGCTGCAGTCACCATCCCTACTTCAGCACCTCAGCAACAGTATCCTCAACATCAACAGTTCCCACAACAGCAACAAAGATCTTACAACAATAACAACCAACAACAACGTCCTTTCCAACAAAGGCCTTCTCAAGTTAACAGGGTGATCGATCCCATCCCGATGCCCTATGCAGCCTTACTCCCACTGCTATTGAAGCTTAACCTGACTGAACTGAGGACTTTGGCTCCACCAGATCCTTTGAATCTTCCAAGGAATTATGATGTCAATGCCAGATATGCTTTTCACTCCAATGCACCTGGCCATTCAACAGAGAAGTGCAGGGCCCTGCACATAAAAGTCCAAGATCTGATTGACTCCAAAGCTTTGAATTTTTCACCTCCACATAATGTCACAAAGAATCCAATACCAAATCATGGTGGGACGAGGATTAATGTTGTTGAGGAGGACCAACCAACAATTATGATTGAGGACATTGAAAGTATTCAAACACCACTGGCCGAAGTGAAAGCTCAGCTATTGAAGTGCCAAGTGTTTCCGGGTTGTGAGGCCCATTGTGAAACTTGCAAAGTTTCTGCCAATGGTTGTGCAAATCTGAAAAAAGGCTATTAGCAGGATTATCAGAGAAGGCATCCTGCAAATCACATCATTGGTTCCATCTTCTACAATTGCAACAAAAATCCCTCCTACAACACCAGCAAACATTATCTTAACAGAGTCTTCTACAACAACAGCAAACACCACCAGCAACGACATCTCAACGGTTACCATTTACTATGACCCAGCGACTATTCATGTTCCAGAATCTCTCAACAACGAATTTCAGCAACACTCATATCAATAAATTCCTACACCTGCACCAGCTTCAATCATACCTCCTGTCACCATCTATTATGATCCACAGACTATCATAACTCCTTCTTCTACTGCAATTAGTCCGGTGACCATCACGTTGCCTGGACCAGTTCCTTATGATAACAACGGTGTCGTGCCTTGGTATTATGGCTCGGATCTTTATTACCAAGTAAAGAAGGTTACCCTTGATTCTTCAACGTCTACACCACAAATTTACAATGTTGGGGGAGGCGGAGGCTTCACTCGAAGCGGACGTCTCTTCACTTCACAATTTCCAAGAGTCAATGCTGAAGCAGAAGTTGCTGCCAAAGCAAAAGGCAAAAGCGTGGTGCCAAAAGAACCAGTTGCAAAAGAAACTCAGAAGACACCCTTTAATCAGGATGTAGACGAGTTTATGAGGATTATCAAGAGAAGTGACTACAAGGTTGTAGATCAAATCCACCAAATACCCTCCAAGATCTTTATACTATCTTTGCTTATGTGTTCCGAGGCTCACCGGAATGCACTACTCAAGGTCCTGCATGCAGCTTATGTGCCTGAAGAGATCACGGTCAATCAGTTAGAAACAGTGGTCACAAATGTCAATACTAGTAATGAACTAGGTTTCACGATGCTGACTTGACTACGAAGGGGTGTAATCACAACAAGGCCTTGCATATCACCTTGGAATGTAAAGGTGTTATATTGTCTCATGTTCTTATTGATACCGGATCATCACTCAATATGATACCAAAGAAGGCTTTAGTCAAGCTGGAGTATGATGGTCTTGCACTTCGTCCGAGAAATCTAGTTGTCAGAGCTTTTGATGTTTCTAAGAGATCGGTTCTCGGAGAGATTGAGCTACCCGTGGTAATTGGCCCACAAGTTTTCAAAACTACCTTCTATGTGATGGACATACAGCCTGCCTACAGCTGTTTGTTGGGTCGACCCTGGATTCACGCCGCCGGTGCAGTAACATCGACCCTTCACCAGAAGTTAAAATATGAGTGGGGGGCCAAATTATCACAATTTGTGGAGAAGAAGACCTCTTCGTCAGTCACCTAGCTACGTACAAGTACATATAGATGGATGAGGAGATCCATGAAACTATGAGTCAGGGTTTTGAAGCATTGAACATCAACGAAGCTACAACTGAGGTGTTTGCTGCATCCCAAGAGGAAATGATGGGCACCTCAATTGCTTCCTACAAATAAGCTCGGAAGGTTGTGGAAGAAGGGAATGCCCAAGGCTGGGGCAAGATGCTGAAGGTTCAGATGAAATAAGACAAATTTGGTTTGGGTTACAGACCATCCCGACAGGTTCCAGAGGAGGCTGCTGAAGCTCCCAAATTCATAAGTGGGGGAATGCTGACCCCGGATGCTGTCAACACTTTGGAAGACGAGCCTGAGATCGACTACAACCTGGAAAGCTGGATCCGTCCAAGAGTCCCAGGCCAACAAGTCCTCAACTAGTCTTCCTAGGAAATTATAAGGGTTACTACTGCAGAGTAATTATTATTTCCTGTTTTAAGCATGCATCAAAGTCCTGCATCTTGCCCAAGATGTTGAGACTCATTTTGTAATATGACCATATGTATTTTGTGCAAATTGAATATTAATGAACAATGGACATCTTTTTGCAAATAGTCTTTTTCGCTCACTGTCTTTTCATTTTTGTTATTTTTGCACAAAATAATAAATGGCAATGTTTTTCTCAATAATAACTTCATTCACTTTTTCTAAATAAGATAAAATCAATCACTAAAATGAACAAAATCTCAACCCTTGAAGAGATATCCCTCTAGATTGCACCGACAACGACACTACTATGACCTTGTGTGACTTCGACAATCCGATTAATCAAGCAGATGAAGGGGTTGAAGAAGACTACGATTTACCTGAAGAGTTAGCCAGGTTATTGAGACAAGAGGAAAAGGTGATTGCTCCTCATTAGGAGGAAGTTGAGACTATCAATCTTGGTACCGAGGAAGATGTGAAAGAGGTGAAGATCGGAGCCAGTCTGCAAACTCCAATAAAAGAACAACTTATCAGTATGCTGCGGGAATATGTCGATGTGTTTGCTTGGTCCTATCAAGATATGTCGGGTTTGGATACAGATATTGTCATGCACAAGCTGCCATTAAAAGAAGATTGTCCGCCAGTTAAACAGAAGTTGCGTCGTACTCGCCCGGACATGGCCATGAAAATCAAAAAGGAAGTACAAAAGCAGTGGGACGCCGGTTTTCTTGCTGTAACTAGTTACCCGCCTTGGGTTGCTAACATTCTACCCGTACCTAAGAAGGACGAAAAGGTACATATGTGTGTTGATTACCGAGATCTGAACAGAGCAAGCCCGAAAGATAACTTCCCATTACCTCACATTGATGTTTTGGTAGACAACGCGGCTCAATTCTCGGTATTTTCTTTTATGGATGGATTTTATGGATACAACCAGATCAAGATGTCACCTGAAGACATGGAGAAAACAACCTTCATCACACCCTGGGGCATGTTCTGCTACAAGGTAATGCTGTTTGGTTTGAAGAACGCTGGTGCAACATATCAACGGGCTATGGTAACATTATTCCACGACATGATCCATAAAGAAATTGAGTGCTACGTGGATGACATGATTGCCAATTCCCTCACAGAGGAAGAGCATTTGATAAACATGTTGAAATTGTTTAAGCGTCTGAGGAAGTACCAGTTAAGGTTGAACCCCAACAAATGCACATTCGGGGTACGTTCTGGTAAGCTGCTGGGTTTTATTGTAAGCAGAAAAGGAATTGAGGTTGATCCCAACAAAATCAAAGCAATTCAGGAAATGCCTGCACCTAAGACTGAGAAAGAAGTTTTAGGGTTCTTAGGTAGATTGAACTACATTTCAAGGTTCATATCTCACCTCACTGCAACCTGCGAGCCCTTGTTTAAACTGCTAAGAAAGGAACAAACAGTCAGGTGGAACGACGATTGTCAGAAAGCTTTTGAAAAGATCAAAGAGTATTTGGAAGAACCTCCAATTCGCATGCCTCCAGTTGAAGGAAGACCTCTAATAATGTACCTGACAGTATTGGATGAATCAATGGGGTGTGTGTTGGGCCATCATGACGAGTCTGGTCGAAAAGAGTATGCAATATACTACCTAAGCAAAAAGTTTACTGACTGTGAACAACGTTATTCACTGCTCGAGAAAACTTGTTGTGTTTTAGCGTGGGCTGCTCGCCGACTAAGATAGTATATGTTGACTCATACTACCTTGTTGATCTCAAAGATGGACCCATTCAAGTACATATTTGAGAAGCCAGCACTTACCGGAAGGGTTGCAAGGTGGCAAATGATTCTAACAGAATATGATATTCAATACACTTCCCAAAAAGCCATCAAAGGCAGTGTATTGTCTGACTATCTGGCTGAGCAACCCATTGATGACTACCAGCTAATGAGATTTGATTTCCCTGATGAAGACATCATGTTCTTAAAGTCAAAAGATTGTGAAGAGCCTATTCACACTGAAGGGCCTGATCCAGAAGAAAGCATGGACTATGGTGTTCGATGGGGCAGTTAATTATAACGGTCGTGGGGTTGGCGCAATGCTTATTACATCCAAAGTAGTCCATCTGCCTTTTTAAGAAAGGCTCACCTTTGCCTACACAAATAATGAAGAAGAATACGAAGCTTGTATCATGGGTCTTGAAGAAGTCATTGACATCAGGATCAAAACCTTGAATGTATTCGGAGATTCAGCTTTGGTGATCAACCAAACTAATGGCAAGTGATATACTCACCAAGAGCATCCGGTTCCCTACCGTGACTATACGACGAGATTGTTGACTTTCTTCACAATAGTCAAGCTTGAATACATCCCTCGAGATGAGAATCGGTTTGCAGACGCTTTGGCCACTATTTCATCTATGATCAAAGTACAGACTGCCAACTATGTGCCTCGAATTTTAGTATCTAGACTGGACCGACCAACATATATCTTCTCTGTGGACACTATTACTGACAACAAACCTTGGTTCCACGACATCAAATGCTTTTTGGAGACTCAGACGTACCCGTCTGGGGCATCGTCTAACGATAAGAAGACATTAAGAAGGCTAGCCGACAATTTCTTCCTCAACATTGATGGCTCCTTATACAAGCGGAACTTCGACTTGGTCTTGCTCAGATGTGTTGACAAGAAAGAAGCAGACCTACTAATGCACGAAGTACATGAAGGTTCTTTCGGTACCCATGTCGGAGGACATGCAATGGCAAAGAAATTGTTGAGATCAGGTTACTATTGGATCATAATGGATGCAGACTGTTGTGCCTATGCCAGAAAGTGTCATAAATGCCAGATCTACGCAGACAAAGTGCATGTGCCTCCAAATATTTTGAACATATTGTCTTCACCCTGACCCTTCGCCATGTGGGGCATTGATATGATTGGAAATACTGAGCCAACTGCTTCAAATGGTCACAAATTCATCCTGTTAGCCATTGATTACTTCACCAAATGGGTTGAAGCAGCTTTGTACGCAAACGTCACCACGCAAGTGGTAGCCCGATTTCTGACGAGGGATATCATTTGTCGATATGGAGTTCCCGAGCGAATCATTACTGATAATGGTTCAAACCTTAACAACAAGATGATGGCAGAACTGTGTCGAGACTTCAAAATTCAACATCACTACTCTTCTCTTTACAGGCCAAAGATGAATGGCGTTGTTGAGGCGGCTAACAAGATCATTAAAAAGATTGTGCAAAAGATGGTAGTCACATACAAAGACTGGCATGAAATGTTACCATTCGCCTTGCATGGGTACCGAAATTCCATCAGAACATCTACCGGGGCAACACCTTATCAGCTTGTGTATGGTATGGAAGTAGTCCTACCTGTTGAAGTTGAATTACCCTCCATGCGGGTAATGATGGATGTAAAACTTGACGAAGTAGAATGCGTCCGATCTCGTTATAACCAACTGAGCCTGATTGAAGAAAAGAGATTATCAACTATCTGTCACGGTCAGTTATACCAGAAACGGATGAAGAAAGCCTTCGATCAAAAAGTCAGACCTCGGGAATATCAAGTGGGAGAGCTTGTACTGAAAAAGGATCATTCCTCCTCATGCAGACCACAGGGGCAAGTGGACACCAAACTATGAAGGTACCTATGTGATAACTAAAGTCTTTTTGGGCGGAGCACTGATGCTCGCAACCATGGATGGTGAAGACTTCCCGTCTCCTGTGAATTCAGATGCAGTTAAAAAATACTTCAAATAAATGAACCGCTGGACATAAAAACAGAATGTAAGTCCAGGCAAAAATAGGGCACCCCGGCGAGTCAAAAACAGAATAAAAGACTCGGACAAAAATAAGGGAAAAACTTGAAAGAAAGAAAAAGTGTACACCCGCTGAGTTGAAAAGCCACATCGGACAGCTCAGGCAAAAAAGGGTATCCCGGTTGATTGAAAACCCGAAAGGGCGGTCCACGCAAAATCAAGGAAAAAGCGAACAACTATATTCTAAATTCGTCTGTATCACTCACATAACATGGAAAGATTCGAAAGGACAAAGCGTCGATCAGAATCAACTTTCTTTATAAAGAAAGATAAGAAGAGCGTTCAGGTCATACAGGTCATAACTTTCGCTCCCTGGATTTTCATCCTAGTACAAACGCGAAAGTGGCGCGGAAAAGGTAGAGTCGCCAGCCAGGCATTTTTATCCCGAAGGAACGGGAAAGGTAATGCTGCACAAACCTAAGGAAGAAGGAAATGACAAGGTCCTACGAAACAAAGATATGGGTTCGGGAGTCGGTTACGAACTGGGAAGGTATTAGCACCCCAAATCGTCTGCCGTACCCGACGGGATCCATGCTTGTTTGTTTGTTTGTTTCAAAGGGTGAGAAAATAAGATGCTGCTGAATAAATGAACTCATACCATTCACGTGACCAAAGTCAACTTAAAAGTATTCAGAGTGCTTTTGACACCCCCCCAACGCGTACGTTCTAGGCCCAAATCAGTTGATTTTGATTCTTTTGACACCCCCAGGCCCATGCCAACTCAGTCCATTTCATTTTCTTTTTATTTCATTTTGCATCTTTATCCATTTTTCGTTTTGGCTTTTTAAAAATACCAAAACCCCATAAAAAATTCCCAATTAATTCACGAGGAATCCTTGAATTTTTCTTTAATTTTCTATTATTTTTTTTCATATTTTTCTTTTATATTTTAGTCAGAATTAATTTCTCAATTGAATTAATTTCTATTTTCCCATTTTTTGACCAATCAATTTGTACCTTTTCTTTATCCTAAACCACAAATGATAAATGTCCCATTATTTTTGTATTATTCAAATTCCTCATCAAACATTCCCAAAATATTTTTCTATGGATTTTTAGGTCATGTTTAGATCCTTTTTTGAGTCTATTCTTTCACTTGTATGTTCAAAAGCCCTAATTGAGTTCTACCCTTCCATTAACCATTCAAAAAGATGAATTTTAATGAGAGTTTTTGTGCATATGTTATTCTCTGGATCTTGATTCTAAGTACCAACTTTCATAATATTTTAAGGTCATTTGGTATTTTCTTGAATTGTTTGATTTCTAAGTCATTTTTGGTCCTTCATGTTGTATTCTCTTACTTAAAATGAATAAGGCATTCATGCCATTGGTCTAAGGTCTTGTTTCTAGTTCTTGTGAGTCATATTATAGGTCCTCTAACATTGAAAGCCATCCTTAAGTTTTTACTCTTATTTTTAGGGTTTACTTGAACCTTAAGTCACCATTGTCCCCATTTTAACCTAATTCTCCTTCATCCTTTGAAACAAACAAACAAGCGTAGATCCCGTCGGGTACAGTGGACAATTTGGGGTGCTAATACCTTCTCAGGTCGTAACCGACTCCCGAACTCAAATCTTTGGTTCGTAGGACCTTGTCCTTTCCTTCTTCCTTAGGTTTGTGCAACATTACCTTTCCCGTTCCTTCAGGATAAAAATGTCTGGCTGGCGACTCTACCTTTTCCGCGCCACTTTCGCGTTTGTACTAGGATGAAAATCCCGGGAGCGACAATTGGCGACTCTGCTCGGGACGGAACCCAGAATCTCTGGTTTCCCTCGTAGATTCAATCCGAACCCATGTTTGTTTTTGTTTTCTTTGGGTGTTTATATGTGTGTACTGTTGTGTTTATTTACTGTTTTCGTTTACAGTTTACTTTACACCTTTATTTACTGCTTTCAGTATTTATTTCACATGCATCATACTGGACTATGCTGGTTTCATTTTTTCTGTTGGATGGGCTTTGTTGCTGTGAGATAAGCCAAAAACCCGGCTTGAGTGCACCTAGGATTTAGAGTGATTCCACTTTGGCTTCATGGCATCTTGCTATGTTGGTATTAGTGAGTTCCACGCCTTGACTTGCGACCTTCTCGAAAATGTATTAACACCGGAATCTTTCTGGGGCAATACACTACCTTGATAGTTATGTGCAGTCAGGGGACCGATCATTGAGAACCTTTGTGGAAACATCCCTCTCCAGTGATGACAGTGGCAAACTACATTTGTTGGCAAACTCACTCGCATCCGAGGGCCCACTGGGAACTCGCATAGGATGGCCTGGTTCTCTCATAGGAATCCAGTTAAGGTAAAATGTTCGTATGATGATAGTATTGTATCCTTCGGGATGAATGTACTATTGTTTCTCAATTCAGTGCTTGAAGCTGAGGACTTATGAGGGATGCTTGTTTCCTTGGACTCAGCTGAGACCTCCCTGAGTAGTACATAATGCCAAACCGATTCCCTGATTTGGTCATGAGCCATTTCTCGGAAATGGTGAACGTATTATTGCTATTCGTCTTTGAGAGTCTGTGATGTTTGATCCGAGTAGCACACCCGTGAGATGAGGAGGGGTTTACAAGTTTGCAGGAGCCCTAAACTTCAACATACCCATTATGCCAACACACTTCAGTGATATGATCTTGTTCTGTTAATCATGGATTTTGAAATCATGAACTCCTGATCAGAAAGATACTTGTGGTGATGTTGTGGCCTTGCACAGACACTTGATTACCTGATTCACTACACATACACATCACTGATCACATGCCTTGCCTTGTATAACATCATAACATCATTAATCATTTTGTGTTCTTTTTATTCTCAGGGTTCATTACATCATTAATCATTATGCCAACACACTTCAGTGATATGATCTTGTTCTGTTAATCATGGATTTTGAAATCATGAACTCCTGATCAGAAAGATACTTGTGGTGATGTTGTGGCCTTGCACAGACACTTGATTACCTGATTCACTACACATACACATCACTGATCACATGCCTTGCCTTGTATAACATCATAACATCATTAATCATTTTGTGTTCTTTTTATTCTCAAGGTTCATTACATCATATTCCTGGTCTTATTTGTTGCTTCAACATGGAGATTCCAAGGAAGAGAAATGTCCATTATACTTTCCCATATCCAGAGACAGATGGTATTCAGAAGTTAATTGGTTTGATGGGTGACAAAGTGCTTGATGATTTTAGAAAAGAGTTTGGGAAGATCCTAGAGTATGTGATTAAGCCAACCACTGACCAGAGGGATATCTTACATTCTCTATTGCAGTTCTATGATCCACAACCGAGGGTCTTTGTTTTCCCTGACTATATTTTGGCTCCCACATTAGAAGAGATGTCCAGCAACCTCATAATCCCCATAAAAAATGGTGCTCCTTACTATGGCTTAGAGAAGATTCCTTCATCCAAAGATATAACTGAGTCTTTTCTTCTGGACTTATCCAAGGTTAGCAGAGAATTGGATGCCACCAAAGGTAAAGGACTTTTCTTAGATTTTCTTATCAAGGAAGCTCAGGACCTGGCCTCTGAAAACAAATGGGCTAAGTTTAGCACTTACTTGCTTTGATAGTGTATGGGACCAGTTTGTTTCCAGGAGAGAAGGGTTTAATCAACATGGAAGCTATCACTATATTTTCCAGAAGAAATCCAGTGCCCACTTTGCTAGGTGACTTTTACTATGGAGTTCACCATAGGAATGAGAAGAGGAAAGGACATGTAAATTGTTGTGCTCCCCTATTTGCTGATTGGTTTGTAAGGCAACTCCCTAAATCAGGACCTTTCCAGGATTTGAAACAATCTTGGAAGTGGTCCAAAAGATTAATGGGCTTAACCTCAGCTGACATTGCATGTGGATGCAACAGAGATCTTGTGGGCAAAGAATTATTGGTCAGTTGTGGTAGCTTCCCAAGTGTGCCTTTGATTGGAAGGAAGGGTGGGATTAGTTACAATACTATCTTGTCCAGGAAGCAGTTTGGTTATCCATTAAGAGTTGTGCCTTTGATTGAAGAGGCAAATGAATCTTTATACTTTCCAGTAGAAGGAAATATCAAGAAGAGCATACTAGCATCCCAAGCTTGGGAGGTTAGAGTGATGAAAGGGAAGAAATACTTTGGGAGAGTAGAACCCAACACTTATGATCCTTTTGCTAGCTGGTTGGAGGATCGTGTGAAGACCCTATTGCTCCCATTTTCCAGAGAAACACCTCTCTACCCTAAGGAGGTAGCACCCATAACTTCAGTGCCTCTTCAAGAATATCAAAAGTTGGAAGCCTTGGTTCAACAACTCATGTTGGGGAATCAAGAAGCTTACAATTCATGCTAGAAACTGAAGATGCAAAATCAAAAATTGGAGGAAAGAGCTCACAAAGCTGAAGAGATGGTTAGGCTCAAGCAGCAGGACTTTCAAGAGAGAGAGCTCTACTTCAAGAAAAGGGGATTAGCTGAAACTCACAAGGCATCCCAGCGTCGGAAGGAGAAGAAAGATTTGAATGAATCCAATGAGGCTGTCACCTTATGGCAAGAGAAGTGGGAAGATAATTTGAGGAAACAGAGAGAGCTGGAGATCAAACACAAGATAGAAGTCAAGAGTCTTCAAGATTCTTTGGATGGACAAAGAGAGCTCCTTCAGAAGGTTTATCATCAAGAGAAGAGTCGTCTCTAAAGTTTAGCAGAAAGCCAACAAGCAGTAAAGGAGGCTCAGAAAGAAATAGAAGATTTGAAATTGAAAGTTGATGTCAAGAGAGCCAAGATTGATTCCATTACAAGCCAAGAAATTGAAAAGGTGTTCCTACAACAAATTGAGGAATTGCATGCCTCCTTTGACCTTAGGGATATCCTAATTCAGAAGCTTGTGCAGGTACCTACGCATTCGGATATAGCTCAGATGTTGTAAAATGTCAAGCGCCTTAGTTAGAGATTACAGGATGTAGACCTTCCTAAGCTTTAGTTTTATATGCATATGACTTGGATTACCCACAGGCTTGTTGTGGGAATCCCCTCTCTCTTGATGTACTTTTTCTTTCTTGACATATGAATTTATACCTTGTGAGGATCTTTGTTATTCCAATTATCTTCTGATTTACCTGAAGTCTCTGGTTATATCTGTTGCACGGACACAAAATAAATGCCACCACTTCAAGTTTGAATGTCACATAGGATTTTCTCAACACCAGAATGGGAAAGTAATTGAAGCCTTGGGAATAAAAGGAACACATTGCATTGCATACATATCACTTGAATTTCTTTTTTGTTTTGCAGGTTTTCTACAGGTTGCTTAACTTATTTGCATTTCAGGCAAAGATTGCGAGGGCCGCTAAGACCCGTCATCTTCGACAGAATATCCCGCATCATTACGCAACTCCCAACAACTAGAGGACATTCATGGATGCTATGCAAACTGGGCTTAATGAGTTTCTCACCAGAATAGGAGAGTTCATGGTCGTGATGCAAGGGATGGCTCAGGGACAACAAGACTTGAGAAATGCAATTCAGGGGCTCAACCCTCCTCAGACTGATCCTCCTGTAACCACTCCTGAAGTACAAGTGATTCCTCCCAATAACAACAATGGCATAGGTGGACCTCAAGTTCCAGAACCAGGCACAACAAGCTTCATTCCAGTACAAGACAGGCAGGAGGATCAGTTCCCTTCTTTTAACAATGATATGGGATTTGGTGGAGAAGGAAATCTTCAAGACTTTTTTATGCTTGCTGAGAAAGTCAAGGCCCTAGAGTGTAGAGACACTTTGGGGATAGATGTGTCTGACATGGGTCTAGTCCCTGGGGTGGTTATTCCTCACAAATTCAGGCCACCTACTTTTGACAAATAAATGGTAGCTCCTGCCCTAAAACTCACTTGCATGCGTTCTACCGGAAAATTGTTGCCCATACTAGGGATGAAAAGCTCTGGATGTACTACTTCCAAGATAGTCTCTCCAAAGGATCCATGTAATGGTATATGAAGCTAGAGAGAGGCTCTGTGAGAAGCTGGAAGGAATTGGGAGAAGCATTCCTCAAGCAATATCAATATAATATCGACATGGCACCCAGTCGCACTTGTCGCTCCCGGGATTTTCATCCTAGTACAAACGCGAAAGTGGCGCGGAAATGTTAGAGTCGCCAGCCAGACATTTTTATCCCGAATGAATGGGAAAGGTAATGTTGCACAAACCTAAGGAAAAAGGAAAGGACAAGGTCCTGCGAACCAAAGATCTGAGTTCGGGAGTCGGTTACGAACTGGGAAGGTATTAGCACCCCAGATCGTCCGTCGTACCCGACGGGATCCACGCTTGCTTGTTTGTTTCAAAGGGTGAGAAATAAAGATGCTGCTGAATAAAACCACTAACTGGAATGGAAGTGAAATGAGAAAAGGAATAAGAGAAGAAAATGAAAAGAAAGGGGGAAATGTAGGGAAAATAAATAATGTGCTCGAACGGGCCCTACCCCGCTGCCTACGTACCTCATCGGGATAATGAGGATCAGAGTCGACGTAGTTCGCCTAACCTAGGCGGGAACTATTTGTTTGTGTTTTTTATGCTGGAACTGCGTATGTCTATGCTCAGGTGTTGCAGGCTCGTCTGGTACGAGTGCGTTAACCGTCTTGCATGCGAGACAAGTCGCCGCGAGTTCGCGATGTGAGTGAATGAGATGAGAAAAGAAGTTCCCGCAGGATAGTCGCTTATTGTTTGTTTTTGGTCTTTTAAGAGAAGTATTTTGAATTTGTTTGTGAACATTCTCATACTAAGACCTATCGATCGCGGTGAGTATTTACACCTCGCCCCGAAACAGGACGCGTATAAACACTCCGCAACAAAGTCTCGTGTCGTACAAGATTGTTCGGTTTTTATTAAGTGTTTTATTGCTTTTCTTTATGAGATGAGAAAGAATGACTCAAGTTGGAAAAGGAAAAATCTAATGGGAACTAAGACACAACCCTAATTTTATTTGTTTACTTACAAGAGAGGTCCTATGGTTAATGAGGTATTCTAATCCTAAGAAAGAAAAGGAAAAGAAGAAAAGAGAACTTAGAAACTAACTTACTTCCTAAGGAAGTTAAGTTGTCTCTAAGAAAGGGAAAACCTAAAAGCAAAGCACAAGGTGCTAAGGAAAACACAATTAAAATGCATAAGAGATAGGAATGAAGTAATGCTTACCTCAATCTTCCCCCCTACAAAACAAAAGTTAGCATGACAATGCATATTGGAAGTAACATCAAAGCATGAAAGCAATTAAGTACCATAAACGTCCTAGAATGGAACTAGGGTTCAAAATAAGACCTAAGTCTAAAGGTGAAGGTACCTAAAGGTTACATGACTTCTAAAATCAGTAGCTACATGATATAGGTCCCTAAGTATGCTAGGATACCTCACAAGATCAAACTATGTCAAACTATGTACAAAAAGTTCACCTAAATGCAAGTTAGGGTTTATGGATGAAGTATGAATGCATATGGCTTACAAACATGAATTAGTACATGAAATGAACATCAAAGTCAGTAGTGAATGCTTATGAAGATGTGTGAATGAATATATAATCATGGATGCAATGGATTAGGCATATGGAGCAATAAGAAGAATATGTGAGATGAAATGGAATAAACATCGCATAAGATCGCACATGATGAAAGTTAAGGAAGAATGGCATGTGAATATGAATGCAATGATTATGTTTCAGTAGCATACAAGGTATGGGATGCCATTAGAATGCATGAATAGGCATTAATGATTTCCATATAATTCATGTTATTATTTAGAGGAGAAGAGAATCTATTTTAGGTTAAAGTTAATTCACATAAGTATGCACTTTAAAGCACCAAAACAAACCAAATGAGCATGGTTCAAAAAATGACCTATAAATGGAATTAAAGACATACAAATGACCCATAATCAACTCTTAAAAGCTACCAAAAAGTTCCTCAATCAAATGGCATGAATGCCTTCTTAACACTTAGGTTATGCGACACATAAACACATGAATCAACCTAGGATCTAGGTGACATGGAAAAATAGCAAAAAGCCTTTAAAAATTATGAAATTAAATCCCTGGAATGATATAGTCATTATCTCACATTGTCCAAAAGGATTCCACAAAATTATGCACCAAAGTGCCAAAACAATTCCTTGACTAGCAAGGTAACAAAACATGATCACCCAAAAACAACTCCACGAAGTGGATCAAAAAGGGCACTAAAAATTATGAAAAAAATGCCTAAGGAGCATCAAAATGTCACAAATGACAGTGATTAATCATATACAAAAAATAGGTTTCACACCTATGGGGAAAAATCGATTTCGGTCCCTTATGCCAAAACCTTCCTTTTTGGGACAGCTTGTAATCTAAAATCCAAATTAATTATTAAAACCACCCGAATCTGGAAATAAAAAATATGACAAATTAATTAAGAGGATGAGGATCACTCATGAATTTTTCCAGAATTTTATCTCACCTAAAACTATTTTTAATAAATGCGACGAAACGAGTGGAAAAGTGGATTTTAAGGGGAAGTGAAAGGAATCGATCCTAATGGTTCTTGACCTAATCCCTAAGTTCCGAAATCGATACATATCATTAATAATCACAAATATAACCAATGCCTCAGGTGGGAGGGCTCAGATGCATCTTAAGTTATATGATCCTAAGCCGCATACCACTAAAATGATGCTTAAAGGCTTGAAATCACTTACTTGATCGAAGTGCCGATTACTCACAAAAAAAGAAATCCGAAAAAAAACCTTAAGCCATGTCTTGTAGTCTCCCATAAGCAAAATAAATGCTTATCATCCATACTTGCTTTTGTGAAGCTCCACCACAATCAAAATCGATGAATATCGATCAAAGACAAGTTCATGGACACTTTAATTCATAATTAGTGCTAAACTCAATTAAAATTATCAACAAAATTCTAATTAAATTTGTCAAGAACTAACTAAAAGATTAATCCACCAAATCAAAATTAATTAACAATTTACTAACTCAAAACCTAATCTTCCAATTTTCATTAATTAACAAATGGCAACCAACTTAAACTAATAATGTAAACAACATAGAGGTGTAAAAGAGGTTTAAAGACTGTAAATAACCAACAGATTGGCCCAAGGCCCATCTGCCTTCAATCACTGGCGCAGGGGGTGCAAATAGACTTTATGAGGGTACGAATAGAATTTTTAATGGAGCCTGGGCCCATTTCAACAACCTTCAGCGCATGAGGGAGGTGTGATAGAACATCAGGGTGTGTGAGGAATGATCCATGGAGTCTTGAAGGCCCAAACCAACTCCATCTATGTTCCATTTGGGATTAACCTAAAACCCTTGAGTAAAACTTCTAAGAACAGCCAGCGGCAAACACATGATACCTCCGTTCAAATCATCTTCTCTCCGAAAAAACAAACAACGTCGACGATGTCTTTTCCATGGCATAAGTTGATTTCGGCCTCGTCATCTTATCGGAACCACCTTTCTTCTCCGTTTAACTCTTCGACACCGTGAATCAAACGGAGATCCTCCGAACCTCCCCCATTGACTTTTCAGATCAAAAATCACACCGCGAAAATCCGACGTTTCTCCTTCAAAGTGATTTTGTGACTTCGACCTCTCTTCAATCGGAGTTTCCCTGACGACTTGTGAAGCAAGGGTAACATCGGCGGTGATGCGTCGTATCTCCCCGTGTTCTTGTTATAGCGGTGTCGAATCTGTGAGATCGAAGACTTAGATGCGATTTCAATTGCTTTGCGATCTTTTTCTTCTGAACTCGACTCATTTTGGGGACGTTATCACGATCTGTGTTGATTTCCATTAATGTTGATTGTTCTTGTTTTCTGCAGATTCGATTCTTGAAGATCGTTGTTGCTGAAGAAGAGTGATGCAGGTTGTTATGAAGATTCTGCGGATTTTGAGTGTGAAGATTGAAGATGCCGATGTGTTTCTCGTGTAAGTTTCTGAATCGATCTTCCTCTTCCTTTTCTTGTTTACTGTTTCCGTTTATTTCGACTTGAAATCGTTGCGGTGTTACGAGAACAAATCGAATTTGTATTGTTGCGAGCTTGCAGAGTCATTTCGTGAACTGTTGATGCCATGATTTCTTGCTGTCGCGGATCATTGACGGTGTTCTGATGAGATTGATGAAGAATATCCGATTAAGATCGATGAAGATGATGATGGGTCGATGAAGATGGTGACAGTGGGTTCTTTGAGGATTGAAGGCAGTCACGACTTGTTGAGGACGATGACAACTTGAAGAGCCAGTAGAGGCGACGACGATTCACAAGGAAGGGAATGATGTCACAATGATGATTACAATGCAACAATTCAAAGTAAGTGTCGACACTGATCTTTCTCACCTCATAATCCTTTCTTCTGTTTGAGTTTATCGTGGTTACGAACGCATTCTGATTTCTTTTCGGTGTGAACTGTTATGAATCTTGGATTGATCTTCATTGATATCCATTGCTCTTGATTTTACAGATGCAAGTTTTGATGAGAGTGATGAAAGTGGTTGGATGGTACCATGATGGTGCTTTTATGAAGAAAGTCCAGGAGATTGAAGAGAAGGAACTAGATGAAGGTGAATTCAAAGATTGAAGATTGAAGGTGGAAATAAAGTTATGTAAGATGATGAAGGAGAGGATTCGTTCCTGTTGAAGAGAGAGTGAGAGTTCTGAGAGAGAGTTTGGAGATTGAAGTTGCAGAGAGTCCGAGTTCTCTCCTTCCATTCTGCTATATCAGTTATTCTTATAACTGATTTTTTCTGTTCTTTCTTTTCTTTGCTTGTAACTGCCTTCCTCTCATATGTAACTGAACTGATTTTTGTATAGCTGAAAATCTGATATGGAATTTGGGAGTTTTTTCTGTTATTTCTGTTGAAGGATTTCTAACTGATCCTTCCAACTTGTTACTGAATACTGCATATTGAGTTTATTTATTTATGATAAAACAGGAAATGAATGAAGGACCTCCTTTAAGAATTCTCAGAATTTTCTCATCCTCGAATTTATGCGTTAGTCCTCTTTTTTTTGTTTTTTCGTAAAAATCACTTAGATACCTATAGATTACCATGAAAATGGTCACAATAATAATAATAAAACTCCGATAGAAGTAACCATGATAAGCCTCGTCCATATTGTCCGATATCCAACCGGGATTCCCATTTAAATCAAATACCGCGCAACCCGTCACGAATTTGGATGTATCCAATTGTTCTTAAAAATCAAATTGAAAACAAACTTTGAATTGACATCTCTTAATGTTAATTATTTTGAACCGAGTTTGGAAACGTCTTGAAATGTCTTGAAGTAAACTAACTACCAATCAATGTTTTTTTTAAAATACTTTAACCAACCAATCTAACATAATCGAATCATGGAGGATCACAAATTGGATTTGGGATACATGGTGCCAAATGGACTTGAACCACTTGTCATATTATACCAACTTTCAAATTAAGCCTTTATTCTCATCTTTTCCTCGCAAATAGCGTGTACTTCCAGTAGTGAACAAATGAGCACTTGAGAAGACGACAATGAGTCTATAATTAGTCCCTTATAGCACGTCCCCATATTTTAGAGGATGTCTGCTTTGATGGCTAATGAACTTAACACGCGCAAGAATATCACCATGAGGGAGCCTAGGTTCAACTTTGTATAAGAAAGTCTTGATTTCCCTGAGACCTCTAAAAACGACCTTGTATCTTGATAGAGGAACACTCTGTACCCATATGAATATTGACAAAAAGAGTGCTCAAGATAACATGGATTCAAACTCCTGCTTCAAGTCAACAGAGAGTACTTCGACCCCACGATTCAGGAACCCGATGAAATGCGTGATGATACTAATGACCAAGTGGAATATGCAAATGGAATGCAAAGCGGTAAGCCAGTTAGGGCAAAAAGAAATGAGGGAAAATTTTGAGGTATTACAGCTGCCCCTATTCAATCAACTGCAGACCTGAATGGATAATTGCATCGGCTTTTAGACGTTCAAGGTATGGAGTGATTGAATACTCGAATAAACCTGAAAATTTGCACACTGAGGGTAATGGAAATGCCATCTGCCCATTTATTTATTTATGTATTTTTCGTTTTTGACCTCTGAATAGGTAGCGAAAATAGAACCAAGTGGAGATATGCTGGGAAGAATGCCATCCTCGAATGACAACTCACACGGGATCCTCGGATCCAGTACTGAAACCCTCCTTGAATAGAAACACAATGGTATACCGGCCGCAGGCGATAACCATCAACAACAAAGACTGACCTCGGACAGACTTTGCAAAAGAGACAAACTGACCTCGATCAATAAGCTCAAAAAATGAACTACTATCCTCGAATAATAGCCACACAAAACAAAAACAAGACCAACCGCAGAAGGACTTGAAGAAAAGAATGCCATCCTCTAATGACAATCCAAAAGATCCTCGGATCTAACACGAAACCATCCCCGAATGGAGACGCAAAGGTATACCAGCCTCGACTGATAACCAAACACAAAGCTGACCTCAGACAGACTTTGCAAAAGAGACAAACTGACCTCGATCAATAAGCTCAAAAAGTGAACTACTATCCTCGAATAATAGCCACACAAAACAACAAGACCAACCTCGGAAGGACTTGAAGAAAAGAATGCCATCCTCGAATGACAATCCAAAAGATCCTCGGATCTAACACGAAACCATCCTCGAATGGAGACGCAAAGGTATACCAGCCTCGACTGATAACCAAACACAAAGCTGACCTCAGACAGACTTTGCAAAAGAGACAAACTGACCTCGATCAATAAGCTCGAAAAGTGAACTACTATCCTCGAATAATAGCCACACAAAACAACAAGACCAACCTCGGAAGGACTTGAAGAAAAGAAATGTCACCCTCGAATGACAAATCAAAAGATCCTCGGATCTAACACGAAACCATCCTCGAATGGAGACGCAAAGGTATACCGGCCGCAGGAGGTAACCAGAAACACAAAGAAAATAGGACAAGATGGAACGGGATCGTTGTACATAAACGGGAGCCCAAGACACGACCGTTGTACTGAAACGGAGACGCGAAAAAATGAGACTGTTGTACTGAAACAAGACTCAAAGACGAGACCATTGTACTTAAATGGAGACTCGAAAGGAACGGGATCGTTGTACTTAAACGAGAGCCCAAGATGTGACCGTTGTACTGAAACGGAGACGCGAGAATATGAGATTGTTGTACTGAAACAATACTCAACTGGGGATAACAACAAGACTTGGTAGAAGTAACCACCCTGGGAAACGAAGTTGCATTCTGTGGGGAATGCTTCAATCTAATTGGAGATGTAACGGGTCTTATGTAATATACCTCAAAACTGGCCCATGCTGGTATGCATATGTTTGGATTTATGGCGTAATGCTCCATGATGATGGAAATGCTACGCTTTGGAGGATGCAAATGTAATGATGATTATGCACATGCAAATGCAAAGAGATCTTCTGACAAGAAGACTGCAAGTATCCCATATGGCTTGACTGAGGAGGAACTGATGATCATTGCATTGATCTGACTAATCTTTGTGAGGAGAAAACAACTCTGCGGGGAATGCTGTTAATGATGCACCGGCTCTGAACTGCCGTCATTGCCAAAAATAAATTGGACTTTGAGATTGGAGTACCAAGACCCTGCTGGAGATGAACTCTTCTCGAACTCTGGTGGGGAACCAAAGACATGATACTGCTGAGGAAGCAACTGCTAGGGAGGCAAAACATTCCTTATACTGCTGAGAATTGCCCCTGTCTGAAGGGAAACTTCTTCTCGGGGATGGCACCAACCTTCTGCTACCTCCCTGGGAAAAATTTCAGCTTCCACTTTACTGGGGACGACAGATAATGTCAATGATAAAGTTTCCTGCTGAAGATAAAAGCTCAAGCCGTCACTTACTGGGGATAAGAGATAAATCCTCTCATGTTGGGAATGAGAGATGTAAGGCGTCTCATGCTGGTGATGAGAGACGATGACCCTTCTTCTCAAGAAGTAACCTTCCATGAGACTTGCTAAGGAACCTTGATCGATGAAGTCCGCAGATGAAACAACTCTTGCAGTACTGTGCTGATAATGGCTTTGCCCCTAGCCTTGGGTTGATAGGTTGCCGACTAATCATGAGTGAACAATGGTTCTTTGCAATTTTCAACTCGCCTCAGATTAAGGTCCGTCAGAAGTAAACGTCTCAAGAGGATTTTACAGAAAACATGGCATATGAAATGCCTCAGTGTCTTCAAACTCTTGGAGAGATTTGTTGGATCTCGAAATAACTGCCCCAGACTGCATGGTCTGTGCAAGAATTTTCCTCGCGAGGATTCATGAAAAACCTCATATCACTGTGAGATAGTGTGTCCTAGTATTTTGAACCTTGGGTAGGTGCTTCTGATTAACCGTCTTCAGGAGAAAGTAACTTCCAGTGCTCTTGGGGTGGCCTGCCCCAATACAAGTCTTGAAGTGATCACCTCTGAATGACTGCTTTGAAGAAAACACCCAGATCAACTATTCTTTGAGAGATTGGATCTCGAAGTGATTGCCCCAGTTTGGCTGAAATTTGAATAATGTTTCCACCTGATGGCTCATTGAGAGACTTGAATCTCGAAGTGATTGCCCCAGCTTGGCTGAATTTTGAAGAGATTGCTCGACATGATTGCCCCGGATTAGTTGGCTCTTACCAGGAATGTTGGGAAAGTCCCTACTCAATGGAGTTTTCTTGAAAAATGCACCTCGACAGATTGTCCTTCGGAAGTTTCAGACTTCTCAACTTGGCAAGATTAAACTTCTGGACTGAAGTTTCGTATGTGAATTTTTATGATGCCCAACAAATATATGCAAGCAGAAAATGTTTATTCTAAGAATGAAAATTCTAATGTAACACACATGTTAATCTTGAAGTTTTACTGTAAAAATATGTCACCAACCTTTGTGAGTGAATCACTGGTTAAGATACGACATTAATTTTCTTTGAATAATAGAAAGCATGCACATGCAACACCAACAAAGATCTTTCAACATCACTCATAGGAGTCAGGAACGCAGTCTCTTGGTAGTACGCTCTCAAAAATAACCCTGCTTCAGTTAGGACTTTTGAGGGTTGTATCGTGGTCTGGTTCACGGTTATAGAAACAAAAGATATAGGCTCGAAGTTTACTTGTGCCCACCCCTCTTCGTGATGTTCTCCATTCCTATGTTCAGCTAGCTTTTACAAGCGCTCACCTCTCAAAAAGGGTTTTGTGATGGTTGAGGAACCAATTACACTAACGGTTTAAGCACCACTCCGGTTGTTGTTTGGAGTCAGTCATCCCTTCGTCTTTCGTGTCTGCATCACACGACTTTGTTCCTGCTCAAGGATCTTTCTTGTGTAATCCTTTTCGTCTTTCACTTTTGCATTATTTTGTTTATCCCTAACTTTTGCCTGGACTGAATTCTTGTGAATCTTTGATTGTGAAGTCCAGCGGGATGCCCTAATTTTTGCCTAAGTCGCTTGTTTTCAAGTTTCGACTTAGCGGGCTTTCTCATTCATTTTTTTTTCTTTTTTTTTGAACAAATCGTGTGACACTGTTTGTCTTGAATGCTTTGCGAGGGTCGTGACTGTCTCACTCCTTTGTTGTTGAGGAATAACCATTGTGGTCTCCGGTCTTTGGACCTCTTGATTGGGATAACCATTGTGGTTTCTGGTCATTGGACCTCTTGATTTGGTACAACGAAAGGTAATGGATCCTCAGATTTGCACTCCTTTTTGAAATTTGAATGCTCGGTCAAACTAACTGACGCCTACCCTGCCCCTGGGTTAAGTGCAACGGTTTTTTTCATGCAAAAAGAAACTCCTACTTCAAGGCTCAAATGGGTTGGCGAGGGTCTATCTCCCTTATATCTCCGGTGTTTAGGATTTGAAACAATGCCTGTACATCGTCAACAAGGTCTTTCTCAAAAGCACACAATTAGAGATTCATGCATTTTCATTTCGTCATCCTCCCTGATAGAGTTTAAGCTCAACAGTTGGTATTGCAATGCACATACACAAAATCATGAGTGAATACGAATGGATTACTTCAAGAAAAACATGTGTGTTATATTATGATTAACATTCAAAAACAAATAAGTTTCATGCATGCAAACAAATGTTTAAACAAACACTATAAACTACAAATGAAAATGCAGTAAAGAAGCTGAACATTGCCGTCATTGAGGAGACTTGACTCCGTCTGGACTTATTTCTTTTGGGATGCCTTTGCAAATTGGGAGACCCATTTGATGAGGAGACTTCAATATGTGAGCAGACTTTCTGGCATGATGACCTTTGAGTCGGCCAAATTTTGCATCTTGTACTTGAACACATCACAGTTGTCAATTGTATGCCTGAGTGATACTTGCATCTAGCCTTCACATCATGGTGGTCATTATTGAGGTGGTTTGACTCCGTATGGACTTATTGCTTCTGAAGACTTTCAGCAGTCAGTAGTCTGGATGTTTACTCAATCAAATTCGCGACCTTGTTTTTACCTTTGCCTCTTAAAGACTTGCAATCTTCAATTAAAAGGCCAGGTGCCCCAGAATGGTAATCATACTTGGCATTGAAACCCCAAAGGAAGCTTTGTCGGAGACGATCCTGATGCAGTTAGCTCAACCACTCCAAATTTGCGTAAATGAGGAAACTTATTGCACGTACGTCATCAGAATATGATCAAACTTCTTCTCAAGTTGTTTTGGCCTTTACCCATATGCTTTGGTCCTAGGACTCTCTTGGGAAACTGAGGTTGGATGCTAACAAATGAGATCTGGAGGGAAGAGGTTGATAAAGTTAATAGATAAGGTTGCTCGGAAAGATCTCGCACGATCTCCTGCCTACGTATCTCCATTGACCAATGGAGAATCAGAGCAGCGTAGTTCCCCTCACTAGGGATGAAAATAGCTTCGTTCACAATTTCCATAACCAAGCTCATCTGAGTCTTTATCTGGTTGACTTCCTATTTCCGCAGTTTCTGGTTCTGAAATAAAGCTTATACCTTTGCCCTGAATGGCCTAAGCTGGGTCTTCGTTTGATTACCTCCGCCCGGAGTTGCTTCAAATATATATCTTGATGAATGTGATTCAATTTGTCCATTATGATGAGAAATCAAGTCAGGAAAAGAATTTGTCTCCGAACACCTGTCAAGAATGCAAGGATGTATGCAAATGCCATGTTCAATTATTTCTGAGGAATCTATCTACTTTAATTCAAGTTTTGATACAGAAAAATCCAACAACATGATTCAGATATGTGATCCTCGGAAATAACTGAACATGTATGCAGAAATGCTATGATGTCATGTATGCAACAGGCATGTGATCAATGGTGTGATGTTGGTGTTGAGCAGTGAACCAACTGTTTGAATAGAACCATAATAGTAGCACCATCTCTGTATAGAACCCCATAACTGAGAACCCAATAACTGTAGAACTAGATCACATAATAGAATAGTCACTGGTGGTGTTGAAGCTGGACAACGAGCCAAGTGTCTGTGGAGAGTCATAATAACAATCACAATATCAGGGTCACTATGGTAATCATGGTAACAATCTCTCTGAATAGAAATCCCGGATCTCAGAATCAAAGAACCATATAGCACCAGATAATATCATAAAACAACACTGGCAAAGCGGGTATGTTGAAGTTTAGGGTTCCTGCAAACCTGTAAACCCCTCCCAATCTCACGGGTGTGCTACTCGGGTCAACATCACGGACTCTCAAAGCCGAATAGCAATAATACGTTCACCATTTCCGAGAAATGGCTCATGACCAAATCAGGGAATTGGTTTGGCATTATGTACTACTCAGGGAGGCCTCAGCTGAGCCCAAGGAAACAAGCATCCCTCATAAGTCCTCAGCTTCAAGCACTGAATCGAGAAACAATAGTACATTCATCCCGAAGGGTACAATACTACCGTCATACGAACAGTTTGCCTTAACTGAATTCCTATGAGAGAACCAGGCCATCCTATGCGAGTTCCCAATGGACCCTCAGATGCGAGTGGGTTTGCCAACAAATGTGGTCTGCCACTGTCATCACTGGAGAGGGTTGTTTCCATTAAGGTTCTCAATGATCGGTCCCCAGCTGCACATAACTATCAAGGTTGTACCCTGAAGTGGGGAAGAACCCCCACACAGAATAGTCCCAAGACAGTCGCAACCTGGGTGTGGAACACATCACCACTCATCATGTAACCATGCGAGCACAACGTGTCCACGCTAATCCTATGATGCACTCAAGCCGGGTAGTTGGCTTATCTCACAGTAACTCCCAACCCACAGAAAAAATGAAAACCAGCACAGCCAGACAGTCCAGTATAATATGATGCATGGAAAATAAAATACTAAAAGCGGTAAATAAATGCGGTAAAGTAAAGCTGTAAAATAAAAACTGTAAATAAACATTAAAGCTAAACTAAATCACACAGCAACAAACATATAAACACCCAAAGAAACAAAACCAAACAGGCGCTAGGATTGACTCTACAAGGGAAACCGGAAGAATCAGGTTAAGTCCCCAGCAGAGTCGCCAGCTGTCGCTCCCGGGATTTTCATCCTAGTACAAACGCGAAAGTGGCGCGGAAATGTTAGAGTCGTCAGCCAGACATTTTTATCCCGAATGAATGGGAAAGGTAATGTTGCACAAACCTAAGGAAAAAGGAAAGGACAAGGTCCTGCGAACCAAAGATCTGAGTTCGGGAGTCGGTTACGAACTGGGAAGGTATTAGCACCCCAGATCGTCCGTCGTACCCGACGGGATCCACGCTTGCTTGTTTGTTTCAAAGGGTGAGAAATAAAGATGCTGCTGAATAAAACCACTAACTGGAATGGAAGTGAAATGAGAAAAGGAATAAGAGAAGAAAATGAAAAGAAAGGGGGAAATGTAGGGAAAATAAATAATGTGCTCGAACGGGCCCTACCCCGCTGCCTACGTACCTCATCGGGATAATGAGGATCAGAGTCGACGTAGTTCGCCTAACCTAGGCGGGAAATATTTGTTTGTGTTTTTTATGCTGGAACTGCGTATGTCTATGCTCAGGTGTTGCAGGCTCGTCTGGTACGAGTGCGTTAACCGTCTTGCATGCGAGACAAGTCGCCGCGAGTTCGCGATGTGAGTGAATGAGATGAGAAAAGAAGTTCCCGCAGGATAGTCGCTTATTGTTTGTTTTTGGTCTTTTAAGAGAAGTATTTTGAATTTGTTTGTGAACATTCTCATACTAAGACCTATCGATCGCGGTGAGTATTTACACCTCGCCCCGAAACAGGACGCGTATAAACACTCCGCAACAAAGTCTCGTGTCGTACAAGATTGTTCGGTTTTTATTAAGTGTTTTATTGCTTTTCTTTATGAGATGAGAAAGAATGACTCAAGTTGGAAAAGGAAAAATCTAATGGGAACTAAGACACAACCCTAATTTTATTTGTTTACTTACAAGAGAGGTCCTATGGTTAATGAGGTATTCTAATCCTAATAAAGAAAAGGAAAAGAAGAAAAGAGAACTTAGAAACTAACTTACTTCCTAAGGAAGTTAAGTTGTCTCTAAGAAAGGGAAAACCTAAAAGCAAAGCACAAGGTGCTAAGGAAAACACAATTAAAATGCATAAGAGATAGGAATGAAGTAATGCTTACCTCAATCTTCCCCCCTACAAAACAAAAGTTAGCATGACAATGCATATTGGAAGTAACATCAAAGCATGAAAGCAATTAATTACCATAAACGTCCTAGAATGGAACTAGGGTTCAAAATAAGACCTAAGTCTAAAGGTGAAGGTACCTAAAGGTTACATGACTTCTAAAATCAGTAGCTACATGATATAGGTCCCTAAGTATGCTAGGATACCTCACAAGATCAAACTATGTCAAACTATGTACAAAAAGTTCACCTAAATGCAAGTTAGGGTTTATGGATGAAGTATGAATGCATATGGCTTACAAACATGAATTAGTACATGAAATGAACATCAAAGTCAGTAGTGAATGCTTATGAAGATGTGTGAATGAATATATAATCATGGATGCAATGGATTAGGCATATGGAGCAATAAGAAGAATATGTGAGATGAAATGGAATAAACATCGCATAAGATCGCACATGATGAAAGTTAAGGAAGAATGGCATGTGAATATGAATGCAATGATTATGTTTCAGTAGCATACAAGGTATGGGATGCCATTAGAATGCATGAATAGGCATTAATGATTTCCATATAATTCATGTTATTATTTAGAGGAGAAGAGAATCTATTTTAGGTTAAAGTTAATTCACATAAGTATGCACTTTAAAGCACCAAAACAAACCAAATGAGCATGGTTCAAAAAATGACCTATAAATGGAATTAAAGACATACAAATGACCCATAATCAACTCTTAAAAGCTACCAAAAAGTTCCTCAATCAAATGGCATGAATGCCTTCTTAACACTTAGGTTATGCGACACATAAACACATGAATCAACCTAGGATCTAGGTGACATGGAAAAATAGCAAAAAGCCTTTAAAAATTATGAAATTAAATCCCTGGAATGATATAGTCATTATCTCACATTGTCCAAAAGGATTCCACAAAATTATGCACCAAAGTGCCAAAACAATTCCTTGACTAGCAAGGTAACAAAACATGATCACCCAAAAACAACTCCACGAAGTGGATCAAAAAGGGCACTAAAAATTATGAAAAAATGCCTAAGGAGCATCAAAATGTCACAAATGACAGTGATTAATCATATACAAAAAATAGGTTTCACACCTATGGGGAAAAATCGATTTCGGTCCCTTATGCCAAAACCTTCCTTTTTGGGACAGCTTGTAATCTAAAATCCAAATTAATTATTAAAACCACCCGAATCTGGAAATAAAAAATATGACAAATTAATTAAGAGGATGAGGATAACTCATGAATTTTTCCAGAATTTTATCTCACCTAAAACTATTTTTAATAAATGCGACGAAACGAGTGGAAAAGTGGATTTTAAGGGGAAGTGAAAGGAATCGATCCTAATGGTTCTTGACCTAATCCCTAAGTTCCGAAATCGATACATATCATTAATAATAACAAATATAACCAATGCCTCAGGTGGGAGGGCTCAGATGCATCTTAAGTTATATGATCCTAAGCCGCATACCACTAAAATGATGCTTAAAGGCTTGAAATCACTTACTTGATCGAAGTGCCGATTACTCACAAAAAAAGAAATCCGAAAAAAAACCTTAAGCCATGTCTTGTAGTCTCCCATAAGCAAAATAAATGCTTATCATCCATACTTGCTTTTGTGAAGCTCCACCACAATCAAAATCGATGAATATCGATCAAAGACAAGTTCATGGACACTTTAATTCATAATTAGTGCTAAACTCAATTAAAATTATCAACAAAATTCTAATTAAATTTGTCAAGAACTAACTAAAAGATTAATCCACCAAATCAAAATTAATTAACAATTTACTAACTCAAAACCTAATCTTCCAATTTTCATTAATTAACAAATGGCAACCAACTTAAACTAATAATGTAAACAACATAGAGGTGTAAAAGAGGTTTAAAGACTGTAAATAACCAACAGATTGGCCCAAGGCCCATCTGCCTTCAATCACTGGCGCAGGGGGTGCAAATAGACTTTATGAGGGTACGAATAGAATTTTTAATGGAGCCTGGGCCCATTTCAACAACCTTCAGCGCATGAGGGAGGTGTGATAGAACATCAGGGTGTGTGAGGAATGATCCATGGAGTCTTGAAGGCCCAAACCAACTCCATCTATGTTCCATTTGGGATTAACCTAAAACCCTTGAGTAAAACTTCTAAGAACAGCCAGCGGCAAACACATGATACCTCCGTTCAAATCATCTTCTCTCCGAAAAAACAAACAACGTCGACGATGTCTTTTCCATGGCATAAGTTGATTTCGGCCTCGTCATCTTATCGGAACCACCTTTCTTCTCCGTTTAACTCTTCGACACCGTGAATCAAACGGAGATCCTCCGAACCTCCCCCATTGACTTTTCAGATCAAAAATCACACCGCGAAAATCCGACGTTTCTCCTTCAAAGTGATTTTGTGACTTCGACCTCTCTTCAATCGGAGTTTCCCTGACGACTTGTGAAGCAAGGGTAACATCGGCGGTGATGCGTCGTATCTCCCCGTGTTCTTGTTATAGCGGTGTCGAATCTGTGAGATCGAAGACTTAGATGCGATTTCAATTGCTTTGCGATCTTTTTCTTCTGAACTCGACTCATTTTGGGGACGTTATCACGATCTGTGTTGATTTCCATTAATGTTGATTGTTCTTGTTTTCTGCAGATTCGATTCTTGAAGATCGTTGTTGCTGAAGAAGAGTGATGCAGGTTGTTATGAAGATTCTGCGGATTTTGAGTGTGAAGATTGAAGATGCCGATGTGTTTCTCGTGTAAGTTTCTGAATCGATCTTCCTCTTCCTTTTCTTGTTTACTGTTTCCGTTTATTTCGACTTGAAATCGTTGCGGTGTTACGAGAACAAATCGAATTTGTATTGTTGCGAGCTTGCAGAGTCATTTCGTGAACTGTTGATGCCATGATTTCTTGCTGTCGCGGATCATTGACGGTGTTCTGATGAGATTGATGAAGAATATCCGATTAAGATCGATGAAGATGATGATGGGTCGATGAAGATGGTGACAGTGGGTTCTTTGAGGATTGAAGGCAGTCACGACTTGTTGAGGACGATGACAACTTGAAGAGCCAGTAGAGGCGACGACGATTCACAAGGAAGGGAATGATGTCACAATGATGATTACAATGCAACAATTCAAAGTAAGTGTCGACACTGATCTTTCTCACCTCATAATCCTTTCTTCTGTTTGAGTTTATCGTGGTTACGAACGCATTCTGATTTCTTTTCGGTGTGAACTGTTATGAATCTTGGATTGATCTTCATTGATATCCATTGCTCTTGATTTTACAGATGCAAGTTTTGATGAGAGTGATGAAAGTGGTTGGATGGTACCATGATGGTGCTTTTATGAAGAAAGTCCAGGAGATTGAAGAGAAGGAACTAGATGAAGGTGAATTCAAAGATTGAAGATTGAAGGTGGAAATAAAGTTATGTAAGATGATGAAGGAGAGGATTCGTTCCTGTTGAAGAGAGAGTGAGAGTTCTGAGAGAGAGTTTGGAGATTGAAGTTGCAGAGAGTCCGAGTTCTCTCCTTCCATTCTGCTATATCAGTTATTCTTATAACTGATTTTTTCTGTTCTTTCTTTTCTTTGCTTGTAACTGCCTTCCTCTCATATGTAACTGAACTGATTTTTGTATAGCTGAAAATCTGATATGGAATTTGGGAGTTTTTTCTGTTATTTCTGTTGAAGGATTTCTAACTGATCCTTCCAACTTGTTACTGAATACTGCATATTGAGTTTATTTATTTATGATAAAACAGGAAATGAATGAAGGACCTCCTTTAAGAATTCTCAGAATTTTCTCATCCTCGAATTTATGCGTTAGTCCTCTTTTTTTTGTTTTTTCGTAAAAATCACTTAGATACCTATAGATTACCATGAAAATGGTCACAATAATAATAATAAAACTCCGATAGAAGTAACCATGATAAGCCTCGTCCATATTGTCCGATATCCAACCGGGATTCCCATTTAAATCAAATACCGCGCAACCCGTCACGAATTTGGATGTATCCAATTGTTCTTAAAAATCAAATTGAAAACAAACTTTGAATTGACATCTCTTAATGTTAATTATTTTGAACCGAGTTTGGAAACGTCTTGAAATGTCTTGAAGTAAACTAACTACCAATCAATTTTTTTTAAAAAATACTTTAACCAACCAATCTAACATAATCGAATCATGGAGGATCACAAATTGGATTTGGGATACATGGTGCCAAATGGACTTGAACCACTTGTCATATTATACCAACTTTCAAATTAAGCCTTTATTCTCATCTTTTCCTCGCAAATAGCGTGTACTTCCAGTAGTGAACAAATGAGCACTTGAGAAGACGACAATGAGTCTATAATTAGTCCCTTATAGCACGTCCCCATATTTTAGAGGATGTCTGCTTTGATGGCTAATGAACTTAACACGCGCAAGAATATCACCATGAGGGAGCCTAGGTTCAACTTTGTATAAGAAAGTCTTGATTTCCCTGAGACCTCTAAAAACGACCTTGTATCTTGATAGAGGAACACTCTGTACCCATATGAATATTGACAAAAAGAGTGCTCAAGATAACATGGATTCAAACTCCTGCTTCAAGTCAACAGAGAGTACTTCGACCCCACGATTCAGGAACCCGATGAAATGCGTGATGATACTAATGACCAAGTGGAATATGCAAATGGAATGCAAAGCGGTAAGCCAGTTAGGGCAAAAAGAAATGAGGGCAAATTTTGAGGTATTACAGCACTCAACTTCAGAGTCTGACTCAAAAAAACTCTGAGAGCTTCAAAGATTACGCACAAAGGTGGCGTGAAGTGGGCGCTAGAGTGCGACCACCTTTGCTGGAGAGAGAAATGGTAGACCTGTTCCTGGATACCCTCCCTGGGCATTTCATGGAGAGGCTAGCTGGATGTTCCTCAAGCAGATTCTCAAATATCATCTTGACTGGCGAAAGGATAGAAAGTTGGATCAAGCAAGGGAAGATTCAAAATGGGGGCGCTTCAAATTTTGGTGTCAAGAAACTCTTCTTGAAGAGGAGAGAAGGAGATACTGGGGCAGTGTATGTATAGAGGGGAGGAAGTAACATAGGGTTTTATCAGCAAGTGGCCCCCGTCACTATATCAGCTCAACCTGTCCAACAACAAGTCCAACCACCGCAGCAGCAACGCCAACAATGGTATCAACAAAAAGCTCCTCGCCCATACTATTCTTAGAGGACCAGGGAGAAGCAGTTTGAAACTCCGCCGATGTCCTATTCACAACTTTTGAAGAATCTCCTACAGCTTCAGATGGTTCAACTCCGAACTCTACAATCCCCAAAGTCGGGGCAACTTCCTGAAGGTTACGATACAAACACCAGATGCGAATTTCATTCCGGAGCCCCCGGGTATACCACGGAAAACTGCAAAGACTTGAAGTATGTGGTTCAAGACCTATTGGATTCTAAAGCGATTAATTTCGCTCATACTCCTAATGTAATACAGAACCCCATTCCTTCTCACGAGGGTACAGTTGGGGCAGTTGACAATGGGGAGAATCTAAATTTGGTGTGTGATATCAACGACCTGCAAACTCCGTTGAATGTTGTTAAAGCGTGTTTGGCTCAGAGGGGTGTGTTTGCAGGATATGGAAGTGATTGTCTAGGATATGTTGAAATGCCAAGTGGTTGTGAGCAGTTGAAAACAGGGATCCAAAGTATGATTAATGAAGGAGTGTTGCAGTTTGACAAAGTTGTAAGGGAAAGCGAAGTCTCCACAGTAACCATTTTCTACGATCCGTATCAAGTTCCTCCACGGGCCAGAGGGTCACCGATAATGGTTACCACTGCAGGGCCAATAATTGATCAGAGTGATAAAGTTATTCCCTGGAATTATGGTGGCGGAGTATATTGTAACGGCCAGAAACAAGAATTGTCCACGTCTAGCATGACCCCAGCTCAAGTAGAAAATGTTGGAGTATGGGGCTTTACTAGAAGTGGAAGGTTATTTGCGTCGGAAACACTAAGAAATAGTGTGGTACCATCCAAAGACACTGCAGAAGCTCAGGCTAGAGCAAGAGGGAAACAACCAGTTGTCGCTCCCGGGATTTTCATCCTAGTACAAACGCGAAAGTGGCGCGAAAAAGGTAGAGTCGCCAGCCATGCACAAACCTGAGGAAGAAGGAAAGGACAAGGCCTTGCAAACCAAAGATCTGGGTTCGGGAGTCGGTTACGACCTGGGAAGGTATTAACACCCCAGATTGTCTGCCGTACCCGACGAGATCCACGCTTGCTTGCTTGCTTCAAAGGGTGAGAAAATAAAGTGCTGCTGAATAAAACTGCTACTGGAACTGGAATGGGAATGGAAAAGGAGAAATGGAATTGGAATGGAAAGAAAGGACAGAAGGGGGAAATTGTAGGGAAAATAAAGAATGTGCTCGAACGGGCCCTACCCCGCTGCCTACGTACCTCATCGGGAAAATGAGGATCAGAGTCGACGTAGTTCACCTAACTAAGGCAGGAACTATTTTTTTGTGTTTTTTATGGTTGGAACTGTGTATGTCTATGCTCAGGTATTGCATACTCGTCTGGCACGAGTGCGTTTACCGTCTTGCATGCGAGACAAGTCGTCGCGAGTTCGCGTTTAGAATGAGATAAGAAAGAGCAGTTCCCGCAGGATAGTCGCTTATTGTTTGTTTTTGTCTTTTATGAGAAATGTTTTGAATTTGTTTGTGAACATTCTCATACTAAGACCTATCCATCGTGATAAATACTTACACCTCGCCCCGAAACAGGACGCGTATAAGTACTCCGCAACAAAGTCTCATGGCGTATAAGAAAGTTTGATTTTTTATTAAGTATTTTTTTTATTTTCTTTGTGAAGTGAGAAAGAAGGACTCAAATTGCAAAAGGCAAAACTAAGGGAGCTAAGACTCAATCCTAATTTAATTATTATGTTCAAAATGTGATAGTAATGGTTTGTGAAGTTTTCTAATCCTAATGAATAAAAGAAACTAAAAACTACTAGAACTCAACTTACTTCCTAAGGAAGTTAAGTTGGTTCTAAGAAGCATGAGGAAGCCTATACAAGTGGAAAATTCAAATATTAAGGCAAAAACATTAAAATTGAAATAAGAAATAAATTCCAACAATTGCATGTTAAAGCCTAAAACTAAAATAAGCCTAAACCTCACCTAAACATACCTAATGAAAATTCTAAGCCTAAGTCCTAAAACTAAAGGAATTTATTTAATATTCTTATTCTAAAATCAGTAGCTAAACTATACTAAATCATTCTAAAATCCTAATACTAAACCTAATTAAGCTAATCCTTAATGAACCATAATATCCTAAGCTAAACTAGGTGGATTTACAATGTAACAATGGACTAAAAATTAATGCACTAAAAATAGTAAAAGTCCTGAAAAAAATATGAAATTAATTCTCTAGGATCCATAACCTGATTATAATATTGTGCTAAAAAATATCCTAAAAATTCCAAACCTAGCTATGCCTAAAAGTCACTTAAATCTACCTAGGAACTAATCACAATTTTACATGAACTAAGCTACCAAAACAGTGGATAAAATGGCCTAAAAATCTACCAAAAAATATCCTAGGTCCTATTATTAGTCCTCTAAACATAGAAAAAATAATGGGCTAAAAACCCTACAGGAAGTGGGAAAAATAAAATGTACAAAATTATGTGTAACTAAAAGAAATCAATATAATGCTAATTAAATGGAAAATCGAAATTAAATCGAAAAATGTCAAAATTCAGAAAGTAAAAATATCACAAATTTCTAAAATGAATTAAAAACCTATTGGAATTTTTGTGTAATTTTATCATGTCTTTTACTATTTTTTATGGATTTAATTCAAATCAATACTAAACAAAAATTAAAATTTTAAATGAAAAGGGAAAGGGGTGCGTTTAGTGATTTTTCTAGTTAATATGGATATGGGCTTGCTACGAGGGGCGCGGATAGAAAAGACAACAAGGCTCATTAACGCTGGGTCTCTGAGGGAGTATCCTATGGAATTTTGGTCAAGCCCTTGACTCAATAATGGCTGCATGATTCAGCTGACTCCTAAGGTATTTCTATCAAACGGATCACCCAGCCTAGGACCATGGTGGTTATGATGTATTGATGCACATGGGATCAACCGCTGGAATAGTCTACCGGACGGTGACAAGTGTCACCGCCGGTGCGATTGGGGATCCAAAATCTCATCCTCTCTCATCTTCTTGGAAACAGACACGATTAATGGCCTTGTTTAGTATTCTTCAAAGATTTTTATTGCTTTTAATTTCTCTTAATTCTTAATATTCTCATGATAATCTCTTAATGACTCATTAAATTAACTAAAACTAAAACAATTGAAATTATAAAAACAGGGAAACAAAGGGATGGACACATTCACGCCAAAACCCTAGGTCCTCTTCTTCACTTCTATCGCCGTTGTCCCCTAATTCTCGCAGCCACCGTCATCACAGGCCTCTCCGCCACCACAAACTCTTCTTCTTCCCGAACCAAAGCCCTTATTTCAACAAAAAAATCGCTATTGATCAAAATCTCAACCTAACATCCCTTTCTACAAAATTCGAAAACAAAACCTAAGTCCTAAAAGACACCACGCCAAAACTCACGATAGATCAATCATCACGCCAGAACAGTGAACATCAAGCTTAGCAACAATATCAATGGCTTCGTACCTTTGATTTCGTCGACGATGGAGTAATTTCGACTCGTTGAAAAGAAGCTTTGAAGACTAAAACACTTCGGATGCAGACGGATAATGCAAATACAACGGAGCTTCCGGGCGACGCGAGTCTACATGTAGGTAAGTTTCGATTTCATTTTTTGTGTTCTCTGTCTTGTTCTTCTTCCTATGCGAGTTCTTGCTCGCGACCTTTACGTGTTGTTGATTCTGAAATTGTGATTTGTGTTGATGCCATTTCTTGATGATTGATGAAAATTTGCAGATTGAACGTTGAAATGATGATGAAGTGGTTGGTTATTGATGGTGATGCTATTTGATGCAGGTTAGGCCGATTCAAGATTCGGATATGTACAACTAAGAAAAACGAGTCGGATTGTTGGATAAGAGAAGACAATGAAGATGAAGAAGAGAGATTCGATGGTGCTAATTCTGCAAATTGAGATAAAGGTTAAAGGGAAGGTATTGATTGAATGAAGATTCAAGAACGAAATTGGAGATTTGAAGGTTGAAGGTTGTGAATGTGTGAAGAGGAAGTGAAGTTGGATGCAATGAAGAAGAATCTTGAGAATGAAGAGTGGTTGAAGAATGGTGAAGAAAAAACTCAAGATGAAGATCGGTTTCTGATTTATAGAGATAAACCCAAGGCTACTTTGGTGATTTCTCATGTATATACAGTTAGAAATTTTGTTATGGTTGTTAGGATGTGTAACTGAATTTGTTTTCTGTTAAGTTATCAATCTCCCCTGTAGAATTTGTTTATCGGTTTTTGGTTGTTGTCAATTTGTTCTAAAAAAATTATGTTGGTTTTTCCACCTCTTGACATGTGATATGTTAAGTTTTCAAGGACTGCAGTTTGCAAGCATGAAATTCTACACCCCTCTTGGTTTCGGTACTAAGCTATTTTATTATTCGTGGTGCAACATCAGTTTGAGTAACTCATCCATCTGCATCAATGTCAGCTAGAGCATCCCAGTTATGAGTGGGTATCCTTTCACTTGAGCTTAAACCTTCCATCCTAATCTCCGCATGAGAACTTCTCTGATCAGATGTAGCAGCTAGTTAATGGATACTCCTGGCAAACTGTGAATATGAAACTGACTTTTTCTTCTGCTTTTGAGGCATGACACTGATTCTAAAATGCTGTTATCTTTTGTTATCAAGAAGCTGTTATGAATTCTTGGATTTTGTATAGATGATCATTTTTTCAAGTTTTGTGAGATTTCTTGTAACTGCCTTTTTGAGTTTGTAACAGAATTTTGTAGGACCCTTTTTTTAAGTTGAAATTTCTGTTAGATTTTTCTTCTTGAACTTCTGTTAGTTTTCTTCCATTAACTGCACAAATTTATATGCGATCAGTCAATTTATCTGGTTTCCATTTCTTCTCCATATTTACCACAATTGGATTAACTTCATCAATATTCTCGGACTTGTAATATCCATCTATGACAGGACTGTGGAAAACCGGTTGTGGAACAATGTCACTCCGATTAAATAGTTTCAAAAGCTCGCGAGCTTCTTGTAGTTTATCATTCCTGCACATAGCCCTAATAAGAATAAGGAAAGTATACCAATTTGCAGAAACCCTTCTCGCTTTCCTTTCGTTCCAAAGGTCCAAACCATAGTTCAACCATCTAACTCAACAATATCCAATCATTAACAAAGTGTCCAAACAAAATGAACCCTACCATTCATCACAACATAAATCTAACATGATCCTCAACTTAGACATCCACGAAGCAATAACAAGGATGGAATGATATTCGAATAAAGGGGATTGAGCTTTATGACTTGTAGATTTAAAAGGCTTAATAAATTTAACAAATGAATTTGAAATGAATAATGTATGTGAAAAAGTTATGAAAAAATGGTTAGAAATTGAACTTTGGATAAAATGGCTCAAAATAATGAAATTAATATAAAATACGGACATTATTATGACTGGTTAAAATGGTGATTTAAAAATGGTTTAGGAATGTGGTCCTTTTGGATATGGACAAAGGATACGAATTTGACTAAAATGGTTATGGGTTTGGGAAAAATGGACTTTGGTGCTTGGCGTTGAAAGAAAACGGATTATGAAACGGGCATATAACTCGAATATAGATAGTGACAGGTGAACTTATATACTTAATGAACCCTAAACAATAGTCCATAAAATTCTTCTCCGCAAACGACCAACAAATAAGAACATAGGGAAACCTGGAAACATATTCTTGGCATTAAACTCTAACCATCATCTTTAATTGACGATTGTCCATAAATTCACCCATGAATGTGAAGCCATAACCTATCTTGATATGTATATTGACAGTGATGAACTTGCAATGAAGAATAATGCTCATTGTAGAGGAGAATTCCCTGAATGTATATACTGATGAAGAGAGCAACTTGATAAACCTTGCTAGAGCAAGGCCTTGTATCTGGATGAATCTTAACAAGAGATTTTTTGATGAATTTAAATCCTTGCTTCAACTTGAGCACAAAAAACTCACAACATATAGAAAACCATGATTCAAATAACCTCTGGATCCTATGCCTTAGAAGTTTAATGAAATGCATGATTGAATGTTATAACCTAATGGGAAATGCAGATGAATGTGAAGCGTAAAGCCAACGTAGGTGGTAATAAATATGAGGGCAAATTTTGGGGTGTTACACCAGTAGTTTCCAATGAGCCCACACTAGTGACTGATCCAGACATTACCTTTGATAAAGAAGCTGAAGAATTTTTTAGAATTATCAAAAAGAGCGATTACAAGATTGTGGACCATCTACAGCAGACCCCATCAAAGATTTCCATCTTGTCTTTGCTAATGTGTTCCGACTCCCATAGGAAAGCTCTCTTGAATATCCTGAATAAGGCGTATGTGCCTCAGGATATTTCAGTAAATCAATTAGAAGCAGTGGTATCTAGTGTTAATGCCAGTCATGGATTGGGTTTTACAGACATGGATCTAACATCTGAATGGCGTGCTCATAATCGGGCACTGCATATCTCTTTAGAATGTAAAGGTGCAGTACTTTCTCATGTGTTGGTAGATATCGTATCATCGCTGAATGTTCTTCCTAAGAAGGCATTGATGAAGTTGGATTATGATGGAGTGGTTCTAAAGCCCAGCTACCTGGTGGTTAGAGCATTTGATGGGTCGAGGAGATCAGTGTTTGGGGAGGTGGATTTACCAATTAAAGTAGGTCCACAAATCTTCAATACCAAATTCTACGTGATGGATATACAACCTGCATATAGTTGTTTGCTGGGAAGGCCCTGGATACACTCAGCAGGGGCAATATCATCCACACTTCATCAAAAGCTGAAATTCGTCTGGAAGGGCTAAATTGTAACAATCAGTGGGGAAAAAGACATATTCGTCAGTCATCTAGCTTCGTTAAAGTATGTGGAGATGGATGGCGAGATAGTCGAGACTCCATGTCAGGCTTTTGAGCCCCTGAAAACTGAACAAGCATCTTCATTGGCAGCTTTTTCTGAAGAACCAAAGAGAGGGGTTTCCATAGCCTCTTATAAGCAAGCTCTTGAAGTGGTAGAGTCGGGGATGCGAGAAGGTTGGGGCAGTCTAGTAGAAGTGCTAGAAAAGAAAGATATGTTTGGGGTTGGCTACCATCCCGATCAGTCATCATCTGGACCAAGTGCTAGAGGTCGTCAAGGCCCAATTACTTTCACGAGTGCGGGAATGGTGGATTATGGAAGTATCAGTGTCGTGCAGGACGACGTAGTTTATAGTGACTGTGACTTAGATGAGTGGATCAAGCCTTCTGTTCCAGGGACTCAAATTAGCAACTGGTCGTCTAAAAGGCTTATCTTAGTCACCTCCTTCGAAGAGTAATGATTTTTGTTTCTGTCTTTTCTGTACTCAAGCACTATGTCTTGCCCGGGGCATAATAGCTTTTTTGTAAGGGTTCTTTTGTTCCTAACACATTTCATAATCATAAATAAAGCCGACGTTTCACATTCATCCATGTTGTTCTCTGTCTTTCATTTTTTGCTTTTGTTTTTCAAAAAGGAAATAAAATTTTTAAAATGGCAATGTTTCTCATTTTCTCAAACTCTTTCTAAAGCCTTGCATGAATCACCATTCATGCAGGTGCTCGTCACTGGATCTTATCAATGGCGACCCTGTTAGGGCTAAGTATGACTTTGACAATCCAATTTATCAAGCCGATGAGGAAGGTGAAGAAGATTGCGAACTACTTGAAGAGTTGGCCAAATTGCTTAAACAGGAAGAGAAGATGATTCAACTGCACGAAGAGGCCATTGAAGTGATAAACCTGGGTACCAAAGAAGACAAAAAAGAAGTCAAGATTGGAGATGCGTTAGAAGATTCCATCAAGACTCGTCTAATTTCCATGCTTCGAAAGTATGTTGATGTCTTCGCATGGTCTTACCAAGATATGCCTGGTTTAGACACTGACATTGTGGTACACAAGTGTAACACGGTGGGAGAACTGACTTTAGTTAAATGTTGCGGATAGCAAGAGTCGCCACCGACTTTTATTTTATCCAAAGGAAAGGGCATAAAAGAACAAGAAAGACCTTAAAAGATTTTTGGGTTCGGGGGGGTAGGTTATATAAAGGGAAGGTGTTAGCACCCTTTATATCCATGGTTATCCATGGGCTCTTAGTTACTTAGCTCACTTTAAATTGTTTTGAGAAAGTGTAGTGTGTGATTAAAAATTTTCTAAGTACTTTATAATGATCCTCGTATGAATGTATATAAAGACTTTGTTTTGAAAATTTGTTTGAAAATGTGAAGTGTAATGAAGTAATTTGATGAAAAGTGAGCAAGTACTTAAGAGGAACCTACCCTATGCTAAATCTTTATTGTTCTTATATATTCTTTCAATGGTAAGACTATCCCTATTATTAAGGAATAGGTAGTCATTACCTTGGATGTTGTATGAGACATGTGAAGGGTCATCTGTGATTAGGCAACTGTAAGGTGTCTTAGCAATTCAAAGGGACTTATCATCTTTTATTCGAAAGGGACAAGATCATTTACGAAGGCAACATTCGAAGGGACTTGATCTTATAATCGTAAAGGGACAAGTTGATATTAATTGAGAAGGGACTTTGCTTTTAGACACCTTACTTGACCATTTTATTTAGGCAACATGAGGGATATCCTTAAGAAAGTGAGATGGAGATCAAAGATCGACTTACGTGTGTGCATGTACCAGTTCATACATTTATCTTATAATTAGTGATCTAAATTGATTTTAAAATACAAACATGTTTTCACTCCCTAATTTACTAACCATAGCAATATATAAATAAATAAACAATAAAAAATACTACAACTATTACATGGCTTGTACAATTACATTATAATAAGAGCAAATTAAATTATATAATAAACAATTAAAATAAAATGGTTAGTGATAAAACAATAATAATAAGAAGAAAAGGTTAGTATAAAATATATACATGATAATTAAAATTAAACAAACATTTTTTTATAATTTTTTTTATATGAAAATAAAATAATAAAGATAATAATAATAAATTTATTTACAAAATAAATATGATTAATGATTTCATTATATATTTTAGAAATATTCATTAAGTATAATTAAACAAGAATAATTAAAGTGAAAAATTAAAGTTTTAAAAGAAAATTAGGGTTTTGAGTAATTATAAAATAAATTAAGGTTTAAAAATAATTAGGGTTTTATATATAAAAATATTAGGGTTTTTAATTTAATATACAATATTAATTCAATTATTTACAAAATAAATTATATAGAATAATAATATGGACATACAAATAAATTATAAAATAAAATATTGATTTTAAACATATACAATTTTATTCTATGAAAACAATATTATATTATTATTATTAATTCATTATATAATATTTAATTAAAATTAAAGAATAAGAAAAGAAAAAGAAATAGAAAAACAATTAGGTTAAAAAAAATGGGGGAGGCCTGGATTTGAACCCAGGACCTCCCCATTACCAGTAAGAAGACACACCACTGGGCTGCGCCTGGGTAGCTAGTGAGGGAATGAGCCCAAACCAATATGTAATGAACCTACAAAAATATGAAAAAAAACAAATGAAGAAAAAGGAAAACCTGGGAATCGAACCCAGGTTTCAAACGTTACCAGCACGCATCACAACCACCTAACCAAGCATCATTAGTTGAAATATAATAGAATATAATTCTAAAAATATTAAATTGATTTTTAAATTTCCAGATGGCGCCAAAGCTGTCGTCTTCTACCTCTCATCCTACGAAATTTCCTGCGAAATTTCTTAGGCACTTTGCTGCGAATTTACCCACGGGAAAACAACCTGCAAAACATGTAGAATTTGTCCAAATCGATTGTTCTAATAGCTTGCCCAGGTCTCATACAGTTCAATTTCATCAATTAATATCATTATATAGCCTAAATCGCAAGTCCCTAAAATGGACCTTGAAACCCTAGTTATGGCGAAATGCGATTACGGCCATGAAACTCAAAACAAATTATCCAGATTTCTTCTATGCTTCAAGACAAACAAGGATTGATGGTTAGATTCAAGTTTTAACAATCAAATGTATGAAAACGATAAACAAGAAAATATGAAGAAAAAGTGATTCGGTTAGCGTGATATGTCATGAATTTGATGGTATGGAGGATTGGTTTCGATTCAGGGATGTCCAAAGAACATGTAGCAACCTTTAAATTTCCTTGAAAGTGTCTCTAGCCAAGAATCCGAATTTGATATTTTTGATGAATTTTGTGAAGTTTGAAGATGACTTTGGAGGCTGCCAATTCGTCCATAGCACTTGTCTTTGTGTTGTATATATATGGTACAATGAATTAGGTCAAAAAAATTACACAAAACTTTGGATATTTGGATAGTTTGAGATTGAAAAAGATTTGACTTTAAAACTTGAAATATCATGATATAAGCTTGCTATTTTAGGATGATCTTCATAATTTTTGTATCAATCAAGTCCAAATATACTTTATGACATTCTAGAAGACAAATCAATTTAAATCTTCATTATTTTATATTTTATTTGAATTTAAAATGACTTTTAATATAAAAAATCATAATAAATAAAAATAAAATAATGAAAATATTAATTTAATTTCGTGCATGATGTCATGGAATTAATTGGATCACCAAAACGCAAGCCCATTTGAAGAATTATGGTTTTAAGACCCCATTTACTTCATAAACCTCTCAAAAATTTCCCAACTTTGCAAGGGCACCAATCCTTCAATTTTAATGCTATGAAGGTGTTCTTGGACATTTTGGAAAGCTTAAAGAGTCCTATAACCAACCTCTTTGGTATCATGTCCATATCTTTTACCATTCTCAAGTTATGCTCTTTTGAAGTTGTTGACTTTTTGTTGACTTTTAAAAGGACCTATAATGTCTTAGCTCATACCTTCCAAATGAAGCATTTTTGGGCTTGGCTTGTGAGACACAAAGTTGTAGAGAATTCAATTTTATTCAAAATGAGCTTTGGATGGAAAAATTTTGATGAAGCATGTGAAAGTTATGGCTGGTCAAAGTTCAGTTGACTTTTCCTATGAAAACCCTAATTTAGAAACTCCTGATTCTTGATGATCTGAAATCTCCTTGATGAATCATGATCAACCCTTGATCAAATGATGAATTTTATTTCATATGCTTGATGTTGGCAAAAAATCATGAAGTTTGACTTTGGTTTGATCACAGTTGACCTCAGTTTGACTTTTTGACTGCCTTGACTGATTTTAACCTTTCTGATCATCTGACTGAGCAAATCGTTTGGGAAAGTCTTGAAACTTGACATGGGGATTCTTGAACACATATAAGATTCTATGAAGCTCACTTGAAGTCTCGGAAGTCCATTTAGCCTGATGAAAGTCAAAACCCTAGTTTAAGATGCATTGCTTAGGAGAATGCATTGTCTGAGGGAATTGTCAAACTTTCTGACTAATTGTGAATCTTGTGAACCTTGTGAACCTCATGAGATGTCTTGTGAACCTTGTGAGCCTCTTAGTACACAATGTCTTGTCTTGTATAGGGAAAATTTTGGGGTGCAACAGCTGCCCCTGTTCAATTTTCTGAAACCTGAGGGGTTAGATTGGTGTATGTGTCAGTCGTGACCTGGAAGGTTGAAGGGGATTGAACACAAAAGCCCAAAAATTTGCACTCGCCGGTGCGTAAAGTAACACTGATGATTAGTTGTATATGCTTGAGTGGGCTTAAAGATGCCACTTGGAAGAACTGGAGATGGGCTTAGATATGCCATCTAAAGAACTGGAGATGGGCTTAGAGATGCCATCTAAAGTATCAAGATGTGATGATGTCTTTATGTTGATGTTGGATATCAGTACTAGGTCTTTGTATAGGCCGTCTCTGAATCATTTATGCAACATGATTTGAATTGTTGAATAGACCAGTAGAAATAAATCTTCGTGTCGATTATCTCTTCTGGAAGTATCTTGGATTAGGGAATGGATCTTTGTACAGACCGTTTTCCTACTCTCCAAGGTCAAAAGAACGTCAAGATTAGTTCTTCTGAAAAATATCTTGAACCAGGGAATGGATCTTTGTATAGACCGTTTGCCTGCTATTCAAGGTCAAAAGAACGTCAGGATTAGTTCTTCTGAAAAATATCTTGAACCAGGGAATGGATATTTGCATAGACCGTTTGCCTGCTATTCAAGGTCAAAAGAACGTCAGGATTAGTTCTTTTGAAAAATATCTTGAACCAGGGAATGGATCTTGGTACAGATCGTTTTCTTGATATTCAAGGGCCAACAGATTAAATCTTTTGAAAAATATCTTGAACCAGGGAATGGATCTTTGTACAGACCGTTTGCCTGCTATTCAAGACCAGATAGATGAAATCTTCTGGAAGTATCCTGGATTAGGGAATGGATCGTTTTACAGACCGTTTGCCTACTCTCCAAGGATATCTTAAGTAATGTATGGATCATTTCTGACCTGTTGTGAGTTGTTGATATTGATTTATCTGCATATAACTTTCCTGCAAGAAAAAAAAGTTAGTTTATGCAATATGTATGTATGTATAGTATGATGCACCTAAGTAAATGTATTATGCATTTATGGATATGTATGTTATGGTATGATGTAAATGATATATGTATGAATCATGCAGCCCGAAGCGTCTGGATATCTTCGTATAACAACTGCTGGATAGGGAAAATAAATCCCGATTCGTTGCTGAAGAATATGAGGAACTCGTTCCCGTCTTGTTTGATAGTATAGTATTCATAACCTCCCGTCTTCGTTCGTCGTACTTCTATTGAAGGAATAAGTTCCCGAGTATCCCAACTGAGGATAAAAGAGATGGACATAAATTCAAGGGGAGATATAACTCGAAGTATCTATGATGATAGATTTGCCCTACTGGGGATTTGTAGCTGTCTTGTGGAGATAAACCGGCGTAGCTTCGTTGAATTCCTTCCCTCGTTCGTCCTTAGTAAATACTATTACTACATTTTTATGCATTTCTGGTAAACATCAATCATATTCAAACATTTTATGCATTTCTGGTAAACATCAATCATATTCAAAGGCATACATACATTCAAACACAACCAATGGACGTTTCGCTTATGTAAATAGGGTAAAAGTAAATTTGGATTCAAAGATGGAATTTTATTTATATCATAAAATGACCTATACATAGGTAAGTTTGTACAAGGAGACAGAAATCCTAGTAAGAGGAATTTGTCATAAATTTTTTTACAAAACAAAGAAAACAGTTATGTGGGAAATAATCCTATTGAGTTTCAATTCTACTATTGTCATTATCTTCAAGTATCTCATCTTCTGTTGTTGAGACGGAAACGATTGGATTGAGCTTTATCTGTTCGAGCTTGAACTAAGTAGCACAACTGGTTGGAGCTATATGGGTGATCCAAACGAGACATAGTCATACGCTTTAATCCCTAACTTTTACCTGGATTGCCCTTTCAAGTTTTCAATCCCCCGGGATACCCTTTTTTGCCCAAGCCGCCCTTTCAGGTTTTCGACTTGCCGGGTGTACTTTTTTTTATATATATATATCCCTAATTTTTGCTCGAACCCTTTTGGTTCGTCGGGATGCCCTTATTTTTGCCTAGGCCAATCAACCTAGCGGGTCTCTTTTTATGCGTAGTATTTTTTAACTATGTCTACGTTTACAGGCTGTGGGAAGTCTTCACCATCCATAGTAGTAAGCATCATGGCACCTCCTGAGAATACTGTTTTGACTACAAATGGTCCTTCATATGTAGGAGTCCACTTGCCCCTTGGATCACCCTGTGGTAATATGATACGCTTGATTACCAAGTCACCAGCCTGATATACCTTTGGCTTAACCTTCTTATTAAAAGCTTTGATCATCCGTTTCTGGTACATCTGGCCATGACAAACAGCTGCTAACCTCTTCTCATCAATCAAATTTATTTGGTCAAGTCGAGTCTGAATCCACTAATCTTCCTCCAAGCCTGCATCCTTCATGATTCTTAAGGAGGGGATTTGAACTTCAATGGGCAGAACTGCTTCCATACCATAGACTAAGGAGAATGGGGTTGCCCCTGTTGAAGTACGTATTGTAGTACGATAACCATGAAGAGCAAATGGTAACATCTCATGCCAATCCTTGTAAGTAACAGTCATCTTCTGTATAATCTTCTTAATGTTTTTATTAGCAGCTTCTACTGCCCCATTCATCTTAGGACGATACGGAGAAGAGTTGTGATGCTTAATCTTGAACTGCGTGCAGAGATCAGTAATCATAGTGTTGTTCAGATTAGAGCCATTGTCTGTGATAATCCTTTCAGGGATGCCATACCTACAAATGAGATTATTCTTAATGAATCGAGCCACCACATTCTTAGTAACAGATGCAAATGAAGCTGCCTCCACCCACTTTGTAAAGTAATCAATAGCAACCAGGATGAAACGATGCCCATTGGAAGCAGTAGGCTTGATCTCACCAATCATATCAATGCCCCACTGTCGCTCCCAAAGATTTGCATCCCGGTACAAGCGCGAACGGTCGGCGAGAGAGAAGAAATGAAAAGAGTCGCCAGCTAGGCATTTTTATCCCGAAGGAAAGGTAATGCTGCATAAACCTAAGGAAAGATGGATAAGACGGTCGCGAACCAGAGAAACTGAGAAAGGGGGTTGGTTACAACCTGGGAAGGTATTAGCACCCAGATTGTCTGTCGTACTCGACGGGATCCACGTTTGAAAGATTTGTGTTTTAAAGGGGTAGTGTCATTGCAATTTGTGTATCAAAGCTGGAAAGAATGCAAGTGTTAGTGTAAAAGAAAAGTGAGGTGTATAAGAGAAGTGTCAGTGCAAGAACAAGAGTGAAATGCTCAAGAATATGAGGCTTAAGGAATAATGCTGGAAGGAGGGGGATATACAGAGACTTTTGTTCGATAACTGTTAAGTTATGCCTACGTATCCTCTCATGCAATGAGGAAGTCAGAACACCGTAGTTCGACTCAAAGAGACTGAAAGATAAATTGACTTGTGAACTGCTTACTTGTCTATGCTCAAGTGTATGACCTGTCTGGCTCAGGTGCTAACTGTCTTGCATTAGACGGAAGAAGCGAGTTCTCGTTTGTGAGTGAATGAGATGAGAAAAGAATCCCGGAGGAGACGATTATTGTTTGTTTTTGAGTTTTCAATCTTTTGTTGCTTTTTGGAGTTTGTCATAAGAAAATGAGCTTAAGCCTAAACCAAGGGTTAGTAAACTCATCACATCTTCCCTCTGATTAGGGGTAATGAGAATACCTTAAGTGTGAAGTAAACACCTCACACTTAATCACCATGATGTAGGATTAAGATCATTAACCTACTTGTATTTATTCAGATGTTTTTGGTATTTTTGTTTAGTGTTAAGTAATGAGTTTAAGCCATATTCAAGGATTTAATGGACTCATTACACCATCCTAATAGAAGGATAATAGATGAGAACATTTAAGCTGAGGAAGATACCTCAACTTAATCCATGATTAGGGATTAACCTCATGACAAAACAAAGCCCTTTATTAAAGTGGATTTTAGTTAATGGTAAGATTAAGAAGTGGATTTTATGGTTTGTAAGACAACTTGATGGGGACTTGTCCATTAACACTAGGGTTAGTCCTTCTTAACCATTTAAGGAAGAATTAGAACCCTAATGCCAGGCCCAAGTTACAAGTTTGATGTCTTGATGATTATTAGATGGATTGATTAAAGGATTTAAACACATTAAGGGTTTAACACTTAGGATTAAAGTTATACATTCCATCCTAATAGAAGGATGCAGGCATAAGCTTAATCACAAAGCCCTAAAACCTTTAGGGTTTAGTCCTTGATTATGAGATGAGAAGAGAAGACTCAAAGATGACACAAAGGCAAAACTAAATGGGGGACTAATCAAACCCTAATTGTTATCATGCTTGGAAGTCCTAGGGTTTGTGAGGCTTAAGAGGAGAAATCTTCAAGGAAGCCACCAAGGAGAAGCAAGATAGAAAAGGGATGAGATGAGAAGAGAAAAGAGGGAAGAGAGGCACAAGTGAGCAAGCTCACTCAAAGACAAGTAAAAATGCAGCAAGGATGTAAAATGATGAGGTGAGAAGAAGTAGGAGGTGAAGGCAAATCCACCTCCCAAACAAACTTACCATTAACCCTGAAAAGTTAGTACAAGATGCATAAAGGAAGAAATGAGATGAAACAATGCATATGGATGGGCAAAGGCCAAAGTCAGAAACATACACATGATGCAAATGATGTCAAGAGATGGTGCAAAGTCATACAAGATGCATATATGTGAGCATACAAGAGAATGGATGCATATGGAGCATGCCTTGAACCATGAAAGTTCAAGAAAAGTTTATGAAGTGATATGAATGTATAACATGGCAAATGAAAGATGAAATGATCAAACATGATTCTAATATGTCCTAAGATGTCTTATATATCATATTGATGCAAAAAATGTCATGGCAAGTTCTTGAATGCAAGCAAATGAAAGATGGGTGCAAAGGAAGGCAAGAATTAGGGTTTATGAACAACATGCAACACAAAAATTCAAAACCAGAAGCAAATGATATGACAAAAAATTGAAAGTGGGATCAAAGGAACCCTAGCCCTACACAAGTTCACTGCCCAAAGGAGGGAACCTAACTCTTAACCTAGTGAAAGTTATGAATTTCTCAAGTCAATTAGGGTTTTGGGATACCTCACAATGAAAAATACAAAACAAAATGAAAATGAAATATGAATTCAAACCAATTTTACCCTAGAAACTACATGATGTGAAGGATGCAGTGCAAGAAGAACCATCATCAAACTCCTCATGGTTAGGCAGAATGAATTTTTCTAAGTTTGAACAAAAATATTGCCTTTAAATGAATTTAATTCCAATGAAAAAGGTCAAAATAGTTCAAGAACCAAAAAGAAATTTGTTTTGAGAGTTTGATAATGTTTCTAAATGTTTTGAAATGCAATGTGAATTTTTTGGTGATTTTTTAAATACCTAAATGCATTTTTAATTAATTAATTTCCATTAACTAATTAAAAATAAACATTTAAATGATTTAAAAATAATTTTTAATGCAAAAATAAAAATAAAAATATTTTTGGGTTCTGAAAATTAATGCAATGCTTGACAAAAAAATTCAGAATTTTTAAATATGTTTTACTATTTTAAATAATTTGTGAAAGATAAAACAAATAAAATGAAATAAAAATTGAATTAAAGAGAAAGTATGCAGATCCAATGGCTGGCATTCAAATGGATAGCGCGCGAATTGACTGGCGCCAGATCCTGTGGTCTACATTCAAACTGACCTAATTAACTTAAACTTAATTAATTAATTTAATAAATCAGGATTAGGGTTTTAATGATGGATCTGGGCCATTCATTTGCGCGCGGGTCAACAAGGGTCAACAGGATCTATGGCTCATATTCAAACTGAGCCCTAATCACAATTAAGGCATTAATGACTTTCAGGTGGCCGGAAATGACCTCCGGTCATCTTCTCCGGCCACACCCCTCCCTGAAAATTGCTATCTCTCTCCCCAAGCTTCTAAAACCTAATTTCTCTGCCCAGAATCCATCCCCATGCATCACCCAACAAGAATCACTCACTAAAACAAATTTATTTCACATATTCAAGCTGAATCGAAGCAAATTAGTTCTAGGTCCAAAAATTTCAGAGAGCTCATACATGCTTATTACTTGACTATTTTCAAAACCAAACACATCAGCATTATCAGTGAGTCATGGAGAATCAATTAGTAACTTAAAAACATGTTTCTGGAAAAATTGTTCTTGAGCTCACCTGAACTGGAGCTTTGAACTTTGGAGCTTTCTGGCTGCTTCTTTGGTCCAAAATGCCTTTAATGAACCTCCTGAGAAGTTTGCAATGATTGTTTGGAATTTCTTATGGCTGGTTTAAGAGATTGATGAAGTTCTGACCAAGGGAAGTGAGAAATCGTATTTCTGTTTTGGAGGGTTTCGGGATCAAATGATGGTTGGGAAATGATCAGAGGATCATGGTGAGTGATTCTATGAAGTTTGTTTTGAGGTTTTTTGCTTGTGTATTGAGTTTCGAAAGAAAATGAACAAAGGAGGATTTTTGAGAATGCTGACTTGTGGGAGAGCTCAGGCTATGTTGTGTGTTGTGTTGAGTTCCATTTTGTCCATGTATCAAGTTTGGATAGGTCAGAGAGTTGTTGCTGGCCTATGTTGATTGGTATGGTCCATTTTGCCAAAAGTCAATGTTAGGTGTCCTTTGAGGTATGGGTCATGGCAGGCTGGTTTAGAGGCATGGCTTGGTTCAACTGTGATCAAGGAGAACCATGGAAATGAATTTGAGGCCAATTTGCAAGTGGAATGGAGTTTATGTGAGGTTTTGCAAATTTCACAAAGTTTGGCCCTTTTGAAGTTTCTTAATGATCAAGGCATAGAAATGAGTGATTCTTTGGTGCATTCTGATTTTTAGAGGTTACATGAGCATATTGTGAAGTGTTTGTGCACATTTGAAGCCTTTAGAATGCCTTATCATACCATTTTGCAAAATGCCTCTTTGGTGTAAAACATGAAATTATGTGATTTTTTCCAACTTTGACAAGCCATAACTTTTGATCCAAGATGAATTAGAATGAGTTCTTGTACTTTTTGAAAATGGGAGGATCCATTCTATAACTTTCATGACCAAAGTTTTCTCATTTGAGGTATTTTTGAATCAAAAAGAGGAGGTTGAAAAACTTTCCCAAAATGGCAAGTTTTCATTACAAGTCACTTTCCCAAAAAGGCAACTTTGCAAATGGCTTGAAATTCTTCAATTTTGTGAACTTCTAACATCTTCCATGATCAAATAAAGATCAATAGAAACAAGAATGACCAAAAAATTTGGAGTTATGGCCTCTGAAACCAAAACCCTAATTTTAGGCCATCTGTGCAGTTAAGCCTGGCTCTGCTTCCATGCCTTTTCCAGTTCTTGTGATTCTTTGACTTTCTTGACCTTGTGAGGATATAATATGATGCTTGAACATACATGGACCCCTTTGAAGTGATTGATGACCTTTGGAGTGGCTCAAATGGCTCAGGGATGGCTCAGATCACAAACCCTAGATGCAGATGACTTAGAAACAATGCAGTGAAACAAAAATGCAATATGAGATGCTATGATTGAACTTATGCATATGAAAAGATCAAAAGCCATGGTGAAATGAGTGAGGGAAAATTTGGGGTGTTTACAGATGCCCCTATTCAAACATGAGTTAGCTGTGCAGGGTGTAAGCAACGGTTTAACAGGCAAACAAGATAACTTGTGGTTGAATACCAAAGACAATCCAAAATTTGCACTCACAGAATGAAGAAGAAAAGGGATATAGATTGTAAAAGAAAATAAAGTATAATTAATAAAGGTGCAGGCGACGGAGGACGACCGTCGAGCAGAGGACGACTGCTGGGGGACAAAGCAATGACGGGGACGACCGACATGCTGGGGATATAAGAGATTATGATGGGGACGACCATCAAGTAAAGATTTAAGACTCTCTGGGGATTAAAGGTAAATGATGGGGACGACCTTCGGGCTGAAGAAATAAATGATGAGGAACGGTCATCGAAGGTGAAGGACGATCACCTAGCAGGGGACAACTGCTCTGTTGGGGATAAGATGAGGGACGATCATCTAAGGTGAAGGACGATCACCTGGCAAGGTACGGTTGCCAAAAGTATCACGACATAGGACAAATGTCGGATAAAAAGGTCGACGATGGGGACGGCCATCGGATAAGCATGATAAAGGACGATCATCAATAGGTGAAGGACGATCACCTAGCAGGGCACGGCTGCTCTCGGGGTTTATCATGACATAGGGCGAATGTCAGATAAAAGAATCGATGATGGGGACGGCCATCGGATACAAATGATGAAGGACGATCATCAAGAGGTGAAGGACGATCACCTAGCAGGGTACGGCTGCTCTCGGGGTTTATCATGACATAGGGCGAATGTCAGATAAAAGAATCGACGATGGGGACGGCCATCGGATATAAATGATGAAGGACGATCATCAAGAGGTGAAGGACGATCACCTAGCAGGGGACGGCTGCTAAAATATCATGACATAGGACGAATGTCGGATAGGAAGGGGTTCCAATGAACAGAGACTCCGCAGGGGTTGATGAAGGACGATCATCAAAAAGGTGAAGGACGATCACCTGGCAGGGTACGGCTGCCGAAAGATATCATGACATAGGACGAATGTCAGATAGAAGAGAAGTTTTGCTGGGGACTTCGCTGGGGAAAAAATAGACACGGACGAGTGTCTAATCTCAAGAAGACATAAGTGTTTGACACGGTGTATAGATTAAAGATGTGGACGAGCATCCTTAAGACTATGATACGGACGAGTATCAGTAGAAACAAACGTTTGACGCATGTTCAGAGATGATGATACGAACGAGTACCAACTGGTTAACCATGAACACGGACGAGTGTTGATTCTGAGGGGGTTTAAATGGGAATAATAGACACAGACGAGCGTCTAATTTCTAGGAAAAGGTAAAAGTATCTGTCATTGTGTATGGATTTAAAGATGCGGACGAGCATCCTTAAGACTATGATATAGACGAGTATCGGTAGAAACAAACGCTTGACGCATGTTCAAAGATGATGATACGGACGAGTACCAACTGGTTAACCACGAACACGGACGAGTGTTGATTCTGAGGGGGTTTAAGTGGTATATACAAGATACGGGCGAGTATCGAAATGAGTGAAAAAGTGATGAGACACATACAAGTGTTCAAATTGATGTGGAGAGCACGACACGGACGAGTGTCAGGAAAAAAACGTATTATAAACAAGTATTTGATTTACAAAGTGTTTAGGAACTGTGTTGGGGACGGTGACACGGACGGGTGCCAGGGAATTGTATATATATATATGTATCCGTGTTGTGAGTGCAAAGGGGACGCTTTGGCTTTCTGCTGGGGGTATGACACAAACGAGTGTCAAGAACATCTGTAATATAAGTATCTGTTTGGGCGGCTTTACTGGGGAATAATGACACGGACGAGTGCCGAAAGGAGCATGTATCTGTATTTGTAAGGGAAATGCTTTGGCTCTCTGGTGGGGAATTAGGAAATATTCTGCATTATTGTTGATGGATTGTCAGCATTTACAAATGTTTGATTCAGAACATGGCTTATGATTATGCAATATGTTTGATTTTTGCCGTAATGCTCCGTATTAAACGGAATGCTATGCTCTGTGGGGAAAACATGATGCGAATGCCATGATTATGCAAAGATACCGATCCGAGGTTCGGATCCCGTTGCTGTGGAGATCTCTGGCTGATCTGCTTGAAGTGGATATCCCAGCTGGGGATGAGATCATTGGTAGATCTGACATGTATGACTCTGCTTGGGGAAGTAGATCACTGATAGATCTATCTCGGTAATGAGGGACCCAGCTGGGGTTTGTAGAAGCTTTCGTTACTCTGTTGTGAGATCTTCAGGCGTTGCTTTTTTGGATAGAGGCTGAGACTCTACGGGGAGATGGTTCCCTGTCTGTCACTCGGCTGGGGAAGAAGAAAGATCACAGAAAGATCTTCCTAGAGATTTCTGTGGGGATCCTGCTGAGGATGATACTTGACAACTCAACTGGGGATATGAACACCTTTTGAAGGAAAAATTGGAGAAGTGATGCCTAGCAACTCTGATGAGGAGAAAGCATCTCTGGAGCTGTTTGGAAGGTGCGCTGAGGAAACAGTGATTTGGCAGCCTACTGGGGAGCAGCTTTCATGCCCCATGTTGCGCTTTGGATACCTGCAATCCTGTAAAGACAAAGAAACACACAAGTACCCTGAGGTATCCCTTACTGGATTCCATCATAGGAGTTTAGACACCCCCGGGAGTAAGTATATTTCCTGCAAGCATGTAATTCAGGAAAGATGCATCTGTATTTATGCGATCAACAAATTAACGACATCGGACATTTTTGCAAATAAAAGAGTACGAGATAGTGTGTGACTGAAAATCTGATTTTATTAATTTGTGTGCCCTGAATTGGCAAGATACAGTCATAGAAATAAGTCCCCTAGAATGAGGAGATTGTTACAAATTGAGAAACAAAAGGATGCTGGTAATGTTGACGATGCTTCGAGAAGCTTCCCTTTTGCTATGACTCGTACGACTTTTGACGTTCTTCTCGTCTTGCTTTCCGAAGAAGGATGATTCTGACCGATGCTTTAACCTTTCAAAGCTTGCCATGCTGTAACCGATACAGACGAATTCAGAATGCAGTTGTTCGCTTATTCCCTCATTTTGCGTGGATCACCCTTTCGGGTTTTCAATCCACCGGGATACCCATTTTTGCCTGAGCTGTCCAATGCGGCTTTTCAACTCAACGGGTGTACATTTTTATTTATTTTCCCTTACTTTTGCCCGAGTCTTTTATTCTGTTTTTGACTCGCCGGGATGCCCTATTTTTGCCTGGACTTACATTCTGTTTTCATGTCCAGCGGGTCATTTTTACGCGAAGTATTTTTTAACTGCATTTGAATTCACAGGGGACAGGAAGTCTTCACCATCCATAGTGCTGAGCATCAGTGCTCCACCCGAGAAAACTTTCTTTACTACGAATGGCCCATCATAGTTCGGAGTCCACTTGCCCCTGTGGTCTGTATGAGGAGGGAGGAGTCTTTTCAGCACAAGATCTCCTACTTGGTACTCTCGAGGCCTGACTTTCTGATCGAAGGCTTTCTTCATTCTTTTCTGATACAGCTGCCCATGGCAGATTGCAGCCAGCCTCTTCTCTTCAATCAGATTCAGTTGTTCGTATCGGGATCGGACCCACTCTGCTTCGTTCAACTTAACATCTATTAATACTCGTAAAGAGGGTAATTCAACTTCGACAGGTAGGACTGCCTCCATACCATACACAAGTTGATACGGCGTTGCCCCAATGGATGTTCTGATTGACGTTCGGTACCCATGTAAAGCAAATGGTAGCATTTCATGCCAGTCTTTATAGGTGACTACCATCTTCTGCACAATCTTCTTGATATTCTTGTTAGTCGCCTCAACAGCGCCATTCATCTTTGGCCTGTAAGGAGAAGAATTGTGGTGTTGGATCTTGAAGTCCCGACATAGTTCTGCCATCATTTTATTGTTCAGATTGGAACCATTATCAGTAATGATTCGCTCGGGCACTCCATACCGACAGATGATGTCTCTTTTCAGAAATCGGGCTACCACTTGCCTTGTAACATTTGCATATGAAGCTGCTTCAACCCACTTGGTAAAATAGTCAATGGCTACCAGGATGAATCTGTGGCCATTTGAAGCAGTTGGTTCAATTTTGCCGATCATATCAATGCCCCACATGGAAAAGGTCCAGGGTGAAGACATCACATTTAGAGGATTCGGAGGCACATGCACTTTATCTGCATAGATCTGGAATTTATGGCATTTTCTGGCGTAGGCACAACAGTCTGCATCTATTGTGATCCAGTAATAGCCTGACCTCAGCAACTTTTTAGCCATAGCATGTCCTCCAGCATGGGTACCAAAGGATCCTTCGTGCACCTCGTGCATTAACAAATCTGCTTCTGCTTTATCGACACATCTGAGGAGTACCATATCAAAGTTTCTCTTGTACAGGGAACCGTCAGTATTCAGGAAGAAACTACCAGCTAGCCTTCTTAGAGTCTTCTTATCATTGGATGATGCCCCAGGTGGGTATGTTTGATCCTCTAAGAAGCATTTGATGTCATGGAACCAAGGCTTATCATCTTTGACAACATCTGCTGAGAACACATATGCTGGTCTATCAAGTCTGGACACTGAAATCCGAGGCACAAAGTTGGCAGCTTGAACTTTGATCATGGATGAAATGGTAGCCAGAGCATCTGCAAACTGATTTTCATCTCGAGGGATATACTCAAGTTTGACCATTGTAAAGAAAGTCAATAACCTCCTTGTATAGTCCCGGTAAGGTATCAGATGATCTTGGTGTGTGTACCATTTGCCGTTGGTTTGATTGATTACCAGAGCTGAATCTCCGAACACAGTTAAAGTCTTGATCCTGAGGTCAATGGCTTCCTCAAGACCCATAATACAAGCTTCGTATTCAGCTTCGTTGTTGGTGCAGTTGAAGGTGAGTTTTGCCGAGAAAGGCATGTGAACTCCTTTAGGTGTAATGAGTACTGCACCAACACCACGACCATTCATATTAACGGCCCCATCAAACATCATAGTCCACTCTTCTTCTGGGTCAGGACCTTCAGTGTGAACAGGCTCTTCATGATCTTTTGCTTTTATGAACATGATGTCTTCATCAGGGAAGTCAAATCTCATAGGCTGGTAATCATCAATGGGTTACTCAGCAAGGTAATCAGATAATACACTGCCTTTGATGGCCTTTTGAGATGTGTACTGAATATCATATTCTGTGAGAATCATTTGCCATCTTGCAACCCGACCGGTAAGTGCTGGCTTCTCAAATATGTACTTAACCGGATCCATCTTTGAGATCATTAAAGTAGTGTGGGTCAACATATACTGCCTTAGTCGGCGAGCAGCCCACGCTAAAGCACAACAAATTTTCTCGAGCAGTGAATAACGTTGTTCACAGTCGGTAAACGTTTTGCTTAGGTAGTATATTGCATACTCTTTTCGACCAGACTCGTCATGCTGGCCCAGCACACACCCCATTGACTCTTCTAATACTGTCAAGTACATGATTAGAGGTCTTCCTTCAACTGGAGGCATAAGGATTGAAGGCTCTTGTAAGTATTCCTTGATTTTGTCAAAAGCCCTCTGGCAGTCTTCGTTCCACCTGACCGTTTGTTCTTTCCTTAACAGCTTGAACAAGGGCTCACAGGTTGCTGTAAGATGAGATATGAACCTTGAAATGTAGTTCAATCTACCTAGAAACCCCCGAACTTCTTTCTCAGTCTTCGGTGCAGGCATTTCTTGAATGGCTTTGACTTTATCAGGGTCAACTTCAATCCCTTTCTCACTTACGATAAATCCCAGCAGCTTGCCGGATCGCACCCCGAATGTGCATTTGTTGGAGTTTAGCTTCAGTTGGTACTTCCTCAGACGCTTGAATAACTTCAATAGATTCACCAGGTGGTCTTCCTCTGTGAGGGACTTGGCAATCATGTAATCCACATAACATTCAATTTCTTTGTGGATCATGTCATGGAATAATGTTACCATTGCCCGTTGATAAGTGGCACCGACATTCTTCAGTCCGAATGGCATCACCTTATAACAGAACGTGCCCCAGGGTGTGATGAAAGTTGTCTTCTCCATGTCTTCGGGTGACATCTTGATCTGATTGTATCCTGAAAATCCGTCCATGAAGGAGAACACTGAGAACTGAGCCGTATTATCCACCAATACATCAATGTGAGGTAAAGGGAAGTCATCTTTCGGGCTGGCTCTGTTCAGATCCCGGTAGTCCACACACATCCTCACCTTGCCGTCTTTCTTAGGCACAGGTACAATATTAGCAACCCACGGCAGATAGCTAGTCACAGCAAGGAAACCGGCGTCCCACTACTTTTGTACCTCTTCTTTAATCTTCATTGTCATATCTGGGCGAGTACGGTGCAACTTCTGTTTTACCGGTGGGCAATCCTCTTTCAAAGGAAGCTTGTGCATGACAATATCGGTGTCCAACCCTGGCATATCCTGATAAGACCAAGCGAAAACATCCACGTATTCCCGGAGCATGTCAATCAGTTGCTTCTTTGCTGAATCTTGTAGGCAGGCCCCGATTTTAACTTATTTCACATTTTCTTCTGTACCAAGATTAACCGTTTCAATCTCCTCCTGGTGAGGAGTGATGACCTTCTCCTCTTGCCTTAACAACCTGGCTAGCTCTTCAGGTAGCTCATAATCTTCTTCAACCCCTTCATCAGCTTGATTGATTGGATTGTCAAAGTCATATGAAGTCATAGCAGTGTTGTTGTCGGTGCAATCTGGAGGGCACTTTCTGCAAGGTTTTAGATTGGTTTATTTTAGTGATCAATTTTATCTTATTTAGGAAAAGTGAAATGAAGTTATCATTTTGAAAAATAATGCCATTTTATTTTTGTACAAAAAGAAAAAATGAAAAGACAGTGAGCGAAAAAGAGACTCGTTTGCAAAAGATGTTCGATATTCATTGATTAATCCATTTGCACAAAATTACAAGATGGCCCGATTACAAAATGAGTCTTGACATCTTGGGCAAGATGCAAGACTTGATGCATGCTTTAAAATACAGGAAATAATAATTACTCTGCAGGAGTAACTCTTATAATTTCCTGGGAAGACCAGTTAAGGACTTGGCTCCCCGGGATCCTTGGACGTATCCAGCTCTCCAGGTTGCGGTCGCTTTCCTCCTCGTCTTCCAAATTGTTCACAACATCTGGGGTGAGCATTCCCCCGCTGACAAAATTGGGCTCTTTGGCAGCCTCTGATTGATCTTGCTGAGTTGGTTTGTAACCCAACCCAAATCTGTCTTCTTTCTTTTCCACGGGTAGCAGCTTGCCCCAGCCTTGGGCGGTACCCTCTTCAACAACCTTTCGGGCTTGCTGATATGACATTATGGAGGTTCCCAGTACAGCAGATGCTTCATTAATGTTCAGGGCCTCAAACCCCTGGCTCATGGTTTCATGGATTTCTCCATCCATTTCAATGTACTTGTACGTAGCCAGATGGCTAACAAAGATGTCTTCCTCCCCACAGATGGTGATGATCTGGCCTTCCCACTCGAATTTCAGCTTCTGGTGAAGGGTAGACGTAACAGCGCCAGCGGCGTGGATCCAGGGTCTACCCAACAAACAGCTGTAGGCCAGCTGAATGTCCATCACGAAGAAGGTAATTTTGAAGGTCTGCGGGCCAATCATCACAGGCAGATCAATCTCCCCAAGCACTGATCTTTTAGAGCCATCAAATGCTCTCACCACCAAATTACTCGGACGCAGTGCCAAACCATCATTCTCCAGCTTCACTAAGGCTTTCTTTGGTAGAACATTGAGTGATGACCCAGTGTCTACCAGTACGTGAGACAGAACAGCCCCTTTGCATTCCAAGGTGATATGTAAAGCCTTATTATGGTTGCGTCCCTCTGTTGTTAAGTCAGCATTAGTAAAGCCCAGTCCATGACTGGTATTGACATTTGCAACCACAGTTTCTAGCTGATTAACGGTAATCTCCTCCGGCACGTATGCTGCGTGCAGGACTTTCAACAATGCGTTCCTGTGAGCTTCAGAACACATTAACAATGATAATATGGAGATTTTTGAGGGAGTTTGGTGAAGCTGATCCACCACCTTGTAATCACTTCTTTTTATGATTCTCATGAACTCGTCTACATCTTGCTCAAAAGATGTCCTCTGAGTTTCTTTGACAGTTGGCTCTTCAAGCACCACACTCTTTCCTTTTGCTTTGGCAGCAGCTTCTGCTTCAGCATTAGGCCTTTGTGTTTGTGAGGCAAAAAGGCTTCCGCTTCTGGTGAAGCCTCCGCCTCCCCCAACATTATCAATTTGTGGAGAAGAGGTTGATGAATCCAGAGTGATTTTCTCCCCATTGTTGTAGAGATCAGAGCCATAATGCCAAGGTATGGCATTACTGCTTTCATAGGGAACTGGTCCAGGCACCGTGATAGTAACTGGACTGACTGCTGCAGAGGAGGGTACTGTGATGGTGTGCGGATCGTAGTAAATTGTGACTGGTGACCTGGCAGGAGGTGCCACTGTTTGTTGTTGAAAGTTGTTGTCTGGAGGAACATTTGATGGGTCATAGTAGATTGTAACTGCTGAGACATCTTCATTAATTTCTGTTGGCGTTGTAGAAGATTCTGTTGAAAAAATGGATGCTGTTGTTGTAGAAGAAATGGTTGTTGAAATCTGACTTGTTGAAGTGGTGGATGGAGCCATTGCTGATGATATTGATGAATCAGTAGGAATGATTGTTGTTGCTGTTGTAGAAGAATCAGGAATTGTTGTCAAAGGAATTGCTGGATTTGTAGGCGCCATTGTTGAAATCTGAAGGATACCATCCTTGATAAGACCATTTATGCCGCTTCTCAGATTATCACACCCGTTGACTGCAATATTGCAATACCCACAACCGAGCTCACACCCGGGGAACATCTGGCACTCTAGAAGCTGAGCTTTAATTTCGACCAGAGGTGTTCGAATTTGTGCAACACTGGTGATCAAAGTAGATGGTTTGTCTTCCTCGATGGCATTAATCCTCGGCCTACCATGGTTAAGCATAGGATTTCTGTTGACATTTGGAGGGGGTACGAAGTTGAGGGCTTTAGAATCCACCAGATCTTGAACTTTCATTTGCAGGGCCCTGCACTTCTCGGTATTGTGGCCAGGTGCATTGGAATGGAAAGCACACCTGGCGTTGACATCATAATTCTTTGGGAGATTGGAGGGATCTGGTGGTGCCAATGTCCTTAACTCAACCAAGTTAAGTTTCAGGAGTTGTGGCAATAAGGCAGCATAAGGCATAGGGATAGGGTCAATCACCCTATTTGCCTGTGATGGTCTTTGTTGAAAGGGGCGTTGTTGTTGATTGCTATTATTGTTGTTGTAGGTTCTCTGTGGCGGATACTGAATTTGTTGTTGATAATGTGGTTGTTGTTGTTGTTGATATGTTGATTGCTGAGGAATCGGAGCTGGAATAGTGACAGCTGCTATTGATCTGTGAACATACTGAGGTCTGCCCCTGCTGGCATGAATGGCATTTGTCTCACTGGTCCTTCGAGGTCCCACAAAAGACTTCTTGGGATTACTGGACGAACTTGCACCATTATCAGAAATCTTGCCCATTTTTAATAGACTTTCAATTCTTTCCCCAGCTATAACTACGTCAGCAAAACTGGTAGAAGAAAAGGCAGCCAGTCTATCAATATATGTTCCTTGCAGAGTATTCATGAACATGTCGGCCATATCTCTTTCCGACATGGGTGGTTGGACAGCAGCAGCAAGCTGTCTCCACCTCTGGGCATATTCCCTGAAGCTTTCTCTGGAAGATTGAGACATTCCCATCAGAAGGGTCCTGTTAGGAGCCATATTCAGGTTATATTGATATTGTCTGATGAAGGCTTCAGCTAAGTCCTTCCAGCATCTGATAGTAGCTCTGGTCAGGTGTGAATACCACTCCCTTGAAGCCCCAGTCAAACTGTCTTCAAAGTAGAACATCCACAGCTTTGCATCCATGGTATAATCTTTAAGTCTTCCCAGAAAAGACTGCAGGTGAGTTTGTGGACAGGAGGTTCCATTATATTTCTCGAAGCACGGAGGTTTGAACTTGTGGGGAATTCTCACCCCATCCACCAACCCCATATCCATTACATCGAAACCCAAAGAGTTTTGAGACTCCAAAGATCTCAACTTCTCAGCAATTTCATCAAACCTCCGGTCATAGACTTCATCTCCTGCTCCCATGACAGTAAATTGCTCTTCTTGGGGGTCTGTTGCACCCCAAAATTTGCCCTCACAATACAAGGCTTTGTGTACTAAAAGGTTCACAAGGTTCACAAGACCTTTCATGAAGTTCATGAAGTTTACAAGACACTTTATGAGGTTCACAAGGTTCACAATACTTACAAAGACCTTTCATGAGGTTCATGAAGTTTAAAAGACACTTCATGAGGTTCACAAGGTTCACAAGACCTTTCATGAGGTTCACAAGATTCACAAGACATCTTATGAGGTTCACAAGGTTCACAAAGTTCATCATTGGTCAGAAGATTTGACAATTCCCTCAGGCAAGGCATTCTCCTAAGCAGTGCATCCAAAACTAGGGTTTTGACTTTAATCAGGCTAAATGGATTTTCAAGACTTCAAGTGAGCTTCATAACATCTTATATATGTCTAAGAATCCCCATGACAAATTTCAGAACTTTTCTCAAAGTTTTGCTCAGTCAAATGATCAGATAAGTCAAAATCAGTCAAAGCAGTTAAAAAGTCAAACTAAGGTCAACTGTGGTCAAACCAAAGTCAAACTTCATGATTTTTTGCCAACATCAAGTATATGAAGTAAAATTCATCATTTGATCAAGGGTTGATCATGATTCATCAAGGAGATTTCAAATCATCAAGAATCAAAGGTTTCTAAATAAGGGTTTTCTCAGGAAAAGTCAACTGAACTTTGACCGGCCATAACTTTCACATGCTTCATCACATTTTTCCCACCCAAAGCTCATTTTGAAGGAAATTTAATTCTCTACAACTTTGTGTCTCACAATCCAAGCCCAAAAATGCTTCATTTGGAAGGTATGAGCTAAAACATTATAGGTCCTTTTGAAAGTCAACAAAAAGTCAACAACTTCAAAAGGGCATAACTTGAGAATGGTAAATGATATGGACATGAAACCAGTGGGGTTGGTTAGAGGACTCTTCAAGCTTTCCAAAATGTCCAAGAACACCCTTATAGCATTAAAATTGAAGGATGTGTGCCCTTGCAAAGTTGGGAAATTTTTGGTTGGTTTATGAAGAAAATGGAGGTTTAAAACCAATTTTTTCTAAATGGGCTTGCCATATGATGATCCAATCCATACCAATACTTCATGCACGAACCAACCCTCAAATATTCAGATTTTTTATTATTTTATTTTATTTATTTTGATTTTATTCATTTAAAATCATTTTAAATTAAAATAAAATTGAAAAATCAAATATTTAAAGGGGATATTGTTTCTAGAAAGTCATAAAGATGATTTGGATTGGATTGATTCAAAAATTATGGTGATTGGCTTGAAATAGAAAGGTTGAATTCACAAATATTTGAAGTTTAAGTCCTAATCTTTTTCAATCTTTTTCAATCAAAAACTTCATACAACAATCAATTATTTTGACCTAGTTCCATTGTACTATAAGTAGACAACATAACCTAATGCATTGGGGACGAAATTTCTGCCTCAAAGAGTAAGTTGCAACTTTCAAAATTCATCACAAAACTCAAATTCGGATTCCAAGTTACAACCACTTTCGAGACAATTTGAAGGTTGCAATGTGTTCCTGGATGTTCATAGAATGATTTTGGATCATAAACAACATCTAAAACACCTTATATTGCATAACCCGAATTCATAATGTTCATCATATTCTTGATTTTCGATTCTGCATCTTGACTGGATTTTAATGAGTTTTGATCATTGCTTTGTGTTTATATTAAGTTGTTGATTGATTCTGGATAGTTTGATTGAAGTTTCATTGTAGGTTTGAGAAATCACCATGGCTAGGGTTTCGGCCATGAGATTAGGGTTTTGCTTTAAACCAAATATAAACAAATTCTAAGAACACAGAACAATCGTATGAAGCTTAAGGATCATGATGCACTAATTAATTTTGAGAAATTGTACAGTTTTGATGATGTTTCATTTTCGTAGGTTCTTGTATTTGAAAAATCGCAGGAAACTTCATAGCTAAATTCGTAGCTAAATTCGCAGGAATACTGAAGAAGAAGGTGAAGTTTTCACGCGTTTGGAAATTCAAATATTTGATATTATATTTTATGTATTTGTTTCTGTTTTGTATCACCAACGTGCAGTTGGTCTGGTGGTAAAGGGTGCGCGTGTATTGTTTGAGAACCCTGGTTCGAATCCTGGCTGCAGTGGTTTTTTTTTATTTTTATATTTTAATTGTTATACTTAATATATTATGTATTGTAGCCATTATACTAACAGAAGCGCCCTCCCGGCTGGATGGAAAGTATGTCTGCGTATTGTTTAAAGGTCCTGGGTTCGAACCCCCCCCCCCCCAGGCCTTTTGTTTTTGTTTTCCTTTTTCATGATTTTCCAGGAATAAGCAACAAAACCAAATGAACTCCTTTCCTTAGCACCTGTGCGCGCGCTGGCCCAGTGGTTGATCTTGCTGGAAGTTGTGAGAGCTAAGGGGTTGGGTTCGAATCCCAGCCCAGGTAAGTTTTTCTTCCTTTTTCTCTATTATTTCTTTTGGTTTGTTTATTATTATTATTATTAATTTAATTAAACTATAACCCTAATTTAATCCTAAAATATTTTCATAAACCAAGATTAACCCTAAAAATATTTTTCTAAAACCCTAATTGTAAATATTAGTTATTTGTTTATTTTAATTCTTGCTTTTATTTTTAATTAATGAATAAATCTTAATGTTTTCTAATAAACCCTAATTTTCTTCTATTTAAAACTTAATCCTATTTTATTTAATCATGTACATATTTTATAATTTGTTTATAATTTAAATCTTGTTTAAAATAATTAAAATTTTATAAATATAATTATGATTAATCTTATTTTCATAATATGCCTATATTTTATAACTTGTTCATAATTTAATTTTTATATGTAAATAATTTTTAATATATGTTTAAAAATAGTTAAAAATTGCTAATTTAATTTTGTAATTATAATTTTATTTTCATAATATGTTTATAATTAACTTAATTTTTATAATTTGCATATAACTTAAAACTTTATAATAATTAGTATAATTGCTCATATTTTCTTATTAGTCTTAAATAGTAATTGTTTATAAAATTGATTTTTTAATTATTATGTTAATATTATTAATTATGTTTATATGATATTTCTTTTATTATTACTAACCCCATTTATATATTATGATTTATTATTATTATTTTTTTTACTAACCCAATTATTATTATTATTTATTATTTTGCTTATTATATTTAATTTGCTTTAATTATTAATATTTTGTAATTGCTTCCTTTATGTAATATTTTAAATAGTAATATGTAATATTTATTTAATGCTATGGTTAGTAAAGTAGGGAGTGCAACATGTTTGTATGTTTAAAATTAATTTAGCTCATTAAACTCAAAGATAAATATTAAAATTGTACACTCACACACGTAAGTCGATCTTTGATCGCCATCTCACTTCCTTAAGGATACCTCTCATGTTGCCTATTACAAAAAGGTCAAGTAAGGTGTATAAAGCAAAGTCCCTCAATTTCACATCATCTAGTCCCTTAACAGATAAAAAGATCAAGTCCCTTTCGAATGTTGCCTTCGTAATGATCTCGTCCCTTTCGAATAAAGATGATAAGTCCCTTCACATTGCTTATACACCCCACAGTTGCCTAAATAACAGATGTCCCTTCACTTGTCCCTCACATGCAAGGTAATGACTACCTATTCCTTAATAATAGGGATAGTCTTACCATTTAAAGGATTCAAGAACAGAAAAGACTTAAGCTTAGGGTGGGTTCCTCTTAGATACTTGCTCACTTTTCAAAAACATTTCAAACACTTCACACATTTCAAACAATTTTCAAAACAAAGGTTTTTTACGCATCCGTACATGGATCATTATAAAACTCTTAAGAAAATTTTTATTCACACACTTCACATTTCAAAAACATTTTAAAGTGAGCTAAGTAACTAAGAGCCCATGGATAACCATGGATGTAAAGGGTGATAATACCTTCCCTTTACATAACCTTCCCTCCGGACCCAAAAATCTTTTAAAAGGTCTTTCCTGTTCTTTTATGCCTTTCCTTTGGATAAAATAAAAGTCGGTGGCGACTCTTGCTATCCGCAACATAACTAAAGTCAGTTCTCCCACCGTGTTACAGAACTGGCGACTCTGCTGGGGATTTGATAAAAGAGGGGTACCCTTAGGAATTAGATCACTTTAAATTGTTTGCTTTGTTTGCTTTATATTACTTGTTGGGTGCTCTTATGTGTGAAAGATCCTAACCCGGATCTAGTGTACCTTAGGTAAATGGCAATAGACCAAGGAAACTGTACGGCGTATACCGATATGGTTGATCTGGTGGCCATAGTTAGTGTGACTTCTTGGTTGGTGCTTATGTTCCTTAAGTCAAGTTGAGGATAATATGAGGCTGCCATATGTTGTCAATACACTAACTAACTTTTAGAACCCTAGTTATCCCATCTTGGCCTTTAGAAAAGTAGTGAGATAACCGACTTTGGTGAAGACTGAAGTTGGTTGATACTCGATACTACGCTCATTGAGATTCTAAACTTGGAGGGTTTTGGTTGGCAAGTAAGTTGCCTACTGAACAACCACCCTTGTGAAGGATCAATGATATTGAGATCCCTTAGAACCTGGTTACTTTATAGGACAGGATGAACCAACTAACTTCAGGGGAGGGTACTCACCTTTGAACCTCATACAAGCCTTAAACCTAGGGCTATTGTGTGACTTGTTTGTGTGTGCCACATGTTTGTGATTGAGCATAACATCATGACATCATCATGCATCATAAGCATAGCATGTTCACTAACCATTTCAAGAACCAAAGGATTTATCTTTGTTCTTTGTTGCAGGTCATGGCTTCTGCTCGTAGGAATACTATCAGGATCAACTTTGTGGGCATACCTGCTAAGCTTAAAGAGTTGGTTTCTCAAGTGTCTGATCATTCCCAGTTCATCAAGAGACATGGTCACCTATTGGATCTAGTCACTTCAGGGTTCAATGAAAACATGATGGGTGTTTTGTTTCAGTTCTTTGATCCTAAGCACCATTGCTTCACATTCCCTGACTATCAGCTGGTTCCTACAATGGAAGAGTTCTCCAAACTTCTGGGTATACCTGTTCTTGATCAAAAACCATTCACAGGTTTGGAAAAGGAGCCTAAACTTGAAGTTATTGTTGCAGCTCTACATCTGAAGAAGTCTGACATTGTTCTAGAAACGAGAAGCGGAGTTAAGGGTATTCTTGCTAAGGTATTAATGGATAAAGCTCAAGTGTTCTTGAAAGCTATGAGCTACGATGCTTTTGAGGAAATCTTAGCCTTGCTGATCTATGGCTTAGTGTTATTCCCCAATCCTGATCAGTTCATAGACGTTCATGCCATCAACATATTCCTGAGTCATAATCCAGTGCCTACATTGCTTGGAGATATCCTACATTCTCTTCATACTCGTACTACAAGGGCAAGAGGAACTTTGATGTGTTGCATACCTTTGCTATCTAGGTGGTTTATTTCTCACTTGCCTCGCTCAGTGATGAAGAATGAACAAGGGTTCAGGTGGTCTAAGAGGATCATGTCACTCTCACATTCAGATATTCATTGGTGCTCCAGATCTATGGAGAATGTTACTATTATTGATCGTTGTGGGGAGTTCCCTAATGTGACACTTCTAGGCATAAGAGGAGGAATTACTTACAACCCTTCTTTAGCCCTACGACAGTTTGGTTACGCTCGGAGCGATGGTCCTCATGACATGTTGATTCAGGGCATTGTATTTGAATACGACAACGATCTGCAAGGTTACCATCAGAGGTTCATACGAGCATGGGGAAAAGTAAACAAGGTTGACAGCAAGGCCCTGGAGCCTAAGTACACTATTCCTATGGAAGCTTATCTCAGATGGGTGCGATCTCGTACTCAGACTCTTATGATGCCATATCCTGCCATCCTGCCAGTTACCATGGAACCTGTTGCTGAAGGGGATACTCCTTATACCATCCTTCACCCAGACATGCCTACTGACATGGAAGATTTACAGAGGTCCTGGATCCAGTTGAAAGAGCAAAGGGATACTTTCGAGGCTCATTACAAAGCAAGCCAAGAAAGAATCCTGGAACTAACAAAGCAACTTCACGAGGAACGGAATCTCAATTCATACCTCAACACAAAGAGGAAACGTCCATGGGAGACTTAAAACCCCATCTCTTGTATTTATTTCATTTCTTTTGTAAGCCCAGGAGGCAAAACAAATTTATTACTAATAAAAGTTTACCTTCTTGTTTGCTTAAGCAAATTTAAATCCTGCGGTCCTTGAAAACATTGCATACGCATTTATACACCATATCATTGCATCACAGGTTTCTTGTGCACAGGTATCTTATCTTCTCGCTGTTTATTTCAGCAGAAATGGCTCTTGAACAAACAGTCAAAGATCTCCAGGCTCAGAATGCACAATTCCAAGAGTTGATTCTGAACTTGTCCAAGGGACAAGATGAGTTGAAGACACTGCTGGCTAAGAAGAAGAATCTTGAAGATAACAAGGACAATCAGTTGAAACAACTGCAAGCTGAGATGACAAAAATGAGGATCCAGATGAATGACCAGATGGCTCTTATTCAAAGTTTAGCTCAGGGGCAAGAAGAGCTAAGAACCTTTGTTCACAAACTTCAAAGTAGTGGAGTCAGGAATCTAATTGTCAGTCAACCTCCGTTAAAACAAGATGATTTGGTTGAAAGAAAGATGAGGATAAAAAAAGGTAAGAAACCGATTACCACTGATTGTTTTTCAGTTAAAGAAAAAAGACATGGTAAAGTTAATCCACCTCAACACAAGGGATGTAGAAGACAGTTTATCAAATTCAGCACTCCAATGTCACAAGTTCTGCAATGCTTGTTGGAGATGAAACTAATTTCCTTGAAAAATTCTCCTCAAAATCCTAAAACTTCCTTTCCTCGCTATAATCCCAAGGCAAGGTATGGGTATCACTCCAACTGTCCTGGACATGATACTAATAGTTGTTGGACATTGAAGAAAAAGATCCAAGACCTGATTGACGAAGGAATCCTAGAGGTTACTCCAGAAGGTCAAGTTGAATTCTACTATCATCCATCAAACACCGAAGCTGCAAGACAAGTTGCCCAGGGTAGCAAGAAAAGAAGCCTACCTATTCCTATTGAGATATGGGGCACCTTGGGACACCCAAGTGGTAAATTTGATTTCATGGTGAAATATACTGCTCCTCAAAGTTCACGGATTGCAATTGAAGACATTCAGCCAACTGGATGGGACAACATATGAATTTTCATTTGTAATTTCTTTTATTTGTTTAAACACTTACTATTATGTTAAAACTTTTGTTTTCATTAATGCATTGCATATGTTTGTCTTGAATTAATCCATTCGTTTCACTATGTTTTGAAGTATGTTTCATATTTCTATTTTGTGATATTTAACTCCTGATAAAGCTATAAGCCTGTAAAGGGAGGATGACGAAAACAATACCATAATCTTATGCAGTATGCTTTTGAACAGACTATGCTGACGATGTACAGGCATTGTTTCAATTCCTAAATAGTGGAGATATAAGGAAGTTAATCCCTAGTCAACCCTTCTGAGCCTGTGAAGTAGGAGTTTTTATTCTCGCACAAATTAAAACCCTTATTCATAACCCGGGGCAGGGTAGTTACTCGGTTAACTCAAATATGTCAATTATTTGTGTTGTACACAACTAATGATGGTTCTCTGTAATCATTAAACCTGACAGTCAATATCCAGCAAAAGAAAAGCTTACTAAGTCAAAACCTATGAAGGAGACTTAGTAAAACATTAAGACATCCCGCTGACTGTAACCTTGAAATAAACAGTTCAGGAAAAAGGAAGGGATAATAAAGCCAAAAAAGAAAAAAAAGGGAGGTCACTATGAATCCTCAACAAAGAAAGATGACTGAATGTTCAAATAAATTTTGGTCTCTGAACCATCACAAATGTCAGTGTTACAATTCCAAACTCCTTTGAGCCTCAATGCATAAGTTAACCGAACATAGGACTGAAGAACATCACGAAGAATGGGTTGGGTATAAATAAATTTGAGCCTTTATCCTTTGTTTCTTAAACCGTGAACCAGACCACGTTATAACCCTTTAAAAGTCCTAACTGAAGCATGGTTAGTTTGAAAGCGTACTGTTACAAAAAGGTATCCTGACTCCTTTAGGGATTATTATAAAACTTGAGTTAATATCACAGTTTTCACAAAAAAATGTTTTTCTAAAATAACTCTTTTTCAAAATTTCAAGACAGACATAAGCATTGCATTTTTGAATATATTTGTTTACATATACTTGAGTGTTTGATAAACAGAGAAACTTACAGGATGAATGTTCAAAGTCCTTCTGATAAACAAAGTTGCTTCCTGGATCAAAGTCCATGTATACAAAGGGGCATAATCATTATCTCCCAATCAAGGGGCAGGCCATGATACTACCTAACTCATTTGGGGTAATCAGGACAAGATTCAACTATGTTTAAGCAGCCAGAGGCAGATCTCCTCATCTATCTGAAGTGCCAAGGGTAACATTACAGAATTCATAATGCCAGAGGCATGGTCATTGTTTCCTAATCAAGGGGGCATACCAAGTTACTATTCAAATCATTCGGGGCAATCAGTTCTAGATCCAACAGTGCTTAATAGCCAGGGGCAGCTCTTCTCATATATTTGAATTACCAAGGGTAACACTACAAAGTTCATGATGTCAAGGGCATATTATTATGGGGCATTCTGCTTAGTTCTCCTGAGGTAACTACATTCAGATACTTCCCTTTTTGGGACAATTCATCCTCAACCAAGGGGCAATGCTTTCTTTTCAAATCTAATACCTGGAGCGTATATGGTCCATCACAATTTGAAGACACGTTCCTCTCATTATATCACCTTGATATTGGATACTCAGCAGAAGCCATTATGGAAATTAATTGTCTACGCCAGTAGTATCAGATGGTGTCAGTATCATGTCTTCAGATCCAGCTATGAAGATTTCTGGGAAGGTATTCAGGAAAGTTAAGAATCTCAGGAGCTCTAAATCCAATTGGTTATACACTCTCATAGTTGAAATGATTCTGTTTTCAAGTTCAGCTTTACTTTTCCCTTTGAATCCAGATTTACTTTTACCCTATTTACATAAGCAAAACGTCCATTGATGGTGTTTGAATGTATGTATGTATTTGAATATGATTGATGTTTACCAGAAATGCATGAAAATGCAGTAATAGTATTTACTAAGGACGAACAAGGGAAGGAATTCAACAAAGCTTCGCCGGTTCATCCCCACAAGATAGCTACAAAACCCCCAGTAGGGCAAATCCATCTTCATAAATACTTCGAGTCACATCTCCCCTGGAATTTATATCCATCTCTTTTATCCTCATACAGATAGTCGGGAATTTACTCTTCCAATAGGAGTACGACGAACGAAGACGGGAGGTTATATATACTATATTATCAAACAAGACGGGAACGAGTTCCTCATATTCTCCAGCAACGAATCGAGATTTATTTTCCCTGGCCAGCAGTTGTTATACGAAGATATCCAGACGCTTCAGACTCATGATGCATATATACATCATTTACATCATATCATACATATACATAGATACATAATACATTACTTAAGTACATCATATTATACATGCATACATAATGCATAAACTAATATTATCATACAAAATGTTATAATCTTGTTTTTCAGATTAATTCTCCAGCAGACAAACTTCATCAACGACTTGTGACCTTGGGTCGTTGTTTATCTTCCCAAAGGTTAAATCATTACCTCAGGACGTTGTTTATCCTCCTGAAAGCATATCATGACCTTGGGCCGTTGTTTATCTTCCCAAAGGTTAACTCATCACCTCAGGACGTTGTTTATCCCCCTGAAAGCTATCATTACTTTGGGCCGTTGTTTATCTTCCCAAAAGTTACCATTTCCTCAGGACATTGTTTATCCTCCTGAAAGCATATCTTGACCTTGGGCCGTTGTTTATCTTCCCAAAGGTTACATCATTTTCTCAGAACGTTGTTATCCTTCTGAAAGCATATCATTTCCCCGGGACGTTGTTTATCCTCCTGAAAGCTTATCATGACTATTGGGCCGTTGTTTATCCTCCCAAAAGTTATACTTATACCTCAGAACGTTGTTATCCTTCTGAAAGCATATCTTGACCTTGGGCCGTTGTTTATCTTCCCAAAGGTTATATCATTTCCTCAGGACGTTGTTTATCCTCCTGAAAGCATATCATGACTATTGGGTCGTTGTTTATCCTCCCAAAAGTTATACTTATACCTCAGAACATTGTTTATCCTTCTGAAAGCATATCATTTCCTCAGAACGTTGTTATCCTTCTGAAAGCATATCATTTCCTCAGAACGTTGTTATCCTTCTGAGAGCATATCATTTCCTCAGGACGTTGTTTATCCTCCTGAAAGCATATCATGACTATTGGGCCGTTGTTTATCCTCCCAAAAGTTATACTTATACCTCAGAACGTTGTTTATCCTTCTGAAAGCATATCATTTCCTCAGGACGTTGTTTATCCTCCTGAAAGCATATCATGACTCTTGGGTCGTTGTTTATCTTCCCAAAGGTTACACCATTTCCTCAGGACGTTGTTTATCCTCCTGAAAGCATATCTTGACCTTGGGCCGTTGTTTATCTTCCCAAAGGTTACATCATTTCCTCAGAACGTTGTTATCCTTCTGAAAGCATATCATTTCCTCAGGACGTTGTTTATCCTCCTGAAAGCATATCTTGACCCTGGGCCGTTGTTTATCTTCCCAAAGGTTACATCATTTCCTCAGGACGTTGTTTATCCTCCTGAAAGCATATCATGACTATTGGGCCGTTGTTTATCCTCCCAAAAGTTATCATCATACCTCAGGACGTTGTTTATCCTCCTGAAAGCATATTATTACCTCAGGACGTTGTTTATCCTCCTAAAAGCATATCAAGACCTTGGGCCGTTGTTTATATTCCCAAAGGTTACACCATTACCTCAGGACGTTGTTTATCCTCCTGAAAGCATATCATTACCTCAGGACGTTGTTTATCCTCCTGAAAGCATATCATCATACCTCAGGACGTTGTTTATCCTCCTGAAAGCATATTATTACCTCAGGACGTTGTTTATCCTCCTGAAAACATATCAAGACCTTGGGCCGTTGTTTATCTTCCCAAAGGTTACACCATTATCTCAGGACGTTGTTTATCCTCCTGAAAGCATATCATTACCTCAGGACGTTGTTTATTCTCCTGAAAGCTATCATTGTATCTTCATATCTTGGACTGCTATATCCTCCAAGAAATGTACCTGAAGAATTTTTCTCCAAGTGGCATCTTTAAGCCCACTCAAGCATATTCAACTAGTCATCAGTATCACTCTATGCACCGGTGAAGAGTAGGTTGCAACTTTCAAAATTCATCACAAAACTCAAATTCGGATTCCAAGTTACAACCACTTTCAAGACAATTTGAAGGTTGCAATGTGTTCCTGGATGTTCATAGAATGATTTTGGATCATAAACAACATCTAAAACACCTTATATTGCATAACCCGAATTCATAATGTTCATCATATTCTTGATTTTCGATTCTGCATCTTGACTGGATTTTAATGAGTTTTGATCATTGCTTTGTGTTTATATTAAGTTGTTGATTGATTCTGGATAGTTTGATTGAAGTTTCATTGCAGGTTTGAGAAATCACCATGGCTAGGGTTTCGGCCATGAGATTAGGGTTTTGCTTTAAACCAAATATAAACAAATTCTAAGAACACAGAACAATCGTATGAAGCTTAAGGATCATGATGCACTAATTAATTTTGAGAAATTGTACAGTTTTGATGATGTTTCATTTTCGTAGGTTCTTGTATTTGAAAAATCGCAGGAAACTTCATAGCTAAATTCGCAGGAATACTGAAGAAGAAGGTGAAGTTTTCGCGCGTCTGGAAATTCAAATATTTGATATTATATTTTATGTATTTGTTTCTGTTTTGTATCACCAACGTGCAGTTGGTCTGGTGGTAAAGGGTGCGCGTGTATTGTTTGAGAACCCTGGTTCGAATCCTGGCTGCAGTGGTTTTTTTTTATTTTTATATTTTAATTGTTATACTTAATATATTATGTATTGTAGCCATTATACTAACATAAGCGCCCTCCCGGCTGGATGGAAAGTATGTCTGCGTATTGTTTAAAGGTCCTGGGTTCGAACCCCCCCCCCCCCCAGGCCTTTTGTTTTTGTTTTCCTTTTTCATGATTTTCCAGGAATAAGCAACAAAACCAAATGAACTCCTTTCCTTAGCACCTGTGCGCGCGATGGCCCAGTGGTTGATCTTGCTGGAAGTTGTGAGAGCTAAGGGGTTGGGTTCGAATCCCAGCCCAGGTAAGTTTTTCTTCCTTTTTCTCTATTATTTCTTTTGGTTTGTTTATTATTATTATTATTAATTTAATTAAACTATAACCCTAATTTAATCCTAAAATATTTTCATAAACCAAGATTAACCCTAAAAATATTTTTCTAAAACCCTAATTGTAAATATTAGTTATTTGTTTATTTTAATTCTTGCTTATATTTTTAATTAATGAATAAATCTTAATGTTTTCTAATAAACCCTAATTTTCTTCTATTTAAAACTTAATCCTATTTTATTTAATCATGTACATATTTTATAATTTGTTTATAATTTAAATCTTGTTTAAAATAATTAAAATTTTATAAATATAATTATGATTAATCTTATTTTCATAATATGCCTATATTTTATAACTTGTTCATAATTTAATTTTTATATGTAAATAATTTTTAATATATGTTTAAAAATAGTTAAAAATTGCTAATTTAATTTTGTAATTATAATTTTATTTTCATAATATGTTTATAATTAACTTAATTTTTATAATTTGCATATAACTTAAAACTTTATAATAATTAGTATAATTGCTCATATTTTCTTATTAGTCTTAAATAGTAATTGTTTATAAAATTGATTTTTTAATTATTATGTTAATATTATTAATTATGTTTATATGATATTTCTTTTATTATTACTAACCCCATTTATATATTATGATTTATTATTATTATTTTTTTTACTAACCCAATTATTATTATTATTTATTATTTTGCTTATTATATTTAATTTGCTTTAATTATTATTATTTTGTAATTGATTCCTTTATGTAATATTTTAAATAGTAATATGTAATATTTATTTTATGCTATGGTTAGTAAAGTAGGGAGTGCAACATGTTTGTATGTTTAAAATTAATTTAGCTCATTAAACTCAAAGATAAATATTAAAATTGTACACTCACACACGTAAGTCCATCTTTGATCGCCATCTCACTTCCTTAAGGATACCTCTCATGTTGCCTATTACAAAAAGGTCAAGTAAGGTGTATAAAGCAAAGTCCCTCAATTTCACATCATCTAGTCCCTTAACAGATAAAAAGATCAAGTCCCTTTCGAATGTTGCCTTCGTAATGATCTCGTCCCTTTCGAATAAAGATGATAAGTCCCTTCACATTGCTTATACACCCCACAGTTGCCTAAATAACAGATGTCCCTTCACTTGTCCCTCACATCCAAGGTAATGACTACCTATTCCTTAATAATAGGGATAGTCTTACCATTTAAAGGATTCAAGAACAGAAAAGACTTAAGCTTAGGGTAGGTTCCTCTTAGATACTTGCTCACTTTTCAAAAACATTTCAAACACTTCACACATTTCAAACAATTTTCAAAATAAAGGTTTTTTACGCATCCGTACATGGATCATTATAAAACTCTTAAAAAAATTTCTATTCACACACTTCACATTTCAAAAACATTTTAAAGTGAGCTAAGTAACTAAGAGCCCATGGATAACCATGGATGTAAAGGGTGCTAATACCTTCCCTTTACATAACCTACCCCCCGGACCCAAAAATCTTTTAAAAGGTCTTTCCTGTTCTTTTATGCCTTTCCTTTGGATAAAATAAAAGTCGGTGGCGACTCTTGCTATCCGCAACATAACTAAAGTCAGTTCTCCCACCGTGTTACAGGGTCTTCTTGCAAGATTCTCCCCCCAGCAGTATTTCCTTGCACATTTCCCGGGATGTTGACTTCCGGATCTAGATGAGGTCCAAATACTGGTGGATTAACATGAGGTTGACCCCTCTCATTGTTACTTGTTCCTCCAGTGCCAGGATGAGGTTCCTCGGGAGTTTGTCTTTCTACGAATGCCCTTAACCTTTCTTGGCTCTGGGCCAGGCCAGTCATCACAGTCATGAATTGAGCCATTTGGTTCCTCATTTCCACTCTTTCATTAGCCATCTGAGTCCTAACCTCAGTCAGGTCCTGCTGCACTTGCTCCATTTGGATACCAGGAAGGTTATTGCGAGTAGGGTACCGGTGCATACGGTTGACAGGGAACACTCTTCTGCGAGCAATATTTCCTGAGGTCATAGCAAAGTTAGAAACAAATAAAAACAAAACCTACAAAACAAAATAAAAGTTAGTATGAAATGCAGTATGCTTATTCGTTTTCCAAGGTATCCGGCTTGGTTCTTGGTTTTGACCTTTCTAGACCTCGAGGAAGATACTTTGATGAAATCAAACTAATATATTACAAAATGATGAATAATACATAGTTTTTTACAACACATGTCCCCTGGGGGGGGGGTCAAAATACAACAAAAAGAAAAGTACATAAGATGGAAATGAACAACAAGAAAAGAAGTCAAACATCCAATCCAAACTCATCCTCCTTGATCTCCTTCAGGAGTGCCTCAGTCACTGGACTAGCTGGGTGCTCTGTAATAGTCCTAATGAGGAGGTTCCTGGTGGCAATGGCAGTGGTCAGCTTCTTGTGCCTATCCTGGTCCTTTGACCTCTTCAGTCCAGCCCTAAGCTTCAACTCTGAAATCTCCTTCTGGGCTGCCAACAAAGCTTCCTGCTGCTTCTTTTCATTGGCCTCTAACTGTTCAATCTTGGCTTGAGTTTTCTGATCTTCTCGAGTACGGGCTTCAGTGATCCTGACCCACCTAGCCTGACTTTCTTGCAGATAGAGCTCAGTCCTAGCCTTCTGAATCTTGGCCTCCTTACAGGCATTCTTCAATATTTACTCCCCAGCTCTTGATTTCTTGATGTAGTCCTCTGTCTTCTCCAACCTCTCAATGTCCAGACGACCATCACTCCTTTCCCAAAGGGTCTTCTTCAGAGCTTGAGACGGATTATCATTCCTCTCCTTCAGTTTCTCAAATTCTTCCAGGCTGACAGTTGCTGTAGGCTGTACTGTAGAGGGTCCAGGTGTGTCCTCCAAGGTGAAGGGCATTCTAGTAATCTGAGCTCTAGCATGGGACCAGTCATAGTACTGAGCTGAAGAAACATTATTACACCTTCCAAGAATAGACATCCCTTTTGTCTGGATGCTGTCCCAAGCCCAAGATGCTTGTCTGACAGCAGCTGAATTAGGTTTTACATCACAATACAGGGTCTCAGCTAAATCTTGCACCCTAGGAGGGTGAACCAAAGCATAGCCCAGTTGTCTCTTGAACAACAAAGGATTGTAGTTGATGCAACCCTTCACTCCTATCAGAGGTACATTTGGGTATTGCCCACAACTGGTGATGATGTCCTTGCCTTTGGTGCTCTGAGTGCACCATCTGATATTATCTGAAGTCAAAGCAATGAGCCTCTTAGCCCAATTCTTCTGTTGGTGAGGATTCAGGAAGGCATCTGTCTTAGGTAGGTGTTTGAGCAGCCAAGTGTGAAACAAAGGAGCACAGCACCTCACCAACTTCCCTCTTTGTTTCTCATTCCTCTGATGAATGGAGTAATAGAAATCCCCCAGCAATGTAGGTATTGGGTTCCTCAGAAGGAAGAGATGAATGGCATTCTTGCTGATAAATTTGGGCTCATCTGCAAACAGTATAACCCCATATATGTTGAGGGCTAAAAGTGCACAGACTGCCCTCCATTCTCCCAAAGAGGCCTTCAGGGTGGCCTGAGAAATCAAGAAGTCTAAGTGTAAACCAGGGATCCTAGCTTTTGTTGTCATGCTTTGCTCAACTAAAGCAGGTTCTAGGTATAGTGCTTTTGCTACTTCCCCATTGCTGGGGGAAGGCATCTCTGGGTTGAAGGGGACTCCACCCCTGACAGGCACTCCAATCAATGATGAAAACTCCTCTAGCATAGGTCCCAACTGAAAGTCTGGAAATGTGAAGCATCTCAAAGGAGGGTCATAAAACTGTAGGCAGGTGTGGATAATGCTCCCCTGAGAAGGGTCAAGGCCCATAACCATATCAAGGATACCTCCATAATGCTCTCTAAACAAAGGGATATGGTCTGGGGTGATAAGTGACTGGACCTGTCTGATTCCAGTCAACCCAGGCTCAAAGAAATGGTATGAAATGTTGCTCTTCTTGGGAGTAGCCATGAGTGCTGATGAAGAGCTGAAGGCAAGTGTTGATGAAGATCAAGACCAATACTGGAGATGAGCCACTGGTAGGCTAATGCTGGTGGTGATGAAGATTACTGAAGCAGACCACTGATGAAGATAGCTGGAGCAGAGGTCTATGCAGAAGAAGGGGTCAAAACCAAGCCAGATATAATGTGGATACCCTGAAAGACAAATAAACAAATGTTAAATGATGCAATGATGATGTATGCAAATGATATGCAAGGGTTTATGATCAAGCTGGATCTGATTATTTGTCTTGATATAAAGCCCATGTATGTTCAGGAAGTCCAGATGGAGGTTCAGAAATCCAGTAACCAGGGTGGGGGACTCAAATAAAGAGTCACATATCTAGGGTTAAATCACAAGAACTGTCCAAAATGAGGTACTCTTAATCAAAACAAGTAACAGGGTATGATGTGGCCAAGGGTACCTGCAAACCTGTAAACAGCCCAACCCCCTCACATGTTGTGTTCTAAAACAAGGATCCTCAGACTTGGATCAGTTATGAGAAGTGTAAACACTTCTAACCCGGAGGTACAGTGTTTACAATAACCATAAAAAATCCTCCTCTAATTCACCTCAGTTTCTGAAGGTCATAATAAAGGTCATCCAGACTTAGCAGGCTTCCCAGATAGCCCTAGCACTACAGGAAATCTGTAGCACAGAGTTCTCAAGAAGAAACCCATATCTGAACCGTGTTTCATATTCCCGCACCAGACCGAAATGGAATGAGAAAGAACATGAACCACTCTAGCCTAGGTGTCACTCAGGTCCCAGGTATAGGACCTTAAACTCTCAATGAAGCCCCACCCACCAAAACAGAAAACCAGATCCAGCAATGATAATGACAGTATGAAATATGAAAAGCTGTAAAGGAAAACAATAAATAAAGCTGTACATAAAGCAATAAATAAAGAAAAATAAATAAACACACATAACACATAACACCCCAGTAAACACAAATCAAACAAGCGCTAGGAGGAACCCACAAAAAGAACCAGAAGCCCTGGTTACAGTATAAGGGTCCCCAGCAGAGTCGCCAAGCTGTCGCTCTCAAAGATTTGCATCCCGGTACAAGCGCGAACGGTCGGCGAGAGAGAAGAAATGAAAAGAGTCGCCAGCTAGGCATTTTTATCCTGAAGGAAAGGTAATGCTGCATAAACCTAAGGAAAGATGGATAAGACGGTCGCGAACCAGAGAAACTGAGAAAGGGGGTTGGTTACAACCTGGGAAGGTATTAGCACCCAGATTGTCCGTCGTACTCGACAGGATCCACGTTTGAAAGATTTGTGTTTTAAAGGGGTAGTGTCAGTGCAATTTGTGTATCAAAGCTGGAAAAATGCAAGTGTCAGTGTAAAAGAAAAGTGAGGTGTATAAGAGAAGTGTCAGTGCAAGAACAAGAGTGAAATGCTCAAGAATATGAGGCTTAAGGAATAATGCTGGAAGGAGGGGGGATATACAGAGACTTTTGTTCGATAACTGTTAAGTTATGCCTACGTATCCTCTCATGCAATGAGGAAGTCAGAACACCGTAGTTCGACTCAAAGAGACTGAAATATAAATCGACTTGTGAACTGCTTACTTGTCTATGCTCAAGTGTATGACCTGTCTGGCTCAGGTGCTAACTGTCTTGCATTAGACGGAAGAAGCGAGTTCTCGTTTGTGAGTGAATGAGATGAGAAAAGAATCCCGGAGGAGACGATTATTGTTTGTTTTTGAGTTTTCAATCTTTTATTGCTTTTTGGAGTTTGTCATAAGAAAATGAGCTTAAGCCTAAACCAAGGGTTAGTAAACTCATCACATCTTCCCTCTGATTAGGGGTAATGAGAATACCTTAAGTGTGAAGTAAACACCTCACACTTAATCACCATGATGTATGATTAAGATCATTAACCTACTTGTATGTATTCAGATGTTTTTGGTATTTTTTTTTAGTGTTAAGTAATGAGTTTAAGCCATAATCAAGGATTTAATGGACTCATTACACCATCCTAATAGAAGGATAATAGATGAGAACATTTAAGCTGAGAAAGATACCTCAACTTAATCCATTATTAAGGATTAACCTCATGACAAAACAAAGCCCTTTATTAAAGTGGATTTTAGTTAATGGTAAGATTAAGAAGTGGATTTTATGGTTTGTAAGACAACTTGAGGGGGACTTGTCCATTAACACTAGGGTTAGTCCTTCTTAACCATTTAAGGAAGAATTAGAACCCTAATGCAAGGCCCAAGTTACAAGTTTGATGTCTTGATGATTATTAGATGGATTTATTAAATGATTTAAACACATTAAGGGTTTAACACTTAGGATTAAAGTTATACACTCCATCCTAATAGAAGGATGCAGGCATAAGCTTAATCACAAAGCCCTAAAACCTTTAGGGTTTAGTCCTTGATTATGAGATGAGAAGAGAAGACTCAAAGATGACACAAAGGCAAAACTAAATGGGGGACTAATCAAACCCTAATTGTTATCATGCTTGGAAGTGCTAGGGTTTGTGAGGCTTAAGAGGAGAAATCTTCAAGGAAGCCACCAAGGAGAAGCAAGATAGAAAAGGGATGAGATGAGAAGAGAAAAGAGGGAAGAGAGGCACAAGTGAGCAAGCTCACTCAAAGACAAGTAAAAATGCAGCAAGGATGTAAAATGATGAGATGAGAAGAAGTAGGAGGTGAAGGCAAATCCACCTCCCAAACAAACTTACCATTAACCCTGAAAAGTTAGTACAAGATGCATAAAGGAAGAAATGAGATGAAACAATGCATATGGATGGGCAAAGGCCAAAGTCAGAAACATACACATGATGCAAATGATGTCAAGAGATGGTGCAAAGTCATACAAGATGCATATATGTGAGCATACAAGAGAATGGATGCATATGGAGCATGCCTTGAACCATGAAAGTTCAAGAAAAGTTTATGAAGTGATATGAATGTATAACATGGAAAATGAAAGATGCAATGATCAAACATGATTCTAATATGTCCTAAGATGTCTTATATGTCATATTGATGCAAAAAATGTCATGGCAAGTTCTTGAATGCAAGCAAATGAAAGATGGGTGCAAAGGAAGGCAAGAATTAGGGTTTATGAACAACATGCAACACAAAAATTCAAAACCAGAAGCAAATGATATGACAAAAAATTGAAAGTGGGATCAAAGGAACCCTAGCCCTACACAAGTTCACTTCCCAAAGGAGGGAACCTAACTCTTAACCTAGTGAAAGTTATGAATTTCTCAAGTCAATTAGGGTTTTGGGATACCTCACAATGAAAAATACAAAACAAAATGAAAATGAAATATGAATTCAAACCAATTTTACCCTAGAAACTACATGATGTGAAGGATGCAATGCAAGAAGAACCATCATCAAACTCCTCATGGTTAGGCAGAATGAATTTTTTTAAGTTTGAACAAAAATATTGCCTTTAAATGAATTTAATTCCAATGAAAAAGGTCAAAATAGTTCAAGAACCAAAAAGAAATTTGTTTTGAGAGTTTGATAATGTTTCTAAATGTTTTGAAATGCAATGTGAATTTTTTGGTGATTTTTTAAATACCTAAATGCATTTTTAATTAATTAATTTCCATTAACTAATTAAAAATAAACATTTAAATGATTTAAAAATAATTTTTAATGCAAAAATAAAAATAAAAATATTTTTGGGTTCTGAAAATTAATGCAATGCTTGACAAAAAAATTCAGAATTTTTAAATATGTTTTACTATTTTAAATAATTTGTGAAAGATAAAACAAATAAAATGAAATAAAAATTGAATTAAAGAGAAAGTATGCAGATCCAATGGCTGGCATTCAAATGGATAGCGCGCGAATTGACTGGCGCCAGATCCTGTGGTCTACATTCAAACTGACCTAATTAACTTAAACTTAATTAATTAATTTAATAAATCAGGATTAGGGTTTTAATGATGGATCTGGGCCATTCATTTGCGCGCGGGTCAACAAGGGTCAACAGGATCTATGGCTCATATTCAAACTGAGCCCTAATCACAATTAAGGCATTAATGACTTTCAGGTGGCCGAAAATGACCTCCGGTCATCTTCTCCGGCCACACCCCTCCCTGAAAATTGCTATCTCTCTCCCCAAGCTTCTAAAACCTAATTTCTCTGCCCAGAATCCATCCCCATGCATCACCCAACAAGAATCACTCACTAAAACAAATTTATTTCACATATTCAAGCTGAATCGAAGCAAATTAGTTCTAGGTCCAAAAATTTCAGAGAGCTCATACATGCTTATTACTTGACTATTTTCAAAACCAAACACATCAGCATTATCAGTGAGTCATGGAGAATCAATTAGTAACTTAAAAACATGTTTCTGGAAAAATTGTTCTTGAGCTCACCTGAACTGGAGCTTTGAACTTTGGAGCTTTCTGGCTGCTTCTTTGGTCCAAAATGCCTTTAATGAACCTCCTGAGAAGTTTGCAATGATTGTTTGGAATTTCTTATGGCTGGTTTAAGAGATTGATGAAGTTCTGACCAAGGGAAGTGAGAAATCGTATTTCTGTTTTGGAGGGTTTCGGGATCAAATGATGGTTGGGAAATGATCAGAGGATCATGGTGAGTGATTCTATGAAGTTTGTTTTGAGGTTTTTTGCTTGTGTATTGAGTTTCGAAAGAAAATGCACAAAGGAGGATTTTTGAGAATGCTGACTTGTGGGAGAGCTCAGGCTGTGTTGTGTGTTGTGTTGAGTTCCATTTTGTCCATGTATCAAGTTTGGATAGGTCAGAGAGTTGTTGCTGGCCTATGTTGATTGGTATGGTCCATTTTGCCAAAAGTCAATGTTAGGTGTCCTTTGAGGTATGGGTCATGGCAGGCTGGTTTAGAGGCATGACTTGGTTCAGCTGTGATCAAGGAGAACCATGGAAATGAATTTGAGGCCAATTTGCAAGTGGAATGGAGTTTATGTGAGGTTTTGCAAATTTCACAAAGTTTTGCCCTTTTGAAGTTTCTTAATGATCAAGGAATAGAAATGAGTGATTCTTTGGTGCATTCTGATTTTTAGAGGTTACATGAGCATATTGTGAAGTGTTTGTGCACATTTGAAGCCTTTAGAATGCCTTATCATACCATTTTGCAAAATGCCTCTTTGGTGTAAAACATGAAATTATGTGATTTTTTCCAACTTTGACAAGCCATAACTTTTGATCCAAGATGAATTAGAATGAGTTCTTGTACTTTTTGAAAATGGGAGGATCCATTCTATAACTTTCATGACCAAAGTTTTCTCATTTGAGGCATTTTTGAATCAAAAAGAGGAGGTTGAAAAACTTTCCCAAAATGGCAAGTTTTCATTACAAGTCACTTTCCCAAAAAGGCAACTTTGCAAATGGCTTGAAATTCTTCAATTTTGTGAACTTCTAACATCTTCCATGATCAAATAAAGATCAATAGAAACAAGAATGACCAAAAAATTTGGAGTTATGGCCTCTGAAACCAAAACCCTAATTTCAGGTCATTTGTGCAGTTAAGCCTGGCTCTGCTTCCATGCCTTTTCCAGTTCTTGTGATTCTTTGACTTTCTTGACCTTGTGAGGATATAATATGATGCTTGAACATACATGGACCCCTTTGAAGTGATTGATGACCTTTGGAGTGGCTCAAATGGCTCAGGGATGGCTCAGATCACAAACCCTAGATGCAGATGACTTAGAAACAATGCAGTGAAGCAAAAATGCAATATGAGATGCTATGATTGAACTTATGCATATGAAAAGATCAAAAGCCATGGTGAAATGAGTGAGGGCAAATTTGGGGTGTTTACACCCACATAGCAAAAGGCCAAGGAGCAGTCAACACATTCAATGGTGATGGAGGTATATGTACTTTATCAGCATAAATTTGACACTTGTGACATGTTCTGGAATGTTGATAGCAGTCAGCTTCCATGGTAGACCAATAGTAACCTGATCTCAATATCTTCTTTGCCATAGTATGACCACTAGAATGAGTGCCAAAGATCCCATCATGCATGTCTTCCATAATTTCAGTTGCTTCCTTCTTATCCACACAACGAAGCAAAGTTGAATCATGATTGCGCTTGTATAAAATTCCATTACTTAAGAAGAACTTAGCAGAAAACCTCCTCAGAAACTTCTTATCCTTGACAGATGCCCCTTCAGGGAACTCCTGAGCTTCAAGATATCTTTTCACTTCATAGAACCAAGGCTTCCCTTCTGATTCTTCAGTGTCAATCTCATTGCAGTATGCAGGCCTCTCAAATCTATCAATAGTAATCTTGGGAGCTTCACCATCCCAGCTAATCTCAAACATAGATGCCATGGTGGCTAATGCATCTGCCAACTGATTTTCTCTTCGTGGAATATGTCCAAAGGTAATCTCTTCAAAATATGGGATCAAAGACAACACATGCTCTCTATAAGGAATGAGATTATCATGCTTGGTATCCCAATCTCCTTTAATCTGACATACTACCAGGGCTGAATCTCCATATACGTCCAGGAACTGAATCTTCATATCAATGGCAGTTTTGATACCCAGGATACATGCCTCATACTCAGCCATGTTATTGGTACAATAGAAACAAAGTGTTGCAGTAATAGGGGTTTGAAAACCTTCAGGGGAACTGATCACAACACCAACACCATTACCAAGTGCATTAGAAGCTCCATCAAAAACCATAGTCCATCGGGATCCTTGTTTAGGTCCGTCATATTGTTCAGGTTCTTTGGTAATAATCATAATGTCTTCATCAGGGAACTCAAAACTCATTGACTGATAATCATCCACTGTTTGATGAGCCAAATGATCAGCTACCACACTACCCTTAATGGCCTTCTGAGTAGTATATTGTATGTCATATTCTGTTAAGATCATTTGCCATCTTGCTATTCGTCCGGAGAGAGTAGGTTTCTCGAATATGTATTTGATTGGATTCATCTTTGAAATCAATAAGGTAGTATGAGTCAACATATACTGTCTTAGTCGGCGAGCAGCCCATGCCAAAGCGCAGCAAGTTTTCTCGAGCAGTGAGTATCTTGTTTCACAGTCGGTAAACTTTTTGCTAAGGTAGTATATTGCCTGCTCTTTTCGACCAAACTCGTCATGTTGCCCCAATACACACCCCATTGAGTTGTCTAACACTGTTAAGTACATAATCAAGGGTCTTCCATCAACTGGTGGCATCAAAATTGGAGGTTCTAGAAGATATTTCTTGATTTCATCAAATGTTGTTTGGCACTCATCATTCCATTCCATTACCTGATCTTTCTTCAACAACTTGAAGATTGGCTCACAGGTAGCAGTTAATTGGGAAATAAATCTTGCAATGTAATTCAATCGTCCCAAGAATCCTCTAACTTCCTTCTCGGTACGGGGAGCTGGCATCTCTTGTATAGCTTTTACTTTCGTAGGATCCACCTCAATACCTTTTCCACTGACAATGAAACCCAGGAGTTTACCAGATCTAACTCCAAAAGTACATTTGTTTGGGTTCAATCTCAACTTGTATTTCTTCAATCTTTCAAACAGCTTATGCAGATGATCAAGATGTTGCTCTTCATTCTGGGACCTAGCTATCATATCATCCACATATACCTCTATCTCATGATGAATCATATCATGAAACAAAGCCACCATAGCACGCTGATATGTTGCCCCAGCATTCTTCAAACCAAATGGCATCACTTTATAACAAAAAGTGCCCCACTATGTAACAAATGTAGTCTTCTCCATATCTTCAGGTGCCATCTTGATTTGATTGTAAACAGAGAAACCATCCATGAAAGAGAATACCTTATGCTGAGCAGTGTTGTCTACCAGAACATCAATATGAGGAAGTGGAAAGTCATCTTTGGGGCTGGCTTTGTTCAAATCCCTGTAATCTACACACATACGTACCTTACCATCTTTCTTAGGCACCGGTACCACATTTGCAACCCACTGAGGATAAGAAGTCACAGCTAAGAACCATGCATCAAACTGTTTCATCCCATCTGCTTTAATCTTCTCTGACATTTCAGGATGCATGTGACGAATCTTCTGCTTCTTTGGACGACAATCTTCTTTTACCGGTAAACGGTGAACCACAATGTCTGTATCCAACCCTGACATGTCTTCATAGGACCAAGCAAAGATCTCCACATAATCATGTAACATCTGAATCAATCTGCTCTTGACACCATCCTCTAATTCAGCTCCTATCTTGACCTCTTTCCTGTTCTCTTCAGTTCTCAGATTCACAACTTCGACTGGCTCTTCATGTGGCTGTATAGCTTTCTCTTCTTGTTGTAACAACCTAGCAATCTCTACAGGTACTTCACAATCATCCTCCTTTCCATCTTCAGCTTGATAGATCGGATTCTCGAAATTATAATTGGCAATAGTAGAACTGTTATCAACGGGATCCAGAGTGGATGAGGATCTGCATTTTAGTGATGTGGGTGTGTGTAAGAACACATAGCTGATAAAACAAAAATAAAAGAAAAGAAAAGACAAGGAACACAATATTTACGAAAACGAAACGTCCACTGATTTTTATTGAATGAAGTATGCAAATGAAATGACATCCCGAAACAAGCATACCATTGTGCCCCGGGTAAGGCACAAGGCTTAAGAGTTCAATTGTTCAAAAATTACAAACTTAAGAAATAACAACACAGTAATAGTATTTACTCCTGACTAAAGGAGATAGGAATAACATCTTCCGCTTTCCAATTATTGAGCCCATCACCTACAGTAGGAAAAATCCAAGCATCCAAGTTGTAGTCTTCATCATAGTCACCCACAACATTGATCTGATCTTTCATAATCCCTTGATTGGTGATACGAACGGCACGAGCACGACGAACAGCCTTCTGGGACTCTGCAGTGAAACCCAAACCAAACTTGTCAGACTTGTAAGGAATGTCAGGAAGCTGACCCCAAATAGTACAACCACCTTCATCAACCACAACTCTGGCATCTTTGTGGGAGGTCATTGTAGGAGGTACTCTGGTGACCACAGGAACCCTTTTGACAACAGGAGGAGCTTCAACATTAGGAACAACCCAAGGAACTACTTCAAACGTCTGGCACGGAGTCTCAACATATTCTCCTTCCACTTCCAGATACTTAAATCTATTCACATGACTGACTATATATTCTTCCTCTCCGTAATCAGTGACAACCTTTCCCTTCACTGGGTATCTCAGCTTCTGGTGTAAAGTGGAGGTCACAGTACCTTCCCCATGGATCCAGGGGCACCCAAGCAAACAAGAGTACTAAGGACGAATATCCATTACATAGAAGGTTGAATTGAAGATCTGAGAACCTACTTTGATTGGGAGATCTATTTCTCCATGCACCACTCTTCTCGAACCATCAAAGGCCTTCACCACTATATTACTTGGTCTTAACACAACATCTTCAAGACTAAGCTTGTTCATAACCTCTTTGGGCAGCACATTCAGTGAAGAACCATTGTCTATCAACACATGAGACAGGGTAGTGCCCCTACACTTAATAGAGATATGTAAAGCCCTGTTATGATCCCTCTTGGCAGGAGTCAAATCAGCATCGGAGAAACCTAACCCATTATCATAGGTCAAGTGTGTCGCTCCCGACAAATGACAATAGATCAGATGAAGGTACAGACGCGAACGGTCGGCGAAGGGAACAGTGAGAACACACAGCCGTGAACTCACTGGAGAATGAATAGAGTCGCCAGCTAGGCATTTTTATCCCGGAGGAAAGGCAATGCTGCATAGGCCTAGAAAAAGATGGATAAGACGGTTGCGAACCAGAGAGACTGAGAAAGGGGGTTGGTTACAACCTGGGAAGGTATTAGCACCCAGATTGTCCGTCGTACTCGACGGGATCCACGCTTGAAAGATTTGTGTTTTAAAGGGGTAGTGTCAGTGCAATCTGTGCATAAAGAGCTGGAAAAGGATGTACAGGTGTCAGTGTAAAAGAAGTGTGAAATGTGTTATATACAGTGTCAGTGTAGGAACAAAGGTGAGATGCTCATGATAATGAGGCTAAAGAATGAAGCTGGAAAGAGGAGGAATGTACAGAGACTTTTGTTCGATAACTGTTAAGTTATGCCTACGTATCCTCTCGTGCAATGAGGAAGTCAGAACACCGTAGTTCGACCCAAAGAGACTGAAAGGTGAATTGACTTGTGAACTGCTTACTTTTCTATGCTCAAGTGTATGACCTGTCTGGCTCAGGTGCTTACTGTCTTGCATTAGACGGAAGAAGCAAGTTCTCGATTGTGAGTGAAGATGATGAGAAAAGAATCCCGGAGGAGACGATTATTGTTTGTTTTTGAGTTTTCAGTCTTTTATTTCTTTTTGAAGTTTGTCATAGGATAATGAGCTTAAGTCTAAACCAATGGGTTGGTAAACTCATCACATCTTCCCTCTGATTAGGGGTAATGAGAGTACCTTAAGTGTGAAGTCAGATTCTCACACTTAATCACCTTTGGTGTAGGATTAAGATCATTAACCTACTTGTGATTATTTAGATGTTTTTGTGGTTTTTGTTTAGTGTTGAGTAATGAGGTTAAGCCATAATCAAGGATTAAACAGACTCATTACACTATCCTAAAAGAAGGATAATAGATGAGAATGTTTAAGTTGAGAAAAACTCCTCAACTTAATCCATGATTAGGGATTAAACCCATGACAAAACAAGCCTTTATTAAGTGGATTTTATTTAATGGTATGATGATGAAGTGTTTTTTATGGTTTGTAAGACAACTTGAGGGGGACTTGTCCATTAACACTAGGGTTAGTCCTTCTTAACCACTTAAGGAAGAATTAGAACCCTAATGCAAGGCCCAAGTTACAAGTGTGATGTCTTGATGATTATTAAGTGAATTGATTAAGAGATTTAAACACCTTAAGGGTTCAAGACTTAGGATTAAAGTTATACACTCCATCCTAAAAGAAGGATGCAGGCATAAGCTTAATCACAAAGTCTTAAAGCCTTTAGGGTTTAGTCCCTGATTATGAGGTGAGAAGAGGAGACTCAAAGGGAGACCCAAAGGTAAAACTATGGGGGGACTAATCAAAACCCTAATTCATTGTCATGCTTGGATGATCCTAAGGTTTGTGAGGTTTTCAAGAACAATCTTCAAAGGAGCCACCAGGAAGCAGATGAACAGGATCAAGAGAAGCAAAGTGACTTGCTTCATTCAAGAAGTCAAGTCACTTGAAGAAAGAAAGTGGGGAGGAGAAGAATGAGCAAGCTCAAACTCAAACACAAATAAGAATGCAGCAATGGATGCAAGAGAGATGAAAAGAAAAGGTATGAGAAGTGAAGGCAAATCCACTTCTCAAGTTTACTTACCACCTGCAATGTTAGAAAGAAAATGCAATGCAATGCAAGATGAGATGAAATGATATGATGCTAAGCAAAACCAGAAGCATGTTGATGATGATTATGATGTTATGAAGTGCTGCAAACATGAGGCAAGACAATGGGGATGTTCATACAAGATCATGAATGCAAATGGTGCAAGTTAAGGAGCATGAATGAACATGAAAAGTTATGAATCATACAAGACAAATGACATGGCAAATATGTAATGCAATGGTCAAACATGCTTTCTATATGTCTTAAGATGTCAAATGGATCACAAGAATGCACAAAATGCAAAGACAAGTCATGTTATGCAAGGAAATGCAAGAGGGATGCAAATGAAAGCCCAAATTAGGGTTTATGGATCAAACATCAAACACAAACCAAAAAACAGAAGCAAAGCCCTAAAGCAAAAATGGAAAATGGCATCCAAAGAAACCCTAGACCTATGATGAATCACTGCCCAAAGGGGAGCTCTCAACTCTCAACCAAACTCAAGTTATGAATTTTCTAAGTTATTAGGGTTTTTTAGGGTTCTTAACAAAGGAAATGCCAAACAATTTGAAAATGCAAGAACAATTCATGGCCTTTTTATCCTTGAAAATACATGCTAAACACAAAACAATGCAAGAAGAACCAATGTCTCAACCTTCTTCAAAAGGCAGAAATGAATTTTCAAACATGTGATCAAAATAATGCATAAAAAATGATTTAATTCAATGAAAAATTCTTAAAATGCATCAAGATCAAAAAAGAAATTTGGTTTGAAGGTTGGACAATGTTTCTAAATGTCTTAGAACATTCCATGATTTTTTTTGTAATTTTTAAATACCTAAAAGTATTTTTAATTAATTAATTCTCATTAATCAATTAAAAATAATCTTTTAAATATTTAAAAATACTTTTTTGATGATAAAAATAAAATAAAAAATATTTTTGGGTCTTAAAAATTATTGAAACTCATGAGAAAAAGTTTCATAATTTTTAAGATATTTTTGCTATTTTTAAATAATTATGCAAAACAAAAGACAAATAAAAGAAAATAAATGAATTAAATCTGATTTAATGAAAAGTATTCAAATCCAACGCGTGAGATTCAAAGTTTCCAGGGCGGGAATTGACTTGGCGCGGGAATGAACGGCTCACATTCAAACTGGCTTAATTACACTTAACCCTAATTAAACAAACCCTAATGACTTTCAGGCGACCGGAACACTGTTCCGGTCGTCTTCTCCGGCAAGTCAAAACTACTATCTCACTGAATACGCATCAAATCACCACCAAACTCTCCAGATTTCATCCCTGAACATCATTAAACCTAACCCCTAACTTAAACCCCATTTATTTCCACTAAATCAAGAGAAACAAGCAAGAACAAATTTTCGGGCAAACTTTCAGATCAAGCATACAGCCTCAAAACTCAATCATTTTCAAAAGTAAAAGGTTCAATGCACTCAGGGGAACATAAGGATCATTTTAGAAACAAGAAAAGGGAGTTCTGGAAAAATGAAATTCCAAGGCTACCTGAATCGAAGCTTTGACTCCTGGCACTCTCTGGCTAGTTCTTTGGCTCAAACAGGTTCCAATGATCCCCCTTTGAAGCTTTGGATGCTTAGTTGGAGTTTAAAAAGTCTCTTGAGTGAATTTGCAGAAGTTCTGACCAAGGGCATGTGAAAATCGTATTTGAGTTATGGAGGGTTTCAGGTCAAGGTAGTGGGTGGTTTCTGGTCAGTGGAGCAAGATGAGTTGATGTGTGGAGTTTGTTTGAGTGTTCTTGGCTTGTAGAAGCAGATTCGAATGCTTTTGCTTTATGGAGTGAAAATGGTGAAATGGGGTTGTGGCTTGTTTCAGGCCTGGGTCTTGTGGGTTTGGGGTCAATGAAGCATGGTGATTTGATCTATGGACTTGGCTTTTGTGTTTGTAAGCTGAGAAAACAAATTCGAATGAATATGCAAAATGGAGTGTTTTGGTGTATGTGATGGTGGAGAGAGTTTCAGCCTTGCCTCTTCTTATGTTTAGCCAGCATTTGATCCACATAAACTAATCTCATTGGTCAGATGATGTGACCTGCCCTTTATTGATTGGTATGGCCACTTTTGCAAATTGTCAACCTTTGTGTAAGAGAGGCATGGGTTGTGTTCTAGGCTAGTACAAGTGTGTGGGCTGGCGCAGCATGGTGAGGGGAAAGGCTAGCTTGGTTCAGCACCCAAGGCAACAAGTGGTAGGAAGTGTGATGAGTGTTTTGCAACTTGCTTGCTTTATGGTTCACATGTGATAAAGTCTTGTTATACAAACCAAACCATGAGCAAACTTGATCCAATTCTGATTTTTAGGACTTTGAGAATGTTTGTGTAATGGTTTAAAATGAACTAGAGGTCACATGATGCATTGGTCCAAGATTTTGCAAAGTTTCCAAATGAGGCATGCCTTGAAAATTAATGATTTTAGCCAACTTTGCATGGCCATAACTTTTGATCCAAGAAGAGTTTGATCATGTTCTTGTACTTTTTGAAAAGGGAAAGATGAGATCTACAACTTTCATGACCAAAGTTTTTCCATTTGAAGCATTTTTGGATCAAGAATCAAGGCTTGAAAAATGACCTAAAATAATGCATTCTTGAAAAGTCAACTATGCCCAAAAAGTCAACATTTGCAAAAACCCTAAATTCTTGATTTCTATGAACTTCAATCTTCTTCCATGATCAAATAAAGACCATATACACTCAAAATGATGAAGATCACCCATTGGTTGGGTCATTGGGGGCCTCAGATGCCCTGATTTTGCACTGACTTGTCTGAAAAGTCAACCCTTGATCAGATGACTTCCCCATGGAATTTCTTCATGAAAATTGATATGCATACTCCCTATACCATATAGAGACCAATGGAAACAAGAATGACCAAAAAAATTGGGGTTATGGCCTCTGAAACCAAAACCCTAATTTTCAGTCAACTGTGTAGTTCAAGCTGGCCCTGCATCCACTCAAACCCTAGTTCTTGTGATTCCTCTGCAATTTTGACTTTGAGGAGATAGAATATGATGTAGGAACACACATGGACCCCTTTAAGTTGATTGGTGGCCTTTGGAATGGCTCAAGATGCTTTGGGATTGCTCAGATCACAAACCCTAGGTGCAGATGCCTTAGAAACTATCCAGTGAATCAAAAATGAGATATGAGATGATGTGGTTGTGTTTATGCATATGAAATGATCACAAGCCATGGTGTGAATGGGTGAGGGCAAATTTGGGGTGTTTACAGCTGCCCCTATTCAAACATGAGTTAGCTGTGCAGGTTGTAAGCGACGGCTTAACAGGCAAACAAGATAACTTGTGGTTGAATACCAAAGACAGTCCAAAATTTGCACTCACAGAATGAAAAAGAAAAGGGATATAGATTGTAAGAGCAAAACAAAGTATATCGTAAAGTATGGGCGACGGAGGACGACCGTCGAGCAGAGGACGACTGCTGGGTAAGGTGGTATGTGAAGCAAAGCGATGACGGGGACGGCCGACATGCTGGTAAAGTGTATAAAGCAATGACGGGGACGGCCGACATGCTGGGGATAAAAGGTAAAGCTAAGACGGGGACGGCCGACTAGCTGGGGAAAATAAAATATCATGATGGGGACGGCCATCAAGATAAAGCTGCAAAATTCTGAGGATTAATGAAACATGACGGGGACGGCCATCAAGTTCATAAAGGTAAAGTAACCAACGATGGGGACGGCCATCGGGCTAAAAAGGAAAAGGGACCACGACGGGGACGGCCATCGGGTTAAAGAATGAATGAAATAAACAGATGATGGGGTACGGCCATCAAAGGTGAAGGACGATCACCTAGCAGGGGACGGCTGCTCTGTTGGGCATAAAAGAAATACGATGGGGACGGCCATCAAAGGTGGAGGACGACCACCTGGCAGGGTACGGCTGCCGAAAATATCAACGATGGGGACGGCCATCGGATAGAAAAGGTCAACGATGGGGACGGCCATCGGACGAGCAAGATGGAGGACGACCATCAAGAAGTGGAGGACGACCACTCAGCAGGGTACGGCTGCTCTCGAGGTTTCTCATGACATAGGACGAATGCCAGATAACCAAAATCAACAATGGGGACGGCCATTGGATAAAGTTGATGAGGGACGATCATCAAAAGGTGGAGGACGACCACCTAGCAGGGGACGGCTGCTAAAAACAACGATGGGGACGGCCATCGGATGAGCATGATGGAGGACGACCATCAAGAAGTGGAGGACGACCACTCAGCAGGGTACGGCTGCTCTCAAGGTTTATCATAACACAGGACGAGTGTTAGATAAAAAGAAAATTGTTTTGTTGGCGATCTACTGGGGATAATGTAAACACGGACGAGCTTTTACAACCAAGAAACAAAAAGGTATAAGTGTTTTGACACTGTGTATAGATTAAAGATGCGAACGAGCATCCCTAAGACTATGATACGGACGAGTATCGGGTAGAAACAAATACTGACACATGTTTGGAGATGATGATACGGACGAGTATCAACTGGTTACCAGAGAACACGGACGAGTGTTGATTCTGAGGGGACTCTTCTGGGGAAAAGTAGACACATACGAGTGTCTAGATTCAAGAAGACAAAAGTGTTTGACACGGTGTATGGATTAAAGATGCGGACGAGCATCCTTATGACTATGATACGGACGAGTATCATGTAGAAACAAACGCTAGACGCAATGTTCTGAGATGACGGTACGGACGAGTACCAACTGGTTAACAAAGAACAAGGACTACTGTCGGATCTGTGGGGATATGAGTGATGATGTATACAAGATACGGACGAGTATCTGTATAAGTGTACCATGAGTGGTGAGTATTGTATTGATGATGAGTGTTTATCTGCTGGGGAGAGTGACACGGACGAGTGTCAAGAGAGAAAAGTATAATATTAACAAGTATATGGGTTGATGAAAGTGTACGCGACTGCGCTGGGGATATGACACGGACGGGTGTCAAAAAGGGTGTATATAAGGTATATGTGAGTGCAAAGAGGATGTCTTTGGCTTTCTGCTGGTGATTTGACACGGACGGGTGTTAGGAAGTATCTGTAATGAGGGTGATTTTGTTTGTAGAGTGTATTCAGGCGACCTGTGGGAAAGATGACACGGGTGGGTGCCAAAAAGTGTATACACTGGTGTTTGTGATTGTGGGGCAACTGCTTTTGCTGGGACTCTGATGGGGATTCTGGGGAAAGTAATCTGTATTCTGATGAATGGTTACTAATCACAAGTGTTCAATTCACAACATGACTTATGATTATGCTATGTATTTGATTTTCGCCGTAATGCTCCGTTTTAGACGGAATGCTACGCTCTGAGGGATAGTATGATGCGAATGCTATGATTATGCAAAGAGGCACAAATCCGGGATTCGGATCCCGTTGCTGTGAAAATCCCTGGTCGATCTGCTTGAGATGGACATCCCAGCTAGGTATGAGATCATTGGTAGATCTAATGATGCACTTGCTTGGGGATACATGTCACTGATTGACATATCCTTATAAATGAGAAACCCAGCTGGGGTTTGTAGAAGCTTTATGGACTCTGTTGTGATCTTCTCCGTGCGTTGCTCTTCTGAATAGAGGCTTGAAGCTCTGTGGGGAGATGATTCCCTGATTTCTGTATTCTGTTGAGGAAGAATGGCCACTCGGCTGGGGAATTGAGAGGCAACTCAGCTGGGGAGAGCAACAAGAGGCAACTCAGCTGGGGATAAAGCATTTCGGATGCTGAGATTGAGTGTATGCTGACTTGGCAGCTCCGCTGGGGAAGTGGGCACCCTCTAGCGCCATGTGGAAGATAGACCGAGTTGATAATGATTCGCCTACTTGCTGAGACGTAACCTGCATGCCCCAGGTTGCGTTCTGGATACCTGCAATCCTACAAAGATAATGGAACGTACAAAAGGTCCCGAGGTATCCCTTACTGGATTCCGTCATAGGAGATAAGTACTTTCGAGAGTAATCATATTCCCTGTAAGCATGTGTTTTTATTTTTAGAGAGGGGCATCTGTACTTATGCAATTGTATTTTAGAGATATCAGACGACTCTTTGCAAAACGTAAATGTAAAAAGACGAAGCGTGACTGAAAATCTGATTTTATTAATTCATGTGCCCTGAATTGGCAAGATACAGTCAAAGAAACATATCTCCTGAAATGAGGAGATTGTTACAAATTGAGAAATAAAGTGCTGGCGGTGTTGACGACGCTTTGAGGAGCTTCCTCTCCTGCTACGACTCGTATGACAATGACGTTCTTCTCGTCTTGCTTTCTGGAGAGAGTTGATTCTGATTGAAGCTTGATCCTTTGAAGCTTACCAAGTTGTAGGTGATACAGACGAATTCAGAATGCAGTTGTTCGCTTATTCCCTTGTTTTGCATGGATCGCCCTTTCGGGTTTTCAATCCATCGGGATACCTATTTTTGCCTGAGCTGTCCAATGCGGCTTTTCAACTCAGCGGGTGTACATTTTTGTTTATTTTCCCTTACTTTTGCCCGAGTCTTTTATTCTGTTTTTGACTCGCCGGGATGCCCTATTTTTGCCTGGACTTACATTCTGTTTTTATGTCCAGCGGGTCGTTTTATGCGAAGTATTTTTTAACTGCATCTGAATTCACAGGGGACGGGAAGTCTTCACCATCCATGGTACTGAGCATCAGTGCTCCACCAGAGAAAACTTTCTTTACCACGAATGGTCCTTCATAATTTGGAGTCCATTTGCCCCTGTGGTCTGTATGAGGAGGGAGGATTCTCTTCAGCACAAGATCTCCCACTTGGTACTCTCGGTGCCTGACTTTCTGATCGAAGGCTCTCTTCATTCTTTTCTGATATAACTGTCCATGGCAGATTGCAGCCAATCTCTTCTCTTCGATCAGACTCAGTTGTTCGTATCGGGACCGAACCCATTCTGCTTCACTCAGTTTAACATCCATTAGTACCCGTAGAGAAGGCAATTCAACTTCAACAGGTAGGACTGCCTCCATACCATACACAAGTTGATACGGTGTTGCCCCAGTGGACGTTCTGATTGATGTGCGGTACCCATGCAAGGCAAACGGTAGCATTTCATGCCAGTCTTTGTAGGTGACTACCATCTTCTGCACAATCTTCTTGATATTCTTGTTAGCTGCCTCAACAGCGCCGTTCATCTTTGGCCTGTAAGGAGAAGAATTGTGATGTTGGATCTTGAAGTCCCGGCACAGCTCTGCCATCATTTTGTTGTTTAAGTTGGAACCATTATCAGTAATGATTCGCTCGGGCACTCCATACCGACAGATGATATCTCTTTTCAGAAATCGGGCTACCACTTGTCTTGTAACATTTGCATATGAGGCTGCTTCAACCCACTTGGTAAAATAGTCAATAGCGACCAGGATGAATCTGTGACCATTTGAAGCAGTCGGCTCAATTTTGCCAATCATATCAATGCCCCACATAGCAAAGGGCCAGGGTGAAGACATTATGTTCAAAGGATTAGGAGGCACATGCACCTTATCTGCATAGATCTGGCATTTATGGCATTTTCTGGCGTAGGTACAACAGTCTGCATCCATTGTGATCCAGTAATATCCTGATCTTAGCAGTTTCTTAGCCATGGCATGTCCTCCAGCATGGGTACCAAAGGATCCCTCGTGCACCTCGTGCATCAACAAGTCTGCTTCTGTCTTATCAACACATCTGAGGAGTACCATATCAAAGTTCCTTTTGTATAAAGATCCATCCGTGTTCAGAAAGAAACTACCAGCAAGCCTTCTCAAAGTCTTCTTATCATTGGAAGATGCCCCAGGTGGGTATGTTTGATCCTCCAAGAAGCATTTAATGTCATGGAACCAAGGCTTATCATCTTTTACGACGTCTGCTGCAAATACATATGCTGGTCTATCAAGTCTAGATACTGAAATCTGAGGTACAAAGTTAGCCGCTTGAACTTTGATCATGGATGAAATGGTAGCAAGAGCATCTGCAAACTGATTCTCGTCCCGAGGGATATACTCAAGCTTGACTGTTGTGAAGAAAGTCAATAACCTCCTTGTATAATCCCTGTAAGGTATCAGATGATCTTGGTGGGTGTACCATTTTCCGTTGGTTTGATTGACTACCAAAGCTGAATCTCCGAATACGGTCAATGTCTTGATCCTGAGGTCAATGGCTTCCTCAAGACCCATAATGCAAGCTTCGTATTCAGCTTCGTTGTTAGTGCAGTTGAAAGTGAGTTTTGCCGAGAAAGGCATGTGAACTCCTTTTGGTGTAATGAGTACTGCACCAACACCACGACCATTCATGTTAACAGCCCCGTCAAACATCATTGTCCATTCTTCTTCCGGGTCAGGCCCTTCAGTGTGAATAGGCTCTTCGTGATCTTTTGCTTTAATGAACATGATGTCTTCATCAGGGAAGTCAAATCTCATAGGCTGGTAGTCATCAATGGGTTGCTCAGCAAGATATTCAGATAGTACACTGCCCTTGATGGCTTTCTGAGATGTGTACTGTATGTCGTATTCTGTGAGAATCATCTGCCATCTTGCAACCCGTCTGGTAAGAGCTGGCTTCTCGAAAATGTACTTAACTGGATCCATTTTTGAGATTAATAAGGTAGTGTGGGTCAACATATACTGTCTCAGTCGGCGAGCAGCCCACGCTAAAGCACAGCAAGTTTTCTCGAGCAGTGAATAACGCTGTTCACAGTCGGTAAACTTTTTGCTTAGGTAGTATATTGCATACTCTTTTCGACCAGACTCGTCATGCTGGCCCAGCACACACCCCATCGACTCTTCTAACACTGTCAAGTACATTATCAGAGGTCTTCCTTCAACTGGAGGCATGAGAATTGGAGGTTCTTGTAAATACTCCTTGATCTTGTCAAAAGCCTTCTGGCAATCTTCGTTCCACCTGACCGTTTGTTCTTTTCTTAACAGCTTGAACAAGGGTTCACAGGTTGCCGTAAGGTGAGATATGAACCTTGAAATGTAGTTCAATCGACCTAAGAACCCTCGAACTTCCTTCTCTGTCTTCGGTGCAGGCATTTCTTGAATAGCCTTGACTTTATCAGGATCCACCTCAATCCCTTTCTCGCTTACAATAAAGCCCAGCAGCTTACCGGATCGCACCCCGAATGTGCATTTGTTGGGGTTCAGCTTCAATTGGTATTTCCTCAGACGCTTGAATAATTTGAGCAGATTCACCAGATGGTCTTCTTCTGTAAGGGACTTGGCGATCATATCATCCACATAGCATTCTATTTCCTTGTGGATCATATCGTGGAATAATGTCACCATAGCCCGTTGATATGTGGCACCAGCATTCTTCAGTCCGAATGGCATCACTTTGTAACAGAACGTGCCCCAAGGTGTAATGAATGTTGTCTTCTCCATGTCTTCAGGTGACATCTTGATCTGATTATACCCTGAAAATCCGTCCATGAAGGAGAATACCGAGAACTGAGCCGTGTTATCCACCAATACGTCAATGTGAGGTAATGGGAAGTCATCTTTCGGGCTGGCTCTGTTCAGATCCCGGTAGTCAACACACATTCTTACTTTGCCATCCTTCTTAGGCACAGGTACTATGTTAGCAACCCACGGCGGATAGCTAGTCACAGCAAGGAACCCGGCGTCCCATTGCTTTTGTACCTCTTCTTTGATTTTCATAGCCATGTCTGGGCGAGTTCGGCGCAACTTCTGTTTCACTGGTGGGCATTCTTCCCTCAGAGGAAGCTTGTGCACAACAATGTCGGTATCCAACCCTGGCATATCTTGATACGACCAAGCAAACACATCAACATACTCTTGAAGCAGATCTATCAGTTGTCTCTTCACTGAGTCTTGCAAGCCGGCCCCGATTTTAACTTCTTTCACATTTTCTTCCGTACCAAGATTAATCACTTCAATCTCCTCCTGGTGAGGAGTAATAACCTTTTCCTCCTGTCTCAACAACCTGGCTAGCTCTTCAGGAAGCTCATATTCTTCATCAACCCCTTCATCAGCTTGATTGATTGGATTGTCAAAGTCATACGATGTCATAGCCGTGCTGTTGTCGGTGCTGTCAGGAAGGCACTCTCTGCAAGGGTTAAGTTGGTTCCTTTTAGTGATTGATTTTAATCTTGCTTTAGAAAAAGTGAAATGAAGTTGTCATTTTGAAAACACCGCCATTTATTTTTGTACAAAAAGAAAAATGGAAAAACAGTGAGCATAAAAGAAAAAGACTCGTTTGCAAAAAGATGTCTGATATTTCATTAATTTAATCTTGTTTGCACAAAAGTACAGATGGCCCTGGTTACAAAATGAGTCTTGTCATCTTGGGCAAGATGCAAGACTTGGATGCATGCTATAAAAAATACAGGAAATAATAATTACTCTGCATGAGTAACTCTTATAATTTCCTGGGAAGACCAGTTCGAGACACTGCTCCCCGGGATCTTCGGACGAATCCAATTCTCCAGATTGCGCTCCTCCTCCAGCTCGTCTTCCAAACAGTTGATAGCATCGGGGGTGAGCATTCCCCCACTGACAAAACCAGGCTCTACAGCAGCCTTTGCTTGATGTTGAGTTGGTCTGTAACCCAACCCAAATTTGTCCTTCTTCTCTTCCACAGCTAAGACCTTGCCCCAGCCTAGGGCAGTTCCTTCTTCAACAACCTTCCGGGCTTGTTGGTAAGATGACATTGGAGTACCAGATACAGCAGATGCTTCATTCACATTCAAGGCTTCAAAACCTTGGCTCATTGTTTCATGGATCTCTCCATCCATTTCAATGTACTTATAAGTAGCCAGATGGCTAACGAAAATGTCTTCCTCTCCGCAGATTGTGACAACTTGGCCTTCCCACTCAAATTTTAACTTTTGGTGAAGGGTAGACGTTATTGCGCCGGCGGCGTGAATCCAGGGTCTACCCAACAAACAGCTGTAGGCGGGCTGAATGTCCATCACATAAAAGATAGTTTTAAAGGTCTGTGGGCCAATTGTCACAGGCAGCTCAATCTCTCCCAGAACCGATCTCTTAGAACCATCAAAGGCTCTTACTACCAGGTTGCTGGGTCTCAATGCCAGTCCATCATATTCAAGCTTCACCAGAGCCTTCTTTGGTAAGACATTCAGGGAAGAACCTGTGTCCACCAGCACATGAGAAAGGACAGCTCCTTTGCATTCCAGGGTTATGTGCAAGGCTTTGTTGTGGTTGCGGCCATCCGCTGTCAAGTCAGAATTGGTAAACCCTAGCCCATTGCTAGCAGTAACATTTCCAACCACGGTTTCCAACTGGTTGACAGTTATCTCCTCAGGCACGTAAGCTGCGTGCAGGACTTTAAGTAGTGCATTCCGATGGGCTTCGGAGCACATAAGCAGTGAGAGGATGGAGATTTTGGATGGCGTCTGGTGAAGCTGATCCACAATTTTATAATCACTCTTTTTGATGATTCGCATAAACTCATCAACTTCCTGATCAAATGGAGTTTTCAGGGCTTCTTTGGCAGCTGAATCTTCCTGCACCGGGCCTTTACCCTTTGCCTTGGCAGCAGCTTCTGCTTCGGCTGTAGGTCTTTGAACTTGTGAAGCAAAGAGACGTCCGCTTCGAGTGAAGCCTCCGCCTCCCCCCACATTATCTACTTGTGGTGCAGGTATTGATGTTTCCAGAGTGATTCTTTTTCCTTCGCAATACAAGTCAGAGCCATAGTGCCAGGGGATGGCCCTATTGCTTTCATATGGTACTGGTCCAGGCACCGTGACAGTGACTGGACTGATTGCTGCTGCTGAAGGGACTGTAATTGTTTGTGGATCATAAAAGATTGTAACTGGTGCTCTGGCAGGAGCAGCACCTTCTGAATGGTAGGCGGAATTATTTTCAGGATCGTAGAATATGGTAACAGTGGAGACATCTTCGTGATTGATTGCTGGTGTTGTAGGAGGTATTGTTGGAAGGACTGTTGTTGTCGTTGATGGAGATTCGAAATGGACTGAAGCTGAAGTTGTAGCAGGAGAAACTATTGAAAACTGATCATTTGGAAGGACAGGTGAAGTACTTGTTGATGGTGCTGATGAATTGTCGGGAACAATAGTTGCTGCATTTGTAGGAGGTTCTGAAACCGTTGTTGATGAAGTTGCCGGATTTGTCGGAAATGATGTAGTGATCTGTAGCAAGCCACTCTGAATAAGGCTGTCAATGCCATTCCTTAAATCTTCACACCCATTCCATGAAATATTGCAGTATGGGCACCCTAGTTCACACCCCGGAAATATATTGTTTTCACGGAGCTGAGCTTTGATTTCCACCAATGGTGTCCGGATCTGATCCACACTAGTTATTAAATAAGACGGTTGGTCTTCTTCAATAGCGTTAATTCGAGGACCACCATGGTTTGGCATTGGGTTTTTATTGACATTGGGCGGAGGTGCAAAATTCAGAGCCTTGGAGTCTACCAAGTCTTGTACCTTCATATGCAGAGCCCTGCATTTTTCTGTACTGTGACCAGGTGCGTTCGAATGAAAAGCACACCTAGCATTGGAGTCATAGTTTCTTGGTAGACTGTTGGGATCCGGAGGTGCCAACGTTCTTAGCTCAACTAGGTTGAGTTTCAGAAGCTGTGGCAGCAAAGCAGCATACGGCATTGGAATTGGGTCGATCACTCGGTTAGCTTGGGATGGCCTTTGTTGGAATGGCCTCTGTTGATTGTTGTTGTTGGAGTTGTTGTTGTTGTAGTTTCTTGGAGGATATTGATTCTGCTGATGATACTGAGGTTGTTGTTGGAAGTTGTGTTGAGGAGGTTGATAGACTGGCTGTGGATGAGCTGGAGCAGGGATGGTGACTGCTGCTATTGACCTCTGAGCATATTGGGGCCTACCCCTGTTGGTGTGAATGGCATTGGTTTCGCCAGTTCTTCTCGGGCCTGTAAAAGGCTTTCTTGTACTACTGGACGAGCTTGCACCGTTGTCTGAGATCTTTCCCATTTTTAACAGGCTTTCAATTCTCTCCCCAGCTATAACAACATCCGCAAAGCTAGTGGAAGAGAAAGCAGCTAACCTGTCAATATAGGTCCCCTGAAGAGTGTTCATAAACATGTCTGCCATTTCTCTCTCTGACATTGGTGGTTGAACAGCAGCAGCCAATTGCCTCCATCTTTGAGCATATTCTCTGAAGCTCTCCCTTGAAGACTGTGACATTCCCATTAGGAGGGTCCTGTTGGGTGCCATATCTAGATTATACTGATACTGTCTGATGAAGGCTTCTGCCAGGTCCTTCCAGCATCTTATAGTTGCTCTTGTCAGATGGGAATACCATTCCCTTGATGCTCCAGTCAAGCTATCTTCAAAATAGAACATCCACAATTTCTCGTCCATGGTATAAGCTTTTAATCTCCCGAGAAAAGATTGTAGATGGGTTCGAGGGCAAGAAGTCCCATTATACTTTTCAAAACATGGAGGCTTGAACTTGTGGGGAATCCTAACCCCGTCTACCAAACCCATGTCCATGACGTCGAAACCCAAAGAATTTTGAGATTCTAAGGACCTCAACTTCTCAGCTATTTCTTCCAATCGTCTATCATAAGTTTCCTCTCCGGCACCCATTACTGTGTACTGGTCCTCCTGAGGATCTTCTTGAAGTACCCTGGCTGCAGTAGCTGTTCCTTGAATGTTTGCAGGAATATTAATCTCAGGATGGAGATGTGGACCAAACACAGGGGGGGTAACATGTGGTTGTACCCTTTCATTGTTACTGGTGCCTGCAGTTCCTACATGAGGCTCCTCTTGATTTTGCCTCTCCACCATGGCCCTTAGTCTCTCCTGGCTCTGAGCCATGTTGTTCATAACTTCCATGAACTGCGTCATCTGCGTTCTCATCTCTAACCTATCGTTTGCCATCTGGTTTCTGACCTCCGTAAGGTCTTGTTGCATCTGATCCATCTGAATTCCCGGAAGGTTGTTTCTAGTTGGGTACCTGTGAGGCCTGTTGAGAGGAAATACCCGGCGGCGAGCAATAATTCCTGAACATCACAACAGAGGTTAGCAACAACAAAACAAAAACCTACAAAACAAACAAAAGGGTTAGCATGCAATGCAGTTATGCTTATTTGTTCTCAAGGTATCCGGTTTGGTCTTCAGTTTTGACCCTTCCAGACCCTTGAAGATGATGCTGTTGAAGTTGCTTTTGATGTGATCCCAGATAGAAACCAACACAAATATATTACAAAGGCGAAATAATACAATTTGTTCATTTTACAACACAAACCCTCAAAGGGGCCAAAATACATCACATAAAGCAAAAGTACATGGAAAAGGAACAACAAGCAAATGATCAAACTCCAAGGCCAAACTCATCCTCACGAACTTCCTTGAGAAGTGCTTCGGTCACAGGATCAGCCGGATGCTCCGTGAGACTTCTGATGAGAAGGTTTCTTGTTGCAACAGCTGCGGCCAATTTCTTGTTCTGACTTTGGTCCTTAGACCTCTTCACTCCTGCTTTGATTTTCAGCTCTGATATTTCCTCCTGGGCTGCTGCCAGGGCTTTTTCCATCTGCTCCATCTTGTCTTGAGCTCTCTTGTCTTCTAGAGTACGGGCCTCAGTGATCCGGACCCACCTGGCCTGACTCTCCTTCAAGTACAAGTCTGTTCTTGCTCTCTGAAACTGGGCTTCTTTACAAGCATTCTTCAGAATCTGTTCACCAGCCTTAGACTTGTTGATATAATCTCCAGACTTCTCAATCTTAATCAAGTGTTCTACCCTCAATTTCTCCAATCTTTCAACCTCCCTCACACCTTCACTCCTCTCCCTGAGGGTCTTCTGCAAGGCTTGAGTTAACTTCTCATTTCTTTCCTTCAAGCTCTCAAACTCTTCCAAACTGATAATGGCAGGGGGTGGTGTTGAAGATGACTCAGGCATGTCTTCTATGGTGAAGGGCATTCCAGAGAATTGGGCCCTAGCATGGGACCACTCATAATATTGGACTGATGCCACATTATTGCACTTACCCAGAATGGTAATTCCCTTAGTTTGAACATGATCCCAGGCCCAGGCAGCCTGCCTAACAACAGCCAAACTAATCTTGTTCTCACAGTAGAGGGTCTCCACCAAATCTTGTTCCCTAGGAGTATGAACCAGTGCATAGCCTAATTGCCTTCTGAACAGCAGAGGGTTGTAGTTGATACTTCCTTTAACTCCTATCAAAGGCACATTGGGAAAGTGCCCACAGCTGGTGATCACATCTCTGCCCTTGGTGCTTTGAGTACACCATCTGATGTCCGCTGAAGTTAGGACAGTGAGTCTCTTAGCCCAGTTGCTTTGCTGATGAGGATTGAGAAATGCATCTGTCCTGGGTAGATGCCTGAGGAGCCAAGTATGGAATAATGGAGCACAAATCCTCACTAATCTTCCCCTTTGCTTCTCATTTCTCTGATGTACTGAGTAATAGAGATCACCCAGTAAAGTTGGCACAGGGTTCTTCAGGATGAACAGATGGATTGCATTTTTGCTAATGAATCGAGGCTCATCTGCAAACAACACAATTCCATATACACTTAAGGCCAACAGGGCACAAACAGCTTTCCACTCCCCCAAGGAGGCCTTCAAACTAGCTTGAGAAATCAGGAAGTCCAGGTGAAATCCAAGGATCCCAGCTTTAGAGGTCAAGTGTTGTTCAATCAATACAGGTTCCAGGTGCAAAGCTTTTGCTATCTCTCCATTGCTGGGAAAGACCATTTCAGGGTTGAATGGGATTTCTCTTTTGATGGGCAGACCAATCAATGATGAGTATTCTTCTAATAGGGGACCCAACTGAAAGTCTTGAAAGGTGAAACATCTCAATGGGGGATCATAGAACTGAATGCAGGTGTGGATGAGGCTCCTCTGAGATGGGTCCATATCCATAACCATGTCCAGTATATCTCCATAATTCTCCCTGAACAGGGGTATGTGATCTGGAGTGATCAGGGTTTGGACCCTCCTGATGTCTGATAAGTCTGGTTGGAAGAAATGATAGGTGATGTTGCTTTTCTTTGGAGCCATAAGTGCTGAGTAGAATAAGTGCTGATGAAGATGCTGAGGAGTGGGCCACAGGCTGGCTAGTGCAAGTAACTGAAGTATGGCTGACAAACTGAAGCAAGTGCTGGTGGAGATAGGTCAAAACTGCAGATGGGGTCAAAACCAAAACCAGATGGAGGTGGATACCCTGAAACACAAATAAGCAAATGTTAATATGATGCAATGAGTATGTATGCAAATGAAATGCAAGGGTTTGTGACTGAGCTGGATCTGATTAACTGCCTTGGTATAGATCCATGTGTGTTCAAGAATTCCAGATGGAGGTCTAAAAATCCAGTAACCAGGGTGGGGGACTCAAATAAAGAGCCACATGTCCAGGGTTCAGAATCACAAGAACTGTCCAACATGGAGCATTCTTTAACAAAGTCAAAGTAACAGGGTATTCTGAGGTCAAGGTACCTGCAAACCTGTAAACAGCCCAACCCCCTCACAGGTGGTGATCTAGAACAAGGATCCTCAGACTTGGATCAGTTATGAGAAGTGTAAACACTTCTAACCCGGAGGTACAGTGTTTACAATAACCATAACAATTCCTCCTCTAATTCACCTCAATTTCTGAAGGTCAATACTAAAAAGGTCATCCAGACTTAGCAGGCTTCCCAGATAGCCCTAGCATTGCAGGAAATCTGCAACACAGAGTTCTCAAGAAGAAACCCATATCTGAACCGTGTTTCATATTCCCGCACCAGACCGAAATGGAATGGGAAAGAATATGATTCACTCTAGCCTAGGTGTCACTCAGGTCCCAGGTATAGGACCTTAACTCTCAATGGAACACCCACCCACCAAAGAAAAACCAGATCCAGCCAGCACAGTATGACAGTATGAAAAATATAAAGCTATAAAGAAAGCAATAAATCAACTGTACATAAAGCAATAAACAAAAATAAATACAAGCACAAATAAGCACATAACACCCCAGTAAACACAAATCAAACAAGCGCTAGGAGGAACCCACAAAAAGAACCAGAAGCCCTGGTTGCAGTATAAGGGTCCCCAGTGAAGTCGCCAAGCTGTCGCTCCCGACAAATGACAATAGATCAGATGAAGGTACAGACGCGAACGGTCGGCGAAGGGAACAGTGAGAACACACAGCCGTGAACTCACTGGAGAATGAATAGAGTCGCCAGCTAGGCATTTTTATCCCGGAGGAAAGGCAATGCTGCATAGGCCTAGAAAAAGATGGATAAGACGGTTGCGAACCAGAGAGACTGAGAAAGGGGGTTGGTTACAACCTGGGAAGGTATTAGCACCCAGATTGTCCGTCGTACTCGACGGGATCCACGCTTGAAAGATTTGTGTTTTAAAGGGGTAGTGTCAGTGCAATCTGTGCATAAAGAGCTGGAAAAGGATGTACAGGTGTCAGTGTAAAAGAAGTGTGAAATGTGTTATATACAGTGTCAGTGTAGGAACAAAGGTGAGATGCTCATGATAATGAGGCTAAAGAATGAAGCTGGAAAGAGGAGGAATGTACAGAGACTTTTGTTCGATAACTGTTAAGTTATGCCTACGTATCCTCTCGTGCAATGAGGAAGTCAGAACACCGTAGTTCGACCCAAAGAGACTGAAAGGTGAATTGACTTGTGAACTGCTTACTTGTCTATGCTCAAGTGTATGACCTGTCTGGCTCAGGTGCTTACTGTCTTGCATTAGACGGAAGAAGCAAGTTCTCGATTGTGAGTGAAGATGATGAGAAAAGAATCCCGGAGGAGACGATTATTGTTTGTTTTTGAGTTTTCAGTCTTTTATTTCTTTTTGAAGTTTGTCATAGGATAATGAGCTTAAGTCTAAACCAATGGGTTGGTAAACTCATCACATCTTCCCTCTGATTAGGGGTAATGAGAGTACCTTAAGTGTGAAGTCAGATTCTCACACTTAATCACCTTTGGTGTAGGATTAAGATCATTAACCTACTTGTGATTATTTAGATGTTTTTGTGGTTTTTGTTTAGTGTTGAGTAATGAGGTTAAGCCATAATCAAGGATTAAACAGACTCATTACACTATCCTAAAAGAAGGATAATAGATGAGAATGTTTAAGTTGAGAAAAACTCCTCAACTTAATCCATGATTAGGGATTAAACCCATGACAAAACAAGCCTTTATTAAGTGGATTTTATTTAATGGTATGATGATGAAGTGTTTTTTATGGTTTGTAAGACAACTTGAGGGGGACTTGTCCATTAACACTAGGGTTAGTCCTTCTTAACCACTTAAGGAAGAATTAGAACCCTAATGCAAGGCCCAAGTTACAAGTGTGATGTCTTGATGATTATTAAGTGAATTGATTAAGAGATTTAAACACCTTAAGGGTTCAAGACTTAGGATTAAAGTTATACACTCCATCCTAAAAGAAGGATGCAGGCATAAGCTTAATCACAAAGTCTTAAAGCCTTTAGGGTTTAGTCCCTGATTATGAGGTGAGAAGAGGAGACTCAAAGGGAGACCCAAAGGTAAAACTATGGGGGGACTAATCAAAACCCTAATTCATTGTCATGCTTGGATGATCCTAAGGTTTGTGAGGTTTTCAAGAACAATCTTCAAAGGAGCCACCAGGAAGCAGATGAACAGGATCAAGAGAAGCAAAGTGACTTGCTTCATTCAAGAAGTCAAGTCACTTGAAGAAAGAAAGTGGGGAGGAGAAGAATGAGCAAGCTCAAACTCAAACACAAATAAGAATGCAGCAATGGATGCAAGAGAGATGAAAAGAAAAGGTATGAGAAGTGAAGGCAAATCCACTTCTCAAGTTTACTTACCACCTGCAATGTTAGAAAGAAAATGCAATGCAATGCAAGATGAGATGAAATGATATGATGCTAAGCAAAACCAGAAGCATGTTGATGATGATTATGATGTTATGAAGTGCTGCAAACATGAGGCAAGACAATGGGGATGTTCATACAAGATCATGAATGCAAATGGTGCAAGTTAAGGAGCATGAATGAACATGAAAAGTTATGAATCATACAAGACAAATGACATGGCAAATATGTAATGCAATGGTCAAACATGCTTTCTATATGTCTTAAGATGTCAAATGGATCACAAGAATGCACAAAATGCAAAGACAAGTCATGTTATGCAAGGAAATGCAAGAGGGATGCAAATGAAAGCCCAAATTAGGGTTTATGGATCAAACATCAAACACAAACCAAAAAACAGAAGCAAAGCCCTAAAGCAAAAATGGAAAATGGCATCCAAAGAAACCCTAGACCTATGATGAATCACTGCCCAAAGGGGAGCTCTCAACTCTCAACCAAACTCAAGTTATGAATTTTCTAAGTTATTAGGGTTTTTTAGGGTTCTTAACAAAGGAAATGCCAAACAATTTGAAAATGCAAGAACAATTCATGGCCTTTTTATCCTTGAAAATACATGCTAAACACAAAACAATGCAAGAAGAACCAATGTCTCAACCTTCTTCAAAAGGCAGAAATGAATTTTCAAACATGTGATCAAAATAATGCATAAAAAATGATTTAATTCAATGAAAAATTCTTAAAATGCATCAAGATCAAAAAAGAAATTTGGTTTGAAGGTTGGACAATGTTTCTAAATGTCTTAGAACATTCCATGAATTTTTTTGTAATTTTTAAATACCTAAAAGTATTTTTAATTAATTAATTCTCATTAATCAATTAAAAATAATCTTTTAAATATTTAAAAATACTTTTTTGATGATAAAAATAAAATAAAAAATATTTTTGGGTCTTAAAAATTATTGAAACTCATGAGAAAAAGTTTCATAATTTTTAAGATATTTTTGCTATTTTTAAATAATTATGCAAAACAAAAGACAAATAAAAGAAAATAAATGAATTAAATCTGATTTAATGAAAAGTATTCAAATCCAACGCGTGAGATTCAAAGTTTCCAGGGCGGGAATTGACTTGGCGCGGGAATGAACGGCTCACATTCAAACTGGCTTAATTACACTTAACCCTAATTAAACAAACCCTAATGACTTTCAGGCGACCGGAACACTGTTCCGGTCGTCTTCTCCGGCAAGTCAAAACTACTATCTCACTGAATACGCATCAAATCACCACCAAACTCTCCAGATTTCATCCCTGAACATCATTAAACCTAACCCCTAACTTAAACCCCATTTATTTCCACTAAATCAAGAGAAACAAGCAAGAACAAATTTTCGGGCAAACTTTCAGATCAAGCATACAGCCTCAAAACTCAATCATTTTCAAAAGTAAAAGGTTCAATGCACTCAGGGGAACATAAGGATCATTTTAGAAACAAGAAAAGGGAGTTCTGGAAAAATGAAATTCCAAGGCTACCTGAATCGAAGCTTTGACTCCTGGCACTCTCTGGCTAGTTCTTTGGCTCAAACAGGTTCCAATGATCCCCCTTTGAAGCTTTGGATGCTTAGTTGGAGTTTAAAAAGTCTCTTGAGTGAATTTGCAGAAGTTCTGACCAAGGGCATGTGAAAATCGTATTTGAGTTATGGAGGGTTTCAGGTCAAGGTAGTGGGTGGTTTCTGGTCAGTGGAGCAAGATGAGTTGATGTGTGGAGTTTGTTTGAGTGTTCTTGGCTTGTAGAAGCAGATTCGAATGCTTTTGCTTTATGGAGTGAAAATGGTGAAATGGGGTTGTGGCTTGTTTCAGGCCTGGGTCTTGTGGGTTTGGGGTCAATGAAGCATGGTGATTTGATCTATGGACTTGGCTTTTGTGTTTGTAAGCTGAGAAAACAAATTCGAATGAATATGCAAAATGGAGTGTTTTGGTGTATGTGATGGTGGAGAGAGTTTCAGCCTTGCCTCTTCTTATGTTTAGCCAGCATTTGATCCACATAAACTAATCTCATTGGTCAGATGATGTGACCTGCCCTTTATTGATTGGTATGGCCACTTTTGCAAATTGTCAACCTTTGTGTAAGAGAGGCATGGGTTGTGTTCTAGGCTAGTACAAGTGTGTGGGCTGGCGCAGCATGGTGAGGGGAAAGGCTAGCTTGGTTCAGCACCCAAGGCAACAAGTGGTAGGAAGTGTGATGAGTGTTTTGCAACTTGCTTGCTTTATGGTTCACATGTGATAAAGTCTTGTTATACAAACCAAACCATGAGCAAACTTGATCCAATTCTGATTTTTAGGACTTTGAGAATGTTTGTGTAATGGTTTAAAATGAACTAGAGGTCACATGATGCATTGGTCCAAGATTTTGCAAAGTTTCCAAATGAGGCATGCCTTGAAAATTAATGATTTTAGCCAACTTTGCATGGCCATAACTTTTGATCCAAGAAGAGTTTGATCATGTTCTTGTACTTTTTGAAAAGGGAAAGATGAGATCTACAACTTTCATGACCAAAGTTTTTCCATTTGAAGCATTTTTGGATCAAGAATCAAGGCTTGAAAAATGACCTAAAATAATGCATTCTTGAAAAGTCAACTATGCCCAAAAAGTCAACATTTGCAAAAACCCTAAATTCTTGATTTCTATGAACTTCAATCTTCTTCCATGATCAAATAAAGACCATATACACTCAAAATGATGAAGATCACCCATTGGTTGGGTCATTGGGGGCCTCAGATGCCCTGATTTTGCACTGACTTGTCTGAAAAGTCAACCCTTGATCAGATGACTTCCCCATGGAATTTCTTCATGAAAATTGATATGCATACTCCCTATACCATATAGAGACCAATGGAAACAAGAATGACCAAAAAAATTGGGGTTATGGCCTCTGAAACCAAAACCCTAATTTTCAGTCAACTGTGTAGTTCAAGCTGGCCCTGCATCCACTCAAACCCTAGTTCTTGTGATTCCTCTGCAATTTTGACTTTGAGGAGATAGAATATGATGTAGGAACACACATGGACCCCTTTAAGTTGATTGGTGGCCTTTGGAATGGCTCAAGATGCTTTGGGATTGCTCAGATCACAAACCCTAGGTGCAGATGCCTTAGAAACTATCCAGTGAATCAAAAATGAGATATGAGATGATGTGGTTGTGTTTATGCATATGAAATGATCACAAGCCATGGTGTGAATGGGTGAGGGCAAATTTGGGGTGTTTACAAAGTGTGCAACACAATTTTCAAACTGATCTACAGAAATCTCATTTGGTACGTGAGCAGTCTTCAGGAATTTAATCAAGGCTTTAGCATGAGCCTCAAAACACAACAATAAGGACAACTTGGAAATCTTGGAGGGAGTATGCCCCAATTGATCAATAACATCATAATCACTCTTGCTAATGATCTTTAGCACTTCTTCCATCTGCTTAGAAAGATCATCAGCAGTTGGGATCTCAGTTGGCACAGGTTCTATAACAAGACCTTTGCCCCGGGCATCAGTATTGGTTGCAGCAGTGGAGGTAGTAGTATTCTTAGAGGTATCCGGAGGGGAGAAAATTCTTCCACTTCTTGTGACCTTACTGGATCCATCAATATTGTCAACATCAAGGTTATCATCAGCAACAGGTGTATCAGCTAAGGGTTCCTGCTTAACACCATGAATATAAACATCGGAACCATAATGCCAAGGCACAACTTTATCAGAAGTATACGGAATAGGACCAGGAGTGGTAATGATCATAGGAGCCACTCTAGCTTCAGCAACAGTCCTCACAGGGCCTTCAACAGTAATCTTAATTGGTCCCTTATGAGTAATCTTGACAGGGCCCTTGGAAGTAATTCTTACTGGCCCTTTATCAACCATATCCACCTCTTCAAACTTCGCACCTTGAGTTATATGTTCAACCATACTCTCCACAGAAGGTGTCCTCTCGAACAATATGGTATAATTGCCCATGAGGCGTTGAATACCATCCTTCAACTTCCAGCAGCTATCCGGTTTATAAGCACAATAGAAACAATCTTCATTACAACCTGGGAAGAACCCAGCTTGTACCAACTTCTTCTTAATAACAGACAATGGTGTAGTCACATCTGCAACTTAGGAAATATGTGAAACTTCATCAATGGCATTAACAGTATTTTCATGATTTGGCATGGGAGCGGTAATCACATTTGGAGTACCAGGAGGATCAAACTCAATCTCTCCAGCATCAATCATATCTTGAATCTTGTTCTTCAATATCTAACAATTATTGGTATCATGTCCCTGACAATTAGAATGATATGCACATCGTGCATTAGGATTGTACCTAGGAGAGGTAACATTGGGATTCTGAGGAGGGTCCTTCAAAGTAATGAGTTCACCTTTCAAAAAGTGTTGCAAGGCTTGGGCCAGTGACATGTTGATCTTGGTGAACTGTCTTCTAGGCCTCTGCTGATTTCCTTGTGGTGGCTCTGGTGCTGCAGGAGTAGGATTGGAGATATGGACTGCACTCACAAATTGGTGACTCCTATTACGACCAGGTTGGCCATAGACATCATTTGACTCTTTCTTACCACTAGGGGGCTTCTTTGCAGTACTTGATGAAGAAGCACCTACTTGTATCTTGCCACTCCTTATACCACTTTCTACACGCTCTCCCGTCATTATCAACTCAGTGAAGCCAGATGATGAGCTTCCAATGAGATGACTATAAAAAAGACCATTCAGCGTACTCATAAACATGTCCACTAACTCCCTGTCAGTTAGAGGAGGTTGTACTCTACCAGCCAAATCTCTCCATTTCTGGGCATACTCCTTGAAATTCTCCTTAGCACCCATAGAAATGCTTTGGAGTTGCATGCGAGTAGGTGCTAAATCAGCATTGTATTGGTATTGCCTGTAGAAGGCCTCACCAAGATCATTCCAATCACGAATATTGGCACTCTCCAGTTGATAGTACCATTCCAATTGAGCTCCAGACAAACTCTCTTGGAATTTGCTTCAGAATCAGAATCCCCCATAGTATTATGGAGACTGCCTCCCTCTTTCTCAGACTCTTCAGACTCATAATCTTCAACCTGTTCCTTGGTCTTGACATGACCTTTGAACCTTCTTCCCAGATTAATAAGGCCTCCTGATCTTCTAGCCTTCTTAGTCTTCTTGGTCAGCAGTGTCTTCAATTCATCCTGTCCCTTGGACAAGTTCAGGATCAGCTCTTGGAACTGGGCATTCTGTGCCTGGAGATCTTTGACTATTTATTCAAGAGCCATTGCTGCTGAAATAAACAACGAGAAGATAAGAAACTTGTACATAAGAAACCTGGGATGCAATGATATGGTGTATAAATGCGTATGCAATGTTTTCAAGGACCGCAAGATTTAAATTTGTTTAAACAACCAAAAAGTAAACTTTTATTAGTAATAAACTTGTTTGCCCCTTGGGCTTACAATAAAAATGAAATGAATACAAAAATGGGGTTTTAAGTCTCCCATGGATGTTTCCTCTTTGTGCTGAGATATGAGTTGAGATTCCGCTCCTCGTGAAGTTATTTTGTTAGCTCCAAGATTCTTTCTTGACTTGCTTTGTAATGAGTCTCAAAAGTATCTCTTTGCTCCTTCAACTGGATCCAGGACCTCTGTAAATCTTCCATGTCAGTGGGTATGTCTGGGTGAAGAATGATATAAAAAGTATCTCCTTCAGCAACAGGCTCCATAGTAACTGGCAGGATGGCAGGATATGGCATCATAAGAGTCTGAGCACGAGATCACACCCATCTAAGATAAGCTTCCATAGGAATAGTGTACTTGGGCTCCAGAGTCTTGTTGTCCACCTTGTTCACTTTACCCCATGCTCGTATGAACCTTTGCCGGTAACCTTGAAGATCGTTGTCGTAGTCGAACACAATACCCTGAATAAGCATGTCATGAGGGCCATCACTCCGAGCGTAACCAAACTGACGTAAAGCTAAAGAAGGGTTGTAAGTAATGCCTCCTCTTATGCCTAGAAGTGGCACATTAGGTAACTCCCCACAACGGTCAATGATAGTAACATTCTCCATAGATCGAGAGCACCAATGAATATCTGAATGAGAGAGTGACATAATCCTTTTGGACCACCTGAACCCTTGTTCATTCTTCATCACTGGTCGAGGAAGGTGAGAAATAAACCACCTAGACAAGAGAGGTATGCAGCACATCAGAGTTCCTCATGCCTTCGTAGTACGGGTATGAAGAGAGTGTAAGATGTCCCCAAGTAATGTGGGCACTGGATTGCGAGTCAGAAATATGTTGATGGCGTGTACGTCTATGAACTGGTCTGGATTGGGGAACAACACTAAGCCATAAATCAACAAGGCTAAGATCTCCTCAAAAGCATCATAACGCATAGCCTTCAAGAACACTTGAGCCTTCTCTATCAACACCTTATCAAGAATACCCTTAACTCCACTCCTTGTTTCTAGGACGATGTCTGATTTCTTCAGATGTAGGGCTGCAGCAATGACTTCAGGTTTAGGCTCCTTTTCCAAGCCTGTGAAGGGTTTCTGATCAAGAATAGGTATACCCAGAAGCTTAGAGAACTCCTCCATTGTAGGAACCAGCTGATAGTCGGGGAATGTGAAGCAATGATGTATAGGATCAAAGAACTGAAACAGAACACTCATCATGTCTTCATTGAACCCTGAAGTGACTAGATCCAGTAGGTGACCATGCCTCTTGATGAACTGAGAGTTTTCAGAAACTTGAGAGACCAATTCCTTAAGCTTAGGAGGTATCCCTACAAAGTTGATCCAGATGGTATTCCTACGAGCAGAAGCCATGACCTGCAACAGAGAACAAAGATAAATCCTTTGGTCCTTGAAATGGTTAGTGAAAATGCTATGCTTATGATGCATGATGATGTTATGATACTATGCTCAATCACAAACATGTGGCACACACAAACAAGTCACACAATAGCCCTAGGTTTGAAGGCTTGCATGAGGTTTAAAGGTAAGTACCCTCCCCTGAAGTTTAGTTGGTTCATCCTATCCTACAAAAGTAACCAGGTTCTAAGGGATCTCAATATCATTGATCCTTCACAAGGGTGGTTGTTCAGTAGGCAACTTACTTGCCAACCAAAACCCTCAAGTCTAGGATCTCAATGAGCGTAGTATCGAGTATCAACCAACTTCAGTCTTCACCAAAGCCGGTTATCTCACTACTTTCTAAAGGCCAAGATGGGATGACTAGGGTTCTAAAAGTCAGTTAGTGTATTGACAACATATGGCAACCTCATATTATCCTCAACTTGCTTAAGGAACATAAGCACCAACAAAGAAGTCACACTAACTATGGCCACCAGATCAACCATATCGGTATACACCGTACAGTTTCCTTGGTCTATTGCCATTTACCTAAGGTACACTAGATCCGGGTTAGGATCTTTCACACATAAGAGTACCCAACAAGTAAAGTAAAGCAAACAAAGCAAACAAATTTAAAGTGATCTAATTCCTAAGGGTACCCCTCTTTTATTAAATCCCCAGCAGAGTCGCCAGTTCTGTAACACGGTAGGAGAACTGACTTTAGTTAAATGTTGCGGATAGCAAGAGTCGCCACCGACTTTTATTTTATCCAAAGGAAAGGGCATAAAAGAACAGGAAAGACCTTAAAAGATTTTTGGGTTCGGGGGGTAGGTTATATAAAGGGAAGGTGTTAGCAGCCTTTATATCCATGGTTATCCATGGGCTCTTAGTTACTTAGCTCACTTTAAATTGTTTTGAGAAAGTATAGTGTGTGATTAAAAAATTTCTAAGTACTTTATAATGATCCTCGTATGGATGTATATAAAGACTTTGTTTTGAAAATTTGTTTGAAAATGTGAAGTGTAATGAAGTAATTTGATGAAAAGTGAGCAAGTACTTAAGAGGAACCTACCCTATGCTAAATCTTTACTGTTCTTATATGTTCTTTCAATGGTAAGACTATCCCTATTATTAAGGAATAGGTAGTCATTACCTTGGATGTTGTATGGGACATGTGAAGGGTCATCTGTGATTAGGCAACTGTAAGGTGTCTTAGCAATTCAAAGGGACTTATCATCTTTTATTCAAAAGGGACAAGATCATTTACGAAGGAAGCATTCGAAGGGACTTGATCTTATAATCGTAAAGGGACAAGATGATATTAATTGAGAAGGGACTTTGCTTTTAGACACCTTACTTGACCATTTTATTTAGGCAACATGAGGGATATCCTTAAGAAAGTGAGATGGCGATCAAAGATCGACTTACGTGTGTGCATGTACCAGTTCATACATTTATCTTATAATTAGTGATCTAAATTGATTTTAAAATACAAACATATTTTCACTCCCTAATTTACTAACCATAGCAATATATAAATAAATAAACAATAAAAAATACTACAACTATTACATGGCTTGTACAATTACATTATAATAAGAGCAAATTAAATTATATAATAAACAATTAAAATAAAATGGTTAGTGATAAAACAATAAGAAGAAGAAGAAAAGGTTAGTATAAAATATATACATGATAATTAAAATTAAACAAACATTTTTTTATAATTTTTTTTATATGAAAATAAAATAATAAAGATAATAATAATAAATTTATTTACAAAATAAATATGATTAATGATTTCATTATATATTTTAGAAATATTCATTAAGTATAATTAAACAAGAATAATTAAAGTGAAAAATTAAAGTTTTAAAAGAAAATTAGGGTTTTGAGTAATTATAAAATAAATTAAGGTTTAAAAATAATTAGGGTTTTATATATAAAAATATTAGGGTTTTTAATTTAATATACAATATTAATTCAATTATTTACAAAATAAATTATATAGAATAATAATATGGACATACAAATAAATTATAAAATAAAATATTGATTTTAAACATATAAAATTTTATTCTATGAAAACAATATTATATTATTATTATTATTAATTCATTATATAATATTTAATTAAAATTAAAGAATAAGAAAAGAAAAAGAAATAGAAAAACAATTAGGTTAAAAAAAATGGGGGAGGCCTGGATTTGAACCCAGGACCTCCCCATTACCAGTAAGAAGACACACCACTGGGCTGCGCCTGGGTAGCTGGTAAGGGAATGAGCCCAAACCAATATGTAATGAACCTACAAAAATATGAAAAAAACAAATGAACAAAAAGGAAAACCTGGGAATCGAACCCAGGTTTCAAACGTTACCAGCACGCATCACAACCACCTAACCAAGCATCATTAGTTGAAATATAATAGAATATAATTCTAAAAATATTAAATTGATTTTTAAATTTCCAGATGGCGCCAAAGCTGTCGTATTCTACCTCTCATCCTACGAAATTTCCTGCGAAATTTCTTAGGCACTTTGCTGCGAATTTACCCACGGGAAAACCTATGCTCTTGCTAACCTGCAAAACATGTAGAATTTGTCCAAATTGATTATTCTAATAGCTTGCCCAGGTCTCATACAGTTCAATTTCATCAATTAATATCATTTATATAGCCTAAATTGCAAGTCCCTAAAATGGACCTTGAAACTCTAGGTATGGCGAAATGCGATTACGGCCATGAAACTCAAAACAAATTATCCAGATTTCTTCTATGCTTCAAGACAAACAAGGATTGATGGTTAGATTCAAGTTTTAACAATCAAATGTATGAAAACGATAAACAAGAAAATATGAAGAAAAAGTGATTTGGTTAGCGTGATATGTCATGAATTTGATGGTATGGAGGATTGGTTTCGATTCAGGGATGTCCAAAGAACATGTAGCAACCTTTAAATTGCCTTGAAAGTGTCTCTAGAAAAGAATCTGAATTTGATATTTTTGATGAATTTTGTGAAGTTTGAAGATGACTTTGGAGGCTGCCAATTCGTCTATAGCACTTGTCTTTGTGTTGTATATATATGGTACAATGAATTAGGTCAAAAAAATTACACAAAACTTTGGATATTTTGATAGTTTGAGATTGAAAAAGATTTGACTTTAAAACTTGAAATATCTTGATATAAGCTTGCTATTTTAGGATGATCTTCATAATTTTTGTATCAATCAAGTCCAAATATACTTTATGACATTCTAGAAGACAAATCAATTTAAATCTTCATTATTTTATATTTTATTTGAATTTAAAATGACTTTTAATATAAAAAATCATAATAAATAAAAATAAAATAATGAAAATAATGAAAATATTAATTTAATTTCGTGCATGATGTCATGGAATTAATTGGATCACCAAAAAGCAAGCCCATTTGAAGAATTATGGTTTTAAGACCCCATTTACTTCATAAACCTCTCAAAAATTTCCCAACTTTGCAAGGGCACAAATCCTTCAATTTTAATGCTATGAAGGTGTTCTTGGACATTTTGGAAAGCTTAAAGAGTCCTCTAACCAACCTCTTTAGTCTCATGTCCATATCTTTTACCATTCTCAAGTTATGCTCTTTTGAAGTTGTTGACTTTTTGTTGACTTTTAAAAGGACCTATAATGTCTTAGCTCATACCTTCCAAATGAAGCATTTTTGGGCTTGGCTTCTGAGACACAAAGTCGTAGAGAATTCAATTTTCTTCAAAATGAGCTTTGGATGGAAAAATTTTGATGAAGCATGTGAAAGTTATGGCTGGTCAAAGTTCAGTTGACTTTTCCTGTGAAAACCCTAATTTAGAAACTCCTGATTCTTGATGATCTGAAATCTCATTGATGAATCATGATCAACCCTTGATCAAATGATGAATTTTATTTCATATGCTTGATGTTGGCAAGAAAACAAGAACAAATAATAGAAGAAAAGGAAAGAAAAAAAACTTACCTGGGCTGGGAATTGAACCCAGCCCCTCCGCTTTCACAAACTCCAGCCAACAAGATCAACCACTGGGCCAGCGCGCGCTTGGTGATAAGGAAAGAGCTTCATTTGTTTTTGTTGCTTAATCCTGGAAAAATCATGAAAAAAGAAAACAACACAAAAGGCCTGGGGGGGATTCGTACCCAGGACCTTTACATAATACGCAGGCATACTTTCCATCCAGCCGGGAGGGCGCTTCTGATAGTATAATGGCTATAATGAATTATATATTAAACCTGCTAATTAAATGGAAAAACAAGAAAAAATTGTTGAACCCAGGATTCGATCCCTGGACCTTGGCATCACACGCGCATCCTTTGACCAACTGAGCTAACACTGCAACTGTAACACAAAACCATAAACAATTCTAAAAATAATATGAATAATTTTTTAATTTTAAAACACGCGCGCAGGCTTCTTCTTCTTCCTTGGTACCTACAAATTTAGCTACGAATTTAGCTATGAAGTTTCCTGCAATTTTTTAAAACCAGAAACCTACGAAATTGGAAGATCATCAAAACAGTGAAATTTCTCAACAATCATTGGTGCGTTATGATCCCCAAGGTCCATAGGATTGTTCTATGTTCTTAGAATTTGTTTATGTTAGGTTTAAAGCAAAGCCCTAATCTCATGGCCGAAACCCTAGCCATGGTGATTCTTTAATCCTGCATCAAAAATCAAATTGAATTGCCCAGAAACAATCACAAGCTTGTCACAAACACAAAACCATAATCAAATTCAATTTATATTGCATGTATATATAAGAACGAAAAAATCATAAAGATGTCAAAAGTTGGATTCGGTTTGAGCTGTTCATGAAGTTATGGATGCATATGAGTATTGAGAATGATTCAAGGATGTCCAATGAACATGTCTCAACCTTCAAATCTCTCTGGAATGGTCTCTATTGAAGAATCCGAATTTGAAATTTTGGATAAATTTTGAAAGTTGCAACTTACTCTTTGAGGCAGAAATTTCGTGGCTTGTGCATTAGGTTGTGTTGTATACTTATAGTACAATAGAATTAGGTCAAAAGGCTTGATTGTTGTATGAAGTTTTTGATTGAAAAAGATTGAAAAAGATTAGAACTTAAAATTCAAATATTTGTGAATTCAACCTTTCTATTTCAAGCCAATCTTCATAACTCTTATATCAATTTGATCCAAATCATCTTTATGACTTTCTAGAAACAATATCCCATTTAAATATTTGACTTTTCTATTTTATTTTAATTTAAAATGATTTTAGATGAATAAAATCAAAATAAATAAAATAAAATAATAAAAAATCTGAATATTTGAGGGTTGGGTCGTGCATGAAGTGTTTATATGGATTGGATCATCACATGGCAAGCCCATTTAGAAAAATTTGATTTTAAACCTCCATTTTCTTCATAAATCAACCAAAAATTTCCCAACTTTGCAAGGGCACACATCCTTTAATTTTAATTCTATGAGGGTGTTCTTGGACATTTTGGAAAGCTTGAAGAGTCCTCTAAACAACCCCATTGGTTTCATGTTCATATCATTTACCATTCTCAAGTTATGCCCTTTTGAAGTTGTTGACTTTTTGTTGACTTTCAAAAGGACCTATAATGTCTTAGCTCATACCTTCCAAATGAAGCATTTTTGGGCTTGGATTGTGAGACACAAAGTTGTAGAGAATTCAATTTCCTTCAAAATGAGCTTTGGATGGAAAAAAATTGATGAAGTATGTGAAAGTTATGGCTGGTCAAAGTTCAGTTGACTTTTCCTGAGGAAACCCTAATTTAGAAACCCTTGATTCTTGATGATCTGAAATCTCCTTGATGAATCATGATCAACCCTTGATCAAATGATGAATTTTAATTCATATACTTGATGTTGACAAAATATCATGAAGTTTGACTTTGGTTTGACTTTTGAACTGCTTTGACTGATTTTGACTTATCTGATCATTTGACTGAGCAAACCTTTGAGAAAAGTTCTGAAATTTGTCATGGGGATTCTTAGACACATATAAGATGTTATGAAGCTCACTTGAAGTCTTGGAAATCCATTTAGCCTGATTAAAGTCAAAACCCTAGTTTTGGATGCACTACTTAGGAGAATGCCTTGCCTGAGGGAATTGTCAAATCTTCTGACCAATGATGAACTTTGTGAACCTTGTGAACCTCATAAGATGTCTTGTGAATCTTGTGAACCTCATGAAAGGTCTTGTAAACTTCATGAACCTCATGAAAGGTCTTGTGAACCTTGTGAACCTCATAAAGTGTCTTGTAGACTTCATGAACCTCATGAAAGGTCTTGTAAGTATTGTGAACCTTGTGAACCTCATAAAGTGTCTTGTAAACTTCATGAACCTCATGAAAGGTCTTGTGAACCTTGTGAACCTCTTAGTACACAAAGCCTTGTATTGTGAGAGCAAATTTTGGGGTGCAACAGCTGCCCCTGTTCAATTTTCTGAAACCTGAGGGGTTAGATTGGTATATGTGCCAGTCGTAACTTGGAAGGTTGAAGGGGATTGAACACAAAAGCCCAAAAATTTGCACTCACCGGTGCGTAGAATGATACTGATGACTGGTTGAATATGCTTGAGTGGGCTTAAAGATGCCACTGGGAGAAAAGTTCTTCAGATATATTTCTTGGAGGATAAAGCAGTCCAAGATATGAAGATATAATGATAGCTTTCAGGAGGATAAACAACGTCCCGGGGAAATGATATGCTTTCAGGAGGATAAACAACGTCCTGAGGTGATGATATGCTTTCAGAAGGATGAACAACGTTCTGAGGTATAAGTATAACTTTTGGGAGGATAAACAACGGCCCAATAGTCATGATATGCTTTCAGGAGGATAAACAATGTCCTGAGGAAATGATATGCTTTCAGAAGGATAACAACGTTCTGAGGTATAAGTATAACTTTTGGGAGGATAAACAATGGCCCAATAGTCATAATATGCTTTCAGGAGGATAAACAACGTCCTGAGGAAATGATATGCTTTCAGAAGGATAACAACGTTCTGAGGTATAAGTATAACTTTTGGGAGGATAAACAACGGCCCAAGGTCAAGATATGCTTTCAGAAGGATAACAACGTTCTGAGGAAATGATATGCTTTCAGAAGGATAAACAACGTTCTGAGGTATAAGTATAACTTTTGGGAGGATAAACAACGGCCCAATAGTCATGGTATGCTTTCAGGAGGATAAACAACGTCCTGAGGAAATGATATGCTTTCAGAAGGATAACAATGTTCTGAGGTATAAGTATAACATTTGGGAGGATAAACAACGGCCCAAGGTCAAGATATGCTTTCAGAAGGATAACAACGTTCTGAGGTATAAGTATAACTTTCCGGAGGATAAACAACGGCCCAATAGTCATGATATGCTTTCAGGAGGATAAACAACGTCCCGAGGAAATGATATGCTTTCAGAAGGATAAACAACGTTCTGAGGTGATGATATGCTTTTAGAAGGATGAACAACGTTCTGAGGTATAAGTATAAATTTTGGGAGGATAAACAACGGCCCAATAGTCATGATATGCTTTTAGGAGGATAAACAACGTCCCGGGGAAATGATATGCTTTCAGAAGGATAAACAACGTTCTGAGGTGATGATATGCTTTCAGAAGGATAAACAACGTTCTGAGGTATAAGTATAACTTTTGGGAGGATAAACAACGGCCCAATAGTCATGATATGCTTTCAGGAGGATAAACAACGTCCTGAGGAAATGATATGCTTTCAGAAGGATGAACAACATTCTGAGGTATTAGTATAACTTTTGGGAGGATAAACAACGGCCCAATAGTCATGATATGCTTTCAGGAGGATAAACAACGTCCTGAGGAAATGATATGCTTTCAGAAGGATAACAACATTCTGAGGTATAAGTATAACTTTTGGGAGGATAAACAACGGCCCAATAGTCATGATATGCTTTCAGGAGGATAAACAACATCCTGAGGAAATGATATGCTTTCAGAAGGATAACAACGTTCTGAGGTATAAGTATAACTTTTGGGAGGATAAACAACGGCCCAATAGTCATGATATGCTTTCAGGAGGATAAACAACGTCCCGGGGAAATGATATGCTTTCAGAAGGATAAACAACGTTCCGAGGTATAAGTATAACTTTTGGGAGGATAAACAACGACCCAATAGTCATGATATGCTTTCAGGAGGATAAACAACGTCCTGAGGAAATGATATGCTTTCAGAAGGATAACAACGTCCTGAGGAAGTGATGATAGCTTTCAGGAAGATAAACAACGTCCTGAGGAAATAATATGCTTTCAGGAGGATAAACAACGTCCTGAGGTAATGATATGCTTTCAGGAGGATAAACAACGTCCTGAGGAAATGGTGTAACCTTTGGGAAGATAAACAACGGCCCAATAGTCATAATATGCTTTCAGGAGGATAAACAACGTCCTGAGGAAATGGTATGTTTTTGGGAAGATAAACAACGGCCCAAGGTAATAATATGCTTTCAGAAGGATAAACAACGTTCTGAGGTGATGATATGCTTTCAGGAAGATAAACAACGTCCCGAGGGAATAATGGCTTTCAGAAGGATAACAACGTCCTGAGGAAATGATATGCTTTTTGGGAAGATAAATAACGGCCCAAAGTAATAATATGCTTTCAGAAGGATAAACAACGTTCTGAGGTATAAGTATAACTTTTGGGAGGATAAACAACATCCCAATAGTCATGATATGCTTTCAGGAGGATAAACAACGTCCTGAGGAAATGGTATGCTTTTGGGAAGATAAACAACGGCCCAAGGTAATAATATGCTTTCAGAAGGATAAACAACGTTCTGAGGTGATGATATGCTTTCAGGAAGATAAACAACGTCCCGAGGGAATAATGGCTTTCAGGAGGATAACAACGTCCTGAGGAAATGATATGCTTTTTGGGAAGATAAACAACGGCCCAAAGTAATAATATGCTTTCAGAAGGATAAACAACGTTCTGAGGTATAAGTATAACTTTTGGGAGGATAAACAACGGCCCAATAGTCATGATATGCTTTCAGGAGGATAAACAACGTCCTGAGGAAATGATATGCTTTCAGAAGGATGAACAACGTTCTGAGGTATAAGTATAACTTTTGGGAGGATAAACAACGGCCCAATAGTCATGATATGCTTTCAGGAGGATAAACAACGTCCTGAGGAAATGATATGCTTTCAGAAGGATAACAACGTTATGAGGTATAAGTATAACTTTTGGGAGGATAAACAACGGCCCAATAGTCATGATATGCTTTCAGGAGGATAAACAACGTCCCGGGGAAATGATATGCTTTCAGAAGGATAAACAATGTTCTGAGGTATAAGTATAACTTTTGGGAGGATAAACAACGGCCCAATAGTCATGATATGCTTTCAGGAGGATAAACAACGTCCTGAGGAAATGGTAACTTTTGGGAAGATAAACAACGGCCCAATAGTCACAAGTTGTTGATGAAGTCTGTCTGCTGGAGAAATAACCTAAAAAACAAGATTATAACATTCTGTATAATAATATTAGCTTATGCATTATGTATGCATGTATAATATGATGCACTTAAGTAATGTATTATGCATCTATGTATATGTATGTTATGATGTAAATGATGTATGTATGCATCATGCAGCCTGAAGCGTCTGACAAATCTTCGTATAACAACTGCTGGCCAGGGAAAATAAATCCCGATTTGTTGCTGAAGAATATGAGAAACTCGTTCCCGTCTTGTCTGATAATATAGTTTATATAACCTCCCGTCTTTGTTTGATAATAAGGTATACATAACCTCCCGTCTTCGTTCGTCGTACTCTTATTGGAAAAATAAATTCCCGATTATCCGTATGAGGATAAAAGAGATGGATATAAATTCTAGGGGAGATGTGACTAGAAGTACTTATGAAGATTTTGTCCTACTGGGGGATTTGTAGCTGTCTTGTAGGGATGAACCGGTGAAGCTTCGTTGAAATCCTTCCCTCGTTCGTCCTTAGTAAATACTATTACTGCATTTTTATGCATTTCTGGTAAACATCAATCATATTCAAAAGCATACATACATTCAAACACAACCAATGGACGTTTCGCTTATGTAAATAGTAAATCTGGATTCAGAGGGAAAAGTAAAGCTGAACTTGAAAACAGAATCGTTTCAACTTCGAGAGTGTATAACCAATTGGATTTGGAGTTCCTGAAATTTTTAACTTTCCTGAATACCTTCCCAGAAATCCTCATAGCTGGATCTGAAGACATGATACTGACACCATCTGATACTACTGGCGTAGACAATTAATTTCCATCATGGTTTTAGCTGAGAATCCAATATCAAGGTAATACAATGAGAGGAATGTGTCTTCAAATTAGATTTGAAAAGAAAACATTGCCCCTTGGTTGAGGATGAATTATACCATAATGGAAGTATCTGAATGTAAGAGAAATAAACAGAGTGCCTCACAATAATATGCCCCTGACATTATGAACTTTGTAATGTTACCCTCGGTAATTTAGACAGATGTGGAGATCTGCCCCTGGATACTTAAACATAACTGAATCCTGTCCTGATTGCCCCATATGAGTTAGGCAGTATCATGGCCTGCCCCCTTGATTGGGAGATAATGACTATGCCCCTTTGTATACATGGACTTTGATCCAGGAAGAAACTTTGTTCATCGGAAGGACTTTGGTTCATTGAACATTCATCCTGTAAGTTTCTCCCTTTGTCAAACACTCAGGTATATGCAAACAAATATATTCAAAAATGCAATGCTTATGTCTGTCTTGAAATTTTGAAAAAGAGTTATTTTAGAAAAAACATTTTTTGTGAAAACTGTGATATTAACTCAAGTTTTATAATAAGCCCTAAAGGAGTCAGGATACCTTTTTGTAACAGTACGCTTTCAAACTAACCATGCTTCAGTTAGGACTTTTAAAGGGTTGTAATGTGGCCTGGTTCATGGTTTAAGAAACAAAAGATAAAGGCTCAAATTTATTTGTATCCAACCCATTCTCCATGATGTTCTTCAGTCCTATACTTAGTTAACTTATGCATTGAGGCTCAAATGAGTTTGGAATTGTAACACTGACATTTATGATGGTTCAGAAACCCAAAATTTATTTGAACATTCAGTCATCTTTCTTTGTTGAGGATTCATAGTGACCTTTTTTTTTCTCTTTTGACTTTATTATCCCTTCTTTTTGCCTGAACTGCTTATTTCAAGGTTACAGTCAGCGGGATGTCTTAATGTTTTACTAAGTCTCCTTCATAGGTTTTGACTTAGCAAGACTGTTCTTTTGCTGGATATTGACTGTCAGGTTTCAGGATTACAGAGAACCATCATTAGTTGTGTACAACACAAATAATTGGCATATTTGAGTTAACCGAGTAACTACCCTGCCCCGGGTTATGAATAAGGGTTTTGATTTGTGCGAGAATAAAAACTCCTACTTCATAGGCTCAAAAGGGTTGACTAGGGATTAACTTCCTTATATCTCCACTGTTTAGGAATTGAAACAATGCCTGTACATCGTCAGCATAGTCTGTTCAAAAGCATAATACCTAATATTATGGTATTGTTTTCGTCATCCTCCCTCTATAGGCTTATAGCTTTATCAGGAGTTAAATATCACAAAATAGAAATAAGAAGCATAATTTTTAAATATAGTGAAACGAATGGATTAATTCAAGACAAACATATGCAATGCATTAATGAAAACAAAAGTTTAACATAACAGTAAGTGTTTAAACAAATAAAAGAAATTACAAATGAAAATTCAAATGTTGTCCCATCTAGTTGGTTGGATGTCTTCAATTGCAATCTGTGAACTTTGAGGAGCAGTATACTTCACCATGAAATCAAATTTTCCACTTGGATGTCCCAAGGTGCCCCATATCTCGACAGGAATAGGTAGGCTTCCTTTCTTGCTACCTTGGGCAACTTGTCTTGCAGCTTCGGTGTTTGATGGACGATAGTAGAACTCAACTTGACCTTCTGGAGTAACCTCTAGGATTCCTTCGTCAATTAGATCTTGAATCTTTTTCTTCAATGTCCAACAACTATTAGTATCATGTCCAGGACAGTTGGAGTGATACCCACACCTTGCCTTGGGATTATAGCGAGGAGAGGAAGTTTTAGGATTTTGAGGAGGATTTTTCAAGGAAATTAGTTTCATCTCCAACAAGCATTGTAGAACTTGTGACATTGGAGTGTTGAATTTGATAAACTGTCTTCTACATCCCTTGTGTTGAGGTGGATTAACTTTACCATGTCTTTTTTCTTCAACTGAAGAACAATCAGTGGTAACCGGTTTCTTACCTTCTTTTATCCTCATCTTTCTTTCAACCAAATCAGCTTTTTTTTTATGGAGGTTTATTGATAATTAGATTCCTGACTCCATTACTTTGAAGTTTTTGGACAAAGGTTTTCAGCTCTTCTTTCCCCTGAGCTAAACTTTGGATAAGAGCCACCTGGCCATTCATCTGGATCCTCATTTCTGTTATCTCAGCTTGTAGTTGTTTCAACTGATTATCCTTGTTATCTTCAGGATTTTCAGAGAGGAGTGCTTTCAACTCTTCTTGCCCCTTGGACAAATTCAGGATCACTTCTTGGAACTGAGAAGTCTGAGCCTGGAGATCCTTGACAGCTTGTTCGAGAGCCATTTTGCTGAAATAAACAGCGAGAAGATTGAGAAACCTGCTATGGAAACCTGTCATGCAATGATATGTAGATGCATATGCAATATTTTCAAGGACCGCATGATTTAAATTTGTTTAAACAACCAGAAAGTAAACTTTTATTAGTAATAAACTCGTTTTCTATTTAGGCTTAAGGAAAATGACATGAAATAAATACAAGAGATGGGGTTTTAAGTCTCCCATGGACGTTTCCTCTTTGTGTCGAGGTATGAGTTGAGATTCCGTTCCTCGTGAAGTTGCTTTGTTAGTTCCAGGATTCTTTCTTGGCTTGCTTTGTAATGAGCCTCAAAAGTATCCCTTTGTTCCTTCAACTGGATCCAGGACCTCTGTAAATCTTCCATGTCAGTAGGCATGTCTGGGTGAAGGATGGTATAAGAAGTATCTCCTTCAGCAACAGGTTCCATAGTAACTGGCAGGATAGCAGGATATGGCATCATGAGAGTCTGAGCACGAGATCGCACCCATCTGAGATAAGCCTCCATAGGAATAGTGTACTTAGGCTCCAGAGTCTTGCTGTCAACCTTGTTCACTTTTCCCCATGCTCGTATGAACCTTTGACGGTAACCTTGAAGATCGTTGTCGTAGTCAAACACAATGCCCTGAATCAACATGTCATGTGGACCATCACTCCGAGCATAACCAAACTGTCGTAAAGCTAAAGAAGGGTTGTAAGTAATGCCTCCTCTTATGCCTATAAGTGGCACGTTAGGAAACTCCCCACAACGGTCAATGATAGTGACATTCTCCATAGATCTGGAACACCAATGAATATCTAAATGCGAGAGTGACATGATCCTCTTAGACCATCTGAACCCTTGCTCATTCTTCATCACTGAGCGAGGAAGGTGAGAAATAAACCACCTAGATAGCAAAGGTATGCAACACATCAGAGTTCCTCGTGCCTTTGTAGTACGAGTATGAAGAGAATGCAGGATGTCTCCAAGCATTGTAGGCACTGGATTGTGACTCAGGAATATGTTGATGGCATGAACATCTATGAACTGATCTGGATTGGGGAACAACACTAACCCATAAATCAGTAAGGCTAAGATCTCCTCAAAAGCATCATAGCTCATAGCCTTCAAGAACACTTGAGCCTTCTCTATCAACACCTTAGCAAGATTACCCTTGACTTCGCTTCTTATTTCTAGAACAATGTCAGACTTCTTCAGATGTAGAGCTGCAGCAATAACCTCAGGTTTAGGCTCCTTTTCCAATCCTGTGAATGGTTTCTGATCAAGCACAGGTATACCCAGAAGTTTAGAGAACTCTTCCATGGTTGGAACCAGCTGGTAGTTGGGGAATGTGAAGCAGTGGTGCTTAGGATCAAAGAACTGAAACAGAACACTCATCATGTCTTCATTGAACCCTGAGGTGACTAAATCCAGAAGGTGGCCATGTCTCTTGATGAGCTGGGAATGATCAGGCACTTGAGAAACCAACTCTTTAAGCTTAGCAGGTATGCCTACAAAGTTGATCCTGATAGTGTTTCTACGAGCTGAAGCCATGACCTGCAACAAAGAACAAAGATAAATCCTTTGGTCCTTGAAATGGTTAGTGAAAATGCTATGCTTATGATGCATGATGATGTCATGATGTTATGCTCAATCACAAACATGTGGCACACACAAACAAGTCACACCATAGCTCTAGGTTTAAAGGCTTGTATGAGGTTCAAAGGTAAGTACCCTCCCCTGAAGTTTAGTTGGTTCATCCTGTACTACAAAAGTAACCAGGTTCTAAGGGATCTCAATATCATTGATCCTTCACAAGGGTGGTTGTTCAGTAGGCAACTTACTTGCCAACCAAAACCCTCCAAGTTTGGAATCTCAATGAGCGTAGTATCGAGTATCAACCAACTTCAGTCTTCACCAAACCCGGTTATCTCACTACTTTCTAAAGGCCAAGATGGGATAACTAGGGTTCTAAAAGTTAGTTAGTGTATTGACAACATATGGCAGCCTCATATTATCCTCAACTTGACTTAAGGAACATAAGCACCAACCAAGAAGTCACACTAACTATGGCCACCAGATCAACCATATCTGTATACGCCGTACAATTTCCTTGGTCTATTGCCATTTACCTAAGGTACACTAGATCCGGGTTAGGATCTTTCACACATAAGAGCCCAGCAGATAAGTATAAAGCAAACAAGGCAAACAAATTTAAAGTGATCTAATTCCTAAGGGTACCCCTCTTTTATTCGGTCCCCAGCAGAGTCGCCAGTTCTGTAACACGGTGGGAAAACTGACTTTAGTTATGTTGCGGATAGCAAGAGTCGCCACCGACTTTTATTTTATCTAAAGGAAAGGCATAAAAGAACAGGAAATACCTTTTTAAAGATTTTTGGGTCCGGGGGGTAGGTTATGTAAAGGGAAGGTGTTAGCACCCTTTACATCCATGGTTATCCATGGGCTCTTAGTTACTTAGCTCACTTTAAAATGTTTTTGAAATGTGAAGTGTGTGAATAGAAATTTTCTTAAGTATTTTATAATGATCCATGTACGGATGTATATAAAGCCTTTGTTTTGAAAATTGTTTGAAATGTATGAAGTGTTTGAAATGTTTTGAAGAGTGAGCAAGTATCTAAGAGGAACCTACCCTAAGTTTAAGTCTTTTCTGTTCTTGAATCCTTTGAATGGTAAGACTATCCCTATTATTAAGGAATAGGTAGTCATTACCTTGGATGTACGGGACAAGTGAAGGGACTTTGTTATTTAGGCAACTGTGGGGTGTATAAGCAATTCGAAGGGACTTTATCATCTTTATTCGAAAGGGACAAGATCATTACGAAGGCAACATTCGAAGGGACTTGATCTTTTTATCTGTTTAGGGACTAGATGATGTGAGATGAGGGACTTTGCTTTATACACCCTACTTGACCTTTTGTTTTAGGCAACATGGGAGGTATCCTTAAGGAAGTGAGATGGCGATCAAAGATCGACTTACGTGTGTGAGTGTACAATTTTAATATTTATCTTTAAATTTAATGAGCTAAATTAATTTTAAACATACAAACATGTTACACTCCCTATTTTACTAACCATAGCATTTAAAAACAAATAAAAAACATTATTACTAAAATATTACATCCAAGAGACAATTACATATTAATAATAATTAACAAATTTAATAAATAAGCAAAATAATAATAATATAATTGGGTTAGTAAGATAATAATAATAATAAATCATAATATAAATGAGGTTAGTAATAATAAAATAATGTAAATAAAAATATTAGCATAATAATCACAAAATCAATTTTTTTATATGAATATAAGAAAATATAAGCAATTATACTAATTATTATAAAGTTTTAAATTATTTACAAATTATAAAAAAACATTAGGTTAATTATGAACATGTTATAAAAATAAATTATATTTACAAAAATTAAATTATAAACAATTTATAGAGTATTTACATATTATGAAAATAGGATTAATTATAATTAAATAATCATACTATTATATTTACAAAATTAAGTTAAGAATTTTATTGTTTTAAACATGATTTAAAATTATTTACATTATTTAAATAAGACTACATATAATGATAATATAAATAAATAATATTAATACAAATAGAGAAACATAATTAACATTTATATGAAAGCAATTAGGGTTTTAGAAAAAAATATTTTTAGGGTTAATCTTGGTTTATGAAAATATTTTAGGATTTATTAAATTAGGGTTATAGTTTTAATTAATAATAATAAATAAACAAGAACAAATAATAGAAGAAAAGGAAAAAAAAAAAAACTTACCTGGGCTGGGAATTGAACCCAGCCCCTCCGCTTTCACAAACTCCAGCCAACAAGATCAACCACTGGGCCAGCGCGCGCTTGGTGATAAGGAAAGAACTTCATTTGTTTTTGTTGCTTAATCCTGGAAAAATCATGAAAAAAGAAAACAACACAAAAGGCCTGGGGGGGATTCGTACCCAGGACCTTTACATAATACGCAGGCATACTTTCCATCCAGCCGGGAGGGCGCTTCTGATAGTATAATGGCTATAATGAATTATATATTAAACCTGCTAATTAAATGGAAAAACAAGAAAAAATTGTTGAACCCAGGATTCGATCCCTGGACCTTGGCATCACACGCGCATCCTTTGACCAACTGAGCTAACACTGCAACTGTAACACAAAACCATAAACAATTCTAAAAATAATATGAATAATTTTTTAATTTTAAAACGCGCGTGCAGACTTCTTCTTCTTCCTTGGTACCTACAAATTTAGCTACGAATTTAGCTATGAAGTTTCCTGCGATTTTTTAAAACCAGAAACCTACGAAATTGGAAGATCATCAAAACAGTGAAATTTCTCAACAATCATTGGTGCGTTATGATCCCCAAGGTCCATAGGATTGTTCTATGTTCTTAGAATTTGTTTATGTTAGGTTTAAAGCAAAGCCCTAATCTCATGGCCGAAACCCTAGCCATGGTGATTCTTTAATCCTGCATCAAAAATCAAATTGAATTGCCCAGAAACAATCACAAGCTTGTCACAAACACAAAACTATAATCAAATTCAATTTATATTGCATGTATATATAAGAACGAAAAAATCATAAAGATGTCAAAAGTTGGATTCGGTTTGAGCTGTTCATGAGGTTATGGATGCATATGAGTATTGAGAATGATTCAAGGATGTCCAATGAACATGTCTCAACCTTCAAATCTCTCTGGAATGGTCTCTATTGAAGAATCCAAATTTGAAATTTTGGATAAATTTTGAAAGTTGCAACTTACTCTTTGAGGCAGAAATTTCGTGGCTTGTGCATTAGGTTGTGTTGTATACTTATAGTACAATAGAATTAGGTCAAAAGGCTTGATTGTTGTATGAAGTTTTTGATTGAAAAAGATTGAAAAAGATTAGAACTTAAAATTCAAATATTTGTGAATTCAACCTTTCTATTTCAAGCCAATCTTCATAAATCTTATATCAATTTGATCCAAATCATCTTTATGACTTTCTAGAAACAATATCCCATTTAAATATTTGACTTTTCTATTTTATTTTAATTTAAAATGATTTTAGATGAATAAAATCAAAATAAATAAAATAAAATAATAAAAAATCTGAATATTTGAGGGTTGGGTCGTGCATGAAGTGTTTATATGGATTGGATCATCACATGGCAAGCCCATTTAGAAAAATTTGGTTTTAAACCTCCATTTTCTTCATAAATCAACCAAAAATTTCCCAACTTTGCAAGGGCACACATCCTTCAATTTTAATGCTATGAGGGTGTTCTTGGACATTTTGGAAATCTTGAAGAGTCCTCTAAACAACCCCATTGGTTTCATGTTCATATCATTTACCATTCTCAGGTTATACCCTTTTGAAGTTGTTGACTTTTTGTTGACTTTCAAAAGGACCTATAATGTCTTAGCTCATACCTTCCAAATGAAGCATTTTTGGGCTTGGCTTGTGAGACACAAAGCTGTAGAGAATTCAATTTCCTTCAAAATGAGCTTTGGATGGAAAAAATTTGATGAAGTATGTGAAAGTTATGGCTGGTCAAAGTTCAGTTGACTTTTCCTGAGGAAACCCTAATTTAGAAACCCTTGATTCTTGATGATCTGAAATCTCCTTGATGAATCATGATCAACCCTTGATCAAATGATGAATTTTACTTCATATACTTGATGTTGACAAAAAATCATGAAGTTTGACTTTGGTTTGACTTTTGAACTGCTTTGACTGATTTTGACTTATCTGATCATTTGACTGAGCAAACCTTTGAGAAAAGTTCTGAAATTTGTCATGGGGATTCTTAGACACATATAAGATGTTATGAAGCTCACTTGAAGTCTTGGAAATCCATTTAGCCTGATTAAAGTCAAAACCCTAGTTTTGGATGCACTGCTTAGGAGAATGCCTTGCCTGAGGGAATTGTCAAATCTTCTGACCAATGATGAACTTTGTGAACCTTGTGAACCTCATAAGATGTCTTGTGAATCTTGTGAACATCATGAAAGGTCTTGTGAACCTTGTGAACCTCATAAAGTGTCTTGTAGACTTCATGAACCTCATGAAAGGTCTTGTAAGTATTGTGAACCTTGTGAACCTCATAAAGTGTCTTGTAAACTTCATGAACCTCATGAAAGGTCTTGTGAACCTTGTGAACCTCTTAGTACACAAAGCCTTGTATTGTGAGGGCAAATTTTGGGGTGCAACACACACGCCCTAATATGGCAATCAAAATAAAAGAGGAAGTACATAAGCAATTTGATGTTGGTTTCTTGGCCGTGACTAGCTGCCCTCCGTGGGTTACCAATATTGTGTCGGTCCCTAAAAAAGACGGTAAGGTCAGGATGTGTGTAGACTACAGGGATTTGAACAAGGCCAGTCCTAAAGATGATTTCCCTCTGCCTCACATAGATGTGCTTGTTGATAATACTGCTCAGTTTTCTGTGTTCTCTTTCATGGACGGGTTTTCAGGCTATAACCAGATTAAGATGTCTCTCGATGATATGGAAAAGACTACCTTCATCACGCCTTGGGGCACTTTCTGTTACAAGGTCATGCTGTTTGGTCTGAAGAATGTTAGGGCCACTTACCAACGGGCGATGGTAACGCTATTTCACGACATGATTCATCATGAAATTGAGGTTTATGTTGATGATATGATAGCAAAATCCCAAACAGAAGAAGAGCACTTGGTAAATCTAGCAATGTTGTTTGACAGACTCCAGAAGTTCAGATTGAGGTTGAACCCGAACAAGTGCACCTTTGGGGTCTGTTCTGGTAAGTTACTTGGCTTCATTGTTAGTGAGCGGGGAATTGAGGTTGATCCGGCCAAAGTAAAAGCCATCCAAGAGATGCCTGAGCCAAAGACTGAAAAGCAAGTGTGTGGTTTCTTAGGGAGACTAAACTACATTCCACAGTTTATCTCTCACCTAATGGCCACGTGTGAGCCCATCTTTAAGCTTCTGAGGAAGAATAAGGCCATTAAATGGAATGAAGACTGTCAACAAGCCTTTGACCGAATCAAGGAATACCTGCTAGAACCTCTGATTCTCATGCCTCCGGTGCCAAGGAGACCTTTGATCATGTATCTTACTGTGCTCGAAGGATCAATGGGATGTGTGCTGGAACAGCAAGACGAGTCTGGTCGAAAAGAGCATTTCATTTATTACCTTAGCAAAAAGTTTACCGATTGTGAGACACGGTACTCACTACTCGAGAAACCTTATTGCGCTTTGGCATGGGCTACTCACCGACTAAGACAGTACATGCTGACCCACACCACTCTCTTGATTTCCAAGATGGATCCTGTGAAATATATCTTCGAGAAGCCGGCAATGACAGGAAGGGTAGCCCGATGATATATGATACTAACAGAGTATGATATCCATTACACTTCACAAAAAGAAATCAAAGGAAGTGTATTGTCGGAATATTTGGCTCAGCAGCTAATTGACGATTATCAACCCATGAAGTTCGAGTTTCCGGATGAGGACATCATGTTCCTCAATGTAGCGGTAAAAACATGAGTGTAAGCTATTGGTTAACTTAACTCAAAGTAAACAGAGTCACCACCGCGCTTTTATTTTATTCCAAGAGGAAAAGGAAAAAAGAGCGATTAAATCCTAATGAATCTAAAAGCAAAAAGCTAAAGAAACACAACAGAGAAACAAGTAAGGGGATAAGTTACACAATGAGAAGGTTTTACGCACCCAAAATATCTGTGGTACTCCACGGGAGCCCTTTGAAAAATTTACTGCTTTTGATTTGAAAATGGTTTGCAAAAATGAGAGTGGGGAGGTGAGAGAAAGATTTTTTTAATAATTTTTTGTGTGTTTGGAGAGGTTTACCACCTCATGCCTACGTACCCACAAAGTGCAATGCAAGATCAAAACCCCGTAGTTCGTGGTACAAATAGTAAAAAGGGTGGGTTATGATTCAATTTTTAAGTGAATAGAACTTATCATCTTCAAGTGGATAGCCAAACATATCTACCATGAGAATGAAGGCATGGACTCATACATCATTATGGGGAGGGCGCCAACTCGGATAAAATCAACGAGTATGTCACTAAACCCCCACAAATGACAAGAGACTCAATTACATCAAACTACAACCATGGAGATTGAGAGACTTGCATTCGACTAAAGAATAATGACTCATAATCGGCACTTTTTAAAAGAAAATAAACAAAAGTGCACAAAGGCACAAAACAACTTGAATGAGTTTGATTCTTTTTATTTTTTGAATTAAGGTCAACATGATTAGATTCATTGATTTTAAAAGAAAATAAAAAAAGTAAAAGGCACTTGACAAAAGTCAAGGTTTTTGTTTATTAAGGAGATGATGATTTAAAAAGAAGGAATCCTTTGAAAAAGGGAGGAGGTTTTGAAAATTAAATAATGGGAGGAGATGAAGGGACTATCCTAAAAAAATAAAAATAAGGAGATAAGGGAAGAAAGATCTAAACAAACTTGATGACATTCTAAATTATGAGCAAATGAGTTCCATCATTTTAAGCTAGCAAATGGCCAAATAAAGGCTAAATCCAACTTCATGAAGATCAAAGCAAGGGGAAGGGATCCTAAAATCTAAGTCCAAAATCTACATTCCAATGCCAAAGATAGTAACCAAAAGTCCACAAATTAAAGTCACAAGTCTTTTAGAAGTTTAATCCTTTATTAATGTTTTTTTGGTGTCCAAATGGACAAAGAAAAATCAACAATTAAAATAATAAGAATAAATAATAAACATGATATGGATGAATAAAGCAAAATAGAATAAAGGCAATAAAAGTGCAAGAAATTAAATGTTAGTAACAAAAAGAAATTAAAGTGCAAGAATTTAAAATATTAATAGTAGTAATAGTATAATAATATTTACATAATAATGGTATGGTGAACTTAATCAACCACGACCAAAAAGAAAGAGTAACCAAAAACGAAGGCAACCGAATCCGCTTAGCATCTTACACTATAGCGATTAATCAAGGCAAACCCAACCGAATTCAATGAAATTTGAAAGGCGATTGGGACCACTTTGGGATTATGCGATCAACAAGAGATCCGGTCCACGAAAGTGCAAGTACCCAATTAGATTTGTATTCCGAAGTCGGGACACATTTAGGTCTATGTTAAGCAATCGCCGAGTAATTTACGAAGTAATTACCCTACAAATGAGGCCACCACCACCAATTAAGGTGCATAATGTTAGTGCTAATGCATGCGAGATAAACGATATGTAAATCGTTATCCGAACGCTATACCGCACAAAACTAAAGATGAATACCAAATTGAGCCTCACTTATGGTATTCTTCCATCCTTAAGTTCAATCAATCATCTTGGTGGATTCAAGCATGAAAATGTATCACTAATGCAAAGTACCTTAGATGGATTAAATAATCCACTTAGAGGTAGTTTTGAATTAATGAACATTAACTACTCTAATCTACACCCAAAGTTCATTGAAATTAAGGAGAAATCACTCCCAAAAGTGCTTCCCAAGGTAAAAATAAAAAAGAGGAAGAAGAAGAAGAAAGAGGAACCAAAAAGGGCTTGAAACAAGCCAATAATTCAATTCTGACTTGCGTTAACCGGTTAACGCATATGGTTAACCGGTTAACGCTGAAGCAGCAGCAGAAAATATGCAGAAATTCAACATTGATCCATTTTCAAAACTCTTTCAAAACATTTAATGATCATGATCTGAATTTTGCACGAATTTTAAAACCAAAATACAGTGGAATCCCTGCAATCAAACAACAAATAAAGATCCAAAGGATCTAGAATCAAAGGAACCAAAGATCTACATCTTGAATGGTTGATGGTGAGTATGGGTTTGTGGAAGGAGAGGAATTACCAAAGTCACTTCTTCAAATTGAACCAAGCCAAGCTAGATCTACTGCAATTGATGAAGAAGAGAATGAAAGGATGAAGGTTTAGCTCAAGTTAATCAAGAATTCAATGTGAATTCTTGATAACTTCAAAAGAAAGAAAGTGAGCTTTTGAGAATTTTGGTGTTGGGGGCGTAATTTGCAAGAGGTTTTGTGGCTATCAAAAGCTTGTAGAAATTTTTGCAAGGTGAATTTGGCTCTCTAAAGGTTGTTGAATAAATGAAGTTGTGGTCCTATTTAAAGGCCTTATGTATGGAAATTTGGTGGAATTGAGCTTGCTTTGGTAATTTGAATTTAGGTTTGGTAATTGAAAATTTGGTGGAAAATGGAAAAGAGTGGTGATTAATGAGGGTTTATGGTAGGAAATGATCAAAGTGATGTAGAGAAATCAGAAACCAATGGATCTAGAATATTCCAATTAAATCAATGATCTAAGGGTGCTGAATTTGAATTAAAAAATCAAATTTCGTACTGGTTAACCGGTTAACGCATATGGTTAACCGGTTAACCAAGCTGAAATTTGAATTTTTTTTATTCAAACATGGTTGCTTGGTTGTTTCGGCCCGATTCTTTTTATGCGTCGAAGAAATGAACACATGGACCTTGGAAATCCTTTGAATGAATCAATTAAGTTGGGAAATCCTTGATCAGATAAAAATTTGAATTATTCGCGGATCAACTTCGACTTGTTTGTGAAATTTACTCGAGCTGCAGGACTGATATTTTTGGCATTTTCACATGGTTCCTCTTCCTGGAAAAAATAGCAAAAGGAAACAAAATATTTTTGGATTTTGATTAATGGTTAGTAAACACAAACAAATAAAGTAATTAAAGACAACGGTGATCCCCTGCGAGGCATAAACCTAACCCGAGAAGAACCGTGCAACCAGTGCGATCTTGTTTGTATGCAAGATGCAGATGAAAATGCAAAGAACACTTAGTGCAAAAATTAGGGTGCAACACTCAAGTTGCAGGACTGTGAAGAACCACTTCCGGAGGAGGGGCCAGACCCTGAATCCAAATGGAAGTTAATGTTTGACGGAGCTGTGAACATGAACGGAAGTGGGGTAGGCGCTGTTATCATCTCACCAGAAGGGGTCCATACACCTTTAACTGCTCGGTTGACTTTCGAATGCATTAACAACGAGGCAGAGTATGAAGCTTGCATCATGGGGGTTGAAGAAGCAATCAACTTACGAGTCAAGAACCTCGAGATCTTTGGAGATTCTGCTCTGGTGGTGATCAGATCAATGGCAAATTGTTAGTTCATCAACCTCACTTGATTCCTTACAGGGATTATACCAGGAGGCTGCTAACTTTCTTCACCAAGGTCAAGTTGAATTATATTCCTCGAGATGAAAACCAGTTCGCTGATGCTCTAACAACTTTGTCTTCTATGATTAAAGTTTGTCAAGAGAATTTCGTGCCTCGAATCATGGTCTCCCGTCTTGAAAGACCTGTTTATGTCTTTGCAGTTGATAGTGGTGAAGATAACAAACCTTGGTATCATGATATCAAGCAATTCTTGAAGACTCAAGAATACCCGGCTGGGGCATCCAATAAAGACAAGAAGACCCTCAGAAGACCAACAAGTGGTTTCTTCTTGAATCAAGATGGTATGCTATACAAGCGAAACTTTGACATGGTTCTGCTCAGATGTGTGGATATACATGAAGCAGACCTATTGATGCAAGAGGTTCATGAAGGCTCCTTCGGTACTCATGCTGGAGGACATGATATGGCCAAGAAATTGTTGAGATCGGGATATTATTGGATCACCATGGAATCTGATTGCTGTAAGTACTCCCGTAAATGTCACAAGTGCCAGATTTATGCTAATAAGGTCCATGTGCCTCTGAATCCATTGAGTATCGTGTCTTCACCATGGTCGTTCGCCATGTGGGGCATTGATATGATTGGCAAGATCGAGTTGAGAGCTTCCAACGGTCACTGCTTCATCCTGGTTGCTATAGACTATTTCAAGAAGTGGGTCGAAGCGACGTCTTATGCCAACGTTACTAAAAAGTGGTAGCACAGTTTATTAAAAGAGACATCATTTGCCGGTACAGAATTCCCGAAAGAATCATTACTGATAATGGTTCTAATGTCAACAACAAGATGATGACTGACTTGTGTCGGGATTTCAAAATAGAACATCACAACTCTTCTCCATATCTCCCGAAGATGAATGGCGTCGTCGAAGTGGCCAACAAGAACATCAAGAAGATCGTGCAGAAGATGGTTGTGACATACAAAGACTGGCATGAGATGCTACCATTCGCTTTACATGGTATAGAACGCCAGTGTGTACCTCTACAGGGGCAACTCTGTTCTCACTGGTATATGGTATGGAGGCAGTCTTACCAATTGAAGTGGAAATTCCCTCGTTGAGGTTAATGATGGACATTAAGCTAGATGGAGTTGAGTTGCTCCGATCCAGATATAATCAATTGAGCCTCATTGAAGAAAAACGCCTAACAGTTGTATGCCATGGACAGTTGTATCATCGGCGGATGAAACATGCTTTTGACAAGAAGGTACGACCACAAAGGTACATACCAGGTGACCTGGTGCTAAAAAGGATTCTTCCTCCTCTTAACAATCACGGGGGCAAATGGACACCTAATTATGGAGGACCTTTTGTGGTTAAAAAGGTTTTCTCAGGTGGAGCCTTGATGCTGACAACCATGGATGGAGAAGACTTCCATTCCCCTGTCAACACAGACGCAGTAAGAAAATACTTCGTGTAAAAAAGGACCCGCTGGATAAAAACAGAATAAAGATCCAGGCAAAAATGGGCATCCGGCGAGCCAAAAACAAAATAAAAGGCTCGGGAAAAAATTAGGGAAATCTTGAAAAATGTACACCCGCTGAGTTGAAAAGCCACATCGGACAGCTCAGGCAAAAAAGGGTATATCGTTGGATTGAAAACCTGAAAGGGCGATCCACGCAAAAGAGGGACTAACATGAACGACTGTGATCTGCGAAATTCGTAACTCATCTGCAACCGAGGTTATTTTAAATGTTAAAGACCAGTTCAATCACATTTCTCAAGGGGCAGACCAAGCGGATAGTCTTGAAAATATACGAGTCATAACCGGGTTGAGACTTGATGAGATCCACTTCTCACATTGCCAATAGTATAGTTTGTCTTCCTTTTTGGCTATTTCCTCTTTCCAGGGAATTGCTTCCATTGTAATGCCTATTCATTGCCATTTTTCGAATCAATAAAATTCAATTTCAGTTAACTTGTGACTATCTGCTTCTTGTTTTTGTTTTTTCATCTAGCATTGATTGATTGCGAAAACGTCCAGCAAATTGTAATTTATATTGTGTTGTGAACATTTGAATGCTTTCTAACGCATGCAGGAAGACATAAACATTTAATACAACTCTAAAAGGGTGTTAAGAGGCCTAGATAGTGATTCATGCTATGAGCCTGGGGCATACAGGTCCAAACTAACTCTCCGTGTTGCAGGCACTATCAGTTGTGTTTACGCAGGCGCATTTACAGGTGTTGCTAACAGAGCTAAAAACAGATGTCCCGGAGGAACATTTCATTATACTTGAACAAGAACAAGTGTTTTCTCGGGTGTCTCCGGTTATCCCCAGTAGAAGAGAAGGTGAAGTTCTTCTCCAGCATTAATAGCAAGAGATGTTTGTCCTCCTCAAGCAGAAGTTTTCTTTCAGCACAAGGACAATCCCCAACAGTGCAAAGAGTGTCTTTCCTCTCCCAACAATTTGCTTCCTCAACAGAGCCATACCTCTGGTTCCCAGCCAAGTCAGGATGTCTCCACTTCCCCATCAGAGTTCGAGAAGAGTCCATATCCAGCAGGGTGTTGGCTCTCCAATCTTAAAGTCCAATTTATTTTTGGCAATGGCGGCAGTTCAAAGTCGGTGAATCATTAACAGCTTTCCTCACAGAATTGTTTCCTCCTCATCAGGATGGACCATATCAATGCAGTGATCACCAGTTCTACTCAGTCAAGCCATCTGGGATACTTGCAGTCTCCCTCAGGAGATCTCTTTGCATTTGCATTTAGTAATCATCATTACATTTGCATCCTCCAAAGCGTAGCACTTCCATCATCATGGAACATTACGCCATAAATTCAAACATATGCATACCAACATGGGCCAGTTTTGAGGTATATTACACACAACCTATAACACCTTCTCAACCTGAGATATTCCCTGCAGAGGATACTGTTGCACCCCAAAATTTGCCCTCATAATACAAGACTTTGTGTGCTAAGAAGGTTCACAAGGTTCACAAGTTCTTAATGCTTTCAACACCTTTCATGAGGTTCATGAAGTTTACAAGTTACTTTATGAAGGTTCACAAGGTTCACAAGTTTCTCTACATTTACAAGACCTTTCTTGAGGTTCATGAAGTCCACAAGTTACTTCTTGAAGGTTCACAAGGTTCACAAGTTTCACAATGACTACAAAGCTTTCCTGAGGGTCATGAGGTCTACAAAGCCACTTCATGAGGTTCACAAGGTTCACAAGCTTCACAATACCTCCCATGAGTATCACAAGACACTTTATGAAGATTCACAAGGTTCACAAAGTTCACAATTGGTCAAAAGAGTTGACAATTCCCTCAGACAATGCACCTCCTAAGCAGTGCATCCAAAACTAGGGTTTTGACTTTAATCAGGCTAAATAGACTTCCAATACCTCAAGTGAGTTTCATAACATCTTATATGTGTGTAAGAACCCCCATGACAAGTTTCAAGACTTTTCTCAAAGGTTTGCTCAGTCAGATGATCAGATAAGTCAAAATCAGTCAATGCAGTTAAAAAGTCAAACTGAGGTCAACTATGGTCAAACCAAAGTCAAACTTCATGATTTTTTGCCAACATCAAGTATATGAAGTAAAATTCATCATTTGATCAAGGGTTGATCATGATTCATCAAGGATACTCCAGATCATCAATAATCAGGAGTTTCTAAATTAGGGTTTCCTTAGTAAAAGTCAACTGAACTTTGACCAGCCATAACTTTCACATACTTCATCACCAAGTCTCCATACAAAGCTCATTTTGAAGGAAATTGAATTCTATACAACTTTGATGTTGAAAGTTAAGCCCAAAAATGCTTCATTTGAAAGATATGATCTAAGACATTATAGGTCATTTCAAAAGTCAACAAAAAGTCAACAACTTCAAAAGGGCATAACTTGAGATTGGTAAATGATATGGACCTGAAACCAATGGGGTTGTTTAAAGGACTCTTCAAGCTTTCCAAAAAGTCCAAGAACACCCTCATACCTTTAAAATTGAGGTAGATGTGCTCTTGCAAAGTTGGGCAATTTTGTGATGGTTTATATTGAAAATGGGGGCCTAAAAACAATTTTCTCCAAATGGGCTGGCCAAATTGTGACCCAACCCATACAATAACATCATGCACGAAATTTCCATAATATTTTCATATTTTTTATTTTATTTAATTAATTTATTATGATTTATTATATTCAAAATCATTTTAAATTTAAATAAAATATTAAAAATGAAGATATATTTTTGTGATTGATTCTAGAAAGTCTTAAAGGGTGATTGAAGTTAAAAGAGAAAAGAATCATATAATTTATCCCAAAATAGCAAGCATTCAAGAGCAAATATTTGACTTTTACAACACCATCTTTTTCAATCTTTTTGAATCCAATCTTGCACACAACTAATCAATGTTTTGACCTAGAATGACTCACATATATATACATAACACAAACCTAACACTCATTCACGAAATCCAACAGCTTCAAGGTAAGTTCAAAAGCACAAAAATCCTTCCAAAAGTGAGATTCGGGTTTTTAAATTCAGGACATTACAAGGTATTTTGAGAACATGGTTGGCTTCCTTGATCATCATGGAACATGATCAGATCATAACATTGCCTCATAACATCACATATGGACAAATCCGATTCAAACTTTTTCACACTTTCATGATTTTTCGTTCTGGAACATTTGTGCATTATTATTGAATTTTGTTTGATGATTTGTGCTTTATGAAGGTTTGTGATGAATTCTGGGCAGGTTGATTGAAGAAAACATGGCCGAAACTCATAATGCCATTTTAGGGTTCATGACCTTCATATTAGGGTTTAAGGATCCAGTGAATATAAATGAATTTTAAGACCATGGCTGGATTCGAATTGATCTCTGGATCATGTTTGCGTTTTCAATTTTGTAAAATTTCACTGTTTGGTTGCCCATTGTGTTTCGTAGGTTTTGCTAGGGTTTTGTTTTTCGCAGGAAAAGTCATAGGAGAAATCGCAGCAAAATTTGAAGGACTGGAGGTTGAAGACGAAGGTCATTCGCGCCAGTTTTGAAATTCAAATATTAATTTAAAATATTATATATTCTCCCTGTTTGTATATCACCAACTGATGGTTGGCCCAGTGGAAAAACACGCATGCGTTGGATGAGAGGGCGTGGGATCGAAACTTGGTCATGGCAAATATTTTGGTTTTTTATCAATTGCGTATTGAATATTATATATTATGCATTATTGGTGGATTGTAACCAGGTGGGCTCTTCCAGCCGGGTGGTAACATGCGTGTGTATATGGCTATGAGGTCCTGGGTTCAAACCATGAATCAGGCCTTTTTATTTTTTCATTTTTCTGGATTTTGCAAGCAAGCAACAAAAGGAATTCTTCCTCCTCACTTATTGTCTGCGCGCCAGTGGCCTGATGGTTGTTCTTATTTCTGGAAATCAAGCTGGCCTGGGTTCAAAACCCAGCCAGGTAAGTTTCCACACTTTTTTTTTCTTATTTGTTTTTAAGTGTTATAATATTAAAATTAAATATATTATATATGTTTCTAAAACAATGAAAATAATAATAAAATATGTATGTTATCTTTAATTTCAAAAATATATTTTTATAAATTATGTTTTTCTCTATTTTGTGTTTAATATATAATATGTATATATAAATTAGAATAAATTTTGTATATAAATAAATCCAAATTCTCAAACCCTAAAAAATCTTTTCCAATTAAACCCTAATTGTATTTATTTTCTAATTTGCGATATTTAAAATAATTCTAACTTATTTATATACTTGAAATTCAAATTATTTTCTTTTAATGTTTAGAAACAATTTAATTTATAATAATTATATTTTTGTATATGATTTAAAATAATTTGTAAATATAATAATTAATAGAACTAAATTTTTATAAACATGATTAACATTGTAAATATGATATTTAAACCTATTTTTTTTATATAACATGTATATATTGTTTAAAAAATAAATGTTAATATATGTTTATAATAATTAAATTTTATAATTATGATATATTTAAAAAAATAATAATTTAATAATTTGCAAATTAAAAAAAAATAATTGTTTGGTTATGTTTTTTCTATATAATTGTTTATATTAAATAGTTAACCTCTTATTCTTATATTTTGATTTAAGTTTTGTTTATTATTGTTATCACTAATCATATAATTTATTTTGCTTTATTAATTTTATATGTTATTATTATTTCAATTAATTTTTATTATTCACTAACCTCTCTTATTTTATTTTGCTTATTATTTAATATTATTATTTATCACTAACCCCCTATTTTTCTTTATTATTGTTTATTGCTTATTTATTTATATTTTATTTATTTTTGCTATTTAATTATTTTGCTTATTATTATAATTTTGTAATTGTTTCTTGGATGTAAAATTTGTAATTATTTAATTATTTTTGGTTAGTAATTAGGGAGTGCAAAAACATGTATGTTCTTAAAATTAATTTAGATCATTTTAATATAAGATAATTAAAATAAACACTCACACACACGTAAGTCGATTTTTAATCGCCGTCTCACATTTCTAAGGTTATCCCTCAAGTTGCCTACGAATAATGGTCAAGTGGGGTGTATAAAGCAAGTCCCTAAAAGAAAAATCATCAAGTCCCTCATGGTTGCCTATACGAATCGAGTCCCTTCGAATAAATGATGATAGTCCCTCCCGTACGCTTATTACACCCCACAGTTGCCTTCATAACCAGATTGTCCCTCACATGTCCCTTAACATCCAAGGTAATGACTACCTACTCCTTAATAGTAGGGATAGTCTTACCAAGGAAAGGAAAAAGAACAAGAAAGACTTTAAACATTAGGGTAGGTTCCTCTTATGTACTTGCTCACTTCAAAAAAATTTCAAACTTAACAATTTCAAACAAATTTTCAAACAAGTTTTTTTTACACATCCGTACATGGATTATTATTAAACTATTCTGAAAATTTTTCTATTCACACACTACATTTTCAAAAACAATTTAAAGTGAGCTTAAGTACCTAAGAGCCCATGGATAACCATGGATGAAAAGGGTGCTAACACCTTCCCTTTTCATAACCTACCCCCCGGACCCAAAACATTCTCTTAAGGTCTTTCCTGTTCTTTTATAACCTTTCCTTTGGATAAAATAAAAGTCGGTGGCGACTCTTGCTATCCGCAACAAAACTTAAAGTCAGTTCTCCCACCGTGTTACAGAACTGGCGACTCTGCTGGGGATTTAATTTAAGAGGGGTACCCTTAGGAATTAAGATCACTTTAAATTGTTTGCCTTGTTTGCTTTATATTATCTTGTTGGGGTGCTCTTATGTGTGAAAGGTCCTAACCCGGATCTAGTGTACCTTAGGTAAATGGCAATAGACCAAGGAAACTGTACGACGTATATCGATACGGTTGATCTGGTGGCCATAGTTAGTGCGACTTCTTGGTCGGTGCTTATATTCCTTAAGTCAAGTTGAGGATAATATTGAGGCTGCCATATGTTGTCAATGCACTAATTAACTTTTAGAACCCTAGTTAACTCATCTTGGCCTTTAGAAAGTAGTGAGGTAACCGGCTTTGGTGCAGACTGAAGTTGGTTGACACTCGATACTACGCTCATTGAGATTCTAAACTTGGAGGGTTTTGGTTGGCAAGTAAGTTGCCTTCTGATCAACCACCCTTGTGAAGGATCAATGATATTGAGATCCCTTAGAACCCGGTTACTTTTGTAGGACAGGATGAACCATCTAACTTCAGGGGAGGGTACTTACCTTAAACCTCATGCAAGCCTTTAAACCTAGGGCTATGGTGTGACTTGCTTGTGTGTGCCACATGTTTGTGATTGAGCATAACATCATGACATCATCATGCATCATAAGCATATCATTTTCCCTAACCATTTCAAGGACCAAGGGATTTATCTTTGTTCTTTGTTGCAGGTCATGGCTTCTGCTCGTAGAAACACCATCAGGATCAACTTTGTGGGCATACCTGCTAAGCTTAAAGAGTTGGTTGCTCAAGTGTCTGATCATTCCCAGTTCATCAAGAGACATGGTCACCTACTAGATCTAGTCACTTCAGGGTTCAATGAAGACATGATGAGTGTTCTGTTTCAGTTCTTTGACCCTAAGCACCACTGCTTTACGTTCCCCGACTATCAGCTAGTTCCAACCATGGAGGAGTTCTCTAAACTTCTGAAAATACCGGTTCTTGATCAAAGACCCTTCACAGGCTTGGAGAAGGAGCCTAAATCAGAAGTTATTGCTGCAGCCCTACATCTGAAGAAGTCTGACATTGTTCTAGAAACGAGAAGTGGAGTCAAGGGTATTCTTGCCAAGGTATTAATGGATAAAGCTCAAATGTTCTTGAAGGCCATGAGCTATGATGCTTTTGAGGAAATCTTAGCCTTGCTGATATATGGCTTAGTATTGTTCCCCAATCCAGATCAGTTCATAGATGTTCATGCCATCAACATTTTCCTGAGTCACAATCCAGTGCCTACATTGCTTGGAGACATCCTGCATTCTCTTCATACTCGAACTATAAGGGCAAGAGGAACTTTGATGTGCTGCATACCTTTGCTTTCCAGGTGGTTTATTTCTCACCTTCCTCGCTCAGTAATGAAGAATGAGCAAGGGGTCAGATGGTCCAAGAGGATCATGTCACTTTCTCACTCAGACATCCATTGGTGCTCCAGATCTATGGAGAATGTCACCATCATTGACCATTGTGGGGAGTTTCCTAATGTGCCACTTCTAGGCATAAGAGGAGGCATCACCTACAACCCCTCTCTAGCTTTACGACAGTTTGGTTACGCTCGGAGCGATGGCCCACATGACATGTTGATTCAGGGCATTGTGTTTGATTACGACAACGATCTTCAGGGTTACCGTCAGAGATTCATACGAGCTTGGGGAAAGGTAAATAGGATTGACAGCAAGACACTGGAGCCTAAGTACACTATTCCTATGGAGGCTTATCTCAGATGGGTGCGATCTCGTGCTCAGACACTCATGATGCCATATCCTGCCGTCCTACCAGTTACCATGGAACCTGTTGCTGAAGGAGACACTGCTTATACCATCCTTCACCCAGACATGCCTACTGATATGGAAGACTTGCAGAGATCATGGATCCAACTGAAGGAACAAAGGGATACTTTCGAGGCTCATTACAAAGCAAGCCAAGCAAGGATCCTAGAGCTAACAAAGCAGCTTCACGAGGAACGGAACCTCAACTCATACCTCAACATAAAGAGGAAACGTCCATGGGAGACTTAAAACCCCATCTTTTGTACTTATTTTACTTTCATTTTTTAAGCCTAAAAGGCAAAACAAGTTATTACTAATAAAAAGTTACTTTCTTGTTTGTCTAAGCAAATTTAAATCCTGCGGTCCTTGAAAACATTGCATATGCATTACCATATCATTTCATTGCATCACAGGTTTATAATTGTGCACAGGTTTCTCATCTTCTCGCTGTTTATTTCAGCAATGGCTCTTGAACATTCAGTTAAGGATCTTCAGGCACAGAATGCACAGTTCCAAGAGCTGATCCTGAACCTATCCAAGGGGCAGGATGAATTGAAGACACTGCTGGCCAAGAAGACTAAGAAGGCTAGAAGGTCTGCTGGGTTGCTCAACATGGGAAGAAGGTTCAAAGGTCCTGTCAAGACCAAGGAAGAGGTTGAAGACTATGAATCTGAGGAATCTGAGAAAGAGAGAGGCAGTCTCCACAACACTATGGGGGACTCTGATTCTGAGGCTAATTACTACCATGAGCCTAATGAAGACAAGTTCAAGATGCTGGTGGATAGGATGGATGCTATGGAGTTGCAGAAGTCATCTGGGCTAGATTTTGAGGATTTGAGTCTGATATCTGGGGTAGTCATACCCATTGGGTTCAAAGTTCCTACATTTGTTGTCTATGATGGGGTCTCTTGTCCCAAGCTACATCTAAGGTCTTATGTCAGAAGGATCCAACCCCACACTGCTGACAAGAAGTTGTGGATCCACTTTTTTCAAGAGAGCTTATCTGGAGCTCAGCTGGAGTGGTATTATCAGTTGGAGAGTGTCAATATCAGAGACTGGAATGATCTTGCTGAAGCTTTCTACAAGCAGTATCAATACAATGCTGACTTAGCCCCCACTCGCATGCAGCTCCAGAGCATGTCTATGGGTGCCAAAGAAAGTTTTAAGGAGTATGCTCAGAAGTGGAGAGACTTAGCTGGAAGAGTTCAACCCCCTTTGACTGACAGGGAATTGGTTGATATGTTCATGTGTACGCTGAATGGTCCGTTTTACAGTCATCTCATTGGAAGCTCATCATTTGGCTTCACTGAGTTGATCATGACAGGAGAACGGGTAGAGAATGGTATCAAGAATGGTAAGATCCAAGTGGGCACTTCTTCATCAGGTGCTGCAAAGAAGCCTCCCACTGGGAAGAAAGAATCCAATGCTGTTTATGGTCAACCTGATCGTAATAGAAGGCATCAGTCTGTTAGTGCAGTTCATATTTCGAATCCAACCCCTGCAACAACAGAGCAGCCTCAAGGCAACCAACAGAGGGCTAGAAGACAGTTCACGAAGATCAACATGTCAATGGCTCAGGCATTGCAACACTTGTTGAAGGCTGAACTTATTACCCTGAGGGAGGCTCCTCAGAATCCCAATGTTACTTCTCCCAAGTACAATCCCAATGCACGATGTGCATATCACTCAAACTGTCCAGGACATGATACTAATAACTGCTGGGTCTTGAAGAACAAAATTCAAGATATGATTGATGCTGGAGAAATTGAGTTTGATCCACCAAATGTGATTACAGCACCACTGCCAAATCACGAGAAGACTGTCAATGCCATTGATGAAGACCTACAGGAGGACCTGCATGTCTATTCAGTTATGGAGTTGAGCACACCATTGTCTGTTATCAAAAAGAGGTTAGTACAAGCTGGGATTTTTCCAGGTTGTCGTGAAGATTGTCTGTATTGTACCTATAAGCCAGATAGTTGCTTCATTTTGAGAGATGGAATTCAACGTCTCATGGATAAGTATACTATAGTGTTTGAAAGAAGACCAGCATCTGTAGAAAGTATGGTGGATCATCTGACTCAGGGTAAGAAGATTGAAGAGATTGATATGGTTGACAAAGTACCGGTAAGAATCACTGCAAGGAAGCCCATTAAAATCTCTCATCAGGGTCCAATCAAGATTACTGTTGAAGGTCCTGTGAAAGTTGTTGCTGAAGCCAGAGTGGCTCCTCTGATCATTACCACTCCTGGTCCTATTCCTTATACATCTGATAAAGCTGTGCCTTGGCACTATGGGTCTGATGTTTACATCCATGGTGTTAAGCAGGAGCCTTTACCTGATGTGCCTGCTGACATTGATAATATTGCTGGATCTAGCAAGATCACTCGTAGTGGAAGAGTCTTCTCTCCTCCAGATACTTCCAAGAATGCAGTTACTCCTGCTGTTACTTCCACCACTAATGCTCGGGGCAAGGGTCCTGTTATTGAGCCTGTGTCTACTGATGTGCCAGCTGCTGATGACCTCTCTAAGCAGATGGAAGAAGTATTGAAAATCATTCGCAAGAGTGATTATGACATTGTTGATCAGTTGGGGCATACTCCCTCAAAGATTTCCATGCTCTCCCTATTATTATGTTCTGAAGCTCATGCCAAGTCCTTGATCAAGTTTCTGAAGTCTGCTCATGTGCCCAGTGCAATTTCTGTGGACCAATTTGAGAACTGTGTTGCCCACCTGACCTATGATAATGGGTTAGGATTTTCTGATGCTGATTTGACCCCTGCCAAGAGAGATCATAACAGGGCCTTGCATATTTCAATTGAATGCAGGGGCACTACCCTGTCACATGTGCTGATAGACAATGGTTCCTCTCTTAATGTGTTGCCCAAAGAAGTCCTGAATAAGCTGAGCCCTGAAGATACTGTGTTGAAACCCAGTAATATTGTGGTAAAGGCTTTTGATGGTTCTAGAAGAGTAGTGCATGGGGAAATTGATCTTCCAATCAAGGTTGGCTCTCAGGTGTTTACTGCTACATTTTATGTGATGGATATTCGTCCTTCATACTCTTGTCTGCTTGGTCGTCCCTGGATCCATGGGGCAGGTGCTGTGACTTCTACATTGCACCAAAAGTTGAGATATCCGGTGAATGGAAAGGTTGTTACTGTCTTTGGAGAGGAAGAATACTTTGTCAGTCATGTAAACACTTTCAAGTATCTGGAAGTGGAAGGTGAATACATTGAAACTCCGTGTCAGTCATTTGAAGTGGTTCCCTGGGTTGTTAATGATTGTGTAGCTCCTCCTGCTGTGAAGAAAGTTCCTGTGGTCACCAGAAAACCTCCAACAATGGCAATGGCCTCCCTCAATGATGCTAGAGCTGTGGTGGATGAAGGTGGTTGTACTATTTGGGGTCAGCTTCCTGATATTCCATACAAGTCTGACAAGTTTGGTTTGGGTTTCACTGCAGAGTCCCAGAAGGCTGTTCGTCGTGCCCGTGCTGCTCGTATCACTAATCAAGGGGTTATCAATGTTGTGGGAGATCAAGATAAAGACTACAACTTGGATGCATGGATTTTTCCTACTGTGGGTGCTGGACTCAATAATTGGAAAGCTGAAGATGTTATCCCTATCTCCTTTAGTCAGGAGTAAATACTATTACTGTGTTGTTGCTTTTAAATTTGTAATTTATTGAACAATAAAACTTTCAAGCCATGTGCCTTACCCGGGGTACAATGGTGTGCTTGTTACGGGCTGTCATTCCATTTGCATACTTCATTCAATAAAATCAGTGGACGTTTCGTTTTCGTAAATATTGTGTTCCTTGTCTTTCTTTTCTTTTATTTTTGTTTTATCAGCTATGTGTTCTTACACACACCCACATCACTAAAATGCAGATCCTCATCCACTCTAGATCCTGTTGATAACAGTTCTACTATTGCCAATTATAATTTCGAGAATCCGATCTATCAAACTGAAGACGGAAATGAGGACGATTGTGAAATACCTGTAGAGCTCGCTAGGTTGTTACAACAAGAAGAGAAAGCTATACAGCCACATGAAGAGCCAGTCGAAGTTGTGAATTTGGGAACTGAAGAAAACAGAAAAGAGGTCAAGATAGGGGCTGATTTAGAGGACAGTGTCAAGAGCAGGTTGATTCAGATGTTACGTGACTATGTGGAGATCTTTGCTTGGTCTTATGAAGATATGCCAGGGTTGGATACAGACATTGTGGTTCACCGTTTACCAGTAAAAGAAGATTGTCGTCCAAAGAAGCAGAAGGTTCGTCGTATGCGTCCTGAAATGTCAGAAAAAATCAAGGCAGAGGTAATGAAATAGTTCAATGCAGGGTTCTTAGCAGTGACTTCTTATCCTCAGTGGGTTGCAAATGTAGTACCAGTTCCTAAGAAAGATGGTAAGGTACGTATGTGTGTAGACTACAGAGATTTGAACAAGGCTAGCCCTAAAGATGACTTTCCACTCCCTCATATTGATATTCTGGTAGACAACACTGCTCAGCATAAGGTATTCTCTTTTATGGATGGTTTCTCTGGTTATAATCAGATCAAGATGGCACCCGAAGATATGGAGAAGACAACATTTGTGACACAGTGAGGCACTTTTTGCTATAAGGTGATGCCATTTGGTTTGAAGAATGCAGGGGCAACATATCAGCGTGCTATGGTGGCTTTGTTTCATGATATGATTCATCATGAGATAGAGGTATATGTAGATGATATGATAGCCAGGTCTCAGAATGAAGAGCAACATCTTGATCATCTGCACAAGTTGTTTGAGAGGTTGAAGAAATACAAGTTGAGATTGAATCCAAACAAGTGTACTTTTGGAGTTAGGTCTGGTAAACTCCTGGGTTTCATTGTCAGTGGAAAAGGTATTGAAGTGGATCATGCAAAGGTGAAAGCTATACGAGAGATGCCAGCTCCCTGTACTGAGAAGGAGGTTAGAGGTTTCTTGGGACGATTGAACTACATTGCAAGATTTATTTCCCAGTTAACTACCATCTGTGAGCCAATCTTCAAGTTGTTGAAGAAAGATCAGGTGATGGAATGGAATGATGAGTGCCAAACTGCCTTTGATGAAATTAAGAGATATCTACTAGAGCCACCAATTTTGATGCCACCAGTTGATGGAAGACCCTTGATTATGTACTTAACAGTATTAGACAATTCAATGGGGTGTGTATTGGGGCAACATGACGAGTCTGGTCGAAAAGAGCAGGCAATATACTACCTTAGCAAAAAGTTTACCGACTGTGAAACAAGATACTCACTGCTCGAGAAAACTTGCTGCGCTTTGGCATGGGCTGCTCGCCGACTAAGACAGTATATGTTGACCCATACTACCTTGTTGATTTCGAAGATGGATCCAATCAAGTACATATTTGAGAAACCTGCTCTCTCCGGAAGAATTGCAAGATGGCAAATGATCTTGACAGAATATGACATACAGTATACTACTCAGAAGGCTATCAAGGGAAGTGTTGTTGCTGATCATTTGGCTCACCAAGCAGTGGATGATTACCAATCAATGAGTTTTGAGTTCCCTGATGAAGACATTATGATTATTACCAAAGAACCTGGACAATATGACGGACCTGAACAAGGATCCCGATGGACTATGGTTTTTGATGGTGCCTCTAATGCACTTGGTAATGGTGTTGGTGTTGTGATTAGTTCCCCTGAAGGTTGTCATACCCCGATTACGGCTAGACTTTGTTTCCATTGTACCAATAACATGGCCGAATATGAGGCATGTATCCTGGGTATTAAAGCTGCTATTGATATGAAGATTCAGTTCCTTGATGTGTATGGAGATTCAGCCCTGGTAGTGAGTCAGATTAAAGGAGATTGGGATACCAAGCATGATAACCTCATTCCTTACAGAGAGCATGTGTTGTCTTTGATTCCACATTTCAAAGAGATTACCTTTGAGCACATTCCACGAAGAGAGAATCAGTTGGCAGATGCATTGGCCACCATGGCATCTATGTTTGAGATTAGTTGGGATGATGAAGCTCCTAAGATTACCATTGATAGATTCGAGAAGCCTGCATATTGCAATGAGATTGACACAGAAGGGGCAGAGGATAAGCCTTGGTTCTATGAAGTGAAAAGATATCTTGAAGCTCAGGAGTTCCCTGAAGGGGCATCTGTCAAAGATAGGAAGTTCCTGAGGAGGTCTGCTGCTAAGTTCTTTTTGAGTAATGGGATTCTGTACAAGCGTAATCATGATTCAACTATGCTTCGTTGTGTGGATAAGAAGGAAGCAACTGAGATTATGGAAGAGATGCATGATGGGACCTTTGGCACTCATTCTAGTGGTCATACTATGGCAAAGAAGATATTGAGAGCAGGTTACTACTGGTCTACCATGGAAGCTGATTGCTATCAACACTCCAGAACGTGTCACAAATGTCAAATCTATGCTAATAAAGTACATGTACCTCCATCACCATTGAATGTGTTGACTGCTCCTTGGCCCTTTGCCATGTGGGGCATTGATATGATTGGTGAGATCAAACCTACTGCTTCTAATGGGCATCGTTTCATCTTGGTTGCTATTGATTACTTCACGAAGTGGGTAGAGGCAGCTTCATTTGCATCTGTTACCAAGAATGTTGTGGCTCGGTTCATTAAGAATAACCTCATATGTAGGTATGGCATCCCTGAAAGGATTATCACTGACAATGGCTCTAATCTGAACAACACTATGATTACTGATCTCTGCACGCAGTTCAAGATTAAGCATCACAACTCTTCTCCGTATCGTCCAAAGATGAATGGGGCAGTTGAAGCTGCTAATAAGAACATTAAGAAGATCGTACAGAAGATGACTGTTACTTACAAGGATTGGCACGAGATGTTACCATTTGCTCTTCATGGTTATCGTACTACGATACGTACTTCAACAGGGGCAACCCCATTCTCCTTAGTCTATGGTATGGAAGCAGTTCTGCCCATTGAAGTTCAGATTCCCTCCTTGAGAATTATGAAGGATGCAGGTTTGGATGAAGATGAGTGGATTCAGACTCGACTGGACCAGATAAATTTGATTGATGAGAAGAGGTTAGCAGCAGTTTGTCATGGCCAGATGTACCAGAAACGGATGATCAAAGCTTTTAACAAGAAGGTTAAGCCAAAGGTATATCAGGCTGGTGACTTGGTAATCAAGCGTATCATATTACCACAGGGTGATCCTAGGGGCAAGTGGACTCCAACATATGAAGGACCATTTGTAGTCAAGACAGTGTTTTCAGGAGGTGCCATGATACTGACTACAATGGACGGTGAAGACTTCCCACAGCCTGTGAACGCAGACGTAGTTAAAAAATACTACGCATAAAAAGATACCCGCTAGGTTGACAGGCCTAGGCAAAAATAAGGGCATCCCGGCAAACCAAAAGGGTTTGGGCAAAAATTAGGGATATATATAAAAAGATGTACACCCGGCAAGTCGAAAACCTGAAAAGGCGGCTTGGGCAAAAAAGGGTATCCCGGTGGATTGAAAACCTGAAGGGGCAATCCAGGCAAAAGTTAGGGATTAAAGCGTATGACTATGTCTCGTTTGGATTACCCAAGAAACTGCAACCAGTTGTACTACTTATTCAAATTCGAATAGATAAAGCTCAAATCCAATCATTTCCGTCTCAACAGCAAGAAGATGAGATACTTGAAGGGCAATAGTAGAATTGAAACTCAATAGGATTGTTTCCCACATAGCTGATTTTCTTTATTTTGTAAAACTTTATGACAAAATCCTCTTACTAGGGTTTATGTCCCCTTGTACAAACTTACCCGTATATGGGTCACTTTTTGATATAAATAAATTCAATCTTTTGAATCCAGATTTACTTTTACCCTATTTACATAAGCGAAACGTCCATTGGTTGTGTTTGAATGTATGTATGCTTTTGAATATGATTGATGTTTACCAGAAATGCATGTATGCTTTTAATACGATTAATGTTTACCAGAAATGCATGAAAATGCAGTAATAGTATTTACTAAGGACGAACGAGGGAAGGATCTCAACGAAGCTTCGCCGGTTCACCTTTACAAGACAGTTACAAAACCCTCAGTAGGACGAATCCATCTTCATAAAGTCTTATCTCCCCTGGAATTTATATCCATCTCTTTTATCCTCATACGGATATTCGGGAATTTACTTTCTAATAAGAGTACGACGAACGAAGACGAAAGTTATATATACCTTACCATCCCCAACAACGGGAGGTTATATATACCTTACCATCCCCGAAAACGGGAGGTTATATATACCTTACCATCCCCAACAACGGGAGGTTATCTATACCCTGTTATCCCCAGCAGACGGAGGGTTATATATTCTTCAGCAATGAATCGGGAATTATTTTCCCTGGCCAGCAGTTGTTATCCAGACGCTTTCGGCTGTATCATATCATACATACATCATTTATATCATACCATAGCATACACATATAGTGCATTACCTAAGTGCATCATATCATACATGCATACATCAAGCATAAACTAATGTTATTATACAGAACGCTACCTTGTTTTCAGGTTAATTATACAACAAACAACTGATCTTTGGGACTACTTTATTGTAACCTCAGGGTTACTTTATCCTCCTGATAAGCTTTTTATTATTTTGGGACTGCTTTATTGTCACCTCAGGGCTACTTTATCCTCCTGAAATCATCACTTCAAGACTGCTTTAGAGCTATTGATTGCTCTATCCTCCTGAAGCCATTTTATTATTTTAAGACTGCTTTAGAGCTATTCATTGCTCTATCCTCCTGAAATCATATTACTACTTCAAGACTGCTTTAGAGCTATTCATTGCTCTATCCTCCTGAAGATATATCACATTACTACTTCAAGACTGCTTTAGAGCTATTGGTTGTTCTATCCTCCTGAAGACACATCACATTATTATTTCAAGACTGCTTTAGAGTTATCATTATTAATGGCTCTATCCTCCTGAAATTATTACTTCAAGGCTGCTTTAGAGCTATTGATTGCTCTATCCTCCTGAGGTCATATTATCACTTCAAGACTGCTTTAGAGCTATTGATTGCTCTATCCTCCTGAGGTCAGATTTACTACTTCAAGACTGCTTTAGGGTTATCATTATTGATTGCTCTATCCTCATGAAGACATGCTGTTACATCAGTATTACTCCAGTATCCTGAAAGCATACTTCAGGACTGCTCCAAACTCCTGACAGCTCTCATTATATATCTGAAGAACTTTCCCCTAGTGGCATCTTTAAGCCCACTCAATCATATTCAACCAACCATCAATATCACTCTATGCACTGGTGAGTGCAAATTTTTGGGCTTTTGTGTTCAATCCCCTTCAACCTTCCAGGTCACGACTGGCAAATATACCAATCTAACCCCTCAGGTTTCAGAAAATTGAACAGGGGCAGCTGTTGCACCCCAAAATTTGCCCTCACAATACAAGACTTTGTGTGCTAAGAAGGTTCACAAGGTTCACAAGTTCTTAATGCTTTCAACACCTTTCATGAGGTTCATGAAGTTTACAAGTTACTTTATGAAGGTTCACAAGGTTCACAAGTTTCTCTACATTTACAAGACCTTTCTTGAGGTTCATGAAGTCCACAAGTTACTTCTTGAAGGTTCACAAGGTTCACAAGTTTCACAATGACTACAAAGCTTTCCTGAGGGTCATGAGGTCTACAAAGCCACTTCATGAGGTTCACAAGGTTCACAAGCTTCACAATACCTCCCATGAGTATCACAAGACACTTTATGAAGATTCACAAGGTTCACAAAGTTCACAATTGGTCAAAAGAGTTGACAATTCCCTCAGACAATGCACCTCCTAAGCAGTGCATCCAAAACTAGGGTTTTGACTTTAATCAGGCTAAATAGACTTCCAATACCTCAAGTGAGTTTCATAACATCTTATATGTGTGTAAGAACCCCCATGACAAGTTTCAAGACTTTTCTCAAAGGTTTGCTCAGTCAGATGATCAGATAAGTCAAAATCAGTCAATGCAGTTAAAAAGTCAAACTGAGGTCAACTATGGTCAAACCAAAGTCAAACTTCATGATTTTTTGCCAACATCAAGTATATGAAGTAAAATTCATCATTTTATCAAGGGTTGATCATGATTCATCAAGGAGACTCCAGATCATCAATAATCAGGAGTTTCTAAATTAGGGTTTCCTTAGTAAAAGTCAACTGAACTTTGACCAGCCATAACTTTCACATACTTCATCACCAAGTCTCCATCCAAAGCTCATTTTGAAGGAAATTGAATTATCTACAACTTTGATGTTGAAAGTTAAGCCCAAAAATGCTTCATTTGAAAGATATGATCTAAGACATTATAGGTCATTTCAAAAGTCAACAAAAAGTCAACAACTTCAAAAGGGCATAACTTGAGATTGGTAAATGATATGGACCTGAAACCAATGGGGTTGTTTAAAGGACTCTTCAAGATTTCCAAAAAGTCCAAGAACACCCTCATACATTTAAAATTGAGGGAGATGTGCTCTTGCAAAGTTGGGCAATTTTGTGATGGTTTATATTGAAAATGGGGGCCTAAAAACAATTTTCTCCAAATGGGCTGGCCAAATTGTGACCCAACCCATACAATAACATCATGCACGAAATTTCCATAATATTTTCATATTTTTTATTTTATTTAATTAATTTATTATGATTTATTATATTCAAAATCATTTTAAATTTAAATAAAATATTAAAAATGAAGATATATTTTTGTGATTGATTCTAGAAAGTCTTAAAGGGTGATTGAAGTTAAAAGAGAAAAGAATCATATAATTTATCCCAAAATAGCAAGCATTCAAGAGCAAATATTTGACTTTTACAACACCATCTTTTTCAATCTTTTTGAATCCAATCTTGCACACAACTAATCAATGTTTTGACCTAGAATGACTCACATATATATACATAACACAAACCTAACACTCATTCACGAAATCCAGCAGCTTCAAGGTAAGTTCAAAAGCACAAAAATCCTTCCAAAAGTGAGATTCGGGTTTTTAAATTCAGGACATTACAAGGTATTTTGAGAACATGGTTGGCTTCCTTGATCATCATGGAACATGATCAGATCATAACATTGCCTCATAACATCACATATGGACAAATCCGATTCAAACTTTTTCACACTTTCATGATTTTTCGTTCTGGAACATTTGTGCATTATTATTGAATTTTGTTTGATGATTTGTGCTTTATGAAGGTTTGTGATGAATTCTGGGCAGGTTGATTGAAGAAAACATGGCCGAAACTCATAATGCCATTTTAGGGTTCATGACCTTCATATTAGGGTTTAAGGATCCAGTGAATATAAATGAATTTTAAGACCATGGCTGGATTCGAATTGATCTCTGGATCATGTTTGCGTTTTCAATTTTGTAAAATTTCACTGTTTGGTTGCCCATTGTGTTTCGTAGGTTTTGCTAGGGTTTTGTTTTTCGCAGGAAAAGTCATAGGAGAAATCGCAGCAAAATTTGAAGGACTGGAGGTTGAAGACGAAGGTCATTCGCGCCAGTTTTGAAATTCAAATATTAATTTAAAATATTATATATTCTCTCTGTTTGTATATCACCAACTGATGGTTGGCCCAGTGGAAAAACACGCATGCGTTGGATGAGAGGGCGTGGGATCGAAACTTGGTCATGGCAAATATTTTGGTTTTTTATCAATTGCGTATTGAATATTATATATTATGCATTATTGGTGGATTGTAACCAGGTGGGCTCTTCCAGCCGGGTGATAACATGCGTGTGTATATGGCTATGAGGTCCTGGGTTCAAACCATGAATCAGGCCTTTTTATTTTTTCATTTTTCTGGATTTTGCAAGCAAGCAACAAAAGGAATTCTTCCTCCTCACTTATTGCCTGCGCGCCAGTGGCCTGATGGTTGTTCTTATTTCTGGAAATCAAGCTGGCCTGGGTTCAAAACCCAGCCAGGTAAGTTTCCACACTTTTTTTTTCTTATTTGTTTTTAAGTGTTATAATATTAAAATTAAATATATTATATATGTTTCTAAAACAATGAAAATAATAATAAAATATGTATGTTATCTTTAATTTCAAAAATATATTTTTATAAATTATGTTTTTCTCTATTTTGTGTTTAATATATAATATGTATATATAAATTAGAATAAATTTTGTATATAAATAAACCCAAATTCTCAAACCCTAAAAAATCTTTTCCAATTAAACCCTAATTGTATTTATTTTCTAATTTGCGATATTTAAAATAATTCTAACTTATTTATATACTTGAAATTCAAATTATTTTCTTTTAATGTTTAGAAACAATTTAATTTATAATAATTATATTTTTGTATATGATTTAAAATAATTTGTAAATATAATAATTAATAGAACTAAATTTTTATAAACATGATTAACATTGTAAATATGATATTTAAACCTATTTTTTTTATATAACATGTATATATTGTTTAAAAAATAAATGTTAATATATGTTTATAATAATTAAATTTTATAATTATGATATATTTAAAAAAATAATAATTTAATAATTTGCAAATTAAAAAAAAATAATTGTTTGGTTATGTTTTTTCTATATAATTGTTTATATTAAATAGTTAACCTCTTATTCTTATATTTTGATTTAAGTTTTGTTTATTATTGTTATCACTAATCATATAATTTATTTTGCTTTATTAATTTTATATGTTATTATTATTTCAATTAATTTTTATTATTCACTAACCTCTCTTATTTTATTTTGCTTATTATTTAATATTATTATTTATCACTAACCCCCTATTTTTCTTTATTATTGTTTATTGCTTATTTATTTATATTTTATTTATTTTTGCTATTTAATTATTTTGCTTATTATTATAATTTTGTAATTGTTTCTTGGATGTAAAATTTGTAATTATTTAATTATTTTTGGTTAGTAATTAGGGAGTGCAAAAACATGTATGTTCTTAAAATTAATTTAGATCATTTTAATATAAGATAATTAAAATAAACACTCACACACACGTAAGTCGATTTTTAATCGCCGTCTCACATTTCTAAGGTTATCCCTCAAGTTGCCTACGAATAATGGTCAAGTGGGGTGTATAAAGCAAGTCCCTAAAAGAAAAATCATCAAGTCCCTCATGGTTGCCTATACGAATCGAGTCCCTTCGAATAAATGATGATAGTCCCTCCCGTACGCTTATTACACCCCACAGTTGCCTTCATAACCAGATTGTCCCTCACATGTCCCTTAACATCCAAGGTAATGACTACCTACTCCTTAATAGTAGGGATAGTCTTACCAAGGAAAGGAAAAAGAACAAGAAAGACTTTAAACATTAGGGTAGGTTCCTCTTATGTACTTGCTCACTTCAAAAAATTTTCAAACTTAACAATTTCAAACAAATTTTCAAACAAGTTTTTTTTACACATCCGTACATGGATTATTATTAAACTATTCTGAAAATTTTTCTATTCACACACTACATTTTCAAAAACAATTTAAAGTGAGCTTAAGTACCTAAGAGCCCATGGATAACCATGGATGAAAAGGGTGCTAACACCTTCCCTTTTCATAACCTACCCCCCGGACCCAAAACATTCTCTTAAGGTCTTTCCTGTTCTTTTATAACCTTTCCTTTGGATAAAATAAAAGTCGGTGGCGACTCTTGCTATCCGCAACAAAACTTAAAGTCAGTTCTCCCACCGTGTTACAGATACTTATACCATTTTCCAGACATCTTTGTCTTTCTAGGTCAGTTTTGTCATTTTTGTTCCCGTGGCTTGATTCGCTAGGCAGTCGCGTGTTTTTCTCTGTGGCTTGGTCCGCCCAACAGTGACATTGTCGAGTTCTGTTTCGCTAACGGTCTCGTTAAGCCCTGTTTCACCAACAAGCACCTTCCGTGGCTTGATTCGCTCAGCAGTTGCGTGTTTTCTTTGTGGCTTGGTCCGCCCAACAGTCACATTGTCGAGTTTTGTTTCGCTAACGATCTCGTTAAGCGCTGTTTCACCAACAAGCACCTTTCGTGGCTTGATTCGCTCAGCAGTCACGTGTTTTCTTTGTGGCTTGGTCTACCCAACAGTCATATTGTCGAGTTCTGTTTCGCTAACGGTCTCGTTAAGCCCTGTTTCGCCAACAGGCACCTTCCGTGGCTTGATTCGCTCAGCAGTCGCGTGTTTTCGTTGTGGCTTGGTCCGCCCAGCAGTCACATTGTCGAGTTTTGTTTCGCTAACGGTCTCGTTAAGCCCTGTTTCGCCAACAAGCACCTTCTGTGGCTTGATTTGCTCAACAGTCGCGTGTTTTCTTTGTGGCTTGGTCCGCCCAGCAGTCATATTGTCGAGTTCTGTTTCGCTAACGGTCTCGTTAAGCCCTGTTTCGACAAAAGGCACCCTCATTGTGGCCTGATTCGCTCAGCAGTCATAGTGTAGGTTTTTGCATTGATTCTATTCCACCTGGTTCTATTCCCGCTACCTATTCAGAGGTCAAAACAAAAATATACAAATAAAGGGCAGATGGCATTTCTATTATCCACCGAGTTCAAATTTCCAGGTTTTATTCGAGTATTCAATCATTACATACCTTGAATGTCTAAAAGCTTTTGCAATTATTCATTCAAGCTTGCAGATGATTGAATAGGGGCAACTTTAATACCTCAAAATTTTCTCTCTCATTTCCTCAATATTGTGCATATCATTTAGTATACATAAGTTCATAAAATAACCAAAAACCTTGCATCATGGGTAACATAGCTAAGGCATAGGCATGTGATCAAGTATTGAAGCAACTGAAGGCTATACAAAGGAAATCAAGAGGCCACAAAGCTCCTCAATCATGTACAAAGGGTCTACAACATCCCACAAGTCTCCATTTGAAGCCTCAAGTCTTGGAAAGAAGTGAATGGCTCCAAGAAAGGCAAGCAGTGCAACATTTCCTGATGAAATGATCCAAATTAGGGTTTCATTTGGGAAGGGCTTCTCCATGAAATTTTAAGAAAAAGTGGATTCCATTGTGTTCTATATGACAACAAGTGTATAGGGTTCAAATTTCATCCACAAATTCATTTTGGAAGAAGTTCAATTGGTCAGATGATTGAAAATTAGGAAATTGGGGAAAAGTCAACCATGCTGAGGAAAAAGTCAACTCCTGACTTTTTGAGATCAAAATCAAGAAATTAGGGTTACAAGGATCCTATGGTTCAAATTTTATCAAGAAATGATGAAGGAATCAAGAGAAATCAAGAAAACCAAAACTTACCATTTTTGGAAAATTAGGGTTTCCAGAAATGGCAAGTTTTGACTATTTTTGCAGCTACTTTGAATGAGGCCTTCTCCCAAAATAAGAAAGATATGAAAATTCTACTTGGAGCCAATTAAAGAGGGCATCTTGAGCTTCAAATCCATAGGTGGAACTCTTCCATATCATAAAAAATGAGAAAGATATGATCTTGCAAAGTTGAGGTAAATCAAGGCAAAACTAGGTCATGGGCGAGGCAAGAAGCTGGCCAGCGCGCGTGCCCTGCAAGACATTTGATCAAACATGTGGTGGATCAAATGTCAAGCCATTTTACTTGGTCAAGAAGACTTCAAATCAAATTTTTTTGAACTACAAAGTTGTTCACCTACATGTTTACTACAACTTTCATGTTTAAGGTTTTTCCATAGGATCAATTGTTTGGAAGTTATGATGGGCTGAAGTAGAGAGGTCATAACTGGTCAAGCATAGGCCATAGAAGGCATGACAAGGCAAATTCGTGTAGGCCATTGGTGCAGTCTTGGAACATGTTTTTCAATGATAATTTCAAGCAACTTAGAGGACATATCCCATCATGGTTTGAACATCAAATTTGTTCTATGATCTTTTCTCTTCAAATTAGGTATAAGAACTTCATCCATGGGTGCCTTGATCATGAAGTTACACCTCATGGAAGATCACAATATACAATTTGGTTTCTTGCAGGCCAAGGCATGAGGAATCACACTTCGGTTCAGTTTACATGCTTCAATTCACATTGTTATGATCACAAACTCCATGTCCATAAGCTCATTTGAGGAATACATCATCATATGAGTGCATGATCACCTCACTTTCCATCCACCCTCTCCAAATTCAAGCCATAGGCATGCTATATAAGTTTGATAAGGCTAGCCCCATTACACTTCACTCATCCTCACCATAATTTCCATGAACATCACCATACACAATCAAATCTGAGCCAAGCAAGATCATCATTGCACTATTACATTTCACACCCTAAGTTGCTCAATTCACCATCAGTTAGAACTAACCATAGTTCTAACTGTTAACTATGGTTAATAACTGTCAACCATGGATATAAAGCTTGAGCATAACTGAATTGCAGTCACCACTTCCATTTGCATAAATCACATCCAAATTCCTTGATCTCTCTCTCTCTACACCTTCACTGCATTTTGCTTCGAGCAACTTCCACCTTCACTATTCCAACCTCAATCCTCTTCAATTCATCTTCATCATCACCTCAAGCATGACATTTGCGGAGGACTGAGCTTGAATCCTCAAAGAATTGCATACTGCAACTTTGTGATTGCACTACATTTCTGATTGAAACTTCATAATCTTCATCTATCCATCATAAACACCATATTTTGTTCAATTTCTATGATGCTCATTGCTTGAAGCTCCTAGGTTTCATCTCTACATAACACTGATCAACATTGTATCTCTATTGGTTTCTCAAGATTCACACATCATTGAGTATTCATTTCACTCTGGTTGATCAAGAACAAGATCAAGCAATTCAAGGAACCTCATCTCTGGCCTTCTAACAACAATTTGTGATCTCTGCAATTCAGGTATGTCCTGAATTTCAATTGGTTCGGATTGCTCATTTCTAAGTGTTTTCGTGTTGCTTGAGGCCTGATAGAGGTTGTGGTTTGGCTGGCTAGTTGATAGGCATCATAGATGCATAAATTCAATTTTCTCAGGTTTTGTTTAGGTCTTCGATTCTGGAAATTTAGGAACCCTAAGTGACTTTTGAGGCCATATTTATGATCAGTGTAGAGATGCGAATCTAGTCATGGTCTTGATTTTCATTTTAGTGAGGTTTAGAGGTTTTCCCTACCGGAGCTTGAACGGAGAAGATGACCGGAATTCATCTCCGGTCATCTGAACAGTAACCCTAATTATTTCCCAACTTTATGTCGTAGCCATTGATTCCATCTGATCAACACTCATGAAAATGCCAGCACATAAATGAACTCATGCCATTCACGTGACCAAAGTCAACTTAAAAGTCTTCAGAGTGCTTTTGACACCCCCAACGCGTACGTTCTAGGCCCAAATCAGTTGATTTTGATGCTTTTGACACCCCCAGGCCCATGCCAACTCAGTCCATTTCATTTTCTTTTTATTTCTTTTTGCATCTTTATCCATTTTTCGTTTTGGCTTTTAAAAAATACCAAAACCCCATAAAAAATTCCCAATTAATTCATGAGGAATCCTTGAATTTTTCTTTAATTTTCCATTATTTTTGTTCATATTTTTGTCAGAATTAATTTCTCAATTGAATTAATTTCTATTTTCCCATTTTTTGACCAATCAATTTGTACATTTTCTTTATCTTAAACCACAAATGATAAATGTCCCATTCTTTTTGCATTATCCAAATACCTCATCAAAAATTCCCAAAATATTTTTCTCTGGATTTTTAGGTCATGTTTAGATCCTTTTTTGAGTCCATTCTTTCACTTGTATGTTCAAAAGCCCTAATTGAGTTCTACCCTTCCATTAACCATTCAAAAAGATGAATTTTAATGAGAGTTTTTGTACATATGTTATTCTCTGGATCTTGATTCTAAGTACCAACTTTCATAATTTTTTAAGGTCATTTGGTGTTTTTCTTGAATTGTTTGATTTCTAAGTCATTTTTGGTCCTTCATGTTGTATTCTCTTACTTCAAATGAATAAGGTATTCATGCCATTGGTCTAAGGTCTTGTTTCTGGTTCTTGTGAGTCATATTATAGGTCGTCTAACATTGAAAGCCATCCTTAAGTCTTTACTCTTGTTTTTAGGGTTTACTTGAACCTTAAGTCACCATTGTCCCCATTTTAACCTAATTCTCCTTCATCTTAACCACTCAAAACTTAATAAATACTCCAAATAAATTTGTCCAAGTCTTGTTTCGTGTCTTATAAACATGTTTAGATCATTCCTCTATGATCAGTTCACATGTATAAAGCTTTGCATCTCTTTATGTTTCATTTGCCATTAAGAAAGTCAAAAAACCCTAATTTGAGATACCTAGTTTTTAGATTACTTCTTACCATTTCATTTGCCATTGTTTATGAGTTTAATTTCCATCTTGAATTCATGTTAAGCCCCTGGTTTTTGTATGGGGATTTCAAACCCTTTTGTTCATGTCTGAGTCTTACCTTAAGATCTTTCTTCTCTTTGAAGTTTCACTTGCATTCTCTTTCATGTTCACACCATCACTCACATAGTTTGCATTTCCTTTACTTAGGTCTCTTCATCCCTTGTAGCATGACTTATTAGGAGACTTTGATAAGATGATTAGCCCCTGGATTTTCCATTCACTTTAGGGTTTGAGGTTTTTTAGATTACTTAATCCTTTAGGTTTCCTCATGTAAATTTACCTTAGATCTCATTAGGGTTTAAATTCTTTTTAGGGCATAGTTAGAGGTGGTCTACCTTTGTAGCTTTAGAAACTTTGGAATTGATTTAGCTACTGACTTTTTAAGTTTGTTACCTTAAGATGCTTTAGGCTTAGGTATTAACCTTAGAAGCTCACTAACATCTTTCCTTTGCTATTGTGGGTTGTTATTGAGATTTGCTATGTAATATTTGTTCATACTTCTCCATCATGCTAACACTTGTTTTGTAGGGGAAGATGAGGTAATTACTTCATTCCTTATCTCTATGCATGAATTTGTTTTGCCTTAGCACCTTTGTGCTTTGTTCATAGGTTCCCCTTTCTCTCTTTAGATTCAACTTAACTTCCTTAGGAAGTAAGTTGAATTCTAACTTGTTCTTTCTTCTCCTTAGGTTTAGAATACCTAATTAACCATAGGACCACACTCTTGTACATAATAAGATGACTTAGGGTTGTGTCTTAGTCCCCTATTAGCTTTGACCTTTGCCTTTTGAGTCTTCTCTTCTCATCTTCAAACAAAATCCAAAAAGACTTAATAAATGCATGAGAGGATCCCTTGTGTATAGCCTTATTTCATGGGGCACTTGCATTCATTCTATCTTGGAGTGGTGTAGGCTTGTCTAGCATGAAGTACAAGTCTTATCAAGGGGTTGTTTCACAAAGAAAACCTAAAAGACAATTCTTCACGAAAGCAACAAAAACACTTAATAAAGTTCAACAAGCTAGTGAACTTAAACCCTAATTCATGGAAACAAGCCTTGGATAAATTCTCCTTGCTTGGTGTGCTTGTTCTATTATTCCATCTTGGAATGTAGTAGAAAGTACACATTCCATGGAAAAGAGTTTGAATTCACTTCCTTGTGCCAAATTCATAAAAACTCTTAAAAAGCAAATAACAAACAATAAGCGACTTTCATGCGGGAACTTCTCTTTCTCACCTCACTCATTTTAAACGTGAACTCGTGACGACTTGTCTCGCATGCAATACGGTAAACGCACTCGTACCAGACGAGCCTACAACACCTGAGCATAGACATACACAGTTCCAGCATAAAAAATACAAACAAAGTTCCCGCCTGGTTAGGCGAACTACGTCGACTCTGATCCTCATTTTCCCGATGAGGTACGTAGGCAGCGGGGTAGGTCCCATTCGAGCACATTCTTTATTTTCCCTACATTTTCCCCATTCTTTCTTTTCATTCTCTTTTCCATTCCAGTTCCCTTTCTCATTTCAGTTATCGTTCCAGTAGCAGTTCTCTTGTTCAGCAACACTTTATTTCTCACCCTTTGAAACAAACAAACAAGTGTGGATCCCGTCAGGTACGGCAGACGATTTGGGGTGCTAATACCTTCCCAGGTCGTAACCGACTCCCGAACCCAGATCTTTGGTTCGTAGGACCTTGTCATTTCCTTCTTCCTTAGGTTTGTGCAGCATTACCTTTCCCGTTCCTTCGGGATAAAAATGCCTGGCTGGCGACTCTACCTTTTCCACGCCACTTTCGCGTTTGTACTAGGATGAAAATCCTGGGAGCGACACCTATCATCGGAGTAACTCTCAAGAACACATGATCTCCCTCTTGGAACTCAAGTGTTTTTATTCTTTTATCATGATAACTCTTCTGCCGACTCTGAGAAGCCTTCATTATCTCTAGTATCATCTTAATCTTCTCGGTCGTCTCTTGTACAATCTCAGGTCCGAGTACCGCACTCTAGCCTGATTCATACCAACACAATGAAGTCCGACATCTTCTACCATACAACGCTTCATACGGTGTCATTCCAATACTAGCATGATAATTATTGTTGTAGGTAAACTCAATCAATGGTAAATGACTATCTCAAGATCCTTATTGATCCAACATACAAGCCCTCAGTAAATCCTCTAAAGATTGGATAGTCCTCTCTGTCTGACCATCTATTTGCGGATGATAGGCAGAACTCATCCTCAACTCAGTACCCAAAGCATCTTGCAAACTCTTCCAAAACCTCGACGTAAACCGTAAATCTCTATCTGACATGATACTCGACCGTATCCCATGCAACTTCATGATTTCTTAAATATACAACTTAACTAACTTCTGCATAGAATGATTAATCTTCATTGGCAAGAAATGGGCCGACTTGGTCAATCTATCTACAATTACCCAAGTAGAATCATTTCCCTTAGCAGTCTTCGACAAACCTGTCAAAAAATCCATGGAAATACTATCCCACTTCCATTCTGGAATATTCAACGGTTGCATCATACCTAACTGTTTCTGATGTTCAATCTTCGACTTCTGACAAGTCAAGAATACATACAGAAATTCAACAACATCCTTCTTCATACCTGGCCACCAAAACAATTTATGTAGATCATGGTACATCTTCGTAGTACTAGGATGAATACTCAATCAACTACGATGTACTTCTTCTAAAATACTCTTTTTAATTTCTGGAACATCAGGAATACACAATCTATCTCGGAATCTTATCACACCATTCTCATAAACTCGGAATTCACCTCTATTACCTTGATTAATCAAAGTCAATTGATCAACCAATTTCAAGTCAGATTGTTGTCCTTCACAGATCCTTTCCATAATTTCACTAGTCAACTTCAACATTCTCAACTTCACACTCTCAAATTTAGCTTCACACAACAAACTCATATCTCAGAATTATTCAATCATTTCAAGTTCTTTCACCATCAACATCGACATATGCAATGTCTTTCTACTCAAAGCATCTGCAACCACATTTGCCTTACCAGGATGGTAATTCAAATCAAAGTCAAAGTATTTCAACAAATTTAACCATCTTCTTTGCCTCATATTCAGTTCCTTCAGATCAAACAAATATTTCAAACTCATGTGATCATTGAACACTTCGAATTTCGAACCACTGCAACACTGCATCAATATTCGACAAATCAACAACAATTCCACTACTGGAAATCACATGTCTAAGAAAACTCATTTCTTATAACTAGAACTCACACTTTGACAACTTCACATAAAACTTATTCTCTCGCAACACTTACAACACTATCCTCAAAAGTCTTGCATGTTCCTCTTCAATCTTGGAACAAATCAGAATATCGTCAATAAAGACTACCACAAATTTATCCAAGTACTCGTGAAAGATTCTATTCATGTATTCCATGAACACGCCGGGTGCATTAGATACACCGAACGACATCATCGTATACTCATAATAACCATGCCTCATTCTAAAAGTTGTCTTCAAAATATCATCAGACTTAACACGAATTTGATGGTAACCAAACCTTAAATCAATCTTGCTGAATACACAAGCTCCCACCAACTGATCCATCAAATTGTTGATTATCGGAAGTGGATACTTATTCTTGATAGTAACCTTGTTCAACTGCCGATAATCAACACACAACCTCATGCTACCATCTTTCTTCTTAACCAACAACACTGGAGCACCCCACGGAGAAACACTAGGTCGAATAAACTTCTTCTATAATAAATCTTCCAGTTGCTTCTTCAACTTACTCAATTCTATATCAGACATCCGATACGAAGCCATATACATGAGACTAGTACCAGGTAATAAATCCACTGCAAACTCAACTTCATGTTCTAGAGGTAAATCACTTATATCCTCCGAAAATACATCAGGAAACTCTTGAACAACCGTTAAATCAATACTCAAAGTCCCCCCCCCTTCGACTTGAAACAACACAAACATTGCAAACATCTGAGATTCGTCTTCTAATAATTCATCTATTTGCTTAGCCGTCAAGAACATCAATTCACCATGATCACTAATTTCAGGAAACTCAACAGTCTTCGCATAACAATTGATATGCACAAAATTGAACTCTAGCTAATTCATCCCAAGAATAACATCAATTTGGTGTAAAGGCAAGCACACCAGATCCATCAAGAAATCCTTCTCAAAGATAGTCAAAGGACATTTCAGACAAACAAGTGTAGTGGTAACATAACCATTAGTTGGCGTTTCTATTATCATACTACCATTCATACTAGACAACTTCAAACCCAACTTATTAGCACATTCAAGAGAAATAAAAGAATGCGTAGCACCAATATCAATAATAGCAATCAATTCGACATTGTCAATAAAACAAGTACCTCGAACCAAGTTGTCCTTCTTAGGAGCTTCAAAACCACTCAAAGCAAACACTCTGCCATTGGTCTAAGCAGCAGTGGCAGTCTTCTTAGGATTTTGGCATTGGGTGTTGATATGTCCATGTTCACCATAATTAAAACAAGTTGGACCTTCATTCGGATAATCACCAACCCGATAACCTCTCTTACCACACCTGTAGCATCTAACCACTAGATTATTGCATACATCTGACTTGTGACCAGATTTACCATACTTATGACACTTGGGAGGAATGGAACCCGCTCCCCTATTTGGCTTCTTCCTATTTAAAACCTTCTGCTTCCCCTTCTAAGTTGGAGTCACATAAGGTTTTCCTCTAAACTGGCCTTTCTATTTCTTCTCACTCAGTTGTTTATAGTGAGCAGATCGAGCTCGGTTGTCTTCGTCATAAATTCTGTTCTTATCCACCAATTCAGCATATCAGTGGATCTGCTGACATTCGATTCCTTGTTCGATCTCTGGTCTCAGCCCACTCTCAAACTTAAGATACCTCGACAACTCAACATTGACACGATTGTAATAAGGACAATACTTAACCAACCTCTCAGACTTAGCAGCATACTTTGCTGCCGTCATACTTCCTTGCTTCAACTCAAGAAATTCTACCTCCATCTTACCACAAGCATCTTCCGAAAAATTCTTTCTCGGGAACTCCTTCCTGAACACTGCCCAGGTCACTGCAATACCAACATCCTCCAAATGCTGACGTGTGTAACACCCCAAAATTTGCCCTCTCATTTTCATGCCATTTAGCATATCCTTTCATACATTGCATTGCATTTAGATCACAATTGCATCATAAACATACATGAATATACATCTCCATTTGAGCTTTCACAGGTTGCGACTGACCTTTATTTCTTCATGCGGCACGTGCACAATAATCTCAGAAGAAGTCAAAAGTTCTCGGTTGATTCAGAGGAGTTTAAGCTGAATATCAGTTTTATGGTGCAGTTTGCAAAAGTTGTAACTTATGCTCGGAAACTCATTTTGGCTTGAAACTCAATAGTTTAGACCGTTTCATTATTCTCTACAACTTTTGTGTTCGGCTCGGAGGCCAATTCATCAAGGAAAATGGCGGGATTTATTTGTTTCTGAAATTTCGGTTTCGCCGATTAACTGTGCTAGCGGTATTCAAGAGTTTGTAACTTCTTATTGGGTCAACATGTCTGAGAGATTCATATGCCAAAAGTTCTGTCTTGATATCCTTTCCAACTTTTGGGTTTTGGCCGAGAACTAATTCTTTGAAGAAGATCTCAGAATGTGCGAGTCTTTAGAGTTGACATAGTGAAAAACAGTGCTGAACCGTCGAGTTTTGAACACTAAAAAATTCATAACTCTTGGATCGTTTATTGAATTGATGTCGTTTCGGTGCCTAAAATTCCGTTTAGATGTTATCTTCATTATGTGAATTCAGTTTTGGTTCGGTCCAAGCGGAAGGATCTCGAAAATGCGAATTACCAATAAGGTTCTTTGATGCACTACATTGTCTGTCAGATTTTGTAAAATTCATAACTCGGTCAATTTTCATCGGATTGCACCCGTTCTTGAAGCGTTGGTTCAAAAATTTTATCCTCTTCAAGTTCAAAGACAAATGCGAGTTTGAACGGTGCTCCAAAGATTATCGTTTTGGTTTATTTCACAAAACTGAAGTGCTGAACCGAAGAAAAAGGCTGAAAGTGGTTTCACGAGAAAATTCATATCTCTCTCTTCGTTTGCCCGGTTGAGCTTAGATTTTAACACCAGGTCACTGACACATAGATCTACAACTTTGCTGACAAAGTCGAGTCGAGATTATGCTCCGAAGAGGTTGGCCTCGTCACATTTTCGAGTAGCGGACACCAAATAAGCCGAAAAAACAACTTATTCAGTGACATCTTGCAGCTTAAACGTATCGATCGCACTCGATTTTGATAGTATGACGTTCGTTATTTTTGCATTGCAACTGTGATTCAGAGGCGGACGATGTTGTGGAAGGTTCAGAGTCGAAATTTCTTGCCGAAGATATTGTTATTTTCACTTAAGCCGAAATTCTACCTTTTGCCTTTCATTTTACACTCCACTATATATTCTTTTGACCCACAATTTGTCTCATAACTTCAATCATAATTTACAAACACCAAAAAACTCTCACAAACTCTCTCTAAAGGATCAAAGTTCATTCTCACAATTCTTTCTCAAGAACACAACAACAACTTCATCAAGAACTCAAGAACGCAACAATTCCGATCAAGCTTCCGGTAGCCGAGCCGCCACGAACCACCACCTCCGGTCAACTTCACCACCGTAAGACCACCATCTTCCGCCATCGGCATCCGCGCGGCCTCTCCTCCTCTCCTCCGTTCATGATCGCGTCTCACTTCCTTCGGATTCGCAATTTTTTCGTCGATTCTTCATTCGGTAAGCTTCTTAAACTTTAATTCATGAATAATTGTTGAATTGTTTCTTGAATTGAATTTTGAAGTTGAATTAATCTTGTGGAGATTATGTGCATTGATTCATGATTTGATTATTGATCGATTCTTGATTAATTTATCCTAATAATTGTTGTGGTGCATGATTGGAAATGATTGTTAAAATTGACATAGACTAATCGATGCATGTTAGATGTTTGATAAAATTCTTAAGAGAGTTAATTATTGTGACTTGATATTGATTGAAGTGCTTGACTTTTAAATTCTTGCTTGTTTCAATATGCAAATTTGAAATAGGATAGGTTGAGGCTTAATTGTTGATGTTGTTAATGTATCGCGTGTCGAGAATATGTTTTGGTCGTAACTTCCTAACCGTAGCGCGTTTTCGCGAATGTGAATAGTGTAAATTGACTTTGTTGATTATTCCGGAGCCATTGGTGAACTTTTTAGTCGATTTCGAACAATTTTTTCCGACTATTTCACTACTGCCAGCCGACGAAATCGGCCAAAAAGTACCACTTCCGAGCGGAATTTTCAAAATCCGATTGAATATTTGAATCCGTTGGCACGTTTTCAAGTTACCATGCGATTTTCGTTCAATTCCGAGTCGGTGATTTTTGACGCGTTTTTCCGTTTCAAGGCTTTTTATGTTCGGTTTGGTGCGGTTTTGATGCATTGGTCTTGTTTTGACTTGTATATATGTTTGTTGATCATTTGCCATTCATTGCATGTAAATTTGTTTGATTCCGGTTTGAGTTTGCATGTTGTTTATGTTAGAGCATAAGTGCTGCCCCGTTTTGAAACGTAAATTTCAATGCATGTCCATGACTCGTATATTCATATTTCTACTTGATTTGGAGTTGTGAGGCATAGGTGCAACTTCCGGTTGCACCTCTTTTTGGTTTCTAATGCGTTTGTTGAGTTCATGCAAGGTTCTTGCAAAGATCTTAACGACGATCGTTTGGTTGGTATTCCACTTTATTTGTGGGATACCTTTGGATTCAAATGATATTTTGTGCCGTTGTTTTTGTTTCGATTATGGGGGATCTTCACAAAGCAATTATGGAAGATGAGCATTTATTTTGCTCATTGGAGATTACAAGGCTTGGCTTGAAGTTTTTTTTTTGGATTTCTTTTATGTGAAAGAATCGGCACTTCGACCAAGTAAGTAATCTCGATTCTCTATTTTAATGCATCATTCTAGTTGTATGCGACTTAGGATCATATAACTTAAGGTGCATATTGAGCCCTCCCACCTGAGGCATTGGATTTATTTGTGATTTTTGATGATATGTATCGATTTCGGAACTTAGGGATTAGGTTACGAACCATTAGGATCGATTCCTTTCACTTCCCCTTAAAATTCACTTTTTTGCCCGTTTCGTCGCAATTATTAAAAATAGTTTTAGGTGTGATAAAATTCTGGAAAAATTCATGAGTGATCCTCATCCTCTTAATTAATTTTTCATATTTTTTGTTTCCGGATTTGGGTGGTTTTAATAATTAATTTGGATTTTAGATCATAAGCTGTCCCAAAAAGGGAGTGTTTTGGCATAAGGGACCGAAATTGTTTTTTCCCCATAGGTGTGAAACCTATTTTTTGTGTGTGATTAATCACTGTAATTTGTGACATTTTTATGCTCCTTAGGCATTTTTTTTCATAATTTTAGATTCCCTTTTTGATCCACTTTGTGGAGTTGTTTTTGGTGATCATGTTTTGTTACCTTGCTAGTCAAGTAATTGTTTTGGCATTTTGGTGCATAATTTTGTGGAATCCTTTTGGACAATGTAAGATAATGACTTTATTATTCCAGGGATTTAATTTCATAATTTTGTAAGGCTTTTTGCTATTTTTCCATGTCACCTAGATCCTAGGTTGATTCATGTGTTTATGTGTCGCATAACCTAAATGTTAAGAAGGCATTCATGCCATTTTCTTGTGGGGATTTTTGGTAGCTTTTAGGAGTTAATTATAGGTCATTTGTATGTCTTTAATTCCAGTCATAGGTCATTTTTTGAACCATACTCATTTGGTTTGTTTTGGTGCTTTAAAGTGCATACTTATGTGAATTAACTTTAACCTAAACTAGATTCTCTTCTCCTCTAAATAATAACTTGAATTATGTGGAAATCATTAATGCCTATTCATGCATTCTAAGTGAATCTCATACCTTGTATGCTACTGAACCATAATCATTTCATGCATATTCACATGCCATTTTTTCTTAACTTTCATCATGTGCGATCTTATGCGATTTTTGCTCGTTTCTTCTCATATCTTCTTCTCATTGCTCCATATGCCTAATCCATTGCATCCATGATTGTATATTCATTCATCCATCTTCATAAGCATTCATTACTGACTTTGATGTTCATTTTATGCATTAATCCATTTTTGTAAGCCATATGCATTCATATTTCATCCATGAGTCTTACTTTGCATTTAGGTGAATTTATGTGAACTTTTTGCACATAGTTTGACATAGTTTGACCTTGTGAGGTATCCTAGCATACTTAGGGACGTATAGCATGTAGCTACTGACTTTAGAAGTCATGTGACCTTTAGGTACCTTCACCTTTAGACTTAGGTCTTATTTTGAACCCTAGTTCCATTCTAGGACGTTTATGGTACTTAATCGCTTTCATGCTTTGATTTTACTTTCAATATGCATTGTCATGCTAACTTTTGTTTTGTAGGGGGGGAGATTGAGGTAAGCATTACTTCATTCCCATCTCTTATGCATTTTAATTTTGTTTGCCTTAGCACTTTGTGCTTTTCTTTTAGGCTTTCCCTTTCTTTAGAGACAACTTAACTTCCTTAGGAAGTAAGTTAGTTTCTAGCTCTCTTTTTCTTCTTTTCCTTTTCCTTCATTAGGTTTAGAATACCTCATTAACCATAGGATCTCCCTTGTAAATAAATCAATAAAAATTAGGGTGTGTCTTAGTCCCCTTAGATTTTTCCTTTTCCAACTTGAGTCATTCTTTCTCATCTCAAAAAGAAAAGCAATAAAACACTTAATAAAAACCGAACAATCTTGTACGACACGAGACTTTGTTGCGGAGTGTTTATACGCGTCCTGTTTCGGGGCGAGGTGTAAATGCTTCCCGCGATGGATAGGTCTTAGTACAAGACCGTTCACAAACAAATTCAAAACACTTCTCATAAAAGACAAAAACAAATAACAAGCGACTATCCTGCGGGAACTTCTCTTCTCATCTCATTCACTCACAACGCGAACTCGCGGCGACTTGTCACACATGCAAGACGGTAAACGCACTCGTACCAGACGAGCATGCAACACCTGAGCATAGACATACGCAGTTCCAGCATAAAAAACACAAACAAATAGTTCCCGCCTTAGTTAGGCGAACTACGTCGACTCTGATCCTCATTATCCCGATGAGGTACGTAGGCAGCGGGGTAGGGCCCGTTCGAGCACATTCTTTATTTTCCCTACATTTTCCCTACATTTTCCCCATTATTTCTTTTGTTCTCTTTTCCGATTCCATTTCTTTCCTCATTACCATTCCAGTTAGCAGTTTTGTTCAGCAGCATCTTTATTTCTCACCCTTTAAAACAAGCAAACAAGCGTGGATCCCGTCGGGTACGACGGACGATCTGGGGTGCTAATACCTTCCCAGGTCGTAACCGACTCCCGAACTCAGATCTTTGGTTCGCAAGGCCTTGTCCTTTTCCTTCTTCCTTAGGTTTGTGCAACATTACCTTTCCCATTCATTCGGGATAAAAATGTCTGGCTGGCGACTCTAACCTTTCCGCGCCACTTTCGTGTTTGTACTAGGATGAAAATCCCGGGAGCGATAGCTGGCGACTCTGCTGGGGACATAACCTGATTCTTCCTGTTTCCCTTGTAGAGTTAATCCTAGCGCATGTTGGCTTTGTTTCTTTGGGTGTTTATCTGTTTGATGCTGAGTGCTTTAGTTTAGCTTTACTGTTTTTATTTACAGTTCTTTACAGCTTTACTTTACCGCATTTATTTACCGCTTTCAGTATTTTATTTTCCATGCATCATATTATACGGGACTGTCTGGCTGTGCTGATTTTCATTTTTTCTGCGGGATGGGAGTTACTGTGAGATAAGCCAACTACCCGGCTTGAGTGCACTATAGGATTAGCGTGGACACATTGTGCTCGCATGGTTACATGATGAGTGGTGATGTGTTCCACACCCAGATTGCGACTGTCTCGGGACTATTCTGTGTGGGGGTTCTTCTCCACTTCAGGGTACAACCTTGATAGTTATGTGCATCTGGTGACCGATCTTCGAGGACCTTAATGGGAACACCCCTCTCCAGTGATGACAGTGGCAGACCACATTTGTTGGCAAACCCACTCGCATCCGAGGGTCCATTGGGAACTCGCATAGGATGGCCTGGTTCTCTCATAGGAATCCAGTCAAGGCAAACTGTTCGTATGACGGTAGTATTGTACCCTTCAGGATGAATGTACTATTGTTTCTCGATTCAGTTCTTGAAGTTGGGGACCAATGAGGGATGCTTGTTTCCTTGGACTCAGCTGAGGCCTCCCTGATTAGTACATAATGCCAAACCGATTCCCTGATTTGGTCATGAGCCATTAATGGTGAACGTATTATTGCTATTCGACTTTGAGAGTCCGTGATGTTGACCCGAGTAGCACACCCGTGAGATTGGGAGGGTTTACAGGTTTGCAGGAACCCTAAACTTCAACATACCCACTTTGCCAGTATTGTTCAGTGTTCTATGGTTCTTTGATTCTGAGATCTGGGATTTCTATTCAGAGAAATTGTTACTGTGATTACCATTATGACCTTGATATTGTGACTCTCCACAGATACTTGGCTCGTTGTTCAACTTCAACACCATCAATGAATATTCTATTATGTGATCCAGTTCTACAGTTATTGGGTTCTCAGTTATGGGGTTCTATACAGAGATGGTGCCGTTATTGGGGTTCTATACAAACAGTTGGTTCACTGCTCAACACCAACATCACACCATTGATCACACGCCTGTTGCATACATGACATCATAGCATTTTTGCACACATGTTCAGTTATTTCCGAGGATCACATATCTGAATCATGCTGTTGGATTTTTCTGTGTCAAAACTTGTATCAAAGCGGATAGATTCCTCAGAAATAATTGAACATGGCATTTGCATACATCCTTGCATTCTTGACAGGTGTTCAGAGACAGATTATTTTCTTGACTTGATTTCTCATCAGAATGGACAACTTGAATCACATTCATCAAGGTATATATTTGAAGCAACTCCGGGCGGAGGTAATCGAAGGAAGACCCAGCTGAGGCCATTCAGGGCAGAAGTATAAGCTTTATTTCAGAATCAGAAACTGTTGAAAGAGGAAGTCAACCAGATGAAGACTCAGATAAGCCGATTATGGAAATCCTGAATGTGGTGTCAAGGAAATGAAGCTATTTTCATCCCTACTGAGGGGAACTACGCTGCTCTGATTCTCCATTGGTCAATGGAGATACGTAGGCAGGAGATCGTGCAAGATCTTTCCGAGCAACCTTATTTATCAACTTCATTTATCAACCTCTTCCCTCCAGACGTCATTTGTCAGCATCCAATTTCAGCTTCCCAAGTGAGTCCTACGGGCAGAGCATATAGGATCATCTCCGATAAAGCTTCCTTTGGGGTTTCAATGCCAAGTATGATCATCATTCTGGGGCACCTGGCCTTTTAATTGAAGATTGCAAGTCTTTCAGAGGTAAAGGTGAAAACAAGGTCCCGAATTTGATCGACTCAAAGGTCATCATGCCAGAAAGTCTGCTCACATATTGAAGTCTCCTCATCAAATGGGTCTCCCAATTTGCAAAGGCATCTTCAGAAGCAATAAGTCCATACGGAGTCAAGTCTCCTCAATGACGGCAATGTTCAGCTTCTTTACTGCATTTTCATTTGTAGTTTATATTGTTTGTTTAAACATTTGTATGCATGCATGAAACTTATTTGTTTTTGAATGATAACCATAATAAAATGCACATGTTTTTCTTGAAGTAATCCATTCGTATTCACTCATGATTTTGTGTATGTGCATTGCAATACCAACTGTTGTGCTTAAACTCTATCAGGGAGGATGACGAAATGAAAACGCAAAAAACTTTAATTGTGTGCTTTTGAGAAAGACCCTGTTGACGATGTACAGGCATTGTTTCAAATTCTAAACACCGGAGATATAAGGGAGATAGACCCTCGCCAACCCATTTGAGCCTTGAAGTAGAAGTTTCGTTTCGCATAAAAAAAAACCTTACATTTAACCCAGGGGCAGGGTAGGCTTCAGTTAGTTTGACCGAGCATTCAAATTTCAAAAAGGTGCAAATATGAGGATCCATTACCTTTCGTTGTACAAAATCAAGAGGTCCAAAGACCAGAAACCACAATGGTTATCCCAATCAAGAATCCAAAGACCGGAAACCACATTGGTTATTACTCATTGACCAAGAAGTGAGACAGTCACGACCCTTTCAAAGCAATCAAGACAGACAGTGTCACACGATTTGTTCAAAAAAAAATAATTAAAAAAATGATGAAAGAGCCCGCTAAGTCGAAACTTGAAAACAAGCGACCTAGGCAAAAATTAGGGCATCCCGCTGGACTTCACAATCAAAGATTCACAAGAATCAGTTCAGGCAAAAGTTAGGGATAAGCAAAATAATGCAAAAGAGAAAAACGAGAAGGATTTCACAAGAAAGATCCTCGAACAAGAACAAAGTCGTGTGATACAGACACAAAAGGCAAAGGGGTGACTGACTCCAAACGACAACCTGATTGGTGCTTGAAACCGTTAGTGTAATTGGTTCCTTAACCATCACAAAACCCTTTTTGAGAGGTGAGCGCTTGTGAAAGCTAGCTGAACATAGGAATGGAGAACATCATGGAGATGGGTGGGCAAATAAACTTCGAGCCTATATCCTTTGTTTCTATAACCGTGAACCAGGCCACGATACAACCCTCAAAAGTCCTAACTGAAACAGGGTTATTTTTTAGAGCGTACTACCATGAGACCGCGTTCCTGACTCCTATGAGTGGTGTTGAAAGATATTTGTTGGTGTTTCATGTGCATGCTTTCTATTATTCAAAAAATTAATGTCGTATCTTAACCAGTGATCCGCTCGCAAAGGTCTGCGACGTCTTTTTCAGTAAAACTTCAAAATTAACATGTGTGTTGCATTAGAATTTTCATTCTCAAAAATAAACATTTTCTGCTCGCATACATTTGTTTGGCATCATAAAGTTCAAGTATGGAATCTCAGTCCAGAAGCTTAATCTCTCCAAGTTGAGAAGTCTGAAACTTCCAAAGGACGATAGTATCGTAGTGCACTTTTCAAGAAAACTCCATTGAGTAGGGACTTTCCCAACAGTGGTGGTAAGAGCCAACTAATCTGGGGAAATCATGTTGAGCAATCTCTTCAAAGTTTAGCCAAATTGGGGCAATTACTTCGAGATTCAAACCTATCAAAGAGCCAACTAATCCGGGGCAATCACGTCAAGCAATCTCTTCAAAATTCAACCAAACTGGGGCAATCACTTCGAGATCAAATCTCTCATGAGTCTGATGCATGCATTCAAATTTTAGCCAAACTGGGGCAATTACTTCGAGATCCAATCTCTCAAAGAATAGCTGATCTGGGTGTTTTCTTCAAAGCACAGTCAGTCAGAGGTGATCACTTCAAGGCTTGTACCGGGGCAGGCCATCCCAGAAGCATGAGAAGTACTCTCTCCCAAAGACGGCTTATCAGAAGCACCTATCCAGAGTTCAATATACTGGGGCAGAATATTTCACGGTGATATGAGGTTTTTCATGAATCCTCGCGAGGCAAATTTCTTTCATATCATGTAGTCTGGGGCAGTTATTTCGAGATCCGATGAATCTCTCCAAGAGTTTGAAGACACTGAGGCATCTCGTATGCCAGTTTTCTGTAAAATCCTCTTGAGACATTATCTTTTGATAGATCCTAGTAGAAGGCGAGTTGAAGATTGCAAAGAACTATTGCTCACTCATGATAAGTTGGCAACCTATCAACCCAGAGTCTAGAAGCAAAGCCATTGTCGGCACGTTACTTCAAGAGTTATTTCATCAGCAGGCTTCATTGATCAAAATTTCTTAGCTAGTCTCATTAGACAATCCCTTCTCCAGCTGTGTAGCAAAGCGAAAGTTACTTCTTCATCAGAATGGTATCATCGTTTCTCATCCCCAAAATGAGACGCCTTACATCTCTCATTCCCAACATGAGAGGATTTATCTCTTATCCCCAGCAAGTGGCAACTTGAGCTCTTATCTTCAGCGGGAAGCTTTATCATTGACATCATCTGTCATCCCCAGTAGATTTGGAAGCTAAAATCTTCCAGCAAGGTAGCAGGAGGTGGGTGTCATCCCCAAGCAGAAACTTCCCTTCAGACAGGGGCAATTCTCAGCAGTATAAGGAGTGTTTTGCCTCCCCAGCAATTGCTTCCTCAACAATATCATGCCTTTGGTTCTCAGCCAAGCCAGGGGGTCCTCACTTCCCCCATCAGAGTTCAAGAAGGGTCCTTCTCCAGCAGGGTCTTGGCACTCCAATCTTAAAAGTCCAATTTATTTTTGGCAATGGCGGCTGTGCAGAGCCGGTGTATCATGGACAACCTTCCCCGCAGAGTTATCTCATCCTCATCAGGGTGGATCAGATCAATGCAATGATCATCAACTCTCCCCAGTCAAGCCATCTGGGATACTTGCAGTCCCCTTGTCAGAAGATCTCTTTGCATTTGCATACGCATAATCATCATTACATTTGCATCCTCCAAAGCATATCACTTCCATCATCATGGAGCATTACGCCATAAATCCAAACATATGCATACCAGCATGGGCCAGTTCTGAGGTATATTACATAAGACCCGTTACATCTCCAATCAGATTGAAGTATTCCTCACATAATGCAACTCTGTTTCCCAGGGTGGTTACTTCTACCGAGTCTTGTTGTTATCCCCAGTTGAGTCTTGTTTCAGCACAACAGTCTCATCTTTTCGCGTCTCCGTTTCAGTACAACGGTCGCGTCTTGGGCTCTCGTTTAAGTACAATGATCCCATTCCTTTCGAGTCTCCATTTAAGTATAATGGTCTCGTCTTTGAGTATTGTTTCAGTACAACAATCTCATTTCCTCGTGTCTCCGTTTCAGTACAACGGTCACGTCTCGGGTACAATGATCCTGTTTGCTTGGGCTCTCGTTTATGTACAACGATCCCATTCCATCTTGTCCTATTTTCTTTGTTTCTGGTTACCGCCTGCGGCCGGTATACCTCTGCGTCTCCATTCGAGGATGGTTTCGTGTTAGATCCGAGGATCTTTTGATTTGTCATTCGAGGATGGCATTTCTTTTCTTCAAGTCCTTCTGTGGTTGGTCTTGTTTTGTTTTGTGTGGATATTATTCGAGGATAGTAGTTCATTTTTCGAGCATATTGATCGAGGTCAGTTTTTCTCTTTTGCAAAGTCTGTCTGAGGTCAGTCTTTGTTGTTGATGGTTATCACCTGCGGCCGATATACTATCGTGTTTCTATTCAAGGATGGTTTTAGTACTGGATCCGAGGATCCCATGTGAGTGGTCATTCGAGGATGGCATTCTTCCCAGCATATTTCCACCTGGTTCTATTTTCGCTACCTATTCAGAGGTCAAAACAAAAAATATATAAATAAATAAATGGGCAGATGGCATTTCTGTTGCCCTTAGTGTGCAAATTTTCAGGTTTTATTCGAGTATTCAATCACTCCATACCTTGAACGTCTAAAAGCTGTTGCAATTATCCATTCAAGTCTGCAGATGATTGAATAGGGGCAGCTGTAACACCCCAAAATTTGCCCTCTCATTTTCATGCCATTTAGCATATCCTTTCATACATTGCATTGCATTTAGATCACAATTGCATCATAAACATACATGAATATACATCTCCATTTGAGCTTTCACAGGTTGCGACTGACCTTTATTTCTTCATGCGGCACGTGCACAATAATCTCAGAAGAAGTCAAAAGTTCTCGGTTGATTCAGAGGAGTTTAAGCTGAATATCAGTTTTATGGTGCAGTTTGCAAAAGTTGTAACTTATGCTCGGAAACTCATTTTGGCTTGAAACTCAATAGTTTAGACCGTTTCATTATTCTCTACAACTTTTGTGTTCGGCTCGGAGGCCAATTCATCAAGGAAAATGGCGGGATTTATTTGTTTCTGAAATTTCGGTTTCGCCGATTAACTGTGCTAGCGGTATTCAAGAGTTTGTAACTTCTTATTGGGTCAACATGTCTGAGAGATTCATATGCCAAAAGTTCTGTCTTGATATCCTTTCCAACTTTTGGGTTTTGGCCGAGAACTAATTCTTTGAAGAAGATCTCAGAATGTGCGAGTCTTTAGAGTTGACATAGTGAAAAACAGTGCTGAACCGTCGAGTTTTGAACACTAAAAAATTCATAACTCTTGGATCGTTTATCGAATTGATGTCGTTTCGGTGCCTAAAATTCCGTTTAGATGTTATCTTCATTATGTGAATTCAGTTTTGGTTCGGTCCAAGCGGAAGGATCTCGAAAATGCGAATTACCAATAAGGTTCTTTGATGCACTACATTGTCTGTCAGATTTTGTAAAATTCATAACTCGGTCAATTTTCATCGGATTGCACCCGTTCTTGAAGCGTTGGTTCAAAAATTTTATCCTCTTCAAGTTCAAAGACAAATGCGAGTTTGAACGGTGCTCCAAAGATTATCGTTTTGGTTTATTTCACAAAACTGAAGTGCTGAACCGAAGAAAAAGGCTGAAAGTGGTTTCACGAGAAAATTCATATCTCTCTCTTCGTTTGCCCGGTTGAGCTTAGATTTTAACACCAGGTCACTGACACATAGATCTACAACTTTGCTGACAAAGTCGAGTCGAGATTATGCTCCGAAGAGGTTGGCCTCGTCACATTTTCGAGTAGCGGACACCAAATAAGCCGAAAAAACAACTTATTCAGTGACATCTTGCAGCTTAAACGTATCGATCGCACTCGATTTTGATAGTATGACGTTCGTTATTTTTGCATTGCAACTGTGATTCAGAGGCGGACGATGTTGTGGAAGGTTCAGAGTCGAAATTTCTTGCCGAAGATATTGTTATTTTCACTTAAGCCGAAATTCTACCTTTTGCCTTTCATTTTACACTCCACTATATATTCTTTTGACCCACAATTTGTCTCATAACTTCAATCATAATTTACAAACACCAAAAAACTCTCACAAACTCTCTCTAAAGGATCAAAGTTCATTCTCACAATTCTTTCTCAAGAACACAACAACAACTTCATCAAGAACTCAAGAACGCAACAATTCCGATCAAGCTTCCGGTAGCCGAGCCGCCACGAACCACCACCTCCGGTCAACTTCACCACCGTAAGACCACCATCTTCCGCCACCGGCATCCGCGCGGCCTCTCCTCCTCTCCTCCGTTCATGATCGCGTCTCACTTCCTTCGGATTCGCAATTTCTTCGTCGATTCTTCATTCGGTAAGCTTCTTAAACTTTAATTCATGAATAATTGTTGAATTGTTTCTTGAATTGAATTTTGAAGTTGAATTAATCTTGTGGAGATTATGTGCATTGATTCATGATTTGATTATTGATCGATTCTTGATTAATTTATCCTAATAATTGTTGTGGTGCATGATTGGAAATGATTGTTAAAATTGACATAGACTAATCGATGCATGTTAGATGTTTGATAAAATTCTTAAGAGAGTTAATTATTGTGACTTGATATTGATTGAAGTGCTTGACTTTTAAATTCTTGCTTGTTTCAATATGCAAATTTGAAATAGGATAGGTTGAGGCTTAATTGTTGATGTTGTTAATGTATCGCGTGTCGAGAATATGTTTTGGTCGTAACTTCCTAACCGTAGCGCGTTTTCGCGAATGTGAATAGTGTAAATTGACTTTGTTGATTATTCCGGAGCCATTGGTGAACTTTTTAGTCGATTTCGAACAATTTTTTCCGACTATTTCACTACTGCCAGCCGACGAAATCGGCCAAAAAGTACCACTTCCGAGCGGAATTTTCAAAATCCGATTGAATATTTGAATCCGTTGGCACGTTTTCAAGTTACCATGCGATTTTCGTTCAATTCCGAGTCGGTGATTTTTGACGCGTTTTTCCGTTTCAAGGCTTTTTATGTTCGGTTTGGTGCGGTTTTGATGCATTGGTCTTGTTTTGACTTGTATATATGTTTGTTGATCATTTGCCATTCATTGCATGTAAATTTGTTTGATTCCGGTTTGAGTTTGCATGTTGTTTATGTTAGAGCATAAGTGCTGCCCCGTTTTGAAACGTAAATTTCAATGCATGTCCATGACTCGTATATTCATATTTCTACTTGATTTGGAGTTGTGAGGCATAGGTGCAACTTCCGATTGCACCTCTTTTTGGTTTCTAATGCGTTTGTTGAGTTCATGCAAGGTTCTTGCAAAGATCTTAACGACGATCGTTTGGTTGGTATTCCACTTTATTTGTGGGATACCTTTGGATTCAAATGATATTTTGTGCCGTTGTTTTTGTTTCGATTATGGGGGATCTTCACAAAGCAATTATGGAAGATGAGCATTTATTTTGCTCATTGGAGATTACAAGGCTTGGCTTGAAGTTTTTTTTTTGGATTTCTTTTATGTGAAAGAATCGGCACTTCGACCAAGTAAGTAATCTCGATTCTCTATTTTAATGCATCATTCTAGTTGTATGCGACTTAGGATCATATAACTTAAGGTGCATATTGAGCCCTCCCACCTGAGGCATTGGATTTATTTGTGATTTTTGATGATATGTATCGATTTCGGAACTTAGGGATTAGGTTACGAACCATTAGGATCGATTCCTTTCACTTCCCCTTAAAATTCACTTTTTTGCCCGTTTCGTCGCAATTATTAAAAATAGTTTTAGGTGTGATAAAATTCTGGAAAAATTCATGAGTGATCCTCATCCTCTTAATTAATTTTTCATATTTTTTGTTTCCGGATTTGGGTGGTTTTAATAATTAATTTGGATTTTAGATCATAAGCTGTCCCAAAAAGGGAGTGTTTTGGCATAAGGGACCGAAATTGTTTTTTCCCCATAGGTGTGAAACCTATTTTTTGTGTGTGATTAATCACTGTAATTTGTGACATTTTTATGCTCCTTAGGCATTTTTTTTCATAATTTTAGATTCCCTTTTTGATCCACTTTGTGGAGTTGTTTTTGGTGATCATGTTTTGTTACCTTGCTAGTCAAGTAATTGTTTTGGCATTTTGGTGCATAATTTTGTGGAATCCTTTTGGACAATGTAAGATAATGACTTTATTATTCCAGGGATTTAATTTCATAATTTTGTAAGGCTTTTTGCTATTTTTCCATGTCACCTAGATCCTAGGTTGATTCATGTGTTTATGTGTCGCATAACCTAAATGTTAAGAAGGCATTCATGCCATTTTCTTGTGGGGATTTTTGGTAGCTTTTAGGAGTTAATTATAGGTCATTTGTATGTCTTTAATTCCAGTCATAGGTCATTTTTTGAACCATACTCATTTGGTTTGTTTTGGTGCTTTAAAGTGCATACTTATGTGAATTAACTTTAACCTAAACTAGATTCTCTTCTCCTCTAAATAATAACTTGAATTATGTGGAAATCATTAATGCCTATTCATGCATTCTAAGTGAATCTTATACCTTGTATGCTACTGAACCATAATCATTTCATGCATATTCACATGCCATTTTTTCTTAACTTTCATCATGTGCGATCTTATGCGATTTTTGCTCGTTTCTTCTCATATCTTCTTCTCATTGCTCCATATGCCTAATCCATTGCATCCATGATTGTATATTCATTCATCCATCTTCATAAGCATTCATTACTGACTTTGATGTTCATTTTATGCATTAATCCATTTTTGTAAGCCATATGCATTCATATTTCATCCATGAGTCTTACTTTGCATTTAGGTGAATTTATGTGAACTTTTTGCACATAGTTTGACATAGTTTGACCTTGTGAGGTATCCTAGCATACTTAGGGACGTATAGCATGTAGCTACTGACTTTAGAAGTCATGTGACCTTTAGGTACCTTCACCTTTAGACTTAGGTCTTATTTTGAACCCTAGTTCCATTCTAGGACGTTTATGGTACTTAATCGCTTTCATGCTTTGATTTTACTTTCAATATGCATTGTCATGCTAACTTTTGTTTTGTAGGGGGGGAGATTGAGGTAAGCATTACTTCATTCCCATCTCTTATGCATTTTAATTTTGTTTGCCTTAGCACTTTGTGCTTTTCTTTTAGGCTTTCCCTTTCTTTAGAGACAACTTAACTTCCTTAGGAAGTAAGTTAGTTTCTAGCTCTCTTTTTCTTCTTTTCCTTTTCCTTCATTAGGTTTAGAATACCTCATTAACCATAGGATCTCCCTTGTAAATAAATCAATAAAAATTAGGGTGTGTCTTAGTCCCCTTAGATTTTTCCTTTTCCAACTTGAGTCATTCTTTCTCATCTCAAAAAGAAAAGCAATAAAACACTTAATAAAAACCGAACAATCTTGTACGACACGAGACTTTGTTGCGGAGTGTTTATACGCGTCCTGTTTCGGGGCGAGGTGTAAATGCTTCCCGCGATGGATAGGTCTTAGTACAAGACCGTTCACAAACAAATTCAAAACACTTCTCATAAAAGACAAAAACAAATAACAAGCGACTATCCTGCGGGAACTTCTCTTCTCATCTCATTCACTCACAACGCGAACTCGCGGCGACTTGTCACACATGCAAGACGGTAAACGCACTCGTACCAGACGAGCATGCAACACCTGAGCATAGACATACGCAGTTCCAGCATAAAAAACACAAACAAATAGTTCCCGCCTTAGTTAGGCGAACTACGTCGACTCTGATCCTCATTATCCCGATGAGGTACGTAGGCAGCGGGGTAGGGCCCGTTCGAGCACATTCTTTATTTTCCCTACATTTTCCCTACATTTTCCCCATTATTTCTTTTGTTCTCTTTTCCGATTCCATTTCTTTCCTCATTACCATTCCAGTTAGCAGTTTTGTTCAGCAGCATCTTTATTTCTCACCCTTTAAAACAAGCAAACAAGCGTGGATCCCGTCGGGTACGACGGACGATCTGGGGTGCTAATACCTTCCCAGGTCGTAACCGACTCCCGAACTCAGATCTTTGGTTCGCAAGGCCTCGTCCTTTTCCTTCTTCCTTAGGTTTGTGCAACATTACCTTTCCCATTCATTCGGGATAAAAATGTCTGGCTGGCGACTCTAACCTTTCCGCGCCACTTTCGTGTTTGTACTAGGATGAAAATCCCGGGAGCGATAACGTGTATTATCCCACCAGTCTTCAACCTCTTCAGATAATATGTGGGTACCAAACTGTACCTTCTGCGCATCCGTACAAGCCATCACCCTAAATATTTTCTCAATTTCCTTAATCCACTTCTTGCATTAAGCGATTCATGGTCACCTTCAAACACCGGTGGACTGTTACTCTGGAACTTCTCTAAAGCACAAAACTAATCCTGTTCTTTGTTTCTAGCCGTAGCCTCAACCAACGTCGTAACAACTTCCGCAAGAGCACATGTGTTGTTTCCAGCCATTCTGCACAACACTCACAACATTAGAAAGGAATAATCGTTAACAAATAACGACAGACTCAGACCAACAACAACGACACACGACCTGACATACCGACCTGCTCTAATACCACTAATGTGACACCCTTTTTACCATAGAAAAATTAATCATATTATTCAAATAAAACCAGAGTTCTACATAAAAGGTATCACACATTTAACATATACATCATAATAACAACAAGTATGTGTCATGTCCCGTAACACGAGTTGCAACTTCATATTATAAATAAAACAAGCCTCAAGTATTCACAGCAGATCAATATTCAACTTATTAAACCATATAAAGGAAAAGGTACAACTATAATCCGAACATCATCAACAAATGTTATTTTTAACACAAAAAATAATAGATTAAATCACATGTTCCCCAATGTTACATGACTCGGAGCAGGACACCACCTAAACTCTATAAACAACGAGAGACACACTCCAAGCTACTTCCGAAATCTCCAAACTATTCTTGAGAATCTGCAGGATGACATAATAGACCATCACAAAAGGCAGACAGGGTGAGTAATCCAGATTCATTATACATAATTAAAAACTGACTTAAAAGAAAATGCAATCATACATCATCGATTATCACCCACATACAACATCAACAAGTCACATCTGTAGGATCAGAATGCGCCTAAGAGGGGGGGTGAATTAGGTGTATATAATTTTTCTCGATTCTTTTTCTTTGATGGATAGAATTTTTCTTTTAAGTTTGTATGGAAGGAAAGCAGTAAGGCAGAAAATAAAAGTGACACAGAGAATTATCCTGGTTCCCTTCACAGTCCGAAGGTACATCCAGTCCCCTTTCAACTTGAAAGAGATTTCCACTAATTTTTAGAAAAAGTACAACCTATCACACCTTCAATGGTGAGGCCTACTTTCTAACAAATTATCATACAAGTGTGCAAGAATAATCCTCTTGCCACACTTACCCTTATGTCCAAACAAACCTTGGAACACAAGTCACACAATAGAAATACCTTTCTATATTTTTAATTTTGAGTGAGTAATACAAAGACTTAATATCAAATAATGATCTTCTCCTATGTACACAATTCACTTTTCAAATATCAATACAAGTGTTCAAACATGAAGTATGAAAGATGAATATCTTATGAACACTTTTGAAGAGAATGAAAAATATTTGAAAAAATTGATGAATTTGATTCAAGTGATTTTTTATAAAAATTGTAGGAGGTGTTTTTTGAATCTGAAAAATTCAGATTTTATATTATACAAGATACCCTTTTGAAAAGGTATGAAAATTATGAATACAAATAATTTTTGAAGAGATATAATCAAAAGGTGCAATTTGAATTTCAAAGGAAAATATTTTTCAAAATATTACAGTGTTAACCGGTTAACCAAATGGTTAACCGGTTAACGCCTATGAACGTTAACAGGTTTTCTGAAAATTTGAACCCGTTAACCGGTTAACCAAATGGTTAACCGGTTAACACTGTTAAAACCAGAAACAGAAGGTTTTAAAAGAGTGTTAAACGGTTTGAAAAATATGTCAACTTATTTTATGCAATATGCTAGTATATGATTGAATGCGTGAACACTTGTACATCAATTTAAAAGAGAGATTGATATACCTAACCAAAAGCATCCAAGCATGAAGATGAACGATGATGCAAACGAAGCTTGAAATCAAAGCCGGTTACTTGAAGCTTGATCAGTTGGAGCTCTTGACTTTTTGCAGGTTTGAAAGATATACGCCGTGTTGTCTTCATCAAAATCTTCGAGGTTGAAGGCGTGCTTCTACATTCTCCCCCTTTTTGATGATGACAACCGAAAATTCTGCGAGAGCTTTGATCAATGTTTCTCTAAGCGAATTCTCCCCCTATGGACAGCAACTCCCCCTAAATGATAGCAGCAGTAGCGAGAAAAAAAATTCTGCATAGAGAGTCATTAGAGAAACAAGGTCTTCTCCCCTTTTGGCATTAGCAAAAAGGAAGGGACCAACAAGCAAGCATGAACATGAAAAGTATAGCATCATACAAGCAAACACATATAAAACACAAACATAATGCAAGTAAACCAAAAATGCCTAAAAACTTAGGACTTTAGTTTGAGAGTACAAAACATAACATGATTTAAAAAATAAAGCAACATAATAAAAACAGCATGGAGACATGGTCCTCATTCCTCATCCGACACATCTTCATCATCTTCTTCCTCTTCTTCGGTACCATCCACATCCTCATCAACATGCTCGGTGGTGGTTCGGGAACTTAGGACAAGGTGCCGAAGGCTTTTGATGGCACGCATAACTTCATGGTGGTGTGACATCATGGTTGAGTAGAGAAAGTCATTGGTAATTCCGGTTTCCGGAATAGGTGGAATGGAGGTGGAGGATCCGTCATCATACTTATAAGTTCCATCATTGGCTTGGACAATGCCGGTGTTCTTGATGATTGTGACTCCGTTGATTACATTACCCGTAGTAGTCATAGCAATAAACGGTTCTCGACCGATTTCCATATCGGTAAGTTCCAAAATCCTTGAAAGGAGGCGGCCATACGGTAAACGAGTCTTCAAAGAGAGTTGTTGCTTCAAATGATATAGCATGGTAGGAAGCCAATTAATCTTAATCTTCTTCTTGATGGCAAAGAGCACTTGCATCTCCAAATCATTGATTTGGGATTGATTGGAGTCCTTGGGCAGCAAGACATGGCAAATGACATAATGAAGCATCCGGTCATCCACGGAGAGATTCTTCGCATAGCAAAGTACCCGAGAGGTACGTTGGCCGGATATCACGGCTGCCTTTGGAAACCTACAGATGTGATAGTAGTATTCCATCTTATCATAGTTGGCCCATTTGCCTTCATCATGGTTGACACCCTTTCGGAGAAACACTCCCGAGTATGGTAAAGACAAAGAGGTAGCAAGAGTACCTAGGTCAACCTCAATCTCACAATCTCTAATAGAAGCAAAAAGGTGGTGCTTATCATTATCGTCACAATTGAGAACCATGTTATTCATGAAAGACTTCACCAAATCCGGATACACCTTTCCATTATCGGCAATAAAATCTAACATTCCTTGATATTCTAGTAGTGCCGGAAACTTAAACGATTCAAAAGATTTCAGGTTCACATACTTACCCTTGAGAAGATGTCAAACCCGAACACGGAAATCCAATCGTCTCTTCTTGGTAGATTCCATAGGCATGTCTTCTTCACTGCTAGACCTTAATGCTGACACTGGAGCTTTTCCCTTTCTTGAAGCCATGAAGATGAAGCTTAAGTTGAGGGTGAGTGAGAGTATTTTCGGATTAGGGTTTGGTGAGTGAAGAGTGAAGTGAAGGAGATGGAGTTTTTGTGAGAGTTACAATGTAGTGGGTTTTAATGAAGGAGATGAAAAGTTTGGAAAAAAGAGAGTAAGTGGAGTTTAATGGTAGGTCAAAGGAAGAGGAATAGATTTATGAGGTGTCTTGAGATACCATGCATCAATTAGACATAACACACACAAGACAACATAACAAAATAAAATAAAAAATTAAAAGTAACAGAACCTGTCACGCAGGCAGGGACTGCTGTTTTGAAGCTGTTAACCGGTTAACCGATCCGTTAACCGGTTAACGGACAAAAAAATTCAAAATTTTTTAAAAATCCAGCAGCTTTGGTGGGGAAAAAATGGGAGGGATTTTTCAAAAAAATTTCCATAAAGTGTTAGCACTTGTCATTCCGCAACTTTCGATCAAAAAATATTTTGAAACCGATTAATTTCGGGTATACGAAAGTGAGAAAAACCGAAAACGGTGAAATGTGAGTGCTAGCATTTTATGACTTTAAAGTGAGCAAAACACATATAAACACACATAATGCAATAAAAACATATAACAACCAATTTTTAGGTTAAGATTAGATGTCACCTTCATTGAGAATCCCAAGTTCTCGTCGAATCTTGAAGAATTGTTCCTTAGCCAATGGTTTTGTGAATATGTCGGCTAGTTGATTGTGTGTATCCACGAACGTAACATCTACATCTCCGTTTAAAACATGATCTCGAAGGAAATGATGTCGGATATCTATGTGCTTTGTTTTTGAATGCATGACCGGGTTCTTTGTGATATTGATGGCACTTGTGTTGTCACACCGGAGAGGGATACAACCAAGATCTATACCCAAATCGAGAAGTTATTGTTTAAGCCACAAGATTTGAGCACAACAACTTCCTGCTGCAATGTACTCCGCTTCGGCCGTACTAAGTGCAACGCATGCTTGCTTCTTGCATGCCCACGACACTAGTGCATTCCCGAGAATGTGACAAGTACCACTTGTACTCTTTCTATCGGTCTTACATCCTGCATAATCAGCATCAGAATAACCAATTAAAGAACAAGTACTACCTTTAGGATACCATAGTCCGACGTGCGTTGTTCCTTTGAGATACTTCATGATCCTCTTCACGGCAGTGAGATGCGATTCCTTCGGATTAGCTTGAAAGCGGGCACACAAACAAACACTAAACATAATGTCAGGACGGCTCGCCGTCAAATATAAGAGTGAACCGATCATACCTCGATATTTTGTAATATCTATTGAAATGCCGGAAAGATATTGATCAACATACGTTCCGGATCCCATTGGAGTAGACATCTCTTTGCAATTGTCCATATCAAATCTTTTCAATAACTCCTTGAAATACTTGGATTGGTTGATGAAGATGCCATCCTTTGTTTGCTTGATTTGTAAACCAAGGAAGTAGTTCATCTTTCCCATCATGGACATCTCGAATTCGCCTTGCATCATAAGAGAGAATTCTTCGCAAAGATCTTTGTTTGTTGAACCGAATATGATGTCGTCGACATAGACTTGAACAAGTAAGGTGTTACCCTTAAGATTCTTGATGAACAAAGTCTTGTCAACCTTTCCTTTAGTAAAACCTTTCTCACATAAGAAGTTGCTAAGGCGATCATACCAAGCCCTTGGTGCTTACTTTAAGCCATAAAGAGCCTTCTTCAACTTGTAGACATGAGACGGGTTCTTGAAGTCTTCAAAACCGGGAGGTTGTTTGACGTAGACTTCTTCATTAATGTAACCGTTTAGGAAAGCGCTTTTGACATCCATCTGGTACAACTGAAAATTCATAGAGCAAGCGTAAGCAAGTAATAATCTAATTGCTTCTAACCTTGCTACCGGAGCGAATGTTTCATCAAAGTCGATTACTTCTTCTTGGTTGTAGACTTGTGCGACCAATCTTGTTTTGTTACGAACTATGATTCCATTCTCGTCAAGTTTGTTCTTGAACACCCATCTTGTGCCTATGATATGCTTGTTGTCCGGTCTTGGTACAAGAGTTCAAACTTGGTTCCTTTCGAATTGATTGAGTTCTTCTTGCATAACTATTATCCATTGATCGTCGCCTAAGGCTTCATCGATTTTTGCTGGTTCAATTTGAGACACGAACGCCAAGTTGAGACAAGCATCCTTGAGATTGAGTCTAGTTGCAACGCCTTGGCTAATATCAACAATCACTTTATCTATCAGGTGATCTCTATGAGTTCTCCATTCTTTTGGAAGATCTTGATGTTCTTCAATGGTTGGTGACTTATCTTCTGGTGATATTGCTTGTTCTTTTGATATCTCCCTTTGTTGTTGTGATAGATCTACATCATCATCATCATCCACAATACTATTATCCTCTTTCGAGGGGTTAGTCTCATCAAACGAAACATGTATGGATTCTTCAATGGTAAGAGTACGTTTATTGAAAATTCTAAAAGCTTTACTAGATAGAGAATATCCAAGAAAAATACCTTCATCGGATTTCTCATCAAACTTACCAAGGTTGTCCTTACCGTTGTTGAGAACGAAGCATTTGCATCCGAATATGTGGAAGAAAGATATGTTAGGTTTCCTTCCCTTGAACAACTCATATGGGGTCTTCTTGAGAATAGGTCGAATATTGACACGGTTACTTACAAAACAAGCCGTGCTAACCGCATCCGCCCAAAAATATTTAGGAAGATTCGAGTCGCTAAGCATTTTCCTTGCAAGTTCCACTAGTGTCCTATTCTTCCTTTCTACGACACCGTTTTGTTGAGGAGTCCTTGGTGCGGAGAAGTTGTGAGAGATTCCATGCTCTTCACAAAAATCTTCAAATGATGAGTTTTGAAACTCGCCACCATGGTCGCTTCTTATGGAAACAATTGAGAGTGACTTCTCATTTTGAATTTGCTTGGCATACTTCTTGAATTCTTTAAAGGCATCACTTTTCTGCACTAAAAACAAAGTCCAAGTATATCTAGAGAAATCATCAACAATAACTAGTGCAAAAACGTTACCTCCGAAGCTTTTTGTTCTTGATGGACCGAAAAGATCCATATGTAACAATTGGAGTGGTCTTGTAGTAGATATCACTTTCTTGGTCTTGAAGGATGTTTTGGTTTGCTTCCCTTTTTGACATGCGTCACAAAGCTTATCCTTAATAAACTTCATCTTTGGAAGACCAACAACTAGATCATGCTTTAATAATTTATTCAAATGCTCCATGTGAATGTGAGCAATCCTCTTATGCCAAAGCCATGCATCGTTGTTGTTTGCCATTAAGCACTTTACCTTCAAGAGAGAGTCATCAAAAGAAATCATAAAAATGTTATTAAATCGTTTACCTTTTAGCAAGAGTTCATGAGTGACTTCGTGTTCTATCAAACATTCCTCCTTCGTAAAGTTGATTCGGAACCCTTTGTCACACAATTGACTTATGCTAAGAAGGTTGTGTTTAAGGCCTTCCACGTAAAGGACGTCTTCGATGATTGTATGAGAAGATGCACCAATGGTTCCAACTCCAAGAATTCTTCCTTTATTATCATCACCGTAAGCAACGTATCCTTTGGCCTTAAGTGTTAGACTTGAAAATTTGTTGATATCGCCCGTCATATGCTTTGAACAACCGCTATCGATATACCATTGCGTAGAAGTTGTTTTCAAGCATACTGTCGCTCCCACTAAATGACACCGGGTCAAATAGGGTACAGACGCGAACGGTCGGCGAAGGGAACAGTGAGAACACACAGCCGTGAACTCACTGGAGATGAATAGAGTCGCCAGCTAGGCATTTTTATCCCGGAGGAAAGGCAATGCTGCATAGGCCTAGAAAGAGATGGATAAGACGGTTGCGAACCAGAGAGACTGAGAAAGGGGGTTGGTTACAACCTGGGAAGGTATTAGCACCCAGATTGTCCACCGTACTCGACGGGATCCACGCTTATAAGATTTGTGTTTTAAAGGGGTAGTGTCAGTGCAATCTGTGTATGAAATAGCTGGAAAGAGATGTACAGGTGTCAGTGTAAAGTGTATAAGTGATATGAAGTATGAAAGTGTCAGTGTGAGAATGAAAAAGAACTGCTCAAGAATATGAGGCTTAAAAGAATAAAGCTGGAAAGAGGGGGGATGTACAGAGACTTTTGTTCGATAACCGTTAAGTTATGCCTACGTATCCTCTCGTGCAATGAGGAAGTCAGAACACCGTAGTTCGACCCAAAGAGACTGAAAGGTGAATTGACTGATGAACTGCTTGCTTGTCAATGCTCAAGTGTATGACCTGTCTGGCTCAGGTGCTGACTGTCTTGCATTAGACGGAAGAAGCAAGTTCTCGATTGTGAGTGAAGATGATGAGAAAAGAATCCCGGAGGAGACGATTATTGTTTGTTTTTTTGTGTTTTCAGTCTTTTATTGCTTTTGGAAGTTTGTCATAAGATAATGAGCTTAAGCCTAAACCAATGGATTTAGTAAACTCATCACATCTTCCCTCTGATTAGGGGTAATGAGAATACCTTAAGTGTGAAGTCAGCTTCTCACACTTAATCACCTTTTGATGTAGAGTTAAGATCATTAACCTACTTGTGATTATTTAGATGTTTTTGGGATTTTTGTTTAGTGTTGAGTAATGAGGTTAAGCCATAATCAAGGATTAAACAGACCCGTTACACCATCCTAAAAGAAGGATGATAGATGAGAATGTTTAAGCTGAGGAAGACTCCTCAACTTAATCCATGATTAGGGATTAAACCCATGACAAAACAAGCCTTTATTAAGTGGATTTTATTTAATGATGAAGTGATGAAGTGAATTTTAGGGTTTGTAAGACAACTTGAGGGGGACTTGTCCATTAACACTAGGGTTAGTCCTTCTTAACCACTTAAGGAAGAATTAGAACCCTAATGCAAGGCCCAAGTTACAAGTGTGATGTCTTGATAATTATTAGATGGATTAATTAAAGGATTTAAACACATAAAGGGTTCAAGACTTAGGATTAAAGTTATACACTCCATCCTAAAAGAAGGATGCAGGTATAACCCTAAGCACAAAGTCTCAAAGCCTTTAGGGTTTAGTCCCTGATTATGAGATGAGAAGAGAAGACTCAAAGAGAGACACAAAGGTAAAAACTATGAGGGGACTAATCAAAACCCTAATTCATTGTCATGCTTGGATGATCCTATGGTTTGTGAGGTTTTCAAGAACAATCTTCAGAAGAACCACCAGGAAGCAGATGAACAGGATCAAGAGAAGCAAAGTGACTTGCTTCATTCAAGAAGTCAAGTCACTTGAAGAAAGAAAGTGGGAAGAAGAAGAATGAGCAAGCTCAAACTCAAACACATATAGAAATGCAGCAATGGATGCAAGAGAGATGAAAAGAAAAGTTATGAGAAGTGAAGGCAAATTCACTTCTCAAGTTTACTTACCACCTGAAATGTTAGAAAGAAATGCAATGCAATGCAAGATGAGATGAAATGATATGATGCTAAGCAAAACCAGAAGCATGTTGATGATGATTATGATGTTATGAGGTGCTGCAAACAAGAGGCAAGACATGGAGATGTTCATACAAGATCATGAATGCAAATGATGCAAGCTAAGGAGCATGAACAAGCATGAAATGTTATGAAGCATACAAGACAAATGACATGGCAAATATGCAATGCAATGATCAAACATGTTTCCTATATGTCTTAAAATGTCAAATGAATCACAAGAATGCACAAAATGCAAAGACAAGTCATGTTATGCAAAGAAATGCAAGAAGGATGCAAAAGAAAGCCCAAATTAGGGTTCATGGATCAAACATCAAACACAAACCAAAAACAGAAGCAAAGCTCATGATAAAAAATGGAAAATGGCACTCAAGGAATCCCTAGACCTATAACAAACCACTGCCCAAAGGGGAGCTCTCAACTCTCAACCAATCTCAAGATATGAATTTTACAAGATATTAGGGTTTTTTAGGGTTCTTAACAAAACAAATGCCAAACAATTTGAAAATGCAATAACAATTCATGGCCTTTTTATCCTAGGAACTACATGCAAAACAAAAGACAATGCAAGAAGAATCAATGTCTCAACCTTCACCAATTGGCAGAAATGAATTTTTGAATCCATGATCAAAATAATGCATAAAAAATGATTTAATTCAATGAAAAATTCTTAAAATGCATCAAGATCAAAAAAGAAATTTGGTTTTAAGGTTGGACAATGTTTCTAAATGTCTTAGAACATTTCATGAATTTTTTGGTGATTTTTAAATACCTAAAAGTATTTTTAATTAATTAATTCTCATTAATCAATTAAAAATAATCTTTTAAATATTTAAAAATACTTTTTTAATGATAAAAAATAAAATAAAAATATTTTTGGGTCATAAAAATTAATAAAACCTTAAGGAAAAAGTTTCATAATTTTTAAGATTTTTTTGCTATTTTAAAATAATTATGCAATTTAAATGAAAAGAAATGAAAATAAAAATTAAATTAAATGGAAGTAATCAGAAGGAGAGGTTGAGATTGATTCTGGGCTCAAAGGGTTTGACTGGGCGCGCATCTGGACGGCCCAGATTCAAACCTCCCTAATTCTAATTAATTAATTATTAATCCATAATTAAACCTTAATGAAATGATCTGAACCACTCATATGCGCGCGGGAAACACAATCCAAGGGCTCAAATTCAAACCTTGCCCTAATTAATTACACTTAACCCTAATCACTTTCAGGCTGCCGGAGAAGACTTCCGGTCGTCTTCTCCGGCCAGCTCTCACCTGAGAAACCTCAAACTTCCTAAAAACGCATCAAAAATGAAAAATAGAAACTGGGAAATGATCCTTACACTCTCACGAATCAAACCCCTCTCTCAAAACAAATTTATTTTCCCTAAACAAGCTGAATCGAAGAGAACAAGTTCTAGGTCACGCAAGCTTCAGAAACAAATTAAATGCTCAAATCACAACCATTTCAAAAACTAATGGTACCAGAATGATCAGGATAACACAAAGAACAAGTTTGGAACAAAAGAAATGATTTCTGGAAAAATTATTTTCGAGCTACCTGAGATTTGGAGCTTTCAGTTTTGGAACTTTCTGGCCACCTCTCTTTGTGCAATCTACTCCTTAGAACCTCTTGATGATGTTTGAATGCTCAAAAGGAGTTTAAGTTGGCTGGATAGTGAGATTCGAAAGCTCCTGCTCAAGCTTGGTCAGAAATGGCAATGGAGTTTCTGGAGGTTTCAGGCCATGGTGAGGTGTTGTTTGTGATCCTGAGGGTTAATGGAGAAGGTCTATGGTGTTTGCTTGGATGTTTGTGGCTTGTGGAGAGAGATTCGATAGAAAATGCAGGCTAAGGTGAAGAATGGTTATGGAGTGTTCAGGCTTGTTTCAGGCTTGAGCTTTGGTGGTTTCTTGTCTATGAGGTGTGTTGAGTTGGATGATGAAGAAAGTTTGAGTGTTTTGTGGTTGTGTAAAGAAATTCGAAGGCTTATGCAAAATGGAAGGTTTTTGTGAATGTGTGGAATGGAATGGTTTCAGCCTTGCCTCTTGTTATGGCTAGCTTGCAAATTGATAACATAAACAAATCTGATTGGCTGGATGATGTGACTTGTGCTTTTGTGATTGGTAAGTTTGCTTTTGCCAAAAGTCAAAAATCTTGTAAGAGAAGCATGGGCTTGATACTAGGCAAGTACAAGGGCTAGGGCTGGCGCAGCATGGTGAGTGTGTGAGGCTGGCTTGATTCAAGGACCAATGCAGCAAGTTGGTGAAGCATGATCATGAGTTTTGCAACTTGGTTACTTTATGGATTTTCATGAAAAATGCCTTGTTACATGAACTAAACCATGGGCAAACTTGATCCAATTCTGATTTTTAGCACTTAGAGAATGTTTATGTAATGGTTTGAAATGAATTAGAGGTCACAATATGCATTGGTACAAGACTTTGCAAAATTCTCACTTAAGGCATGCCTTGAAAAATAATGATTTTAGCCAACTTTGCATGGCCATAACTTTTGATCCAAGAAGAGTTTGATCATGTTCTTGTACTTTTTGAAAAGGGAAAGATGAGATCTACAACTTTCATGACCAAAGTTTTCCCATTTGAAGCATTTTTGAATCATGAATCATGGCTTGAAAAATGACCTAAAATGATGCATTCTTGAAAAGTCAACTATGCCCAAAAAGTCAACATTTGCAAAAACCCTAAATTCTTGATTTTTATGAACTTCCACCTTCTTCCATGATCAAATAAAGATCATATACACTCAAAATGATGAAGATCACCCATTGGTTGGGTCATTGGGGGCCTCAGATGCCCTGATTTTACACTGACTTGTCTAGAAAGTCAACTCTTGATCAGATGACTTCCCCATGGAATTTCTTCATGAAAATTGATATGCATACTCCCTATACCATATAGAGATCAATGAAAACAAGAATGACCAAAATTTTGGAGTTATGGCCTCTGAAACCAAAACCCTAATTTTCAGTCAACTGTGCAGTTCAACCTGGCTCTGCATCCATTCAAACCCTAGCTCTTATGATTCCTCTGCATTTTTGACTTTGAGGAGATGAAATATGATATAAGAACACACATGGACACCTTTGAGTTGATTGGTGGCCTTTGGAGTGCCTCAAGAAACTTTGGGATTGCTCAGATCACAAACCCTAGGTGCAGATGCCCTAGACACAATGCAGTGAATCAAAAATGAGATGTGAGATGATATGTTTGTGTTTATGCATATGAGATGATCACAAGCCATGGTGTGAATGGGTGAGGGCAAATTTGGGGTGTTTACAGCTGCCCCTATTCAAACATGAGTTAGCTGTGCAGGATGTAAGCGACGGCTTAACAGGCCAAACAAGATAACTTGTGGTTGAATACCAAAGACAGTCCAAAATTTGCACTCACAGAATGAAGAAGAAAAGGGACATAGATTGTAAAGGAAAAATAAAGTATATTGTAAAGTGTGGGCGACGGAGGACGACCGTCGAGCAGAGGACGACTGCTGGGTAAGGAGCAATGACGGGGACGGCCGACATGCTGGGGAGAGTGTATGAAGATAAAGCAATGACGGGGACGGCCGACATGCTGGAAAAGTGCAGGAAAATAAAGCAATGACGGGGACGGCCGACATGCTGGGGATAAAAGGTAAAGCCAAGACGGGGACGGCCGACTAGCTGGGGAAAATAAAATCATGATGGGGACGGCCATCAAGATAAAGCTGTAAAATTTTCTGGGGATTAGTGAAACATGACGGGGACGGCCATCAAGTTCATAAAGGTCAAGTAACCAACGATGGGGACGGCCATCGGGCTAAAAAGGAAAAGGGACCACGACGGGGACGGCCATCGGGTTAAAGAATAAATGAAATAAACAGATGATGGGGTACGGCCATCAAAGGTGAAGGACGATCACCTAGCAGGGGACGGCTGCTCTGTTGGGGATAAAAGAAATATGATGGGGACGGCCATCAAAGGTGGAGGACGACCACCTGGCAGGGTACGGCTGCCAAAAATATCAACGATGGGGACGGCCATCGGATAGCAAAGGTCAACGATGGGGACGGCCATCGGACAGAAAAGGTCAACGATGGGGACGGCCATCGGACGAGCATGATGGAGGACGACCATCAAGAAGTGGAGGACGACCACTCAGCAGGGGACGGCTGCTCTCGGGGTTTATCATAACACAGGACGAGTGTTAGATAATCAAAATCAACAATGGGGACGGCCATCGGATAAAGTGATGAAGGACGATCATCAGAGGGTGGAGGACGACCACCTAGCAGGGGACGGCTGCTAAAAATCAACGACGGGGACGGCCATCGGATGAGCATGATGGAGGACGACCATCAAGAAGTGGAGGACGACCACTCAGCAGGGGACGGCTGCTCTCAGAGTTATCATAACACAGGACGAGTGTTAGATAAAGGAAAATTTGTTGGCGATCTACTGGGGATATAGTAAACACGGACGAGCGCTTACATCCAAGAAACAAAAGGTATAAGTGTTTGGTATTGTGTATAGATTAAAGATGCGGACGAGCATCCTTAAGACTATGATACGGGCGAGTATCATGTAGAAACAAACTGACACATGCTCAGAGATGATGATACGGACGAGTATCAACTGGTTAACAAGGAACACGGACGAGTGTTGCATCTGAAATAATTCTTCTGGGGGATAATAGACACGGACGAGTATCTATATTCAAGGAGACACAGGTGTTTGACACGGTGTATGGATTAAAGACGCGGACGAGCATCCTTAAGACTTATGATACGGACGAGTATCATGTAGAAACAAACACTAGACGCAATGTTCTGAGATGATGGTACGGACGAGTACCAACTGGTTAACAAAGAACAAGGACTACTGTCGAACCTGTGGGGATATGAGTGATGATGCACACAAGATACGGACGAGTATCTGTATAAGCGTACCATGAGTAGCGAGTATTGTATTGTATTGATGAGTGTTTTAACTGCTGGGGAGAGTGACACGGACGAGTGTCAAGAGAGAAAAGTATAATATTAACAAGTATATGAGTGATAAAGGTGTAAGCGACTGCGCTGGGGATATGACACGGACGGGTGTCGAGAAAGTGTATATATAAGTATATGTGAGTGCAAAGGGGCTGTCTTTGGCTTTCTGCTGGTGATTTGACACGGACGGGTGTCAGGAAGTACCTGTAGTACAGGTAATCTTGTTTGTAAAGATATTCAGGCGACTTTACTGGGGGAAAATGACACGGACGGGTGCCAAAAAGGTGTATATACTGGTGTTTGTGATTGTGAGGCAACTGCTTTTGCTGGGACTCTGGTGGGGACTCTGGGGGAAAGTAATCTGTATTCTGATGAATGGTTACTAATCACAAGCGTTCAATTCACAACATGACTTATGATTATGCTATGCATTTGATTTTTGCCGTAATGCTCCGTATTAGACGGAATGCTACGCTCTGAGGGTATAATATGATGCGAATGCTATGATTATGCAAAGAGGCACCGATCCGGAATTCGGATCCCGCTGCTACGAAGATCTCTGGCCGATCTGCTTGAAGTGAACATCCCAGCTGGGGATGAGATCATTGGTAGATCTAACGATGTATCTGCTTGGGGATATACGTCACTGATTGACATATCCTTATAATACGGGACCCAGCTGGGGTTTGTAGAAGCTTTCTTCACTCTGTTGTGATCTCTTCATGCGTTGCTCTTCTGGATAGAGGCTGAAGATTCTGTGGGGAGATGATTCCCTGATTCCTGCGTTCTGCTGAGGATGAAATGGCAACTTGCTGGGGAATTATGAGAGGCAACTCGGCTGGGGATAGCAACAAGTGGCAACTCAGCTGGGGATAGAGCATTTCGGATGCTGAGATTGAGTGTATGCTGATTTGGCAGCTCCGCTGGGGAAGTGGGCATCCTCCAGTGCCACGTGGAAGATAGACCGAGTTGATAATGATTCGCCTACTTGTTGAGACATAACCTGCATGCCCCAGGTTGCGTTCTGGATACCTGCAATCCTGCAAAGGTAAGGAAACGTACAAAAGGTCCCGAGGTATCCCTTACTGGATTCCGTCATAGGAGTTAAGTACTTTCGAGAATAACCACATTCCCTGTAAGCATGTGTTTTCTCTTTTATTTTTAGAGAAAGGCATCTGTACTTATGCAATTGTATTTTTTAGAGATATCAGACAACTCTTTGCAAAACATAAATGTAAAAACGAAACATGACCGAAAATCTGATTTTATTAATTCCTGTGCCCTGAATTGGCAAGATACAGTCAAAGAAACATATCTCCTGAAATGAGGAGATTGTTACAAATTGAGAAATAAAGTGCTGGCGATGCTGACGACGCTTTCAAGGAGCTTCCTCTCCTGCTATGACTCGTATGACAATGACGTTCTTCTCGTCTTGCTTCCTGGAGAGAGTTGATTCTGATTGAAGCTTGATTCTTTGTAGCTTACCAAGTTGTAGATAATGCAGACGAATTCAGAATGCAGTTGTTCGCTTATTCCCTTGTTTTGCATGGATCGCCCTTTCGGGTTTTCAATCCATCGGGATACCCATTTTTGCCTGAGTTGTCCAATGCGGCTTTTCAACTCAGCGGGTGTACATTTTTTATTTATTTCCCTTATTTTTGCCCGAGCCTTTTATTCTGTTTTTGACTCGCCGGGATGCCCTATTTTTGCCTGGACTTACATTCTGTTTTTATGTCCAGCGGGTCATTTTATGCGAAGTATTTTTTAACTGCATCTGAATTCACAGGGGACGGGAAATCTTCACCATCCATGGTGCTGAGCATCAATGCTCCACCAGAGAAAACTTTCTTTACAACGAATGGTCCTTCATAATTTGGAGTCCATTTGCCCCTGTGGTCTGTATGAGGAGGGAGGATTCTTTTTAGCACAAGATCCCCTACTTGGTACTCTCGGTGCCTGACTTTCTGATCGAAGGCTTTCTTCATTCTCTTCTGATATAACTGCCCATGACAGATTGCAGCCAATCTTTTCTCTTCGATCAGACTCAGTTGTTCGAATCGGGACCGAACCCATTCTGCTTCACTCAGTTTAACATCCATCAAAACTCGTAGAGAGGGTAATTCAACTTCAACAGGTAAGACTGCTTCCATACCATATACAAGCTGATACGGTGTTGCCCCAGTGGATGTTCTGATTGATGTGCGGTACCCATGCAAGGCAAATGGTAGCATTTCATGCCAGTCTTTGTAGGTGATTACCATCTTCTGCACAATCTTCTTGATATTCTTATTTGCTGCCTCAACAGCGCCATTCATCTTTGGCCTGTAAGGAGAAGAATTGTGATGTTGGATCTTGAAATCCCGGCATAGCTCTGCCATCATCTTGTTATTGAGATTGGAACCATTATCAGTAATGATTCGCTCGGGAACTCCATATCGACAGATGATATCTCTCTTTAGGAATCTGGCTACCACTTGTCTTGTAACGTTTGCATATGAGGCTGCTTCAACCCACTTGGTGAAATAATCAATGGCAACCAGGATGAATCTGTGACCATTTGAAGCAGTCGGCTCAATCTTGCCAATCATATCAATACCCCACATAGCAAAGGGCCAGGGTGAAGACATGATGTTCAAAGGATTGGGAGGTACATGCACTTTATCTGCGTAGATCTGGCATTTGTGGCATTTTCTGGCGTATGCACAACAGTCTGCATCCATTGTGATCCAATAATAGCCTGATCTTAACAACTTCTTAGCCATTGCATGTCCCCCAGCATGGGTACCAAAGGAGCCTTCGTGCACTTCATGCATCAATAAATCTGCTTCTGTCTTGTCGACGCATCTGAGGAGTACCATATCAAAGTTCCTTTTGTATAAAGACCCATCAGTGTTCAGAAAGAAACTACCAGCAAGCCTTCTCAAAGTCTTCTTATTATTGGAAGATGCCCCAGGTGGGTATGTTTGATCCTCCAAGAAGCATTTAATGTCATGGAACCAAGGCTTATCATCTTTTACAACGTCCGCTGCAAATACATATGCTGGTCTATCAAGTCTAGACACTGAAATCTGAGGTACAAAGTTGGCAGCCTGAACTTTGATCATGGATGAAATGGTAGCAAGAGCATCTGCAAACTGATTCTCGTCCCGAGGGATATACTCAAGCTTGACTGTTGTGAAGAAAGTCAATAACCTCCTTGTATAATCCCTGTAAGGTATCAGATGATCTTGGTGGGTGTACCATCTCCCGTTGGTTTGATTGACTACCAAAGCTGAATCTCCGAATACGGTCAATGTTTTGATCCTGAGGTCAATGGCTTCCTCAAGACCCATAATGCAAGCTTCGTATTCAGCTTCGTTGTTAGTGCAGTTGAAAGTGAGTTTTGCCGAGAAAGGCATGTGAACTCCTTTAGGTGTAATGAGTACTGCACCAACACCACGACCATTCATGTTAACAGCCCCATCAAACATCATAGTCCATTCTTCCTCCGGGTCGGGCCCTTCAGTGTGAATAGGCTCTTCATGATCTTTTGCTTTAATGAACATGATGTCCTCATCAGGGAAGTCAAATCTCATAGGCTGGTAGTCATCGATGGGTTGCTCAGCCAGATATTCAGATAGTACACTGCCCTTGATGGCTTTCTGAGATGTGTACTGTATGTCGTATTCTGTGAGAATCATCTGCCATCTTGCAACCTGTCCGGTAAGAGCTGGCTTCTCGAAAATGTACTTAACTGGATCCATTTTTGAGATTAATAAGGTAGTGTGGGTCAGCATATACTGTCTCAGTCGGCGAGCAGCCCACGCTAAAGCACAGCAAGTTTTCTCGAGCAGTGAATAACGCTGTTCACAGTCGGTAAACTTTTTGCTTAGGTAGTATATTGCATACTCTTTTCGACCAGACTCGTCATGCTGGCCCAGTACACACCCCATTGACTCTTCTAATACTGTCAAGTACATAATCAGAGGTCTTCCTTCTACTGGAGGCATGAGGATTGGAGGTTCTTGCAGATATTCCTTGATCTTGTCAAAAGCCTTCTGGCAATCTTCGTTCCACCTGACCGTTTGCTCCTTTCTTAACAACTTAAACAAGGGTTCACAGGTTGCCGTAAGGTGAGATATGAACCTTGAAATGTAGTTCAATCGACCTAAGAACCCTCGAACTTCTTTCTCAGTTTTCGGTGCAGGCATTTCTTGTATAGCCTTGACTTTATCAGGGTCAACCTCAATCCCCTTCTCGCTTACAATAAAGCCCAGTAGCTTACCGGATCGTACCCCGAATGTGCATTTGTTGGGGTTCAACTTTAGTTGGTATTTCCTCAGACGCTTAAATAACTTGAGCAGATTTACCAGGTGATCTTCCTCTGTAAGGGACTTGGCGATCATATCATCCACGTAACATTCTATTTCTTTGTGGATCATATCGTGGAATAATGTCACCATAGCCCGTTGATATGTGGCACCAGCATTCTTTAGTCCGAATGGCATCACTTTGTAACAGAACGTGCCCCAAGGTGTGATGAATGTTGTCTTCTCCATGTCTTCAGGTGACATCTTGATCTGATTATATCCTGAAAATCCATCCATGAAGGAGAATACCGAGAACTGAGCCGTGTTATCCACCAATACATCAATGTGAGGTAAAGGGAAGTCATCTTTCGGGCTGGCTCTGTTCAGATCCCGGTAGTCAACACACATTCTTACTTTGCCATCCTTCTTAGGCACAGGCACAATATTAGCAACCCACGGTGGATAGCTAGTTACAGCAAGGAACCCGGCGTCCCATTGCTTTTGTACCTCTTCCTTGATTTTCATTGCCATGTCCGGGCGAGTACGGCGCAACTTCTGTTTAACTGGCGGGCATTCTTCTCTCAAAGGCAGCTTATGCACAACAATGTCGGTATCCAACCCTGGCATATCTTGATAAGACCAAGCAAACACGTCCACATACTCTTGCAGCAGTTCAATCAGTTGTCTCTTCACTGAGTCTTGCAAGCAGGCCCCGATTTTAACCTCTTTCACGTCTTCATCTGTACCAAGATTAATCACTTCAATCTCCTCCTGGTGAGGAGTGATAACCTTTTCCTCTTGTCTCAACAACCTGGCTAGCTCTTCAGGAAGCTCATATTCTTCTTCAACCCCTTCATCAGCTTGATTGATTGGATTGTCAAAGTCATACGAAGTTATAGCCGTGTTGTTGTCGGTGCTGTCAGGAAGGCACTCTCTGCAAGGGTTCAGTTGGTTCGTTTTAGTGATTTGATTTTAATCTTGTTTAGAAAAGTGAAATAAAGTTGTCATTTTGAAAACACCGCCATTTATTTTTTGTACAAAAAGAAAAAATGGAAAAACAGTGAGCGGAAAAAGAAAAAGACTTGTTTGCAAAAAGATGTCTGATATTTTCTTTGATTAATCTTGTTGCACAAAAAGTACAGATGGCCCGATTACAAAATGAGTCTTGTCATCTTGGGCAAGATGCAAGACTTTGATGCATGCTATAAAAATACAGGAAATAATAATTACTCTGCATGAGTAACTCTTATAATTTCCTGGGAAGACCAGTTTGAGATACTGCTCCCCGGGATCTTTGGACGAATCCAGCTTTCCAGGTTGCGTTCTTCTTCCAGCTCGTCTTCCAGACAGTTGACAGCATCAGGGGTAAGCATCCCCCCACTGACAAAACCGGGCTTCTCAACAGCCTCCGCTTGATGTTGAGTTGGTTTGTAACCCAACCCAAATTTGTCCTTCTTTTCCTCCACAGCTAAGACTTTGCCCCAGCCTAGGGCAGTTCCTTCTTCAACAACCTTCCGGGCTTGTTGGTAAGACGACATGGAGATACCAGATACAGCAGATGCTTCATTGACATTCAAGGCTTCAAAACCTTGGCTCATTGTTTCATGGATCTCTCCGTCCATCTCAATGTATTTATAGGTTGCCAGATGGCTAACAAAGATATCCTCTTCCCCACAGATTGTGACAACTTGACCTTCCCACTCAAATTTTAACTTTTGGTGAAGGGTAGACGTTATTGCGCCGGCGGCGTGAATCCAGGGTCTACCCAACAAACAGCTGTAGGCGGGCTGAATGTCCATCACATAAAAGATAGTTTTAAAGGTCTGTGGGCCAATTGTCACAGGCAGCTCAATCTCTCCCAGAACCGATCTCTTCGAACCATCAAAGGCTCGTACCACCAGGTTGCTGGGTCTCAATGCCAATCCATCATATTCAAGCTTCACCAGAGCCTTCTTTGGTAAGACATTCAGGGAAGAACCTGTGTCCACCAGCACATGAGAAAGGACATCTCCTTTGCATTCCATGGTTATGTGCAAGGCTTTGTTGTGATTGCGGCCATCCGCTGTCAAGTCAGAATTGGTAAACCCTAGCCCATTACTAGCAGTAACATTTCCAACCACGGTTTCCAACTGGTTGACGGTAATCTCCTCAGGCACGTAAGCTGCGTGCAAGACTTTAAGTAATGCATTCCGATGGGCTTCGGAGCACATAAGCAGTGAGAGGATGGAGATTTTGGATGGCGTCTGGTGAAGCTGATCCACAACTTTATAATCACTCTTTTTGATGATCCGCATAAACTCATCAACTTCCTGATCAAATGGAGTTTTCAGGGCTTCTTTGACAGCTTGGTTTTCCTGCACCGGGCTTTTTCCTTTTGCCTTGGCAGCAGCTTCTGCTTCGGCAGTGGGTCTTTGAATTTGTGGAGCGAAAAGACGTCCGCTTCGAGTGAAGCCTCCGCCTCCTCCCACATTGTCAATTTGTGGTGCAGGGGTTGATGATTCAAAAGTGATTCTTTGTCCTTCGCAATACAAGTCAGAGCCATAGTGCCAAGGGATGGCCCTATCGCTTTCATAAGGTACGGGTCCAGGCACTGTGACAGTGACTGGACTGATTGCAGCTGCTGAAGGGACTGTGATAGTCTGTGGATCGTAATAAATCGTGACTGGTGCTCTAATGGGAGCAGCACTTTCTGAGTTGTAAGCAGAGTTGCTTTCGGGATCATAAAATATGGTGACAGTAGAGACATCTTCATGATTTGTTGCTGGTGTTGTAGGAGACATTGTCGGGAGTATGGATGTTGTTGTTGTAGGAGCTTCAAAATGGAGTGGTGCTGGAGTTGTAGAAGGAACATTTGTTGACATCTGGTCAGTTGAAATGACGGATGAAGTATTTGTTGATGAAGCCGAAGAATTGTCAGGAACAATGGTTGTTGCAGTTGTAGGAGGTTCTGAAACCGTTGCTGATGAGGTTGTTGGATTTGTTGGAAATGATGTGGTGATCTGAAGTTGGCCACTCTGAATAAGACCATCTATGTCATTCCTCAAATCATCGCACCCATTTACCGAGATATTACAGTAAGCGCACCCTAACTCGCACCCCGGGAACATATGACATTCCAAGAGCTGAGCCTTGATTTCTACCAACGGTGTCCTGATCTGACCCACACTGGTTATTAAATAAGACGGCTTGTCTTCTTCAATAGCGTTAATTCTGGGACCACCGTGGTTTGGCATGGGGTTCTTGTTGACATTGGGTGGTGGTGCGAAATTCAGAGCTTTTGAGTCTACCAGGTCTTGTACCTTCATGTGCAAGGCTCTGCACTTTTCTGTACTATGGCCAGGTGCATTTGAATGAAAAGCACATCTGGCGTTGGAGTCGTAATTCCTGGGTAGACTGTTGGGATCTGGAGGTGCCAATGTCCTTAGCTCAACTAGGTTGAGTTTCAGGAGTTGTGGCAGCAATGTAGCATATGGCATAGGGATCGGATCAATCACCCTATTGGCTTGAGAAGGCCTCTGTTGGAACGGCCTTTGCTGACTATTGTTGTTGGTGTTGCTGTTGTTGTAGTTTCTTGGAGGATACTGATTTTGCTGATACTGAGGTTGTTGTTGGAAGTTTTGTTGCGGCGGTTGATAGACTGGCTGAGGATGAGCTGGAGCAGGGATAGTGACTGCTGCTATTGTCCTTGGAACATATTGGGGCCTACCCCTGTTGGTGTGAATGGCATTGGTCTCGCCAGCTCTTCTCGGGCCTGCAAAAGGCTTTCTTGTACTACTGGACGAGCTTGCACCGTTGTCTGAGATCTTTCCCATTTTTAACAGGCTTTCGATTCTCTCCCCAGCTATGACAACATCCGCAAAGCTGGTGGAAGAGAAAGCAGCTAACCTGTCAATATAGGTTCCCTGAAGAGTGTTCATGAACATATCTGCCATTTCCCTTTCAGACATAGGGGGTTGAACAGCAGCAGCCAATTGCCTCCATCTTTGAGCATATTCTCGGAAACTCTCCCTCGAAGACTGTGACATTCCCATTAGGAGAGTCCTGTTGGGTGCCATATCTAGATTATACTGATACTGTCTGATGAAGGCCTCTGCCAGGTCCTTCCAGCATCTAATTGTTGCTCTTGTCAAATGGGAATACCATTCCCTAGAAGCTCCAGTCAAGCTATCTTCGAAGTAGAACATCCACAATTTCTCATCCATTGTATAGGCCTTCAGCCTTCCCAGAAATGATTGCAAATGCGTCCGGGGGCATGAAGTCCCATTATACTTTTCGAAACAAGGAGGCTTGAACTTATGGGGAATCCTGACCCCTTCTACCAATCCCATGTCCATGACGTCGAAACCCAAAGAATTTTGAGACTCCAGTGATCTCAATTTCTCAGCTATTTCTTCCAACCGTCTATCATAAGTTTCCTCTCCAGCACCCATCACTGTATACTGGTCCTCCTGAGGATCTTCTTGAAGTACTCTGGCTGCAGTGGCTGTCCCTTGAATGTTGACTGGGATGTTGGCCTCTGGATGGAGATGGGGTCCAAAAACTGGGGGATTGACATGAGGTTGGACCCTCTCGTTGTTACTTGTGCCAGCAGTTCCCACATGGGGCTCCTCTTGATTCCTTCCTTCTACCAAAACTCTGAGCCTCTCCTGGCTTTGAGCTAAATTGTTCATCACTTCCATGAATTGTGTTATCTGAGTTCTCATCTCCAGCCTTTCGTTGGCCATCTGGTTTCTGACCTCCGTAAGGTCCTGCTGCATCTGATCCATCTGAATTCCCGGAAGGTTGTTTCTGGTTGGGTACCTGTGTGGCCTGTTGAGAGGAAATACCCGGCGGCGAGCAATAATTCCTGAATATCACAACAGAGGTTAGCAACAATAAAACAAAACCTACAAAACAAACAGAAGGGTTAGTATGCAATGCAGTTATGCTTATTTGCTCTCAAGGTATCCGGTTTGGCTTTCAGTTTTGACCCTTCCAGACCCTTGAAGATGCTGCTGTTGAAGTTGCTTTTGATGTGAACCCAGATAGAAACCAACACAAATATATTACAAAGGTGAAATAATACAATTTGTTCATTTTACAACACAAACCCTCAAAGGGGTCAAAATACATCACAAAAAACAAAAGTACATGGAAAAGGAACAACAACAAGCAAATGATCAAACTCCAAGGCCAAACTCATCCTCACGAACTTCCTTGAGAAGTGCTTCGGTCACAGGATCAGCCGGACGCTCCGTGAGACTTCTGATGAGAAGGTTTCTTGCTGCAACAGCTGCAGTCAACTTCCTGTTCTGACTTTGGTCCTTAGACCTCTTCACTCCAGCTTTGATTTTCAGCTCTGATATTTCCTCCTGGGCTGCTGCCAGGGCTTTTTCCATCTGCTCCATCTTGTCCTGAACTCTCTTGTCTTCTAGAGTACGGGCCTCAGTGATCCGGACCCACCTGGCCTGACTCTCTTTCAAATACAAGTCCGTCCTTGCTCTCTGAAACTGGGCTTCTTTACAAGCATTCTTCAGAATCTGTTCACCAACTTTAGACTTGTTGATATACTCCCCAGACTTCTCAATTTTAGTCAAGTGTTCCACCCTCAATTTCTCCAATCTCTCAATCTCCCTCACACCTTCACTCCTTTCCCTGAGGGTCTTCTGCAAGGCTTGGGTTAACTTCTCATTCCTTTCCTTCAAGCTCTCAAACTCCTCCAGACTGATAGTGGCAGGGGGTGGTGCTGAAGATGACTCAGGCATGTCTTCTATGGTAAAGGGCATTCCAGAGAATTGGGCCCTGGCATGGGACCACTCATAATATTGGACTGATGCCACATTATTGCACTTCCCCAGAATGGTGATTCCCTTGGTTTGAACATGATCCCAGGCCCAGGCAGCCTGCCTAACAGCAACCAAACTAATCTTGTTCTCACAGTAGAGGGTCTCAACCAAGTCTTGTTCCCTAGGAGTATGAACCAGTGCATAGCCTAATTGCCTTCTGAACAGCAGAGGGTTGTAATTGATACTTCCCTTAACTCCTATTAAGGGCACATTGGGAAAGTGCCCACAGCTGGTGATTATATCTCTGCCCTTGGTGCTCTGAGTACACCATCTGATATCTGCTGAAGTTAGGACAGTGAGTCTTTTAGCCCAGTTGCTTTGCTGATGAGGATTTAGAAATGCATCTGTCCTGGGTAGATGCCTGAGAAGCCAAGCATGGAATAATGGAGCACAAATCCTCACTAATCTTCCCCTCTGCTTCTCATTTCTCTGATGTACTGAGTAATAGAGATCACCCAGTAAAGTTGGCACTGGGTTCTTCAGGATGAACAAATGGATTGCATTCTTGCTGATGAATCGAGGCTCATCTGCAAACAACACAATTCCATACACACTTAAGGCCAACAGAGCACAAACAGCTTTCCACTCCCCCAGGGAGGCTTTCAAACTAGCTTGAGAAATCAGGAAGTCCAGATGAAATCCAGGGATCCCAGCTTTAGAGGTCATATGCTGTTCAATCAAAACAGGCTCCAGGTGCAAAGCTTTTGCTATCTCTCCATTGCTTGGGAAACTCATCTCAGGATTGAAAGGGATTTCTCTCCTGATAGGCAAACCAATCAAAGATGAGTATTCTTCTAAAAGAGGCCCCAACTGAAAGTCTTGAAAGGTGAAACATCTCAATGGAGGATCATAAAACTGAATGCAGGTGTGGATGAGGCTCCTCTGTGAAGGGTCCAGATCCATAACCATGTCCAGTATATCTCCATAACTCTCCCTGAACAAGGGTATGTGATCTGGAGTGATCAGGGTTTGGATCCTCCTGATGTCTGACAAGTCTGGTTGGAAGAAATGATAGGTGATGTTGCTTTTCTTTGGAGCCATGATGCTGAAGACTGAGTAGAGTGCTGATGAAGATGCTGAGGAGTGGGCCACTGGTTGGCTGGTGCAAGTAACTGAAGTATATGGCTGACAAGCTGAAGCAAGTGCTGGTGGAGATAGGTCAATGTAGCAGATGGGGTCAAAACCAAAACCAGATGAAAATGGATACCCTGAAACACAAATAAGCATATGTTAATATGATGCAATGAGTATGTATGCAAATGAAATGCAAGGGTTTGTAACTGAGCTGGATCTGATTAACTGCCTTGGTATAGATCCATGTGTGCAAGAATTCCAGATGGAGGTCTATAAATCCAGTAACCAGGGTGGGGGACTCAAATAAAGAGCCACAAGTCCAGGGTTTTAGAATCACAAGAACTATCCAAAATGGAGTATTCTTAACAAAGTCAAAGTAGCAGGGTATTCTGAGGTCAAGGTACCTGCAAACCTGTAAACAGCCCAACCCCCTCACAGGTGGTGATCTAGAACAAGGATCCTCAGACTTGGATCAGTTATGAGAAGTGTAAACACTTCTAACCCGGAGGTACAGTGTTTACAATAACCATAACAATTCCTCCTCTAATTCACCTCAGTTTCTGAAGGTCAATACTAAAAGGTCATCCAGACTTAGCAGGCTTCCCAGATAGCCCTAGCATTGCAGGAAATCTGCAACACAGAGTTCTCAAGAAGAAACCCATATCTGAACCGTGTTTCATATTCCCGCACCAGACCGAAATGGAATGGGAAAGAATATGATTCACTCTAGCCTAGGTGTCACTCAGGTCCCAGGTATAGGACCTTAACTCTCAATGAATCACCCACCCACCAAAGCAAAACCAGATCCAGCCAGCAACAATGACAGTATGATATATATACAAATGCAATAAAGAAAGCAGTAAATAATGCTGTACATAAAGCAATAAACAAAAAATAAATACACGCACAAACAAGCACATAACACCCCAGTAAACACAAACCAATCAAGCGCTATGAGGAACCCACAAAAAGAACCAGAAGCCCTGGTTGCAATATAAGTATCCCCAGCAGAGTCGCCAAGCTGTCGCTCCCACTAAATGACACCGGGTCAAATAGGGTACAGACGCGAACGGTCGGCGAAGGGAACAGTGAGAACACACAGCCGTGAACTCACTGGAGATGAATAGAGTCGCCAGCTAGGCATTTTTATCCCGGAGGAAAGGCAATGCTGCATAGGCCTAGAAAGAGATGGATAAGACGGTTGCGAACCAGAGAGACTGAGAAAGGGGGTTGGTTACAACCTGGGAAGGTATTAGCACCCAGATTGTCCGCCGTACTCGACGGGATCCACGCTTATAAGATTTGTGTTTTAAAGGGGTAGTGTCAGTGCAATCTGTGTATGAAATAGCTGGAAAGAGATGTACAGGTGTCAGTGTAAAGTGTATAAGTGATATGAAGTATGAAAGTGTCAGTGTGAGAATGAAAAAGAACTGCTCAAGAATATGAGGCTTAAAAGAATAAAGCTGGAAAGAGGGGGGATGTACAGAGACTTTTGTTCGATAACCGTTAAGTTATGCCTACGTATCCTCTCGTGCAATGAGGAAGTCAGAACACCGTAGTTCGACCCAAAGAGACTGAAAGGTGAATTGACTGATGAACTGCTTGCTTGTCAATGCTCAAGTGTATGACCTGTCTGGCTCAGGTGCTGACTGTCTTGCATTAGACGGAAGAAGCAAGTTCTCGATTGTGAGTGAAGATGATGAGAAAAGAATCCCGGAGGAGACGATTATTGTTTGTTTTTTTGTGTTTTCAGTCTTTTATTGCTTTTGGAAGTTTGTCATAAGATAATGAGCTTAAGCCTAAACCAATGGATTTAGTAAACTCATCACATCTTCCCTCTGATTAGGGGTAATGAGAATACCTTAAGTGTGAAGTCAGCTTCTCACACTTAATCACCTTTTGATGTAGAGTTAAGATCATTAACCTACTTGTGATTATTTAGATGTTTTTGGGATTTTTGTTTAGTGTTGAGTAATGAGGTTAAGCCATAATCAAGGATTAAACAGACCCGTTACACCATCCTAAAAGAAGGATGATAGATGAGAATGTTTAAGCTGAGGAAGACTCCTCAACTTAATCCATGATTAGGGATTAAACCCATGACAAAACAAGCCTTTATTAAGTGGATTTTATTTAATGATGAAGTGATGAAGTGAATTTTAGGGTTTGTAAGACAACTTGAGGGGGACTTGTCCATTAACACTAGGGTTAGTCCTTCTTAACCACTTAAGGAAGAATTAGAACCCTAATGCAAGGCCCAAGTTACAAGTGTGATGTCTTGATAATTATTAGATGGATTAATTAAAGGATTTAAACACATAAAGGGTTCAAGACTTAGGATTAAAGTTATACACTCCATCCTAAAAGAAGGATGCAGGTATAACCCTAAGCACAAAGTCTCAAAGCCTTTAGGGTTTAGTCCCTGATTATGAGATGAGAAGAGAAGACTCAAAGAGAGACACAAAGGTAAAAACTATGAGGGGACTAATCAAAACCCTAATTCATTGTCATGCTTGGATGATCCTATGGTTTGTGAGGTTTTCAAGAACAATCTTCAGAAGAACCACCAGGAAGCAGATGAACAGGATCAAGAGAAGCAAAGTGACTTGCTTCATTCAAGAAGTCAAGTCACTTGAAGAAAGAAAGTGGGAAGAAGAAGAATGAGCAAGCTCAAACTCAAACACATATAGAAATGCAGCAATGGATGCAAGAGAGATGAAAAGAAAAGTTATGAGAAGTGAAGGCAAATTCACTTCTCAAGTTTACTTACCACCTGAAATGTTAGAAAGAAATGCAATGCAATGCAAGATGAGATGAAATGATATGATGCTAAGCAAAACCAGAAGCATGTTGATGATGATTATGATGTTATGAGGTGCTGCAAACAAGAGGCAAGACATGGAGATGTTCATACAAGATCATGAATGCAAATGATGCAAGCTAAGGAGCATGAACAAGCATGAAATGTTATGAAGCATACAAGACAAATGACATGGCAAATATGCAATGCAATGATCAAACATGTTTCCTATATGTCTTAAAATGTCAAATGAATCACAAGAATGCACAAAATGCAAAGACAAGTCATGTTATGCAAAGAAATGCAAGAAGGATGCAAAAGAAAGCCCAAATTAGGGTTCATGGATCAAACATCAAACACAAACCAAAAACAGAAGCAAACCTCATGATAAAAAATGGAAAATGGCACTCAAGGAATCCCTAGACCTATAACAAACCACTGCCCAAAGGGGAGCTCTCAACTCTCAACCAATCTCAAGATATGAATTTTACAAGATATTAGGGTTTTTTAGGGTTCTTAACAAAACAAATGCCAAACAATTTGAAAATGCAAGAACAATTCATGGCCTTTTTATCCTAGGAACTACATGCAAAACAAAAGACAATGCAAGAAGAATCAATGTCTCAACCTTCACCAATTGGCAGAAATGAATTTTTGAATCCATGATCAAAATAATGCATAAAAAATGATTTAATTCAATGAAAAATTCTTAAAATGCATCAAGATCAAAAAAGAAATTTGGTTTTAAGGTTGGACAATGTTTCTAAATGTCTTAGAACATTTCATGAATTTTTTGGTGATTTTTAAATACCTAAAAGTATTTTTAATTAATTAATTCTCATTAATCAATTAAAAATAATCTTTTAAATATTTAAAAATACTTTTTTAATGATAAAAAATAAAATAAAAATATTTTTGGGTCATAAAAATTAATAAAACCTTAAGGAAAAAGTTTCATAATTTTTAAGATTTTTTTGCTATTTTAAAATAATTATGCAATTTAAATGAAAAGAAATGAAAATAAAAATTAAATTAAATGGAAGTAATCAGAAGGAGAGGTTGAGATTGATTCTGGGCTCAAAGGGTTTGACTGGGCGCGCATCTGGACGGCCCAGATTCAAACCTCCCTAATTCTAATTAATTAATTATTAATCCATAATTAAACCTTAATGAAATGATCTGAACCACTCATATGCGCGCGGGAAACACAATCCAAGGGCTCAAATTCAAACCTTGCCCTAATTAATTACACTTAACCCTAATCACTTTCAGGCTGCCGGAGAAGACTTCCGGTCGTCTTCTCCGGCCAGCTCTCACCTGAGAAACCTCAAACTTCCTAAAAACGCATCAAAAATGAAAAATAGAAACTGGGAAATGATCCTTACACTCTCACGAATCAAACCCCTCTCTCAAAACAAATTTATTTTCCCTAAACAAGCTGAATCGAAGAGAACAAGTTCTAGGTCACGCAAGCTTCAGAAACAAATTAAATGCTCAAATCACAACCATTTCAAAAACTAATGGTACCAGAATGATCAGGATAACACAAAGAACAAGTTTGGAACAAAAGAAATGATTTCTGGAAAAATTATTTTCGAGCTACCTGAGATTTGGAGCTTTCAGTTTTGGAACTTTCTGGCCACCTCTCTTTGTGCAATCTACTCCTTAGAACCTCTTGATGATGTTTGAATGCTCAAAAGGAGTTTAAGTTGGCTGGATAGTGAGATTCGAAAGCTCCTGCTCAAGCTTGGTCAGAAATGGCAATGGAGTTTCTGGAGGTTTCAGGCCATGGTGAGGTGTTGTTTGTGATCCTGAGGGTTAATGGAGAAGGTCTATGGTGTTTGCTTGGATGTTTGTGGCTTGTGGAGAGAGATTCGATAGAAAATGCAGGCTGAGGTGAAGAATGGTTATGGAGTGTTCAGGCTTGTTTCAGGCTTGAGCTTTGGTGGTTTCTTGTCTATGAGGTGTGTTGAGTTGGATGATGAAGAAAGTTTGAGTGTTTTGTGGTTGTGTAAAGAAATTCGAAGGCTTATGCAAAATGGAAGGTTTTTGTGAATGTGTGGAATGGAATGGTTTCAGCCTTGCCTCTTGTTATGGCTAGCTTGCAAATTGATAACATAAACAAATCTGATTGGCTGGATGATGTGACTTGTGCTTTTGTGATTGGTAAGTTTGCTTTTGCCAAAAGTCAAAAATCTTGTAAGAGAAGCATGGGCTTGATACTAGGCAAGTACAAGGGCTAGGGCTGGCGCAGCATGGTGAGTGTGTGAGGCTGGCTTGATTCAAGGACCAATGCAGCAAGTTGGTGAAGCATGATCATGAGTTTTGCAACTTGGTTACTTTATGGATTTTCATGAAAAATGCCTTGTTACATGAACTAAACCATGGGCAAACTTGATCCAATTCTGATTTTTAGCACTTAGAGAATGTTTATGTAATGGTTTGAAATGAATTAGAGGTCACAATATGCATTGGTACAAGACTTTGCAAAATTCTCACTTAAGGCATGCCTTGAAAAATAATGATTTTAGCCAACTTTGCATGGCCATAACTTTTGATCCAAGAAGAGTTTGATCATGTTCTTGTACTTTTTGAAAAGGGAAAGATGAGATCTACAACTTTCATGACCAAAGTTTTCCCATTTGAAGCATTTTTGAATCATGAATCATGGCTTGAAAAATGACCTAAAATGATGCATTCTTGAAAAGTCAACTATGCCCAAAAAGTCAACATTTGCAAAAACCCTAAATTCTTGATTTTTATGAACTTCCACCTTCTTCCATGATCAAATAAAGATCATATACACTCAAAATGATGAAGATCACCCATTGGTTGGGTCATTGGGGGCCTCAGATGCCCTGATTTTACACTGACTTGTCTAGAAAGTCAACTCTTGATCAGATGACTTCCCCATGGAATTTCTTCATGAAAATTGATATGCATACTCCCTATACCATATAGAGATCAATGAAAACAAGAATGACCAAAATTTTGGAGTTATGGCCTCTGAAACCAAAACCCTAATTTTCAGTCAACTGTGCAGTTCAACCTGGCTCTGCATCCATTCAAACCCTAGCTCTTATGATTCCTCTGCATTTTTGACTTTGAGGAGATGAAATATGATATAAGAACACACATGGACCCCTTTGAGTTGATTGGTGGCCTTTGGAGTGCCTCAAGAAACTTTGGGATTGCTCAGATCACAAACCCTAGGTGCAGATGCCCTAGACACAATGCAGTGAATCAAAAATGAGATGTGAGATGATATGTTTGTGTTTATGCATATGAGATGATCACAAGCCATGGTGTGAATGGGTGAGGGCAAATTTGGGGTGTTTACACATACCTACAAAACAAAATCAGGTTTTGTTAGGCACCCAAATTGCTTTGGGTCCTTGATAGTTAGTACCCTTTTCAACCCACACATAATGCCCTTTAGCAACACCAATGTTGCGCACATAGCAAGCATTAGGTGTATGGCCTTTTATTCCACAATAAAAACACATAGGTTGAAATTGACTTTTGAATTTAGGAACATATTTTTGTTTCTTAAGACTTCTTTTCTTTTTATGACTTTGATGCATAGGTTTAGCATTGTTAGTCTTTTCCTTAACAATTTGTTCACTAGCTTTTACGAAAACGGTTTCACTTGTGCTTGGTTTGGAAAACTTAGAATATCCTAGGCCACTTTTATCATTTGGATATCTTTGGTGCCTAAGAATTTCCTCCAAGCCAATTTGACCTTTTTCATATCTTTCTAAAACTCTTTTGAGTTGAACAATTTGAAAGGACAATGACTCACAATTTTTACATGTAAGACTTTGTTCTTCATCCATTATCTTTTGTTTTTCATTTTCAATGTATTTTTCAAAAGATGCATTTTGTTCTTCTAAAGATAATATTTTCTTCTTTTGGGATGAGATATTTTTGTACAAAGTCTTACATTCCTTAAGGAGTTCATCTATGACTTCTTGTGCATCATTTTCATAAATTGAAAAATTACTACTAACCTCGTCATTTTCTTCATCGGAGTGATGTGACGCCATTAACGCCATATTTGCACATTCGTCGCTTTCCGATTCCGATGAGGAACTACCTTCATTGACATCCCACGCGACATAAACCTTTTTATTTTTGAAGTCCTTCTTGCCTTTGAATCCTCCTTTCTTCGCATGTCTTGGACATTCCGGTTTTATGTGACCTTGCTTTCCACATTCATAGCATGTAACTTCTTGGTTCGATGTGGATGCATCGTTCTTCATGAAATGTTTATTCTTTTTAGGAAAAGAGGAATTATTATTTTTGTTAAAAAACTTACCAAACTTCTTAACAAGAAGCATGAAGTTCTCATCTTCGGAGATCTCGTCATCTTTGTCATCCTTCATGTCAATCTTCAAGGCAATTCCTTTGGACTTTTTCTCTTGACTTTCATGCTTTTCGAGCCTTCCAAGTTCCAACCCGTGCTCTTGAAGTTTGCCGAATAGAGATGCGGATGTCATTGTTGAGAGACTCTTCTTCTCTGAGATTGCGGTCACTTTCGGTTGCCATTCCCTTGTCAAAGACCTTAGAACTTTCAAATTGAGATCATCGTTGGTGAAGGTCTTTCCGAGTGCAATCAAATGGTTGGTTAGATGAACAAATCTTTTTTGTAAAGCCACAATAGATTCTCCGGGCTGCATGCGGAACATTTCGTATTCTTAACTTAACGTGTTAAGCCTTGATCTTTTAACTTCTGTTGTTCCTTCATGTGTTTCTACCAAAGTATCCCAAATATCCTTTGCCGATTTGCATTGGGATACACGAAAAAATTCGTCCATACTAAGAGCACTTTGAAGTATGTTGATTGCTTTCTTCTCATTTAGGATCTTTCTTTTATCATCTTCATCATACATATTCTTCAACTTCGTCGTTCCAACACCGTTGATTACATTGACGGGATTATGCGGACCTTCTTCGATTGCTTCCCATATGCCTTCTCCTTGGGCTTCAAGATGTTCCCTCATTCTGATTTTCCAGAAATCGAAGTATTCACCGGAGAAGAGCGGAGGCTTTTTGCTACTTCCACCATCTTTGAAAATGGGATTCGAGTTTGCGGAAGCCATAGGATCTTGTAGGAACAGGTTACCTAAACCTGCTCTGATGCCAATTGTAGGATCAGAATGCGCCTAAGAGGGGGGGTGAATTAGGTGTATATAATTTTTCTCGATTCTTTTTCTTTGATGGATAGAATTTTTCTTTTAAGTTTGTATGGAAGGAAAGCAGTAAGGCAGAAAATAAAAGTGACACAGAGAATTATCCTGGTTCCCTTCACAGTCCGAAGGTACATCCAGTCCCCTTTCAACTTGAAAGAGATTTCCACTAGTTTTTAGAAAAAGTACAACCTATCACACCTTCAATGGTGAGGCCTACTTTCTAACAAATTATCATACAAGTGTGCAAGAACAATCCTCTTGCCACACTTACCCTTATGTCCAAACAAACCTTGGAACACAAGTCACACAATAGAAATACCTTTCTATATTTTTAATTTTGAGTGAGTAATACAAAGACTTAATATCAAATAATGATCTTCTCCTATGTACACAATTCACTTTTCAAATATCAATACAAGTGTTCAAACATGAAGTATGAAAGATGAATATCTTATGAACACTTTTGAAGAGAATGAAAAATATTTGAAAAAATTGATGAATTTGATTCAAGTGATTTTTTATAAAAATTGTAGGAGGTGTTTTTTGAATTTGAAAAATTCAGATTTTATATTATACAAGATACCCTTTTGAAAAGGTATGAAAATTATGAATAAAAATAATTTTTGAAGAGATATAATCAAAAGGTGCAATTTGAATTTCAAAGGAAAATATTTTTCAAAATATTACAGTGTTAACCGGTTAACCAAATGGTTAACCGGTTAACGCCTATGAACGTTAACAGGTTTTCTGAAAATTTGAACCCGTTAACCGGTTAACCAAATGGTTAACCGGTTAACACTGTTAAAACCAGAAACAGAAGGTTTTAAAAGAGTGTTAAACGGTTTGAAAAATATGTCAACTTATTTTATGCAATATGCTAGTATATGATTGAATGCGTGAACACTTGTACATCAATTTAAAAGAGAGATTGATATACCTAACCAAAAGCATCCAAGCATGAAGATGAACGATGATGCAAACGAAGCTTGAAATCAAAGCCGGTTACTTGAAGCTTGATCAGTTGGAGCTCTTGACTTTTTGCAGGTTTGAAAGATATACACCGTGTTGTCTTCATCAAAATCTTCGAGGTTGAAGGCGTGCTTCTACAACATCATCATACAACAAATGCAATCATGTTATGCTGCATAGAATGAAGTGCAACTTCATAAATGCACGTAGTACCGATTTCAACATGTGATGGACACTGACCATCTACCCCCCACAAGGGAGCACAACATAATCAATAAAACCTCAATCCACACGATGAGATTGAAGCCTCAAATCAACATAAGGAATACCATGAATGCACAATGCAACAACAACAACAACATAATCATCTTCATCAATATTTACATCAACATTCATTCATTATTCATTTACTTAGTCTATTCATACTACTACACTTCATGACATAATTTTTACAACATATTCATCATTACATCATTTCATCATTATTATATTTAGCCTAATATAGCATGGTAATAATTTCCAGCAACAACACAACAATATGACACAATAAAACAAAGAATTACAGGTCATCCAATAAGAGAAATCATTTCTCTGAATTTTACAGGTCTCATTAAGAAAGATAGCTAGCTCGCTGAGCAAGCAACTCACGGGTTTTGAACTTCCAAAATTCTCATTTGCTCGCTAAGCGAGGAAAGTGATTTTCAGAGAAAAACCTTGCGATTTCTGTATATCACAGCCACGCCCAAACACCCCCAAAACATCATATTGCATCAGCAATTAGCAGAAAATGACCAATTATCTCATTATCATCATATATTCATCATTATTAACATCTAACAACAACCAATCATCAAAACCTACCAACAAATTACCCAACCCTAAGGTTTCCCCTCAAAAACCCCTTTTCTTCATAAAACAATCCAATATTATGAACAATGAACAAGAATACTCCCCATACCTTGATCAATTGAGCTTTCTCTTTCACTTCTTGATCACAATCCTTCTTTGTCTCTTTGTTCTTCAGAGCAACCTTCACCTTTTCCCAAAACAGGATTGTGAGAAAGTCTATCGTACTCTTCTTTTCTCATAAAAGACTCAAAAGACAACCTTGCCCCTTAGACCTCCAACCTCTTTTATTTTATTTTCTTTAATAATAATATTTAAATAATGTCCTATTATTATCATATCATTATGCTAATAAAATAATTCTTTTTTCTTAATATTCCACAAAATACTTCCAAATTCTTCTTATTCATAAATAATTACATAAATAATTAAATTATGAAATTGGGGTGTTACCGTTTCGGTGACTATAGTTACAACTTGAACTCGCCTTCTTTCCTTTTCAATTTTTACTCCAAAAGAGAAGGGTAGTTTCATATTTCGCTATCTAATAAGTGTTAAATTAAGTTACATGATGAAGTTAAGTTAGGGTTTGATGATTAAAATAAACATTATTTGGGTCATAATCGTTCAAGCTAAATATATTTGTGACAACTATTCCTTTCAGCAACCGTGGATCCAAAGCTTTGCATATCTTGAGGGGTATATCATAATTGGAATTTGGTGGAGAATGATATGTCTTGGATAATTCGTAATGGACATTCTGTCAGATTTTCACACGACTAAATTTGGTAAACTATAAATATGATTAATTAGGTTTCTTTTTACTTTTATAACTATATAGTTAGTGATTATGCTTCTTCGGAAGCTTTGAATTGAAATTCAATTAAGCATGTCACCCCCCTCATATTTGCTCCAAAATTGCTAATATTAAATCTCATACTCTTGGTAATGAGGGTTTTTCCATTTGGAAAGTTTTAAAGGCTGCATATGCTTTTTTTATAACTAACTGTTATGGACTGGGCCTCCAGAGACTGTATTGGGCCGTGGCCCAATACGTCGAGCAGATGCCCATCCACTCGGCAAGTATACTTAATGGTCGAGCATACACTACATGGGTCGAGCATACACTTGACACGTCGGGCAGGTAACAAGTCCTATATTCCACTTGCCACGTCACCCAACTATCCCCTATTATCTCCTGAAAGATAGGGGCAATTGGACCAAAGACTAGACCACTTGCTAGGTCTACACGCTCCTTACGCGTACCTTGATAGTTTTTCCTTGGGCCTCGCTGATCTAACCCAAGGAAGGACCTTGGCCAAGCGCTGGGGGCTCACTATAAATACCCTTTTTCACTAAAGGGTCAGATATTCAAAAATATTTTCTTCTTGCTTACCATTCTATACCTCTATTGACTTTGGCATCGGAGTGCCTTGTAGGTACACCCCCTCTCCATTCCATCCATCTTTGTTGTTCACGTTCAATTACTGGAAGATCCTCCTGATCAGGTAAGATCACTAACATACCATGTTTTGTTGGTTGATGATTCAAATTTAAACACTTCTCCATATTTTAAACTTTTCTAAAAGTGAAAAGATTTTCATATAATCCAAATTTTTGTTTGATAATTATCTTATTGAAACATTCTTACTAGTGCTAAAAGGAAGCATTGTAACATAATTGTTTCTGAACATTGTCTCTATTGTACACAAATCCTTCAAACAATTATGCACATGCTTAAAAATTCTTACACATTTAAAGTTAAGGGGTAAGTTTATTATTACGAACCCTAATAATTGAAGTACTTTTCTCTAGTCTTAGATTATCACACTATGTGAATTTTAATATCTAAATGTCTTGGTAGTAACTAATGAAACTTGCATACTCTTTTCAGTTTCATGACAAATTTGTTGTTGCAAGACAAAATCAACTATTTTTCAAAGGTACTTACTTACATTTTAGTCATCATCATATTATCTTTCATCTATCGCCTACTGTCGAGTAAGGAAATCTGACAATCAATATGATATGAAGGTTTTCCTCATACTAATAATTTCAAGTTCAATATTGGCAACAATACAAGGTTTTTAGGTTGCAGAAGTCTCATTAGAGACTCTTAGAGTTTATGTTAATGAGTTTTTTTGTTATAATCTTAATCGATTAATCTCCGCTTTTACCCAAATCTTAAACATAGTTTGTGGTTTGAGAATGACAAGTAGTTTAAATTTCTCTTTCATGTTTATCGAGATGGATTCCCCTATTGTGATAATCTCTTAGAAGACTCATTTATTTGCTCGTCATTTTTGTTTTGGATCAAGTCAATAAAAAATATAAAATTAAATATATTTATGGATAAACTAATCATTATCCGGACCACCTTAAAAATATATTAAATAAAATAATAAACAATAAAAAGAAAAATGAGTATGGTTGGAAAAATGGCATAAAAAGAAACCTATAAACGTTAACTCATTTTCATTTTGATAGAAACACACCAGAAGGAAAAGGAAAGAGCATCGCACAGAAAATAACGCGCATAATCTCACTGGACGAGACACCTTTTCATTTCTCATTCGCCATTGTAAACCCAAATCCCATCTTTTTCTCTATCTATCTATCTATCTAGGGTTTCATAAACTTCGTATCAACACAACTGCTATTTATTAAACCGTATTCCGAATTCTCAGCTCTCCGTAAAATCGCAATTCCTCTCCATTCCGAATCCCTAAAATCCTTCCCTTCTCCCACGTTACAATCTTTGATTTTACGGTTTGTGAAATGCCCGAATCATAGAACACGAGGTACGCGGTTTTTTTTAATTAATTGATTTATTTTTCATCTAAATTTTGAGAAACAGAAATGTAAATATTAATATATCATTGATGATATATATATATTTTTTTTGTAATTGTAAAGTTTTAGGGGTTTGAAATTTGAATATGCATAGAAGGAACAAGGAAGGGTGTTAATTTTTGAGACAAGGAAATGGATTCTGCGAGGAGTTGGCTTCAGAAGTTGCAGCCTCGTGATAAAACAAAGGCGAAGAAGAGGGACGGAGATGGTAATAATGGTGGAAATGGAGATTTGACTACACCTGTGGAGGAAGGAGCTCTTTCTGATGTCACCAAACAGAAGGTTGCAGCGGCGAAGCAATATATTGAAAATCATTACAAGGAGCAAAAGAAGAACCTTCAGGAGAGGAAGGAGCGGTATGATTCATTTTATTTTTGGTTATGATAGATGATAGATACTTAGCTTTTTTATATATCAACATGAGTCCTATGCTGCCTCATTTTGAGTTCTGTTTATTGAGACCATTTTATCTTGTAACTCAAATTTGACGGGGATTGTTATTATTCCTCCCTTGAGGTTTAGATGATTTTTGGAGAACCATCCATAGGAAGACTGAGTCGTTAAGTTATCGTTTTTCTAAATTTAAAAAATCTTGCTGGTAATGTGCATGTGCATGGATTAAAGATATCACTCTATTATGCTGTTCTCAAGAGGGAATTGCCTCATCATATCACTAACTGTTGTACTATAGAAATTAGAAACTATAAAGTTCTAACATTTTAGTGGATTGTGTTGAAGTTATAGGGTTCTATATAAGAAATGAGGAGAGGGATTATGTTTTTTTTTTTTTTTTGTTTTTCACAATTTAACAAAAAAAACTAAACACTAATCCTTATTTAGGTGGCACTTAGAAGAGCTTATTTGTGCTTATCTTATCTTACAATATTACCACCTGCATAAGTGTTTGGAATTGGAACAACTTATTAAATAGTTTATGATATGTCCAAAGTTGTTGTGTTTTTACTTATTTTTATATTCTCCTCTAAATAGCTTGTTGTCGTAAGCTGTTTTTTGAGCTTATGCTGAGTTTAACCTAACCCCGTTTCTATTGTCAAATCAACTTATACACATGCTCTTATACGAATAACACTTATTGAATAAATAACACTAATTAAGTTGTTTCTCCAAATGCCCCTGATACAAATACTAGATTCTTGATGCTAGTCGAGTAAGGAAAAATTCATTTATGAAATATTAAGAACAAAGGAAATCAATCCTTATGGATAATTTAAGATTTTCTAAATAACAAGATACAACATGTTACGAAATAATTTCATACATTCTTAACATTCATCTTCAAGTTAAATTTTACTTAGCTTTAAGCTTGTTAAAAAATACCCATTAACAAGAGAATATTACTATGGAATCCATAAAACATGGCTGGATAAGCAATTTAGGGGGTGTTGAAGATGTCAGAGAGATGAGTGCTGTTAGAAAGACAACTCCGCAAGATGGTTGGAATGATCACCGACCTAAAGATCTGGTTGGAATGATCACCGACCTAAAGATCTGGTTGGAATATTGCATAGCCAAGGAAGAAAAGACTCATTGTAATTATTGTCACTGGAAATTTCTTGGTAGACAGTTATACACATCAAGTAAAATTAATCTAAATCAGACAACATTATCATTTGGAAATTTTAAACCACTAGAAAATAGGTTGAAAATGAAACCGAGGCTGGTATATATAACCATGGATAGTTCGTCACAACATTATTCCACATTGAGATAAGAGAAATCACCATTGTATGATTCTTAATGGGGAGTGTATGAATCACAGCTGATTCTTCTCAATTACAAAAGTCTAAGCACTCCTGTCATGCATATTGATACTAGTCTCCTGTTATTAATTAAATTAGGAAATTAATCATGAGTTACTAGACCACTAAAAATAATTAAATATGAAAACAAATCATGATATATAGAGAAATATGGAAAACAATCCTAAGATATAAATCTAAGACATTACTACCTCTGTCTCTAATATAGGGCCTTTGTGACAAAATCACGAGAATTAAAAAAGCCGGTGGTGATATTATATTTGTTGATAATTGACATTGTTTATACAAGTTTATCCTTCAAGAGAGAGAATTGGTTTAGATTCTCCTCACAGTATTTATTATTGATTGCAGAAAAAGATGTTAAATAAATAGGGGAGTGTTTTAAAGAAATATTAATGTCATTCAAAATTTAAAGAGGGTTAGGAAAAGAAAATTACTCTTGATAGTTTTATATTTTATGGATTGACGTAGTATAAATTACTGCAAGATACTTACAATTACACAACTCCAAATAGTAAGTAATATTTTCTGTATATTTTAAGAGACTTGAAATGCAGTATTGTGAAAGGTAAATTTCTCTCTTAATTTTTTGTTGAGGTGCACCCAGAGATGATTATATTGATAAATATGGCCTCTTTTCTCCCACATGGTTTGAGCAAAGTATGATAAAGTTGCTGGAAATTGGAATGTCTTTTTTCTTGAATGTAAATGTGCACTGTGTTAGTAGTTGCTTTTACTAACATCTATTAAAATTTTATAACACCTTACTTACCTATAACAGTCGGACCGTCTTGGAAAAGAAGTTGGCTGATGCCGATGTGTCTGAGGAGGATCAAAACAACTTACTTAAATTTTTAGAGAAAAAGGAAACCGAATATATGCGCCTTCAGAGGGCCAAGATGGGTGTTGATGATTTTGAGCTATTGACTATGATCGGAAAAGGTGCATTTGGAGAGGTATGTTATGATTGTATATTATGACATCATTAAATCTGGTTTATGATTACTTTCTCTATGTATAAAGTTGAAATGTAATGGTGGGTTGTATTATAGTGTCTCTTTATCAATCTTAAAAATTATTATTTTTTCTTCTGTTTGGTACTTTGGGTATATAATATGCAATTTTTTGTTTTCCCGATTCATTCAATGTATATTGATATTACCATTGATGTGATTTTGAAGAGAGATATGCATAATAACATATTTTAAATTGTAATCAGTGTCGTTGGCTACAAAAGAGCCTAAGGCTTTCATGATGTTTCATTATTACTTTCTGTAGGGATCTCAATATTTTTTTTTCCTATACAAACCATGGATTTGGTAATATAGTGTCATGAGATTAATTTGGGAGAATCATCATTACTACTTAGTAGATGGCCAAGCCAAGACTGCCAACATCCTAATGCTAGTCATAATTTTTTTATTGGATTTCACATTTTAGCTTACAATTGATCTAGGAGTCACCCATCTTTTGCAATATATTATGACCTGCTTTGTTGGAATGGGGTTTAAATTATTATGAAGGAAAGTGTTTCTTTTCTTCATTCTCTTTCTTACAAAAACTCCAAATACATCTAGCTCAACAGTCCTGAACAGAGTTTGTAGATTGTTTTTTACCGAGATATCCAATTTTTTCTTGAACCACAAGTTTATTCTTATATTTTTCTGTGTAAAGCTGCCAGAACTTCCCGACTGATTTTGTTTTTCTTTTGTATTTTTCCTGTATATGTTTTTGTCTGAAACAGTTTGGCTCTTCCTAAAATTTGAATTTATTGCAGGTTAGAGTCTGCAGAGAGAAGACTACTGATCATGTATTCGCAATGAAAAAGCTAAAGAAATCAGAGATGCTTCGCAGAGGCCAGGTTTACAGTCTTTTGTTTTGCTTGATATTCAAGAGAGTAGCAATTTTTATGCTTGAGTGTAATGAAGTCATCATGATTCATACTTATCCCCTCTTTTGTGAATTTTTCAGGTTGAACATGTCAAAGCAGAAAGGAATGTCCTCGCAGAGGTCGACAGCAATTGCATTGTCAAACTTTATTGTTCTTTCCAGGATGATGAGTATCTTTATCTTATTATGGAGTATCTACCGGGTGGAGACATGATGACTTTACTTATGAGAAAGGATACATTGACTGAAGACGAAGCCAGATTTTATGTTGGAGAAACTGTTCTGGCTATTGAATCTATACACAAGCACAATTATATACATAGGTATATATATTTTTTTGTAGGGTTATCTTCTAATGGAAATTTGTATGACTTTTAAGTTAATTTCTAGAACATGCCACAATTACGCTTTCATGATTGGCAGCAAAATCATCCAATGCTGGAAAATGTTCATTGTATTTAGTCTTATTTATCTGTATGCCCTTATGTTTGAAATAAAGGAAACTTGTATCACCGGATAGTATATGTTTACCTTTACAATACTTTGTTTTGCAGGGATATCAAGCCTGACAACTTATTGCTTGATAGATATGGGCACTTGAGACTGTCTGACTTTGGACTTTGTAAACCATTAGATTGTAGTACGCTTGAAGAAAAGGATTTTTCTATGGGTCAGAATGGTAATGGGTCTACACAGAATGAGGGCTCTGCTCCAAAACGCACACAACAAGAACAACTTCAAAACTGGCAAAAAAACAGGAGGACACTTGTAAGTTCACTGCTATTATGTTTCAATCTTGCTTTATTTATTGAGTGTAATGTAATTGCAAACCTTGATGTAGTGTTTTCCTCGTGATCTAGTAAGTATTGAAATCATGTACTTACACACTGTACCCGTTAAACCCACTCCACCTGCCCAACCAAAAATGGGAAAAAAGAGAGAAAAATAAATGGCTGATTTCTATTGTTGAGGGTATCTGTATGGGAAATACTGTTCCTTACTTTACATTTTCCTGTGCATGCTTGTAACTGTGAATGCATAAATGTTGCAGGCATATTCTACTGTTGGTACACCGGATTATATTGCTCCAGAAGTTCTTTTGAAGAAAGGGTATGCGATGGAATGTGATTGGTGAGTTTTCTGCATGTTGACGCATGTATACCATATCATTTGAGTTTGTTCTTCTTTTCATTCATAACTGAGTGATATATTTTCAGTATGTTACAACCTATTATCACTTCATTATTTGTTTGGATTTGGGACTTATTCCTCATTTTTTTTTTCCTATACAATTTTCTTGAAAACAATCCAACATATTGGGTTTTGCTCTATATACTTGGACTTGTGAATAAACTCTAATAAGGCCGGGGTTAAATGCTTTATTTGATGGAACCATGGTTGTTTTAAAATTCACAGGTGGTCACTTGGCGCTATCATGTATGAAATGTTGGTGGGATATCCTCCTTTTTATTCTGATGATCCAATGACAACATGTAGGAAGGTAATCTTTCTGATACAAATGATTCTAACAACTTACTGTTGTTACATTAACTGATGTTTTTATAACCCTCTACAGTACACTCTTACTGTTGATCATGGCACTTTGCAGTTATTGCATTTGATTTTTAATTTTCAGCTAAGTTGTTTGTCTCCTCTTTTTATTTGTGGTTTCTGACAGTATCATACTACATTAAATTGGTGGTTAGATTTTTTAGACTCGTTGATAGATTCAGCTTTAAATCTCTTGACGTGTTTGGCGTTCTCAACTTCTTTGGACTAGATCTACATGATGCCAGGGATCACATTTGAGATGCAAATTCTCTCATATTGCAATGTGTAAAATAGAAAGTGGCTGCCATATCAAATATGATAATGATGATAAGGCTGAAAGTATTTTTCTCTAGTCCTTAATTCCGTTGGCAGAACTCTTCCTCTAGTCCTTTATTTTTTGGCTGAGTTCACAAGATAAACTCAAACATAACAATGTCTTTCTTTTCCTCTTGCCTCCAAAGCTTTTTTCACCACATCACCTATTTCCCACTTAAGTTTAGCATGGTATTTTTTAATTACTTCATCTATGTATTTTGACAATTTAATTATAAATTTGAATTAAGCTTCCCTAAGTGCTAGGTGTACACTTTCCATTAAGTGACACAGTGGATCCTACTTTATTAGTAGAAGTGCAACCTTCTCTTTAGAGTACCAAATCCTATACACACAATAATTTAGACCCTGCTTGGTATTTTCCTTTCCTGCTTTATGTCTTCTTTTTCACTAAATTTCATGTTTTCAATGAACACAATGGAAATATAAATAAAACTAAGTGATATTTTTGTAATTAAAAAAAACAAGATAAGAAAAGATGGAACAGAAACCAAACATACTGAGATTTTTTTTTATATATAAAATCTATAGAGCATGATAATTTTATCTTGGTTTCTCTTTATTGCAGATAGTGAACTGGAAATCTCACTTGAAATTTCCTGAGGAAGCTAATCTATCGCCAGAGGCTAAAGATCTTATTAGTAGACTGTTATGTAATGTCAACCAGAGACTGGGATCAAAAGGTGCAGATGAAATAAAGGTGTTGTATGGTGTGTTCTTCTTTGAATTATTAGATTTATTATATTAAATATTTTGGATATTGAGTTTACCTTGGTGTTGAATTCCTCTTCAGGCTCATCGCTTCTTCAAAGGTGTTGAGTGGGATAAACTATATCAAATTGAAGCTGCATTTATACCCGAGGTCAATGATGAGTTAGATACTCAAAATTTTGAAAAGTTTGATGAGGTATATTAGTTGATCATTTTCTTGCTTATTTTGCATAAATATATTTGGGCCGTTTTACTTGTCCATTTTTTCTCATTTCACCTTTTGCACATGTAGTCTGACAGCCAAGTCCGACCGTCCTCAAAAGCTGGTCCATGGAGGAAGGTAATCTTTGATGTTCTCTTCTGCTAGAAATTGTCACCAAGTTATATGTTGAGTTAGTGTTTGAATAACCTTTTATTGGTTGATATGATGATGATCAAGTAGTAATCTGTTAAATCCCTAATTTTTTGCAATACGAGTCAGGGAAAAGAAAACCAATCAGTTTATCACTTTTTGTACTTGGAATTACTTATATGGAAATTTGGTATGTCTCTTCTGTTTTCAAAACGTTTCTTTTGACTTGCATGTCCATGAGTAGGCTGTTGATAATTCATAATTATTATGAGGTGAGTTAGTTGTTGAGAAGGTATAAAGCACAGGCATGGACGTGTAGTAAGAAATGTCTTGCAAGCTCTGGAACAAGCTTGGGGTTCCCATATATGAAATTTCTTTGCCTTCGTTTTTTCTGTTTTTTAGGCATATTTTGGATTTTGAAATCATTTGAATACTTTTATAGATTTTATTTTGACACAATTGACATCAAATTCCATTATCAGTTTTGATGGTTAACAATTAAAATATGTGGTTATGTTCAGTTGATGGTTAATGAATATAATAAGGTGTTGCATTGCAAGTCACTAATCATCTACTGAGCACAACTTACATTTAACCCCAATTTTGAATGTCATAAACCACAAATTTCTAGTGCTCAATCATATTTATATCCATTAGTTAACCTTTCATATTGTGCTCAAATATATATGATTTATAAGTGGTCAAATATACATGATATTTCATTAAGCAAAATTAAAATTGTGGCTAATGATGTTCAAAATCATGGTTAATTGTGATAAGTAGATGGTTAATGAGTTGTGACATCTTCAAATATTCATTCACTATACACAATGTAATTAACCACATATTTGAACCATGTTAACAATCCTAGTTGATGTCAAAATAACACAACTCATAATTTGAAGATAAACAGCTAGATATCAAACTCGTGATGCGAATAAATTTATCGATAATGTGGTACATCTACTATAGTATAGTAATACATGAGAATACACTGCTCTTTGAATTCTAAAGAAGCCGGAACTATCACTCTACTAGGGTTTAAGAGCATGCATTATTGAGCTTGCTAAAATGTTCATGCTAGGTCAACAATCACCTTCATGATTTAGAGTTGTATATTTTTGTTTGTCTCAAATAAATCTTCAACATAACTCAAGTTACTGTGTTTAACTTGCTTTTAGCACTGTCAAACAAATATATCATCCCCAAGTTCTAATTGTTGGTTATTTTGTTTGTGAACCATACTAGACAACACAATTCAAGTATTTTTTTCTCACTGGCTTACAAGAATAGTTCTCAATCTTTGAATTTTTAATGTGCTACCAACAGCTATTCTCCACCTCTAATCAATTTTCTTTTTCTTATTCTTTTGTTGTTTGACGGGATGTTGCAGATGCTTTCATCTAAGGACTTAAATTTTGTTGGATACACATACAAGAACTTTGAAATTGTAAACGATTATCAAGTTCCTGGGATGGGTACGTTTATTTTTTCCCTTTCCACTCATGCATATTATTTTAAGCGATATGTTTGCTACGAGGTTCCAGTTTAGCCACGGTCATGGCTATTATGCTTATTTGACTGATGTTTTTCATGGTAAGAGGGATAGATATATTATTTAATTATTTTTGAGAGAATTAGTGAATTAATATTGAAGAGCTCATAGTGAAGACCTTCCACTTAGATGCATAAACCAAAAGAAGGAATGCTTATGATTTACTTCAATCTTTTATTGATGTAAGGCCAAGATAGATTATTGGATCAATATATCAAACCACAGTTTCACATCAATGTCATTTTAGATTTTTAGGCAGGGATGTGGAAAATAAATTGGCGGAGTAGTTTTATTGAAAAGTAAAATCTTCTTCTTTTTGTTTTGTTTGGGATGCTGCTGATTGCATTTTTCATTTAAGTATGTTCTGGAAGTTCATGGGTATGTTGCTCTTGTGTTGACTTTGCCATCTTGTTGCGATGCAGCTGAACTGAAGAAGAAGCCCTCCAAATCAAAGAGGCCATCTATTAAGTCGCTTTTTGGTAGGCTCTTAAATCTTGTGACTAGTTTCTTTCAAACCGTTTTCTTAGTTCATGTTATTATGTGTATATCTGTTTCTTGCCTATAACCATAAATATTGATTTAATACCTTTTTGTTCCTTTTGGGGTTCATTTTGATCCAGTAACTAAAAATGTTTAATACCTTTTTGGTCCTCTATGTTAACTTCGGGTTCATTTTGATTTCTTAACTTAAAAAATGTCCATATTGGTCCCTTATCTAATTCAAAACGTATTTTGTTAGTCATTTTCGTGTAATTAGCGACTAGCGACTGATTGTAAGTTTTTCCGTCGCTAATTTGACGAAAAGGACTATCATGATACGTTTTGAAAAGTTAAGGGACGAATATGAATATTTTTTAAGTTAAAAGATAAAAAATGAACCCCAAGATTAACATACAGGACCGAAAAGAATATTAAACTTAAATATTTTCATCTAAACACACTGACTGTCATAAAGAATATTAAACTTAAATATTTTCATCTAAACACACTGACCGACATATATGACAGATTCCGATTCAGAGACGACCGAGGTTTCTGATAAGTCTCCAAGTGATCAGCCTGCTCAAGGAAGCTTTTTAAACCTCTTGCCACCCAGGTTAGGGGCATCTCATAGTGAGAGGAATCTCTCATAAATCCTAACCAGGCAATCTCTAAACTATCGAGTCAAGCAGTGTAGGTATCATAACTCATGCATTCCATGTTTGGAAAAGATTTGTTATCTCGGTCATTAATTAATGGTTATGAGAGAAGTGCTGTGTCTTGATTCAAGTAATTAACCTAAGCTTGTTTGGACGAGTATTTTCTGTCAAGCACAAATATTGAATTGTAAATTATGCTACGCATTGTAAACAGATACTTGATCTCAATGAATTGTGGATATACTATGTTTATTCATGTTCTGTTTTACATTAATGATTCTGGATATATTTAATTTTTATATGAATCATTCTGAATCTGGAAAATGTCAAAGTGACATATAAAGAACTAGAAGCCCTGGATTCTGATACCATATTTTCCTGTGCCGTGTCGTTTAAAGCATATACTTTAAGTCAAAAGATAAGAAGTACACAAGACGGCAAGCTTAGAAATCAATCAATAATATATGTTTATTGATCATGAGAGAGGAGGCATTTGAATAAAGACTAAGCAATAAGGTTTGTATATTAAACTGTCCTTGTAGCTTGGTAAATTAACTCGGATGGTCGCTCAAAGTACTTACAGCCAGAATAAATTAAGATATAGACTAATAAACATCACTTTCACCTAATTAACCAGATTAATCGTTCAATCAAAGGCTAACCCTACAGTAATATCTTAATTACTCAATTATAAACTATAGTAATACGGGGGTTGTTTTCTCTCTCCATGGATTCAAATTTTATTATTCTCACGTTTATTTTAGCTTTTATCAAATTATAATCAAATGTTTTTTGAGTCGGATCAACTTACTTCAAGAATAAGTTCTTTTAATTTACTCCATAATTATAGTCTTTAAATTAGATTCAATCCAATGATTTTAAGTATAAATGTTAATTTAACCATTGATTGAATCTAATTTAAAAAATACAATTATGAAGTATGTTAAAAAGAATTACTCTTAGAGTAAGTTAACCCTGACTCAATATTTTTTATTTTTAAAAATATAAATTACTCATAATTTGTTATATTTTATTCCTATGCAAAAGCGTGAGAATTTAATAAGAGATAATCACTTATAACGTCCTTGAACAAATCTTTAACATCCCACATTGAAAATCAAATTAAACCTTTAACTAAAAAAACAAAAATTCATATCTATTATAAAAATTAGTTAAATATAATTAATCTCTTAATTTTATATACAATTTAATTAAGGTAAAATTTATTATAGTATTTTTAATTATATTTAATGAATTAACTATCCATCTTGAATACTTTTGAATAAAATAAAAATATATTAATGATACAAGTATTAATTAATTTAAAAACTAATAATTTTTGTTTATAACATTGAACGAAGGGAGTAATTTTAAAGAGAAAGTTATTTGTCATGTTTATCATTTCCAATATATTAGTAAGTGACTTAATTATTGCAATCAAGCTAAAATTTAAAATATTTTATTTATACGGTTGAAAGCACAGCATAGAATTATGTTATATAGAATATGTGTACGCCAAGAATCTTAGATACACACACGACAACAATAATAAGAAAACACGCAAACATTTATGTGGTTCGGTATCTCTCGCTTGTGTTAACAAACGTCTCGACCAAATTCAAAACAATATAAAAGATGTTAAATAAAACAAAAATAAGTTCAATTTATATAACTCTAATATTACATGAAAAATAATTTAAAGAAACAAAAATATGTGATTAACGAATTCATTAAAAATATTAAAACTTTAATTCAAACAATCTATATTTAATAATTTAAAATTTTATAATAAATTAATCAAAATAAACAGTTCATTAATTTATTAATTGATAAGCTATTGAAAATATGAAGATAAATTATGAAAAATATTGATTAATAACTTTATGATATTTAAGAGAAAATTGAAAAATAAAATTTCATATTTTGAGGAAACTTTCACTTCATAAGACTTATTCAAAAATATAAATTTATCTTTGTTGCGAACTATATGCAAGACTTACAAAAAAGATCAATAACAAAAGTTAAAGAGGAAGACACACCGAATAGATGGACCTTTATCCGACGAAGGTATACGAGTACATAATCCATCATATTTATCACTGTTGATATCTAAATAAACAATTATCCACACAAGACGCAAATTTATAAGAGACGATTTGAGCCGATCATATTATATAAAGATTAAATCGCACCATTTTTAGTATTCAATTCATTTCTACTCTCATACTATTCTTCACCTAATAATTGACTTGACCATTGACGTACTAACTGTCTAGGTTCACACCTTCTACGCCATACAAAAAACTTGCTCTAACGTACCAAGACTTCATTTCACCATTTAATTACATATTTTTTATTCCAATAGAAGAGTGTCACTATCTATGGATAATGACTATGGATTTCCACCTTTTCCATGTTCTTCTAAGAGATCCCAAATTTTATTCTCGTAGATCGCTGATCTTCGTCTCGCATATCCTGATCTACTTCCCTAAAAAAACTGACCTCATTCTCGAACAAGTCAGATAATGAACTCTTGAAACGATGGTGAAATCGAAGGTTACCAGATCCACCGCTCAATGCCATGTCGTTGTCGTGGTTTCTGAGACTAACAAAACTCCACCTTCTCTTTCAGTTGAAAATGTTCCAGTCCTAGTGACCTTTCTACCCGCTCTTGCGCGAAAGATCTCACTCCTCTAAGAATTAATCAAAGAACGTTTCAAGCCTTGTCGTTCTTCTAACCTGTTCAATAATTTTACCAAGGTCAACCTTCACAACAACCTCTTTCACAACCACTGATACTTGGACACAAGATACTCTTGAGCATTCAACAATTGCAAGACAACCTAGATATGCAAGGAGCATCATATCTACTAAATAATGTATACTAACCTAATACAACAACAAATTCTAAAGCACTAGATGACATGATACTCTGAATTGAAGAGAACTTGCAATGTGATCCTCTAAGGGTTAATGCTACGCATGAGATTTCAGTGCATGACCAACGTCAAGATTTCAGCGGACACATGAGTTCAAGGGCACACTCAAAAACCATAATACTAGAAAAAATCATGACCGTAAGACATTGAGACACATGTTATGACATATCTACAAAACGTTGTTAATCATAAGGAAGAAATTTAATGCACATCTTCCCAAAGACATCAACACCATCAAGACTCTTTTATCCCTTTTCACCAGAGCCTCAAACTCAATAAAGTCCTCCCTTTATTACGCAGGTAAAAGTACCTGGAGACGAGACAACTATTTTGAGTCGTCCACAAGGTCTATGAAAAAGACCTAATAACAAACACTAAAGAGGAAGACACACTGAGCATGCAGACCATCATCTCCGTCAAGGCACACAATCACGTTCTCCATCACATCTTCACCATTGATATCTAATCAAACTACTATCTGCATAAGACGATGAATCACACATGAGTGGTTTTAACCCGTGCATACGGTATAAAGATCTTATAGAACGTTTTCATGTATTCAATTTATTCTCTTTCATATTATTTTTCACTCAACAATTATTTAGACATTAAGTGTTAACCTTACAAGTCTGATATATTGAATTTTTACTAATTCAACTAATATTATTGATGTTTAAAAATAGTTAATGCAACACACAAATGTTTAATTAAGTTTTCTAATATTTTAGTCCAAAAAAAAGTGTCAAAACAAACTTGCTAGCATTAAAAGTTTAATAAAATTAGCTTCATTAATATAATAATGGAAAAATCACTGCCAAATCTACGTGTAATGGTTAACTTCTAGTGATCAGTCTTTTTCCAAATGGCTTGATTATGCCGGCCATCAACAGGATTTGAATTGGCAATGCTATTGACAACACCACTATTCTATTTAATCTTCTTTAATCAATTATTTCCTCACTAATTTTCACCCTTTAAAAACTAACATAAACCTCTTCTCCAAACCTCCCTCTCACCTTCACACCCCAAACTCCTCCACTTTTTTTTTCTATGATGAAACTAGGATTTGAAGTCCTTCATGCAAATCCAAACATGATTCATCATCCACACATGCATGAAACATGGGACTACACAATCATTACAAATGACTTATTATTGCCACCTCCAATCCAAACAAATCCTTATCCAAATCCAAAAGCACCAACAGAAAACCACTCCTTAAACTTAGGACAAAATAATGAGATATGTGATTGGGTTGAACACATTACTAAACACTTTGTTGAAGATCACTTACCACAAAACACTTCTGATAATACTAATATTGACAATCTTCACACCCAAACAAACACCTTAGATTTAGTTCATAATGATTATGAATGTGATCAAGGGTTGAATTTGATAACCCTTTTGATGGAATGTGCAGTGGCAATATCAGTTGAGAATCTTGGTGAAGCTCATAGAATGTTACTAGAGTTAACACAATTAGCTTCACCTTATAAAACATCATGTGCTGAACGTGTTGTTGCTTATTTTGCAAAGGCAATGATAAGTAGAGTCATGAATTCATGGCTGGGACTTTGTTCTCCTTTGATTGATCATAGAACCATTCACTCTTCACTCCAAGTCTTCAACAATATTTCACCTTTCATCAAGTTTTCACATTTTACTTCAAACCAAGCGATTCTTGAAGCCGTGAATCGTTGTGAGAAAATTCATATACTTGATTTGGATATCATGCAAGGTCTTCAATGGCCGGCTTTTTTTCACATACTCGCGACACGGATGGAGGGTCGACCTACGGTTCGAATGACGGGGATGGGAGTGTCGATGGAACTTCTTGTTGAGACGGGGAAAAATCTCTCGAATTTCGCGAGAAGGCTTGGTTTGTGTTTGGAGTTTTACCCTCTAGCATGTAAGTTTGGTGAAGTTGTTGATGTTTCCATGTTGCAAATTAGGCCTAATGAGACACTTGCAGTGCATTGGTTGCAACATTCTTTGTATGATTCAACTGGACCTGATTGGAAAACTTTGAGACTTCTTGAGGAATTGGAACCAAGAATCATAACTTTGGTAGAACAAGATGTTAACATTGGAGGGTCATTCTTGGATCGTTTCGTCGGTTCGTTACATTACTACTCGACCCTTTTTGATTCTCTTGGATCATATTTGCATAGTGATGATTCTAACAGGAACATTGTTGAACATGATCTTCTATCTAAAGAGATTAACAATATTTTGGCCATAGGAGGACCTAAGAGGAGTGGTGAAGAAAAGTTTAGGCTTTGGAGAAGTGAACTTGTAGGAAGAAATAGTTTTGAGCAAGTTCCAATGAGTGCTAATTCAATGGCGCAAGCACAGTTGATATTGAACATGTTTTCACCAGCTCATGGTTATAGTGTTGCTCAAGTTGATGGCATGTTAAGACTTGGTTGGAAGGATACTAGTTTGTATACTGCTTCTTCATGGACTTGTAGAGATTCTAGGTAGCTTTGTTTAAGGTTTGAGTTTGATTGTTTGTTGAAACAATGTATGCAACCTATAGGAAGATAATTGAGAAAATTTATTTGATTGTAAAGAATTATTCTATAACGATATAACGATATAGAGCGTGTCGAGAGATACTGACACTGATCAAATATTGTTCCTACCAGAAATCGAATTCGATATTTTTCGAACCTTCGTTCTTTAGCAGAAACTCGTTTACCACTCGAGCCCAAGTGTTTGGTTAGAGAACTTTAAAGTTAATACTAATATTTTGGGTAAACAAAAATTATTAGAGAATTTCTTAATGCACCATTAATACTTATTAGCCACCACGCTAAATTATTTAAATGTCTTTAGTTTTAGGAGATGCATTTTCGGACGCACCTATTTTTGAATAAACATTGAAATATCTTGGAGATGCACCTCCGAAACAATTTAAAACATTCAATGCATCCCACTCAGAAGCCATTCACATTTGGATTGAACCAAAGATGTATCTCTGTGAATATTCTGGAGATACATCTCCGAAACGTATCAGAATAGACATTTCACGTTATAAATTGTTCATCTATGTTCAGATGAAGTATACGGTACAATAAAAAAGATAGACGTACATAATTGCAGATGAACCAAAAATGCAATACAAAAATAAAATACCAATAAATATAAAAAATGTCGTACAATCAAGATCAATAAAGTAACAAAACCTTCAAAATAAAGTACAACTCATAATACTATAACTATATAATAAGAGACTATTGCGTGTCTCTAAAAACCTCTCCTCTACCTCCTATGCCTCATCTACCTCTTCAGCCATCAATACCCCTATCCTCCAGCGATGTCTTCGGTACAACAATCTTCGTGTGCCTCCGTCATGATGGCATCTAGGAGTCGTCTGACAACAGACCCATCAGGGAAGATACCTGTGTCAATGTCTGCCTGCGTAATCTCCACTATGCGACGTCACCTAGGCAACACATCATCAACATGATTTAGTCGTGCTTGCTCCTTCTATAGTATCTCCTGATGAGCTAGTCTCGACGAATCTCATGGAGCACCATGCACCATTTATGAATGTGACACCCTGAAGAACCATTTGATGTACCCTTCAATGTAGCCTCAATCACTCTCGGTTATGGTAGCCTGTGCCTCATCCAGTTCCAGATGACTATTATAATCATCATACATGTCCTCTATCTGTCCACGTGTCAAGGCAGGAGGAACAAAGACATTAGAGTGTTTGGGAATGGTCTGAGTGTAGTCAAACTATCGCATGATGCGCTCGAGCAGATGTGGAGCAGTGAGATGTGATCCGCAGACCAACAATCGAGAGTATAACATTATCTCGTAAAATGTCTGTGTTTGACGGTGATCAATGCATTTGTTGAAATGCACGTCCTCAGCAACCAAACGATCAAGATAAACTATGAAATACTCGGTCGTTCGGTTTCCTCTGAGCGGGATAAAAGCAACAACACACAACATATCCTCAGTATACTCAAGTACAATCGCCCAACTAGAGATGTGCGGGAATGCTGGAGGATCAAAGTATGAAATGAAAAGTATGAACACACGAATCATCGGTAATGGCTTTGCAAATAAGAAATGAAAAAATAAAAAAATAAACACTCAAAGACCAATAATTATTACAGTCAGTAGTGTCATGCTACGTGTGACATGCTTCGTCTTCCAAATACAGTCCCCTAATTTCGAATACAGGTAGACCAATCAAGCCACCCCCAATTGTACTCATGGATCTGCTCGAGATCCACGAAGTATCATAGATAGACGACGCCTGTATAAGTGGCACTCTTGTCCACAAAAATTATAGTGCCAACCAAATAAAGTAGGTATGCTCTTAATGCATGTGATCTGTGGAGAGCCACCTACTCATCATAACCATTAACCTCCCATGCTCTAAGGATCTCAATATCATATATCGTCTTCAAGAATTCAAATCCAGCATGAGCACCCCTGGTCTTACCCACCTCCTTCTTCGCCACCCTCGAATAAACCGCAAGATACTCTACTATCATCTCGAGTGCCTAGTCTTTGGTAATCCTTACATGATCTAATAATCCCCCCTGATCGGAAGATGCAACAAACACGAGTCATCTTGAGTGTGATAGACATTTCACCATGCAGGATATGAAATGACGAGGTCTCTGAGTGTCATCTCTCCACAAATCCATTAAGCATCTCGTGGTTGACCATAATGTAATCGACTAAGCACATATCCTTTAAGCCAGACATAACCGACTGAAACCAATCTGGATCTTGCTAAGGCAAGGTAACAATCTTCCTCCCATGGTTAAGAAAATTCCGGGGATCACGCTCCTAAAATTTATCAGGAATAATCAATGTCAGAAATAATGAATGTAAAAAATAATCAATGTCAGAAATTAAAATTAACATAAAAATAAATAAAGAGTCCAGATGCATGCAGGATAATGGGGGAAATGATGTGTCAGATGGGGAATCTTGTCTCCAACAGGAAAAAGAAGGTGGAATGACCCGAGGAGAAGCAAGAGCCCCAGAAGTCAATGACTATTCCTGACCAGAGGAACCTGGAGCCTCCGAAACCTGCCGACTCCTCTCCCGACGAACAAATGTATGCTAAGCAACCCTTGCATGCCTCAATCTATCATGTCTATCATCCATAATGCATGTAAGTTAAAGTAAGGGATACCATTAGTGCAAACAAACAACACACAAGTAAGAAAATCAAAAATAAAAATAATGCAGGAAATTTCTGAGATGCATCTCCGGAATCATCAGGAAACTAAAATGTTGAAACTTTTCAGAGATGCATCTCCGGAATTTCCTACAGAAAATTAAACGCTGAAAAACTCTGAAGATGCATCTCTTGAATTTTCTACAACTCAGAAGTTACGTCAATGTCATAATGTACCACATGGAAGCTCAAAAAAAATTGTTTTGATAATCATTTTCAGCCAACAAACAACTAATACAGTATGTCTAAACTATCTTAAATGTGATTTTTATTCATTTTTAACCATAATCACTGATTCCCATTCATTTACACAAAAACTCAAACTTTTATCAAAAACTCGAAAAACTTAAAAGAAATTGATGTTTTTGATGAAGTTGGATGATATTACATATGAAGATTGATGTTCCATTGAGTTTTATTGAGCCTTGTTGAATGAAATTTAACTTGGAGGAGATAAGTAATTTAAGAGAGGTTGAATTTGAGTTTGAAGAAATGTGAAATGAAGAATGAGAGGAGTATGACATGACTTAACCTCCAAAATGTTTTGGAGATGCATCTCCAGAATATTTTAACGTTAACTAAAATTTTTGTGCATCCAAAACGAGGGGGAATTTATGGGAATTCACGTGGTGCAGTAGAAATATATAGGGTGCGTTAAGAAATATTCAAATTATTATTTTCTCTAGTTTGGACTTGAAAGACACTCGGATACTTAAACATTGAATTGGGCTAATCCGAACCTCGAGTTGAACCGACAAATCATGACTAAATTGGGAAAATGTGTAGAAGAACTTTCAATTTGGCAATGTAATCATTTTCACAAGCTCAAACAAGATATTGACAAATGCAAGGCGATACTTGATCAAATAAGAGGATATGTCCATGCCAATAACGCTAATTATTTTAATGCTTTGAGGAAATGTATGACTCACTTGTTGGTTTAAGAGAAGCCTTTTGGTGTCAACTTGCCAAAGTTCATTGGTTTCGGGAGAGAGACATTAATACTCAATTTTTCATGTCGTGACCAATTATAGAAGGAAAGTTAATCGAGTCAACACTTGTGGATGATAATGGCGTAAGATACACTAAAGCTCCTGTTGTACCCCAAAGGTTTCCCTCACATATTCAAGATAATATGCCTTAAGAGGTCTCCTAATAGTCACAAGATTCTCAATTGCTCAAAGGGATTCAAGGTTTCATCAGACAAAGCCTTTTCCTAAGCAATAGATCTTAAATTAGGGTTTTGAGTTTCCCAAGGTAAATTGGACTTCTAAGGCCTCAAGTGGACTTCATGATATCCCATATACTTCAAAGGATACTCATGTTAAGTTTCCTGACTTGCCCTACAAATTTGATCAATCAGATGTTCAGATAATCAAAAATCAATTAACTTGGTCAAAAGGTCAATTGTGGTCAACATACAGTCAAAACTTCAGGATTATTGGTCAACATCAAGGTTATGAGGTAAAATTCATCATTTTATCAAGGTTTGATCATGATTCATCAGGGAAACCTCAAATTCATCAAGAATAAGAAGTTACTAAATTAGGGTTTTTGTAGGAAAAGTCAACTGTACTTTGACCAATCATAACTTTCACATGCTTCATAAAACATTTCCCATTCAAAGCTCATTTTGAAGGAAATTCAATTCTCTACAACTTTTTGTCTCACAAGCCAAGGCCATAAATACTTCATTTAAGAGATATGAGCCAAGACATTACAGGTCCTTTAAAAAGTCAACAAAAAGTCAACTTTTTCAAAAGCTCATAACTTGAACATGGAAGATCAAATGGACATGGGACCAAAAGGAGTAGTTATAGGACACTCTAATATTTCTAAAAAGTCCAAGAACACATACATGGGATAAAAATTGAGAGAGTTATGCATTGTTGAAGTTGGGCAAATTTGAGGAGGTGTATAAGGTAAATAATGACCAAAACCCAAGTTTTTGACAAATGGGCTCATTCTTTTATGATCTTAATTTGATTCTAAGATGGTCCACGCCCTCTATGTCATTTCCCTTTCTATTATTTTATTTATTTTATTTTTATTGGATTTAATATTTTAAAATTCAATTTTAAATAAAATAAATATTAGAAAATCAAAGATATGATTTTAAACCTATTTTGGATCAAATATTGGTAATATATGAATGTAATGAGATCCCAAATTCGTGCACACAAGGAGGAAAAGTCATGAAAACAAGATATTGGACAAAATAGCAAGTTTTCATATTAAGAATCAATCAAATCTCATCATCCAAAAAGAGATGAATCCAAGCCCAAAAACTTGACCTAATGTGTTCCTCTATAAGTATACAATATTGCCAGATGCATAGGACACGAAAGAATTGATCTAAGAACCCTAACCAAACTTCAAAAAATCAAAAGGAAAAGTCAATTTCGGATTTTAAGTTGCAGGCATCCTCAAGCCAATTTGAAGGTCCAAACGTGTTCCTGGGACTTCACTGAAGGTGTTCAACTTATCACAATCATCCAAAGCTTTGTGAATCACTACAACCGACGTTTGGTTTACAAACTTTTTCTTGAATTTCGATTTCACATATACATGAATAATAAACATGATTTGATTGAATATTATTGTTTGTGTTGATGTTTAGAAACTTTCTGGATGATTTGATTGAGTTTTAAGTGCAGGAACAACGATCCACCATTGTTAGAGTTTGCGGCTTCGATTTTGGGGACCTTGGTTAAAGACGATTTCAAGCCAAATTAATGATTCTAATGGACTCATAGGAGGATATACAACTGATCTACACCTTTAAATCGTATTAATCATGCTTGTTTTAATGTTTTGAAAAATGCAGGTGCTATAGTGACAGACAAAACTGTCACTATAGGTTTTAGCCACGAACAAAAACTGTAGGTACAAGTTCTGGACGGATGAGGAAGACGATGAAGCTTTTGTCGCGTTCTGTTTTTCAATTTTTTTTTATTATATAATTTTTCTTTTCCATTTGTTAATAATGCATGCATATCTGGTCCAGTGGTGGAAGGCGCACGCTGTGAGGGAAGGGTCCTGGGTTCGATCCTAGGATTACAACCCTTATTTTTTTTTACCATTTTTCTTACTTAAATATTTTCCTTGTTTTCTTTATTATTTATTTATTTTCTTTTTTAATTAATTAACCAAATAAGAACCCCTTTATTCTTTTAATTATATAAAAAAATCATTAAAAAAACTTCTAATTAACTTAATTATCTTTTTTTTATTAATCAATTTATTTTTTACTAAAAAAATAGTTTTAGGTTATTTTATTAATCAATTTCATAATCAAATTTTTGTTAACCTAGTAATTAGGATTTAAACAATTTTAGGTTTTTTTAACCCTAATTTACTTAATATTTTGACATGATTTTAATTTTAATAATTAATACTTTTCACACAAAATTATTTTCTTAATCAAATTGTAATTAATCTCTTTTAATTAATTGATTTCTTTCCTATTAAAATTATTCATCGTAAACATTATTAATTTAGGTTTTAGGACTTTAAAAAACATTTTCCTAATCTTCTCTTTGTTTTATTTTTCTATTTAATTTATTTAGAAAAATATATAGGATTATTATTTATCTTGTAACATTTAATTCTCCGCACTTTTATTTCCCGCACTCCCCTAATTTCAAATATGTATCCCCTTCCCCATGATGTAATAGTTTAGGTTTTTATTTTTCGCTTTTAAATTCCGTAAATTATTAATTGCATGATTAGTAATAACAAGGTGTGAAAAGAATGCATGTGAACAATAAATGGACCTAGCCCATTAATTAAAAGATAAAATAATCGAATACAACACACTTCTCACACATACACCTCTAGGGTATTCCCTCTTGCTGCCTTACAAAAATGGTCAAGTTCCTCGAACGTAGGGGTGTCTTAGCACGGTTGCCCAAAGATAAAATCATCATAGTCCCTTCGATATAAAGATCATAGTCCCTCCGAGTTTCCTACGAATAAATGATTTAGCCCCTCAATGACCCTACGGAAAAATGATGATAGTCCCTTCGAATTGCTAAGACACCTTTACAAGGTTTCCTTCTATGACCATACGATGACCCTACGCTTGTCCCTTTAAATCCAAGGATAAGATTACTTACTAACTAATAGTAAGGATAGTTTTATCCCTAAAGAAACGAAATAACAAGAAAGACCTTACAATTTAGGGTAAATAGTTCTTAAGTGCTTGCTCACCAGCTTTCAAAATACTTTCCACACCTCACATTTTCAAATATTTTTAAACAGTAAACACTTTGTATACATTCGTACGAGAATCATTGCAAAGTTAAACTTCTAAAATATTTTTCTAAATACACACTACACTTTTCAAACAAAGCAAGTAAAGTGAGCTAAGCAATTAAGAGCCCATGGATACAAATGGTGCTAACACTTTCCCTTTGTATAACTTACCCCCCGAACTCAAAATCTTTTTCAAAGGTCTTTCCTGTTCTTTTATGCCTTTCTTTATTGGATAAAATAAAAGTCAGTGTCGACTCTTGCTATCCGCATCATAGTTTTTGTGAAAATAAAAACGACCAAGTCAGTTCTCCCACCGTGTTACAGAACTGGCGACTCTACTAGGGAGTACTAATTAAAAGAGGGGTTACCTTAGAGTTATGAAACTTTACTTGTTTGAATTGATTGCTTTATTTTTAAGGGTACTTGTTGTGGGGATACTTTGAGAAAGATTCTAACCTAGATCTAGTGTACCTTAGGTAAGTGGCAATAGACCAAGGAAACTCTACGGCGTATATCGATATGGTTGATCTGGTGGCTACAGTTAGTGTGACATCTTGGTTGGTTCTGATGTTCTTCAAGTCAGTTGAGGATAACATCAAGCTGCCATATGTTTTCATTAACACTAACTTCCCTTTAGAACCCTAATTGACCCATCCTTGCCAGTAGAAAGTAGTGAGATAACTGACTTTGGTGCAATCTAAAGTTGGTTGATACTCGATGCTACGCTCATTAAGATTCTAATCTTGGGATGTTTTGGTGGGCAACTCAGTTGCCACACTGAACTACAACCTTTGAGAAGAATCAATGATATTGAGATCCCTTAGAACCCGGTTACTATTACTAGGACAAGTTGAACCAACTAAACTTCAGTGGGGAGGGTAGTTACCTATAAACTTCATGCAAACCTTTAAATCTAAGGCCCTTGTATGACTTGTTTGTGTTTGCCATTTGTTTGCTTTGAACATAACATCATAACATCATGACATCATAACATAGAATTTTCACTAACCATTTCAAGGACCAAAAGATTTATCTTTGTTCTTTGTTACAGGTTATGGCTTTCGCTCGTAGAAACACTATCCGGATCAACTTTGTAAGGATACCCTCCAAGCTTAAGGAATTAGTCTCAAATGTTCCTGAGAGCTCTCAATTCATCCAAAAGCATGGTTATCTACTTGATTTGGTTACTTCAGGGTTCAATGAAGACATGATGAGTGTTTTGTTCCAGTTCTTTGACCCTAAACATCAATACTTCACATTTCCCGATTATCAGTTGGTGCCCACAATGAAAGAATTCTCCAAACTACTCAGGGTGCCTATTCTTGATCAAAAACCATTCACAGGCTTAGAGAAGGAGCCTAAACAAGAAATTATTGCAGCATCCTTACATCTGAAGAAGTCAGACATTGTACTGGAAACAAGGAGCAGAGATAAGGGTATTCTTGCTAAAGTATTGATAGAGAGAGATCATGTATTCTTGGATCCTATGAGTTACGATGCTTTTGAGGAGATCTTAACCTTGTTGATTTATGGTTTGGTGTTTTTCCCTAATCCGGACCAATTCATAGATGTGCACGCCATTAACATATTTCTGACTCATAATCCTGTGCCTACCTTGCTTAGAGATGTTTTGCACTCTCTTCACACTAGTACTACAAAGGCGCGAGGAACTCTGATGTGTTGCATACCTCTACTATCTAGGTGGTTTATTTCTCACCTTCCTCGATTTGTGATGAAGAATGAACAAGGTTTGAGGTGGTATAGAATGATAATGTCACTTTCTCATTCAGATATTCATTGGTGTTCCTAATCTATGGGAAATATCACTATCATTGACCGATGTGGGGAGTTCCCTAATGTGCCACTCCTTGGTATCAGGGGAGGCATTGCTTATAATCCTTCTTTAGAGTTACGTCAATTTGGTTATGCTCAGAGTGATTGTCCTCATGATATGATTATTCAAGGTATTGTGTTTGATTACGACAACGATCTTCAAGGTTACTGTCAAAGGTTTATACGTGCTTGGAGTATGGTAAATAAGATTAACAACAATACTATGGACCAAAATACTCCATCCCTTTGGAGCTTTACCTTAGATGGGTGCGGTCTCGTGCTCAAGCTCTTATGATGCCATATCCTACTGTTCTACCGGTGATTGTTGAGCATATTGTTGAAGGAGATGTTCCTGATTCCATTCTTCATCCTGACATGCCTACTGATCTGGAAGAGCTACAGAAGTCTTGGATCCAACTGAAAGAGCAAAGGGATACTATTGTACCCCAAAATTTTCCCCCATATCTTCAAGGCAATATACCTCAATAGGTCTCCTAATGGTCACAAGATTCTCAATTGCTCAAAGTGATTCAAGGTTTCATCAGACAAAGCCTCCTCATATGCAATGGATCTTAAATTAGGGTTTTGAGTTTATCAAGGAAAATTGGACTTCCAAAGCCTCAAGTGGACTTTATGGTATCCCATAAACTTCAAATAATCCTCATGTCAAGTTTCAAGGCTTTCCCTACAAGTTTAGTCAGTCAGATGCTCAAAATATAAAAAATCAGTTAACTTGGTCAAAAAGTCAACTGTGGTCAACATATAGTCAAATTTCAAGATTTTTGGTCAACATCAAGATTATGAGGTGAAATTCATCATTTGATCAAGGCTTGGTCCTGATTCATTAAGGAAACCTCAAAATCATCAAGAATCGGGAGTTACTAAATTAGGGTTTGTGCAAGAAAAGCCAACTATACTTTGAACATCCATAACTTTCACATGCTTCCTCAAAAATTTCCCATCAAAATCTTATTTTAAAGGAAATTCAATTCCATACAACTTTGTGTCTCACAAGCCAAGGCCAGAAATGCTTCATTTGAAAGATATGAGCCAAGACATTACATGTCCTTTAAAAAGTCAACTTTTTCAAAAGCTCATAACTTGAACATGGAAGATGAGATGGACATGGTACCAAAAGGAGTAGTTAGAGGAGACTCTAAACTTTCTAAAAAGTCCTAGAACACATACATGAGATAAAAATTGAGAGAGTTATGCATTGTTGAAGTTGGGCAATTTTAAGGAGGTGTATGAAGCAAATAATGACCAAGACTCAAGTTTCTTCCAAATGAGCCCATATTTTTCAAACCCAAACTCAATTATAAGATCATTCACGACCCATAGATCATAAAATCTGATTTTTTATATTTATTTTATATTATATTGGATTTAATTCATTTAAATTCAATTTTAATTAAGATAAATATTGAAAAATCAAATATTTGATCTTAGGACTATTTTAGGATCAAATATTTGATGTTTTTGATCACCATAAGGATCCAATTTCGTGCAAAACCAAAAAAGAAGGTCTTAAAACCAAATTTTGACCAAAATAAAAACCTCCTAACTTCATCCTCAAGCAACCTCAAATCCATCTCAAAAAGCCCAAAATTTGACCTAATTTCATTCTCCTATAAACACACAACAAGACCATAAAGCAAGGGAACAAAATTCTGAGCTTAGAAACCCTTATCACACTACAAAAAGATTAAATCAAACTCCAATTCGGTTTGCCACTTTCAACCAATTTCAAGAGGTTATGAAGGTTTCAATAGCTTCCTTGGGATATTCTAAATGCATACTGTAACACCCCAATCTACCCGGCGGAATTTCACAAATTAGAGTTTCAAAACTTTAACAACAATATAGAATGCCACAATCTTTTCAACTTTAACAAATTCATTTAATTTCGTAAACATCGACACATAACACTTTCAATCAGGATGAAACCATAACATCAACTCTCTTATTGAATTCTTTGAAATAAATCAACTTTTACAAATAGGCAGCGGATTCACAATATTCAACTTTGCATCAGTTAAAAACTTGTTCAACCTAACAACTTAGTAATAACATGTTTTTCTCTGAAACAACTCAAAACAACAACAACTAAATATAACAACAAAACAACAAAGCGTTCATCCCCCCGAGTGTTATGTATCAGAGCAACGACACCGATTTGACTACGAAAGTAAGCAATGCTAATCTGGAATACCTGCATGTTACCAATCAAGGTAACATTCAACAACAAAAAGGGGTGAGATATCGAACCATATAAACAAGAGTATGATAATTAATACGCTAGATAGAATCATACAATTTTCATACTATCCCACAACAACATCTTACCAATCACCCCAACTTATCACATACTTTATCAATTTATTCCACATACTAATATAACCAATTCCCGTGATAGAATTAACATAGACATCTTCATCAACTTTGACGAACATATACAATATATTCAACTTCTTCAATATCAGCATAATCGAATTTACGAACATAAACATATAACAACTCAGGCAACATAATCATATAATCAACTTATCCAACATAATCATATAATTAACTTAGCAACATAATCAACTTATCCAACATGAACCACTTACTCAACGTAATCAACTTAAACCACTTAATCAACTTAAATCTACATAAACAACTTATTCAACTTGAGCGACGTAACCAACTTTATCAACGTAAGCAACATGAACAACTTTATCAACTTGACAACATAAACAAATTTATCAACTTGACAACATAAACAACATAAACAACGTAATTAATGCGACACAGGATGCGACTCGACTATGCATATGCATGTGGTACCATTGGAGTAAAACTCCCAACTTAAAAATATACCAGTTTATCGAGGTATCTACAAGGCATAAGCCTTAAACTTAATAATTTTGCCAATCCAGGCCAACTTGGTGAGCATCTGCTCCAACTTAGAAATGCAATGTATGCCATGTGACCAACATCGTAATACATAAACAACGAACAACTCAAAACAACATACAACGAACAACGTATCAACTTAAATTTAACACGATTCAACCTTGACCATAGACCTACAACTTTCAACATTGGTCATACGACCTACAACTTTAATAATCAACATTGGACCTTCGACCTTCAACTTAAAAATATTCACATACCAATACAAAACAACATAAGTAAGTATACTAAAAAATGTACACGTTCAACACGAATCAACAAAATAAACCGACTAGAATCACCTACTAATTATTACGAACTACCTCGTCACTTTTCGTTAAATTCTGGACAACTAATTTTATCGCGTAATTTCACCCGGTCGACTAAATCGGTACTTTTTTATTACTATTACTGCTACCAATAATTCTCACCGAATCTGTTAAATTCCAGCTTACTGATACAAATCCTTTTTCTCCTCAATTATTCTGTCATGAAATTCAACGAACCATTTTTCTGTCCAACTCCAAAACTCTGTTTTTATAAAAAAACTAGTTAATTACCATTCTGCAACATACTGGTATACGCTCATATACTACTTAAGTTTTAATTACCTTTAGTGCATTATATTATGAATCATATTCTGTTTCTACATGTCCCCAAAGTATCATAATAAAATATATTTAACATATATTATCCTACAAAATATAAACAAAAAATAATAAGGATTTTATTTTATTTCATTTCTTTTTGTCATTATCTTGGTTGCCTGCGTCACATCATGAATGGCACATTCATGGCCTGTGCCATGGATTTTATGGCCCGTGCCATGAGATATATGGCCTGCGCCATATTTTGTTTCATTTATATTGGGTGGCCTGCGCCACCCCTATTTGTGTAGTGTGTGGCCTGCGCTACCCCTAAAATACAGAAATTATTTTTTTTCGTCCCCAATTTTTTTTCCAGAATCGACAATTTCACAGGGACATGCATCAAATTAATTTAACAATAAAACTCAACAACATCGATTAATCAAATTCCACAAACAACATTATTCCATCAATTTCACAACCACAATTCGACCAACTCAACTACGGACAGCACAAAAATTATACGATCCCAAACCCACATATTAATCATCATAATCCCAATTATATAATTTGAACCCCACCCTTACCTTAATCGGTGCCCGCTTCGAATCTCCGATCGACTTTCTGATTTGGCTTCCGACAACAACTTCTCGTAACCGTTTTCTCCACTTTTCCTCGTTCCCCAATTTTTCATGATCTCTCTCTTCTTACTGCTACTTCTAAAAAAAGCTAACCTCCACTTATTATTATTTCTTTTTATTATAATCATTATTATAATTCAAATCTTAATTGGACTTACTTATCAGCACCCCCACGACTTCTACCATCAACGCCACAACAAAGCCCACTTAAATAAATACTCTTATAATTCCATAATATTAATTTTAATATTATTTCTCTCGACTAAATCGACTAATTACCGACTATCAAATAAATCATTCAAACCACCAAATCAACATATTCAACTATAAACGCAAAATATCCAATATTATTTTCCACAACTTAAATCAACTTATTTAATCAATTCAACTTGAACCAACTTATAAACATCAACGAATTATTAAATATTTCTGAAATCAACTCAAATACACAAATCATCGCAAATCAACACAATGCAATACACTTATATTTAATTAAATAAATTAATTAAATAAACGGGCGTTACACATACCAATCATCACTATCATCAAAACATCATGAAATCGCATAAACCGAATCTTACTTTTGACTTGAATTCTTGATTTTCGATTTTGATAATATGTGCATTCTAACTTGAATTTGATTGTATATTGTTGCTTATGTTGATATTTCGATGCTTTCTAGGTGGTTTAATTTGATTTACAGTACATGTATAGCAAGACGCCATGGCTAGGGTTTATGAACTCGAATTTGGGAACTCTTGTTTAAACCGATTTCGCACCAAATTAAGGACTCCATTGAACTCATAAGATGACTTACAATTGATTTGCATACCTGGAATTCATTTATATTGTGTATGTAATATTTTCTCAAAAATGCAGGTGCTTTAGTGATGGAAAAACTGTCACTATAAGTTGTTGCTACGGAAAAACTGTAGGTAAAAGCTAACTGGACAAACCAACGAAGAAGAAGAAGTTTGGGCGCGCATCTGATTTTCAAATTTTGTTTTAATATTTATTTTATGTTTTCTGTTTAATTACATTGCAGGACACGCAACCCAGTGGTTGAGACACACGCGAATGAAGCTGGAGACCTGAGTTCGATCTCAGGCTTTCCCCCTTTATTTTTAGGGCCTTTTCCTTGTTTTTTTTTGTTTTTTGTTTTTAATTATTTTAATTAGTTAATTAAGATTAAAACTAATTTTTTTAATTAAACAACTTTTTTTTAACTAATCAACAATTTTAATTCTTTTAATATATAAAAATTTTATAAATTTTTTCTAATTAACTTAATTGTTTTTTATAAATTTATTTTTTACACAAAAGTTAGTTTTTAGGTTATTTCATTAATTAATCTTATAATTAATTTGTTATTAACTTAATAATTAGAGTTTAACCAATTTTAATTTCAAATTTTGTTTTCTAACCCTAATCCAGGATAAATTAATATTTTTGGCCTAAATTTATTTTCTTAATAAAATGTTAATTAATTAATTTCTTTATTAATTTTATTATTATTCTTAGAAAATTGTATAATTAATGTAATAATGTAGATTTGTTTTCTCGCATTTTTTTAAAATTAATTATGTAACTGTTCTTGGTTTGTAATAGTTAATTAGGCTTTTATTTTCCGCACTCCCCCAATTTCAAAATGTATCCCCCTCCCATGATGTAATAGCCTAGGTTTATTTCCCGCATTTAAATTCCGCCAAATATTAAATTGCGTGGTTAGTAAACGTATGGTGTGAAAAGACTTGTATGTAAATAAATTTGAACTTAGCACACTAATTTCTAAGATAACACACTCCATTCACACACGTAAGTTGGTCGTTATACGATTGCCATCAACACCCCTAGGGTTTCTCCTATTTGTTGCCTTACAATATGGTCAAGTCCCTCGAACATGGGGGTATCTTAGTAAAGTTGCCTGAGTTTAAAATCATCAAGTCCCTTCACATAAAAGATCATAGTCTCTTATTGTCTTTTCAAGTCCCTTCGAATAAATGATCTCGTCCCTCGATGACCCTACGAAAATGATGATCGTCCCTTCGAATTAGTAAGATACCCCTGTAAGGTTGCCTTCTATGACCATATGTTGCACCCCAAAATTTGCGCTCACAAGACAAGACTTGTGTACTAAGAGGTCCATAAGGTTCACAAGACATCTTATGAGGTTCACAAGATTCACAAGACATCTTATGAGGTTCACAAGGTTCACAAGACACCTTATGAGGTTCACAAGGTTCACAAGACATCTTATGAGGTTCACAAGATTCACAAGACATCTTATGAGATTCACAAGGTTCACAAGACATCTTATGAGGTTCACAAGGTTCACAAAGTTCACAAATAGTCAGAAAGTTTGACAATTCCCTCAGACAATGCATCCTCCTAAGCAATGCATCCTAAACTAGGGTTTGGACTTTAATCAGGCTAAATGGACTTCTAAGACTTCAAGTGAGCTTCATAACATCTTATATGTGTTTAAGAATCCCCATGACAAGTTTCAATACTTTTCTCAAAGGTTTGCTCAGTCAGATGATCAGATAAGTCAAAATCAGTCAAAGTAGTTAAAAAGTCAAACTGAGGTCAACTGTGGTCAAACCAAAGTCAAACTTCATGATTTTTTTGCCAACATCAAGTATATGAAGTAAAATTCATCATTTGATCAAGGGTTGATCATGATTCATCAAGGAGATTTCAGATCATCAAGAATCAGAGATTTCTAAATTAGGGTTTCTTCAGGAAAAGTCAACTGAACTTTGACCAGCCATAACTTTCACATACTTCATCAAATGTTTCCCATCCAAAGCTCATTTTTAAGGAAATTGAATTCTCTACAACTTTGTGTCTCACAAGCCAAGCCCAAAAATGCTTCATTTGGAAGGTATGAGCTAAGACATTATAGGTCCTTTTGAAAGTCAACAAAAAGTCAACAACTTCAAAAGGGCATAACTTGAGAATGGTAAATGATATGGACATGAAACCAATGGGGTTAGTTATAGGACTCTATAATCTTTCCAAAATGTCAAAGAACACCCTCATAGCATTAAAATTGAAGGATATGTGCCTTTGCAAAGTTGGGAAATGTTTGGGTGGTGTATGAAGAAAATAGGGTCTTAAAACCAAATTCTTTCAAATGGGCTGAACTTTTTGTGACCCAAGGTGTTCCATGAAATCATGCACGAAATTTATTTGATATTTTCATAATTTTATTTTATTTACTTTATTTATTATGATTTTTTATATTAAAAATCATTTTAAATTTAAATAAAATATCAAATATGAAAATTTAAAATATATTTTGATTCTAGAAGGTCATAAACATGAATTGGATTAAATTGATACACAATTGATGATGATTGTCTTGAAATAGAAAGGTATCATTCAAAAATATATGAAATTTAAGTCATTATCTTTTTCAATCTTCAAAAATAAAAAAGTCCAAACAATGATCCAATTTTTTGACCTAGCTTCACTCAACTATAAGTATACAAACCATCACAATGCATTGGCACGAATTTTCTGCCTCAAAGAGTAAGTTCTCACTTTCAAAAATTCACCAAAAACTTGCATTCGGATTCTTCAATACCAAGCCTTTCAAGGTATTTTGAGGACACTACAAGCTTCATTAAGCTTCCCTGAATCGAAACCAATACTCACATGCTTCTAAACCATGACATAATGCATAAACCGAAGCATGTTCTTCAAGAATTTTTTATTTTTCGATTTCATTGATTGATTGGATTTAAATTGTTTTTGATTGTTTGATGATGATTATGATGAACCCTAGATTGATTCTGGGCTATTTAATTGAGTTTTCTATGCAGGTATTGAATTTCACCATGATTAGGGTTCACGACCTCTTTTAGGGTTTCATGGTTTAACCATGATAAATGAATTCTAAGGACATAGGACGATTGCAAATCTCAGTAGGAACTCAATGGCATAACTAATTTTGTGAAATTTTGCTGTTTGGTTGAAGTTTGTGATTCGCAGGAATGAAAATCGCAGGTATATTCGTGGAAGAATTCGTAGGAAAATTTGCAGCGTCCAAGGAAGAAGATGAAGTTCCTGGCGCGCATTCTGGAATTCAAATATTGCCTTAATATTTTATTGCATTATTGTTAACTTATTTCACAGATGCGCGTCTGGCCCAGTGGTGAGGGATGCGTGTGTTATAGCTCAAGGCCTTGGTTCGATCCTTGGTTGCAGCAATCTTTTTTCTCATTTTTCCATCTAATCACAGGACTTAATATATTATAACTTGTTGTGGATTATACATCAGTTGCGCCCTTCTGGCTGGATGGTAAGAGTGCTGGTGTGTTGTGTGAGGGTCCTGGGTTCGAATCCCCCCCCAGGCCCTTTTTGTGCTTTTGTTTTTTTTGTTATGATTTTCACAGGGTTTAAAATAAAACAATATAAAGTTCTCTCATTCTCACCTGCGCTTGCGTGGCCCAGTGGTTGGCTTGGTTGGCTTGAGGTTGTGAAAGCTCAGGGGTTGGGTTCGAATCCCAGCCCAGGTAAGTTCCTTTTTTTTTCTCTCTTTTTTCTTGTTTTTCTATTTAATTAGTTTATATTATGGTTAGATAAATTTAAATAACAAAAATAAAATGTTTATCTTATTATTTTCTTTTCTATAATTAAAAATTCATCTTTTCTAAAATTAAACTTTATTAGTAAAAATTATTTAATATTTATCTTATATTATTAATATTTTGTATAATTAATTTATAATTAGATAATTAATCCTAATAATATTTTAAAAAACCCTAAAAACATTTTTTATAAAACCTAATTATTTTTGTAAACCCTAATTGTAAATATTAATTTATTTGTTTATGTTAATTTCATAATTCCTGTTTATATTTTAATTAATAAGTAAATCCTAATGTATTTTTCTAAAATAATAAAACCCTAATTTTCTTTTATATAAAATTTAATTATAACTTTCAATTTATTTATTTGTAAACTTTAATTATGTACATATTTTATAATTTTTTTATAATTATTCAATATAATTCTTGCATGTAAATAATTTTAGTGTATGCTTAAAATAATTAAAAACTCCTAATTTAATTTTGTAAATATAATTTATTTTTATAATATGTTTATTTAATTATAATTAACCTTATTTTTATAACATGTATATAATTTAAATCTTTCTAATAATTAGAATATAATATGAATTGTTTAAAAATAATTATCCATTAAAAATTGCACTTTTAAATTTATTATTCATTATTATGTTAATTTCTTGATTTTATTCTTATTAATTTTTATTATTACTAACCCTATTTATTATATGATTTTCATTATTATTATTGTCACTAACCCAATTATTTATCATTATTTATTTTGCTTATTTATTTAATTTATCTTAATTATTATTATTATGTAATTGTATCCCTTATGTAATATTTGTAGTAGTAATTTTTATTATTTATTTTAAATGCTATGGTTAGTAAAATAGGGAGTGAAATATGTTTGTATTTAAAAATTAATTTAGTTCATTAAATTTAAAGATAAATATTTAAATTGGTACACTCACACACGTAAGTCGATCCTGGATCGCCATCTCACTTCTTAAGGGTTACCTCTCAAGTTGCCTAAACAAAAGGTCAAGTAGGGTGTATAAAGCAAAGTCCCTCATCTCACATCATCTAGTCCCTACACAGATAAAAAGATCAAGTCCCTTCGAATGTTGCCTTCGTAATGATCTTGTCCCTTTCGAATAAAGATGATAAGTCCCTTCGAATTGCTTATACACCCCACAATTGCCTAAATAACAGATGTCCCTTCATTTGTCCCACACATCCAAGGTAATGACTACCTATTCCTTAATAATAGGGATAGTCTTACCGTTTAAAGGATTCAAGAACAGAAAAGACTTAACTTAGGGTAGGTTCCTCTTATGTACTTGCTCACTTTTCAAAAAACGTTTCAAACACTTCATACATTTCAAACAATTTTCAAAACAAAGGTTTTATATATATCCGTACATGGATCATTATAAAACACTTAAGAAAATTTCTATTCACACACTTCACATTTCAAAAACATTTTAAAGTGAGCTAAGTAACTAAGAGCCCATGGATAACCATGGATATAAAGGGTGCTAACACCTTCCCTTTACATAACCTACCCCCCGGACCCAAAAATCTTTTAAAAAGGTCTTTCCTGTTCTTTTATGCCTTTCCTTTGGATAAAATAAAAGTCGGTGGCGACTCTTGCTATCCGCAACATAACTAAAGTCAGTTCTCCCACCGTGATACAGAACTGGCGACTCTGCTGGGGATTTAATAAAAGAGGGGTACCCTTAGGAATTAGATCACTTTAAAATTGTTTGCCTTGTTTGCTTTATACTTATCTGTTGGGGTGCTCTTATGTGTGAAAGATCCTAACCCGGATCTAGTGTACCTTAGGTAAATGGCAATAGACCAAGGAAACTGTACGGCGTATACCGATATGGTTGATCTGGTGGCCATAGTTAGTGTGACTTCTTGGTTGGTGCTTATGTTCCTTAAGTCAAGTTGAGGATAATATGAGGCTGCCATATGTTGTCAATGCACTAACTAACTTTTAGAACCCTAGTTATCCCATCTTGGCCTTTAGAAAAGTAGTGAGATAACCGTCTTTGGTGCAGACTGAAGTTGGTTGATACTCGATGCTACGCTCATTGAGATTCTAAACTTGGAGGGTTTTGGTTGGCAAGTAAGTTGCCTACTGAACAACCACCCTTGTGAAGGATCAATGATATTGAGATCCCTTAGAACCTGGTTACTTTATAGGACAGGATGAACCAAATAACTTCAGGGAAGGGTACTTACCTTTGAACTTCATGCAAGCCTTCAAACCTAGGGCTATTGTGTGACTTGTTTGTGTGTGCCACATGTTTGTGATTGAGCATAACATCATGACATCATCATGCATCATAAGCATAGCATTTTCACTAACCATTTCAAGGACCAAAGGATTTATCTTTGTTCTTTGTTGCAGGTCATGGCTTCTGCCCGTAGAAACACTATCAGGATCAACTTTGTAGGGATACCTGCTAAGCTTAAAGAGTTGGTTTCTCAAGTGTCTGAACACTCCCAGTTCATAGAGACATGGTCACCTATTAGATCTAGTCACCTCAGGATTCAATGAAGACATGATGAGTGTTCTGTTCCAGTTCTTTGATCCTAAGCACCATTGCTTCACATTCCCCGACTATCAGCTGGTTCCTACAATGGAAGAGTTCTCTAAACTTCTGGGTATACCTGTTCTTGATCAAAGACCCTTCATAGGCTTGGAGAAAGAGCCTAAACCTGAGGTTATTGCTGCAGCTCTACATCTGAAGAAGTCAGACATTGTTCTAGAAACGAGAAGCAGAGTTAAGGGTATTCTTGCTAAGGTATTAATGGATAAAGCTCAAGTGTTCTTGAAGGCTATGAGCTATGATGCTTTTGAGGAGATCTTAGCCTTGTTGATTTATGGTTTAGTGTTGTTCCCCAATCCCGATCAGTTCATAGACGTGCATGCCATCAACATATTCCTGAGTCACAACCCAGTGGCTACATTGCTTGGAGACATTCTACATTCTCTTCATACTCGTACTACAAAGGCACGAGGAACTCTGATGTGATGCATACCTCTGCTATCTAGGTGGTTTATTTCTCACCTTCCTCGCTCAGTGATGAAGAATGAACAAGGGTTCAGGTGGTCTAAAAGGATCATGTCACTCTCTCATTCAGATATCCATTGGTGCTCCAGATTTATAGAGAATGTTACTATCATTGACCGTTGTGGGGAGTTTCCTAATGTGCCACTTCTAGGCATAAGATGAGGCATAACTTACAACCCTTCTTTAGCTTTACGACAGTTTGGTTACGCTCGGAGTGATGGTCCACATGACATGTTGATTCAGGGTATTGTGTTTGACTACGACAACGATATGCAAGGTTACCGTCAAAGGTTCATACGAGCATGGGGTAAAGTGAACAAGGTTGACAGCAAGACTCTGGAACCCAAGTACACCATTCCTATGGAAGCTTACCTTAGATGGGTGCGATCTCGTGCTCAGACTCTCATGATGCCATATCCTGCCATCCTGCCAGTTACTATGGAGACTGTTGTTGAAGGAGATACCTCTTATACCATCCTTCACCCAGACATGCCCACTGACATGGAAGACTTACAGAGATCCTGGATCCAGTTGAAGGAGCAAAGGGATACTTTCGAGGCTCATTACAAGGCAAGTCAAGAAAGAATCCTGGAACTAACAAAGCAACTTCACGAGGAGCGGAATCTCAACTCATACCTCAACACAAAGAGGAAACGTCCATGGGAGACTTAAAACCCCATCTTTTGTATTTATTTCATTTTATTTTTTGTAAGCCCAAAGGGCAAACAAATTTATTACTAATAAAAGTTTACTTTCTTGTTTGTTTAAGCAAATTTAAATCCTACGGTCCTTGAAAACATTGCATACGCATTTACATACCATGTCATTGCATCACAGGTTTTCTTATGTACAGGTATCTTATCTTCTCGCTATTTATTTCAGCAATGGCTCTTGAACAAACAGTCAAAGATCTCCAGGCACAAAATGCACAGTTCCAAGAGTTGATCCTGAACTTGTCTAAGGGGCAGGATGAATTGAAGACACTGCTGGCCAAAAAGACTAAGAAGACTAGAAGGTCAGGAGGCCTCATCAATATGGGAAGAAGGTTCAGAGGTCCTGTCAAGACCTAAGAACAGGTTGAAGATTATGAGTCTGAAGAGTCTGAGAAAGAGGGAGGCAGTCTCCATAATACAATGGGGGATTCTGATTCTGAAGCTAATTACTATCATGAGCCTAATGAAGATAAGTTCAAGATGCTGGTGGATAAAATGGATGCTATGGAATTGCAAAAGTCTTCTGGGCTGGATTTTGAAGACCTGAGTTTGATATCTGGGGTAGTTATACCCATTGGTTTCAAGGTTCCTACTTTCGTAGTTTATGATGGTGTCTCTTGTCCCAAGCTGCATTTGAGGTCTTATGTCCGGAGAATCCAACCCCATACTGCTGATAAGAAGTTATGGATCCATTTCTTCCAAGAGAGCTTGTCTAGAGCTCAATTGGAATGGTACTATCAGTTGGAGAGCGTCAACATCCGTGATTGGAATGATCTTGCTGAAGCTTTTTACAAGCAATATCAATACAATGCTGACCTAGCCCCTACTCGCATGCAACTACAGAGCATGTCCATGGGTGCTAAAGAAAATTTCAAGGAGTATGCCCAGAAGTGGAGAGACTTAGCTGGAAGAGTGCAACCCCCTCTAACTGACAGGGAGTTAGTGGATATGTTCATGTGTACGTTGAATGGTCCTTTTTACAGTCATCTCATTGGAAGCTCATCATCTAGCTTCACTGAGTTGATAATGACAGGAGAGCGCGTAGAAAGTGGTATAAGGAGTGGCAAGATCCAAGTGGGTGCTTCTTCATCCAGTACTACAAAGAAGCCCCCTAGTGGGAAGAAAGAGTCAAATGCTGTTTATGGTCAACCTGATCGTAATAGAAGGCATCAGTCTGTGAGTGCAGTTCATATCTCCAATCCAACTCCTGCAACACCAGAGAAGCCACAGGGAAATCAACAGAGAGTTAGAAGGCAGTTCACTAAGATCAACATGTCAATGGCCCAAGCCTTGCAACACTTGTTGAAAGCTGAACTTATCACTTTGAAAGATCCTCCTCAGAATCCCAATGTTATCTCTCCCAGGTACAATCCTAATGCACGATGTGCATATCATTCGAATTGTCAGGGACATGATACCAATAGTTGCTGGGTATTGAAGAACAAAATTCAGGACATGATTGATGCTGGGGAAATTGAGTTTGACCCTCCGGGTATTCCAAATGTGATTACTGCTCCCATGTCAAATCATGAGAAGATTGTCAATGCCATCGATGAAGATTCACATATTTCTTCAGTTGCAGAGTTGACTACACCATTGTCTGTTATTAAGAGGAAGTTAGTACAAGCTGGGTTCTTTCCAGGTTGTCGTGAAGATTGTGTCTATTGTGCCTATAAGTCGGATAGTTGCTGGAGGTTGAAGGACGGAATTCAACGCCTCATGAATAATTACACCATAGTATTTGAGAGGACACCACCTTCTGTGGAAAGCATGGCTGATCATATAAAGGTGCAAAGGTTGAGGAGGTGGATATGGTTGATAAAGTGCCGGTAAGGATTACTTCCAAGGGACCTGTCAAAATCACTCATAAGGGTTCAATTAAGATTACTGCTGAAGGCCCTGTGAAGATTGTTGCTGAAGCTAGAGTGGCTCCTATGATCATTACCACTCCTGGTCCTATTCCGTATACTTCTGATAAAGCTGTGCCTTGGCATTATGGGTCTGATGTTTATATCCATGGTGTTAAGCAGGAACCCTTAGCTGATACACCTGTTGCTGATGAAAATATTGATGTTGATAATATTGCTGGATCTAGTAAGATCACACGAAGCAGAAGAGTTTTCTCTCCTCCAATCACCTCCAAGAATACAGTTACTCCATCTACTACCTCCACTACTGATGCTCGGGGCAAAGGTCCTGTTATTGAACCCCTACCAACTGATATACCAGCTGCTGATGATCTTTCTAAGCAGATGGAAGAAGTATTGAAAATCATTCGCAAGAGTGATTATGACATTGTTGATCAATTGGGGCATACTCCCTCCAAGATTTCTATGCTGTCTTTATTGTTGTGCTCTGAGGCTCATGCCAAGGCCTTGAATAAATTTCTGAAGACTGCTCATGTACCAAATGAAATTTCTGTTGACCAGTTTGAAAACTGTGTTGCACACCTGACTTATGATAATGGGTTAGGATTCTACGATGCTGATTTGACTCCTGCTAAGAGGGATCATAACAGGGCTCTACATATCTCTATTGAATGCAGGGGCACTACCCTGTCACATGTATTAATAGACAATGGTTCCTCTCTGAATGTATTGCCCAAAGAAGTACTGAATAAGCTTAGTCCTGAAGATGCTGTGTTGAAACCCAGTAATATAGTGGTGAAGGCTTTTGATGGCTCGAGAAGAGTGGTGCATGGAGAAATTGATATCCCAATCAAAGTTGGTTCTCAGGTTTTCAAAGCTACATTTTATGTGATGGATATTCGTCCTTCGTACTCTTGTTTGCTTGGTCGTCCCTGGATCCATGGGGCAGGTGCTGTAACCTCTACCTTACATCAAAAGCTGAGATACCCAGTAGATGGGAAGGTTGTTACTGTTTACGGAGAGGAAGGGTATATGATTAGCCATGTGAACACCTTTAAATATCTTGAAGTGGAAGGTGAATATGTTGAAACTCCGTGTCAGACATTTGAAGTGGTTCCTTGGATTGTTAATGATTATGAAGCTCCTCCTGTTGTCAAGAAAGTTCCTGTGGTCACCAGAGTACCTCCTACAATGGCCTCCCTTAAAGATGCTAGAGCTGTGGTGGATGAAGAGTCCCAGAAGGCTATTCGTCGTGCTCGTGCTGTTCGTATCACCAATCAGGGGATTATGAAGAATCAAATCAATGCTGTGGGTGACTATGATGAAGACTACAATTTGGATGCTTGGATTTTTCCTACTGTGGGTGCTGGGCTCAATAACTGGAAAGCTGAAGATGTTAATCCTATCTCCTTTAGTCAGGAGTAAATACTATTACTGTGTTGTTACTTTTAAAGTTTGTAATTCTTTGAACAATTAAACTCTTAAGCCTTGTGCCTTACCCGGGGCACAATGGTGTGTTTGTCACGGGATGTCATTTCATTTGCATACTTCATTCAATAAAAATCAGTGGACGTTTCGTTTTCGTAAATATTGTGTTCCTTGTCTTTCTTTTCTTTTCTTTTTGTTTTATCAGCTATGTGTTCTTACACACACCCACATCACTAAAATGCAGATCCTCATCCAATCTGGATCCTGTTGATAACAGTTCTACTATTGCCAATTATAATTTCGAGAATCCGATCTATCAAGCTGAAGACAGAAATGAGGACGATTGTGAAGTACCTGTAGAGCTTGCTAGGTTGTTACAACAAGAAGAGAAAGCTATACAGCCACATGAAGAGCCAGTCGAAGTTGTGAATCTGGGAACTGAAGAAAACAGGAAAGAGGTCAAGATAGGGGCTGAATTAGAGGATAGTGTCAAGAGCAGGTTGATTCAGATGTTACATGATTATGTGGAGATCTTTGCTTGGTCCTACGAAGATATGCCAGGGTTGGATACAGACATTGTGGTTCACCATTTACCGGTAAAAGAAGATTGTCGTCCAAAGAAGCAGAAGGTTCGTCGCATGCGTCCTGAAATGTCAGAGAAGATCAAAGCAGAGGTAATGAAACAGTTTGATGCAGGGTTCTTAGCTGTGACTTCTTATCCTCAGTGGGTTGCAAATGTGGTGCCGGTACCTAAGAAAGATGGTAAGGTACGTATGTGTGTGGACTACAGAGATTTGAACAAGGCTAGCCCCAAAGATGACTTTCCACTTCCTCATATTGATGTTCTGGTAGACAACACTGCTCAGCATAAAGTATTCTCTTTCATGGATGGTTTCTCTGGTTACAATCAAATCAAGATGGCACCTGAAGATATGGAGAAGACAACATTTGTTACACAGTGGGGCACCTTTTGCTATAAAGTGATGCCATTTGGTTTGAAGAATGCAGGGACAACATATCAGCGTGCTATGGTGGCTTTGTTTCATGATATGATTCATCATGAGATAGAGGTGTATGTGGATGATATGATAGCCAGGTCCCAGAATGAAGAGCAACATCTTGATCATCTGCATAAGTTATTTGAGAGGTTGAAGAAATACAAGTTGAGATTGAATCCAAACAAGTGTACTTTTGGAGTTAGATCTGGTAAACTCCTGGGTTTCATTGTCAGTGGAAAAGGTATTGAAGTAGATCCTGCAAAAGTGAAAGCTATACGAGAGATGCCAGCTCCCTGTACTGAGAAGGAAGTTAGAGGTTTCTTGGGACGATTGAATTACATTGCAAGATTTATTTCACAATTAACAGCTACCTGTGAGCCAATCTTCAAGTTGTTGAAGAAAGATCAGGTAATGGAGTGGAATGATGAATGCCAGACCGCATTTGATGAAATCAAGAAATACCTGCTAGAACCTCCAATTTTGATGCCACCAGTTGATGGAGGACCTTTGATTATGTACTTAACAGTGTTAGACAACTCAATGGGGTGTGTATTGGGGCAACAGGACGAGTCTGGTCGAAAATAGCAGGCAATATACTACCTTAGCAAAAAGTTTACCGACTGTGAAACAAGATACTCACTGCTCGAGAAAACTTGTTGCTCTTTGGCATGGGCTGCTCGCCGACTAAGACAGTATATGTTGACTCATACTACCTTATTGATTTCGAAGATGGATCCAATCAAGTACATATTCGAGAAACCCGCTCTCTCCGGAAGAATTGCAAGATGGCAAATGATCTTGACAGAATATGATATACAGTATACTACTCAAAAGGCCATTAACGGAAGTGTTGTAGCTGATCATTTGGCTCATCAAGCAGTGGATGATTACCAGTCAATGAGTTTTGAGTTCCCTGATGAAGATATTATGATTATTACCAAAGAACCTGGACAATATGACGGACCTGAACAAGGATCCCGATGGACTATGGTTTTTGATGGAGCTTCTAATGCACTTGGTAATGGTGTTGGTGTTGTGATCAGTTCCCCTGAAGGTTGTCATACCCCGATTACTGCCAGACTTTGTTTCTATTGTACTAATAATATGGCTGAGTATGAGGCATGTATCCTGGGTATTAAAGCTGCCATTGATATGAAGATTCAGTTCCTAGACGTGTATGGAGATTCAGCCCTGGTAGTAAGTCAGATCAAAGGAGATTGGGATACCAAACATGATAATCTCATTCCTTACAGAGAGCATGTGTTGTCTTTAATCCCACATTTCAAAGAGATTACCTTTGGATATATTCCACGAAGAGAGAACCAGTTGGCAGATGCATTAGCCACCATGGCATCCATGTTTGAGATCAGCTGGGATGATGAAGCTCCCAAGATTACTATTGATAGATTTGAGAAGCCTGCGTACTATAATGAGATTGATGCTGAAGAAGCAGATGAGAAACCTTGGTTCTATGAAGTGAAAAGATATCTTGAAGCCCAGGAGTTCCCTGAAGGGGCATCTGTCAATGATAGGAAGTTTCTGTGGAGGTTTTCTGCTAAGTTCTTCTTGAGTAATGGAATTTTGTACAAGCGCAATCATGATTCAACTTTGCTTCGTTGTGTGGATAAGAAGGAAGCAACTGAGATTATGGAAGATATGCATGACGGGATCTTTGGCACTCATTCTAGTGGTCATACCATGACAAAGAAGATTTTGAGAGCAGGTTATTATTGGTCTACCATGGAAGCTGATTGATATCAACACTCCAGAACATGTCACAAGTGTCAAATTTATGCTGATAAAGTACATATACCTCCATCACCGTTGAATGTGTTGACTGCTCCTTGGCCTTTTGCCATGTGGGGCATTGATATGATTGGTGAGATCAAGCCTACTGCTTCTAATGGGCATCGTTTCATCCTGGTTGCTATTGATTACTTCACAAAGTGGGTGGAGGCAGCTTCATTTGCATCTGTTACTAAGAATGTGGTGGCTCGATTCATTAAGAATAATCTTATATGTAGGTATGGCATCCCTGAAAGGATTATTACTGACAATGGCTCTAATCTGAACAACACTATGATTACTGATCTCTGCACGCAGTTCAAGATTAAGCACCACAACTCTTCTCTGTATCGTCCGAAGATGAATGGGGCAGTAGAAGCTGCTAATAAGAACATTAAGAAGATTATACAGAAGATGACTGTTACTTACAAGGATTGGCATGAGATGTTACCATTTTCTCTTCATGGTTATCGTACTACAATACGCACTTCAACAGGGGCAACCCCATTCTCCTTAGTCTATGGTATGGAAGCAGTTCTGCCCATTGAAGTTCAGATTCCCTCCTTAAGAATTATGAAGGATGCAGGCTTGGATGAAGATGAGTGGATTCAGACCCGACTTGACCAGATAAATTTGATTGATAAGAAGAGGTTAGCAGCAATTTGTCATGGCCAGATGTACCAGAAACGAATGATCAAGGCTTTCAACAAGAAGGTTAAGCCAAAGGTATATCAGGTTGGTGATTTGGTAATCAAGCGTATCATATTACCACAGGGTGATCCTAGGGGCAAGTGGACTCCAACATATGAAGGACCATTTGTGGTCAAAACAGTATTTTCAGGAGGTGCCATGATAGTTACTACTATGGATGGTGAAGACTTCCCACAGCCTGTAAACGCAGACATAGTTAAAAAATACTACGCATAAAAAGAGACCCGCTAGGTTGACTGACCTAGGCAAAAATAAGGGCATCCCGGCGAACCAAAAGGGTTCGGGCAAAAATTAGGGATATATATATATATATAAAATGTACACCCGGCAAGTCGAAAACCTGAAAAGGCGGCTTGGGCAAAAAAGGGTATCCCGGTGGATTGAAAACCTGAAAAGGCAATCCAGGCAAAAGTTAGGGATTAAAGCGTATGACTATGTCTCGTTTGGATCACCCATGAAACTACAATCAGTTGTGTTACTTACTCAAGCTCGAACAGATAAAGCTCAATCCAATCGTTTCCGTCTCGACAGCAGAAGATGAGATACTTGAAGATAATGGCAATAGTAGAATTGAAACTTAATAGGGTTATTTCTCACATAGCTGATTTTCTTTGTTTTGTAAATTTTTTTATGACAAATTCCTCTTACTAGGATTTCTGTCTCCTTGTACAAACTTGCATATGTATAGGTCACTTTTTGATATAAATAAAATTTCATCTTTGAATCCAGATTTACTTTTACCCTATTTACATAAGCGAAACGTCCATTGGTTGTGTTTGAATGCATGTATGCTTTTGAATATGATTGATGTTTACCAGAAATGCATAAAATGCTTTAATATGATTGATGTTTACCAGAAATGCATAAAATTCAGTAATAGTATTTACTAAGGACGAACGAGGGAAGGATTTCAACGAAGCTTAGCCGGTTCATTCCTACAAGACAGCTACAAATCCCCCAGTAGGGCAAATCCATCTTCATAAATACTTCGAGTCACATTTCCCCTGGAATTTATATCCATCTCTTTTATCCTCATAAGGATAGTCGGGAATTTATTTTTCCAATAGGAGTACGACGAACGAAGACAGGAGGTTATGTATACCCTACTATCAAATGAAGACGGGAGGTTATGTATACCCTACTATCAAACGAAGACGGGAGGTTATGTATACCCTACTATCAAACGAAGACGGGAGGTTATGTATACCCTACTATCAAACGAAGACGGGAGGTTAGGAATACTATATTATCAAACGAGACGGGAACGAGTTCATCATATTCTTCAGCAAGGAATCTGGATTTATTTTCCCTGGCCAACAGTTGTTATACAAGGATATCCAGACGCGCCAGGCTGCATAATTCATACATACATCATTTATATCATATCATACATATCCATAAATGCATAATGCATTACTTAAGTGCATCATACTATACATGCATACATAATGCATAAACTAATATTATCGCGCAGAATGTTATAATCCTGTTTTTCAGATTAATTCTCCAACAGGAAAACTCCATCAACAATTCATTTCTTCAGGACGTTGTTTATCCTCCTGAAAGCTATCATTATACCTCAGGACGTTGTTTATCCTCCTGAAAGCTATCATGACCTTGGGCCGTTGTTTATCTTCCCAAAGGTTACCTCATTATCATGGGACGTCGTTTATCTTCCCGAAGGCTATCTTGAGACGTTGTTTATCTTCTCAAAAGCCATATCATGACTATTGGGCCGTTGTTTATCCTCCCAAAAGTTATGTTTATACCTCAGGACGTTGTTTATCCTCCTGAAAGCTATCATTATACCTCAGGACGTTGTTTATCCTCCTGAAAGCTACCATTTCTTTTGGGCCGTTGTTTATCCTCCCAAAAGTTATACTTATACCTCAGGACGTTGTTTATCCTCCTGAAAGCAATCATTACCTCAGGACGTTGTTTATCCTCCTGAAAGCTACCATTTCTTTTGGGCCGTTGTTTATCCTCCAAAAAGTTATACTTATACCTCAGGACGTTGTTTATCCTCCTGAAAGCAATCATTACCTCAGGACGTTGTTTATCCTCATGAAAGCTATCATTTCTTTGGGCCGTCGTTTATCCTCCCAAAAGTTATACTTATACCTCAGGGCATTGGTTATCCTCCTAAAGGTTATACCTTTACCTTGGGCCGTTGTTTATCTTCCCAAAGGTTATCTCGTTGTTTATCTTCCCAAAAGCTATATCTTCATATTTTGGACTGCTTTATCCTCCAAGAGATATATTTGAAGAACTTTTCTCCAAGTGGCATCTTTAAGCCCACTCAAAGCATATAAAACAAGTCATCAGTATCACTCTACGCACCGGTGAGTGCAAATTTTTGGGCTTTTGTGTTCAATCCCCTTCAACCTTCCAGGTCATGACTGGAAAATATACCAATCTAACCCCTCAGGTTTCAGAAAATTGAACAGGGGCAGCTGTTGCACCCCAAAATTTGCCCTCACAAGACAAGACTTGTGTACTAAGAGGTCCATAAGGTTTACAAGACATCTTATGAGGTTCACAAGATTCACAAGACATCTTATGAGGTTCACAAGGTTCACAAGACACCTTATGAGGTTCACAAGGTTCACAAGACATCTTATGAGGTTCACAAGATTCACAAGACATCTTATGAGGTTCACAAGGTTCACAAGACATCTTATGAGGTTCACAAGGTTCACAAAGTTCACAAATAGTCAGAAAGTTTGACAATTCCCTCAGACAATGCATCCTCCTAAGCAATGCATCCTAAACTAGGGTTTGGACTTTAATCAGGCTAAATGGACTTCTAAGACTTCAAGTGAGCTTCATAACATCTTATATGTGTTTAATAATCCCCATGACAAGTTTCAATACTTTTCTCAAAGGTTTGCTCAGTCAGATGATCAGATAAGTCAAAATCAGTCAAAGTAGTTAAAAAGTCAAACTGAGGTCAACTGTGGTCAAACCAAAGTCAAACTTCATGATTTTTTGCCAACATCAAGTATATGAAGTAAAATTCATCATTTTATCAAGGTTTGATCATGATTCATCAAGGAGATTTCAGATCATCAAGAATCAGAGATTTCTAAATTAGAGTTTCTTCAGGAAAAGTCAACTGAACTTTGACCAGCCATAACTTTCACATACTTCATCAAATTTTTCCCATCCAAATCTCATTTTGAAGGAAATTGAATTCTCTACAACTTTGTGTCTCACAAGCCAAGCCCAAAAATGCTTCATTTGGAAGGTATGAGCTAAGACATTATAGGTCCTTTTGAAAGTCAACAAAAAGTCAACAACTTCAAAAGGGCATAACTTGAGAATGGTAAATGATATGGACATGAAACCAATGGGGTTGGTTATAGGACTATCTAATCTTTCCAAAATGTCCAAGAACACCCTCATATCATTAAAATTGAAGGATATGTGCCTTTGCAAAGTTGGGAAATTTTTGGGTGGTGTATGAAGAAAATAGGGTCTTAAAACCAAATTCTTTCAAATGGGCTGAACTTTTTGTGACCCAAGGTGTTCCATGACATCATGCACGAAATTTATTTGATATTTTCATAATTTTATTTTATTTACTTTATTTATTATGATTTTTTATATTAAAAATCATTTTAAATTTAAATAAAATATCAAATATGAAAATTTAAAATATATTTTGATTCTAGAAGGTCATAAACATGAATTGGATTAAATTGATACACAATTGATGATGATTGTCTTGAAATAGAAAGGTATCATTCAAAAATATATGAAATTTAAGTCATTATCTTTTTCAATCTTCAAAAATCAAAAAGTCCAAACAATGATCCAATTTTTTGACCTAGCTTCACTCAACTATAAGTATACAAACCATCACAATGCATTGGCACGAATTTTCTGCCTCAAAGAGTAAGTTCTCACTTTCAAAAATTCACCAAAAACTTGCATTCGGATTCTTCAATACCAAGCCTTTCAAGGTATTTTGAGGACACTACAAGCTTCATTAAGCTTCCCTGAATCGAAACCAATACTCACATGCTTCTAAACCATGACATAATGCATAAACCGAAGCATGTTCTTCAAGAATTTTTTATTTTTCGATTTCATTGATTGATTGGATTTAAATTGTTTTTGATTGTTTGATGATGATTATGATGAACCCTAGATTGATTCTGGGCTATTTAATTGAGTTTTCTATGCAGGTATTGAATTTCACCATGATTAGGGTTCACGGCCTCTTTTAGGGTTTCATGGTTTAACCATGATAAATGAATTCTAAGGACATAGGACGATTACAAATCTCAGTAGGAACTCAATGGCATAACTAATTTTGTGAAATTTTGCTGTTTGGTTGAAGTTTGTGATTCGCAGGAATGAAAATCGCAGGTATATTCGTGGAAGAATTCGTAGGAAAATTTGCAGCGTCCAAGGAAGAAGATGAAGTTCCTGGCGCGCATTCTGGAATTCAAATATTGTCTTAATATTTTATTGCATTATTGTTAACTTATTTCACAGATGCGCGTCTGGCCCAGTGGTGAGGGATGCGTGTGTTATAGCTCAAGGCCTTGGTTCGATCCTTGCAGCAATCTTTTTTCTCATTTTTCCATCAAATCACAGGACTTAATATATTATAACTTGTTGTGGATTATACATCAGTTGCGCCCTTCTGGCTGGATGGTAAGAGTGCTGGTGTGTTGTGTGAGGGTCCTGGGTTCGAATCCCCCCAGGCCCTTTTTGTGCTTTTGTTTGTTTTGTTATGATTTTCACAGGATTTAAAATAAAACAATATGAAGTTCTCTCATTCTCACCTGCGCGTGCGTGGCCCAGTGGTTGGCTTGGTTGGCTTGAGGTTGTGAAAGCTCAGGGGCTGGGTTCGAATCCCAGCCCAGGTAAGTTCCTTTTTTTCTCTTTTTTCTTGTTTTTCTATTTAATTAGTTTATATTATGGTTAGATAAATTTAAATAACAAAAATAAAATGTTTATCTTATTATTTTCTTTTCTATAATTAAAAATTCATCTTTTCTAAAATTAAACTTTATTAGTAAAAATTATTTAATATTTATCTTATATTATTAATATTTTGTATAATTAATTTATAATTAGATAATTAATCCTAATAATATTTTAAAAAACCCTAAAAACATTTTTTATAAAACCTAATTATTTTTGTAAACCCTAATTGTAAATATTAATATTAATTTATTTGTTTATGTTAATTTCATAATTCCTGTTTATATTTTAATTAATAAGTAAATCCTAATGTATTTTTCTAAAATAATAAAACCCTAATTTTCTTTTATATAAAATTTAATTATAACTTTATATTTATTTATTTGTAAACTTTAATTATGTACATATTTTATAATTTGTTTATAATTATTCAATATAATTCTTGCATGTAAATAATTTTAGTGTATGCTTAAAATAATTAAAAACTCCTAATTTAATTTTGTAAATATAATTTATTTTTATAATATGTTTATTTAATTATAATTAACCTTATTTTTATAACATGTATATAATTTAAATCTTTCTAATAATTAGAATATAATATGAATTGTTTAAAAATAATTACCCATTAAAAATTGCACTTTAAATTTATTATTCATTATTATGTTAACTTCTTGATTTTATTCTTATTAATTTTTATTATTACTAACCCTATTTATTATATGATTTTCATTATTATTATTGTCACTAACCCAATTATTTATCATTATTTATTTTGCTTATTTATTTAATTTATCTTAATTATTATTATTATGTAATTGTATCCCTTATGTAATATTTGTAGTAGTAATTTTTATTATTTATTTTAAATGCTATGGTTAGTAAAATAGGGAGTGAAATATGTTTGTATTTAAAAATTAATTTAGTTCATTAAATTTAAAGATAAATATTTAAATTGGTACACTCACACACGTAAGTCGATCCTGGATCGCCATCTCACTTCTTAAGGGTTACCTCTCAAGTTGCCTAAACAAAAGGTCAAGTAGGGTGTATAAAGCAAAGTCCCTCATCTCACATCATCTAGTCCCTACACAGATAAAAAGATCAAGTCCCTTCGAATGTTGCCTTCGTAATGATCTTGTCCCTTTCGAATAAAGATGATAAGTAGGGATTATGAAGTTAAGACTACTTACTAACTAATAGTAAGGACAGTCCTACCCCTAAAGAAACGAAATAACAAGAAAGACCTTACAATTTAGGGTAAGTTGTTCTTAAGTGTTTGCTCACAAATTTCCAAAATACTTTCCACACCTCACATTTTCAAATATTTTCAAACAATAAACACTTTGTATAAATTCGTACGAGAATCATTACAAAGTTAAACTTCTAAAATATTTTTCTAAATACACCCCACTGTTTTTCAAACAAATTAAAGTGAGCTAAGCAGTTAAGAGCCCATGGATACAAAGGGTGCTAACACCTTCCTTTTGTATAACTTACCCCCCGAACTCAAATCTTTTTTCAAAGGTCTTTCCTGTTCTTTTATTCCTTTCTTTATTGGATAAAATAAAAGTCGGTGGCGACTCTTGCTATCCGTAACATAGTTTTTGTGAAAACAAAAATGACAAAGTCAGTTCTCCTACCGTGTTACAAATACCTTTGAGGCTCAGTTCAATGCTAGTAAAGAAAGAGTGTTGGAGCTGACAAAGCAACTTCACGAAGAGCGGAACCTCAATACATATCTCAACACAAAGAGGAAGCGTCCATGGGAGACTTGAATCTCATATGTTTATTTTCTTTGTACCTTTTCTTGTTTTCCTTCATTGTAAGTCCAAGGGGAAATTATATTTTAAATCTACTAATAAAAGTTTTGTTTTTGTTTTTCTTTAACAAATTTAAATCTTATGTGGTCCTTGAAAACATCGCAGATGCATTTACATACCATACCTTTGCATAATAGGTTTCCGTGACAGGTTTCTTATCTTATCGTTGTTTATTTCAGCAGAAATGGCTCTCGAACAGTCTGTCAAAGATCTTCAAGCTCAGAATGCCCAATTTCAAGAGATGATCCTGAACTTGTCCAAGGGACAAGAAGAGCTGAAGGCACTCCTGGCCAAGAAGAAGAAGAATACCAGAAAACCGATTGGCTTCACCAACCTGGGTAGGAGGTTCAAAGGTCCAATCAAGACAGATGATGAGGTTGAAAATCCTGAAGACAAAGATTTTGTGAAAGAAGAAGATAATCAACATGGTACTGTGGGGAATTGTGATCATGAGGAGAATTATTACTATGATTCAACTGGTGATGAGAAATATAAGTTACTGGAAGACCGTGTGAATGCCATGGAATTGCATAAGACATTTGGTTTAGATTTTGAAGATTTGAGTTTGATTTCTGGAGTTGTCATCCCTCTTGTGTTAAAAGTTCCTACTTTTGTGGTATATGATGGTGTCTCGTGTCCGAAGCTACATTTGAGGTCTTATGTCCGAAGGATCCAGCTACATACTGCTGGTAGAAAGTTGTGGATACATTTCTTCCAAGAAATTTTATTTGGAACTCAACTAGAAGGGTACTACCAACTTGAGAGTACCAACATTCGTACTTGGAATGATCTTCCTGAGGACTTCTACAAGAAATGTCAATATAACTCTGATTTAGCGCTGACTCGCATGCAACTCCAAAGCATGTCCATGGGTTCTAAAGAAAGTTTCAAAGAGTACGCTCAGAAGTCGAGAGATCTTGCAAGCAGAGTTCAACCTCCTTTAACTGACAGAGAATTGGTTGACATGTTCATGAATACACTGACTGGTCCTTTCTACAGTCATCTAATCGAAAGTTCGTCGTCTGGTTTCACTGAGTTGATAATGACTGGAGAATGTGTTGAAAGTGGAATATGAAGTGGTAAGATACAAATGGCTGCCTCTTCAAGTACCACCAAGAAGCCCCTAATGGGAAGAAAGAATTCAATGCTGTGTACGGCCAACAAGGTCGTAATAAGAACAACTGTAACCAATATGTGGGAGCAGTTCTGATCTCTAATCCTGCACATGTGTAACAAAATCAGCAACAGAATAATCAGCCTAAACAAGGTGCACCTAGGAGACAATTCACTAAAATCAATATGTCATTGGCTCAGGCTCTGCAACATATGTTGAAAGGAGAGTTGATTACTTTGAGGGACCCTCCTCATAATCCTAATACTTCCTCTCCTCGCTATAATCCCAATGCAAGGTGTGCATATCACTCCAACTGCCCAGGACATGATACTAATAACTGTTGGGCATTGAAGAATAAAATTCAGGATATGATTGATGCTGGAGAAATTGAGTTTGATCCTCCTGAGACTCCTAATGTGATTACCGCTCCTATGCCCAAACATGAGAAGACTGTTAATGTTGTTGATGATGGTTCTTATGTTTTTACTATGGCTGATTTGACTACTCCTCTGGAAATTGTTAAGAAGAAGTTGCTGCAAGCCGGTTTATTTCCGGGCTGCAATAAAGGTTGTTGTTACTGTGCCTCTCATCCAATGGTTGTGGGAAGCTGAAAGAAGGTATTCATGATTTGATGGATAATCACACTATATTGTTTGAGAAAAGCCCTTCTATAGGGAGTTTATGTGAAGGTTTGTCTCAAGGACTGAAACTTGAAGAAGTGTCTGTGGTTACTAAGACTCCTATGAGGATCACTTCTAAGCGTCCTGTGAAGATTACTGCTGAGCCAAAGGTGGCTCCCCTGATTATTACTACACCCGGGCCAATTCCATATTCTTCTGACAAAGCCATCCCTTGGAATTATGGTGCTGATGTTTATGTCCACGGTGTCAAGCAAGAACCTTTAACTGATATACCTGCCGAAGATACTAATCCTGATATCGACAATATTGTTGGGACTAGTAAGGTTACTCAAAGTGGAAGGATTTTCTCTCCAGAAGGCACTTCAAAGATTGTTGCTTCTCCAGTTCGTATCTCCACCTCCGGGCCAAGTACTGAAGCTCGAGGCAATGGACCAGTGATTGAGCCTGTTCAGGTTGAGACATCGGCTACTGAAGATCTCTCTAAACAAATGGAAGAAGTTCTCAAGATCATCCTTAAGAGTGATTACAATATTGTTGAATAGTTGGGACATAATCCCTCTAAGATCTCTATGCTATCTCTGTTGTTATGCTCTGAGGCCCATGATAAGGCTTTGGTGAAATTCCTGAAATTTGCACACGTGCCACACGAAATCTATGTGGACCAGTTTAAAAATTGTGTTGCTAACTTGACAACTGGCAATGGCTTAGGCATTTCTGATGTTGTTTTAACTCCTGCTGGAAGAAACCATAACAAAGCTCTGCACGTCTCTATTGAGTGTAGGGGCATCACTCTGTCTCATGTGTTGGTGGATAATGGTTCCTCGTTAAATGTGTTACCAAAGGATGTTCTTGACAAACTCAACTATGACGATGTTGTGCTAAGACCTAGTAATATGGTGGTGAGAGCCTTTGATGGTTCAAGAAGAATGGTGCACGGAGAAGTTGATATTCCAATCAAAGTAGGTTCTCAAGTCTTTGACTACTTTCTACGTGATGGATATTCGTCATGCCTATTCCTGATTGCTTAGGTGCCCTTGGATATATGGGGGAGGTGTTGTGACCTCTACCTTACACCAGAAGTTGAAATATCCAGTGAAGAGCAAGATTTCACAATCTATGGTAAAGAAGAGTACATGGTCAGTCATGTGAGTACTTTCAAGTATGTTAAAATGGATGGTGAATTCGTTGAGACTCCTTGTCAGACATTTGAAGTGGTTCTTCAGACTATTCCTGCTATTAATCTAGTTCCTACTATTTCTAGAGCAACTCCTGCAATGGCCTCTCTGAAAGATGCTAAAGATGTGGTTGAAGAAGGTGGTTGTACTATTTGGGGTCAGCTTCCTGACATTCCTTACAAGTCTAACAAATTTGGTTTGGGTTTCACTGCAGAGACTCAGAAGGTTGTTCGTCATGTCCCAATCACCGTCACTGTCCCCATCTTGGCTTGCTGTACAGATCTGATTGCGGTCGAGCAACCCAACACTTGTAAACGAGATAGCCTTACCACTTGGAGTAGATCCACCAGGCTGATACCCTAAGCCAAACTTATCATCTTTATTTTCCAGCTCCAACAGCTTGCCCCAGCCTTGGGCACTTCCTGATTGAATAACCTCTTTCGCTTCTCTGTAGGAATGGATGGATGTACCCTCTTTCTCACTGCTCTTCTCTACAGGAGTCAAGATGCTGACATTGACTGCTTCGAAAGCTTGGCATAAAGTCTCATGGATTTCTCCATCCATCTCTACATACTTGAACGTCCACAAGTGGCTTACAAATATGTCCTCCTCTCCGCAGACTGTAATGACCTGGCCGTCAACCACATATTTAAGCTTCTGATGCAGGGTTGAAGTGACAGCTCCAGCAGCATGTATCCATGGCCTTCCCAACAAACAGCTATATGCAGGCTGGATATCCATGACGTAGAAAACACTTTTGAAGACTTGAGAGCCTATCTTGATGGGCAGCTCAACCTCTCCAAAAACTGATCTTCTCGAACCATCAAAAGCCTTAACAATTAGATCACTTGGTCTCAGGACAATCCCATCAACATTAAGCTTCATCAGTGCCTTCTTCGGAAGCACATTCAGGGAAGAGCCTGTGTCTACAAGAACGTGAGACAACACAGCACCCTTGCACTCCATAGTGATATGTAGTGCTTTGTTGTAGTTTCTGCCCTCCGACGTGAGGTCTCTGTCTGTAAAGCCTAAGCCATGGCTTGCATTAACACTTCCTACAACAGCTTCAAGTTGGTTGACAGTGATTTCCTGAGGAACATAGGCCATTTGCAGAACTTTCAGTAAGGCCTCTCTGTGTGCGGGAGAACACATCATCAGTGACAAGATGGATATCTTGGAAGGTGTCTGGTTCAGTTGATCAACCACCTTGTAGTCACTCTTTTTAATAATCCTCATGAATTCCTCGACCTCTTTTTCAAATGTACCCTGCCCAGCAACAGGAATAGTTGACTCATCAGATACAACTTGCTTTCCTTTGGCCTTGGACGAAGCCTCAGCCTCAGGATCCCCTCTCAGCACAGGGGGAGCGAACAAACGACCACTTCTGGTGAACCCCCCAACTCCTCCGACATTCTCCACAGTCGGGTCCACAGCGGCAGACTTGCTCTCAATCTTCTGTCCAGCTACATATACATCTGAGCCATAATGCCAAGGAATGGCTTTATCGTCTGTGTACGGAACAGGCCCAAGTACGGTAATGGTCACGGGACTAATCTGAGGAGCATAGATTGTTACAGGCTCTCTCCTGACAAGCATGTCAGCTTCATCATAGAAAATAGTAATGGTTGACACATCATCAGCTACTTCATCACCAACTTTACTGAACTGCAAGGATCCATCATCAATCAAACCCTGCAAACCCATCTTCAGCTTCTCACAGCCATTCTCAGCATTTGAACATTCTTCACAATCAAGACAGCAACCAGGAAACACTTGATCATTCAGCAGTCTCTCTTTCACTACCCTCAAAGGAGTCCTCACTTCATCAATACTCAGCACAAGACTCAACTTTTCACCACCCTCAATAGCATTGACTCTTGCCCCTCCATGATGCGGCATAGGGTTCGAATTAACATTCGGCGGTGGCGCAAAGTTGATTGCTTTAGAATCTATAAGATCTTGAACCTTGTGATGCAAAGCCCTGCACTTCTCAATCGAGTGCCCGGGTGCTCCAGAGTGGAAAGCGCATCGTGCATTGACATCATAACCAACTGGAAGCTCTCCAGGAGGTGGTGGTTCCAAAGTTCTCAGTTGAATCAGGTTCAAGTCCAGCAGTCTTGGAAGTAAAGCAGCATAGGTCATAGGGATAGCCTCAATCACCCTATTAGTCGGGCGAGTTTGCCTTGGCTGATACGGTCTCTGCAGATAATTGGTACACGGTTGTTGTTGTTGCTGATGCTGTTGTTGTGGAGGTGGTTGCATCTGTTGCACTAGAGCAGAAGGAATTGTGACAGCTGCCACATGCTCATAGGGTCTTCTATAACCACGGCCCCAGCCTCGGCCAAATACAACATTTGTCTCGCCCTCTCTTCTTCTAGGAGGTCCACTGAAAGCTTTCCTCGCTCCATTCGAGCTGCTAGAACTAGGATCTTGTATCTTCCCCATCTTCAGCAAGGTCTCAACCCTCTCCCCAGCAATAAATATATCGTTGAATTTAGTGGCAGAACTGGACACTAGTCTTTCAAGAAACACACCCTGCAGAGTACCCATAAACATGTCAGCCATTTCGTTCTCTAGCAGCGGTGGTTGTACTCTGGCAGCGAGCTGGCGCCACCTATGAGCATACTCTTTGAAACCTTCTTTAGCCGTCTGAGCCATGTGTTGCAACTACGTGCGGTTTGGAGCCATGTCCATGTTATATTGATATTGTCTCACAAAGGCTTCAGCTAGATCTTTCCAACTCTTGATATTGACTCTGATAAGCTTCATGTACCATTCCAGAGAAGCTCCAACCAAGTGTAAACACCCCAAATTTGCCCTCACCCATTTCACCATGGCTTTTGATCTTTTCATATGCATAAGTTCAATCATAGCATCTCATATTGCATATTTGCTTCACTGCATTGATTCAAAGTCATCTGCGTCTAGGGTTTGTGATCTGAGCCATCCTTGAGCCACTTGAGCCACTCCAAAGGTCATAAATCACCTCAAAGGGGTACATGTATGTTCAAGCATCATATTTTATCCTCCCAAGATCAAGAAAGTCAAAAATCACAAGAACTGAGGAAAGGCATGGAAGCAGAGCCAGGTTTAACTGCACAAATGACCTAGAATTAGGGTTTTGGTTTCAGAGGCCATAACTCCAAATTTTTTGGTCATTCTTGATTCTATTGGTCTCTATATGTTATGAGGATCATGCATATCAATTTTCATGAAGAAATTCCATGGGGAAGGTATCTGATCAAGAGTTAACTTCTTGAGCAAGTCAGGGCAAAATCAAGGCATCTGAGGCCCTCAATGACCCAACCAAAGGGTGTTCTTCATCATTTTGAATGTGTATGATATTTATTTGATCATATAAGATGTTATAAGTTCACAAAATTGGAGAATTTCAAACCATTTGCAAAATTGCCTTTTTGGGAAAGTGACTTGAAATGGAAACTTGCTATTTTGGGAAAGTTTTTCAACCCTTTCTTTTTGATTCAAAAATGCTTCAAATGAGAAAACTTTGGTCATGAAAGTTGTAGAATGGATCCTCCCATTTTCAAAAAGTACAAGAACTCATTCTAATTCATTTTGGATCAAAAGTTATGGCTTGTCAAAGTTGGACAAAATCACATAATTTCAAGTTTTGTACCAAAGAGGCAAAGTTGCAAAACCTCATGCCAAGCCTTTATGTGACCTCTAATTGACTTCTATGCATTACACAAACATGAACCATGACCTAAAAATCAGATTGCACAAAAGAACCCCCCATTTTCATGACTTATGCTTCAAGTAATCACAAAAGGGCCAAGACTTTGTGAAATTGCAAAAACTCTCACAAACCCTAATCCACTTGCTGCATTGCCTCTAATCCATTTCCATGGTTCTCCCTGATTCAAGCTGCAACCAAGCCATGCCTTGTACCTTGACTGCCATAGCCCATACCTCTCTTACACAAAAAGTTGACTTTATGCATTTTGCTCCATACCAATCACACTGCTCCACAACAACTCTCTGACCTATCAAGGATTGATATGTGTACCAAAAGCAACCCAACACATAACACAACACAGCCTGAAACATCTCACAAGCCATAGTTCCAAAAACTCATCTCTTATGCATTTTGTTTCGAAACTCAGCACACAAGCATCAAACATCAAAACAAACTTCATAAAATCACTCAACATGTTCCTCTGATCATTTCCCAATCCTCATTTGTCCCTGAAACCACCCCAAGCAGAAACACGATTTCTCACCCCTCCTGAACAGAACTCTATCAATCTCTCAAATCAGCCAAAAGAAACTCCAACCAAGCATTGCAAGCTTCTCAGGAGGTGCATTAGAGGCGTTTTGGATCAAAGAGGCAGCCAGAAAGTCCCAAAGATCAAAGCTCCAGTTCAGGTGAGCTCAAGAACATTTTTTCCAGAAACATGTTTTTAAGTTCCTAAATGATTCTCTATGCTTCACTGATCATGTTGATATGTTTTGTTTTGAAAATGGTGGAGAAATGAGTATGTATTCGTGTTCTGAAACTTTTTGACCTAAAACTGTTTTGATTCGATTCTCCTTGTTGATGTGTTTTAAATGTTGTTTGTTTGTTGATTCTTGATGTATGATGTATGGGGATCATTTCTGGGCAAAGATATGGGATTTTAGTGGCCTATGGAAGAAGTTAGCAATTTTCAGGGAGGGGTGTGGCCGGAGAAGATGACCGGAGGTCATTTCCGGCCACCTGAAAGTCATTAAGTCATTAAATGCGTTTAGGGCTCAGTTTGAATTTGGACCGTAGATTGGTTTGACTAGCATTGACTCCCGCGTGTTTGAATGGCCCAGATCTCTCATTAAAACCCTAATCCTAATTTATTAAATTAATTAATCAGATTTAATTTAATCCAGCCAGTTCAAATGTGGGCCGTCCAGATGCGCGCGGGTCAATTCCCTCCTTTTCTCTTTGAATCTCAGCCAGTAGATTTGCATACTTCTCATAAATTCAATTTTTATTTCATTTAATTTGATTTATCTTTTACGAATTATTTAAAATAGCAAAAAGCATTTAAAAATTCTGAAAATTTTTGTCAAGCATTTTATTAATTTTCAGAACCCAAAAATATTTTTATTTTTATTTTTTGCATTAAAAATTATTTTTAAATCATTTAAATGTTTATTTTTAATTAGTTAATGAAAATTAATTAATTAAAAATACATTTAGGTATTTAAAAATCCCCAAAAAATTCACATTGCATTTAAAAACATTTAAAAACATTATCCAACTCTCAAAACAAATATCTTTTTGGTTCTTGATGCATTTTGATCATTTTCTTTGGAATTAAATTCATTTTAAGGCAATATTTTTGTGCAAACTTTGAAAAATCCATTCTGCCTAACCATTGAGAGTTTGATGATGGTTCTTCTTGCATTGCATTCTTCATGGCATGTAGTTTATAGGATAAAATTGGTTTGACTTGATCTTCCATTTTCAATTTGTTTTGCATTTTTCATGATGAGGTACCTTAAAACCCTAATTGACTTGGGAAATTCATAACTTTCACTAGGTTAAGAGTTAGGTCCCCTCCTTTGGGCAGTGAACTTGCATAGGTTTAGGGTATCTTTGATCCCATTTTCAATTTTTTTATCTCATCATTTGCTTCTGGTTTTGGATTTTTGTGATGCATGTTGTATGTAAACCCTAATTTGTGCCTTCCTTTGCATCCATCTTTCATTTGCTTGCATCCAATGACTTGCCATGACATTTTGTGCATCCACATGATTCATAATACATCTTAGGACATATTAGAATCATGTTTGATCATTTCATCTTTCATTTTCCATGTTATACATTCATATCATTTCATAAACTTTCATGAACATTCATGGTTCAAAGCATGCCTCATTTGCATCCTTATGCTTGTTTGATCATTATCATCTTTTGTCATGTGTTTGCACCATCTCTTAGCATCATTGAAATCATGTTTATGCTTCTGACTTTGTCTTGCATCATGACATTTCATCTCATTTTGCATTGCATTTCATTTCTTTGCTAACTTTTCAGGGGGTAAGTTGTTTTGAGAAGTGAATTTGCCTTCACTTCTCATAATATCTTCTCATCTCTCTTGCATCTTTGCTGCATTTTATCTTGTGTATTAGAGTGAGCTTGCTCATTCATGTTCATCTCTAAATTTATTTCTTCAAGCAACTTGTCTTCTTAAGTGAAGCAAGTTGTTTTGCTTCTCTTTGCTTCTTGCTCCTTTCATCTGCTTCCTTCCTGGTGGTTTCTCTGAAGATCTTCTTGCAAACCCCATTAACCCTAGGAATAAACAAGCATGATAATAATTAGGGTTTGATTAGTCCCCCATTTAGATTTTACCTTTGTGTCATCTTTGAGTCTTCTCTTCTCATCTCTTAATCAAGGACTAAACCCTAAAGGCTTTAAGGCTTTGTGATTAAGGTTATGCCTGTATCCTTCTATTGGGATGGAGTGTATAACTTTAATCCTAAGTGTTAAACCATTAATGTGTTTAACTCCTTTAATCAATCCATCTAATAATCACTAAGACATCAAGCTTGTAACTTGGGCCTTGCATTAGGGTTCTAATTCTTCCTTAACTAGTTAAGAAGGACTAACCCTAGTGTTAATGGACAAGTCCCCATCAAGTTGTCCTACAAACCATAAAAAATCACCCTTTTAATCTTATCATTAACTAAAATCCACTTTAATAAAGGCTTTGTTTTGTCATGAGGTTAATCCCTAATCATGGAATAAGTTGAGGAGCCTTTCTCAGCTTAAATGTTCTCATCTATTATCCTTCTATTAGGATGGTGTAATGAGTCCATTAAATCCTTGATTATGGCTTAAACTCATTACTTAACACTAAACAAAAACAACAAAAACATCTAAATAAAATACAAGTAGGTTAATGATCTTAACCCTACATCATGGTGATTAAGTGTGAGGTGTTTACCTCATACTTAAGGTATTCTCATTACCCCTAATCAGAGGGAGGATGTGATGAGTTTACTAACCCTTGGTTTAGGCTTAAGCTCATTAACTTATGACAAACCCCAAAAATCTATAAAAGATTGAAAACACCAAAAACAAACAATAATCGTCTCCTCCGGGATTCTTTTCTCATCTCATTCACTCATAAACGAGAACTCGCTTCTTCCGTCTGATGCAAGAAAGTTTGCACCTGAGCCAGACAGGTCATACACTTGAGCATAAACAAGTAAGCAGTTCACAAGTCAATTCATCTTTCAGTCTCTTTGGGTCGAACTACGGTGTTCTGACTTCCTCATTGCACGAGAGGATACGTAGGCATAACTTAACGGTTATCGAACAAAAGTCTCTGTATATTCCCCCTCTTCCAGCCTTATTCTCTAAGCCTCATAATCTTGAGCTTCATATTCTTTCTTACACTGACACTTCTCTTATACACTTCACATTTCTTTTACACTGACACTTGCATTCTTTTCCAGCTTTTGTACACAAATTGCACTGACACTACCCCTTTAAAACACAAATCTTTCAAGCGTGGATCCCGTCGAGTACGACGGACAATCTGGGTGCTAATACCTTCCCAGGTTGTAACCAACCCCCTTTCTCAGTCTCTCTGGTTCGCAACCGTCTTATCCATATTTTTCTAGGTCTATGCAGCATTACCTTTCCTCCGGGATAAAAATGCCTAGCTGGAGACTATTGTCTTCTGAGTTCACCCCTGTGTGTTCTCTCTTCTCTCGCCGACCGTTCACGTCTGTACCCCTCTTGACTTGGCCTCATTTGGTGGGAGCGACAGCTTGGCGACTCTGCTGGGGAATCTTATACTGTAACCAGGGCTTCTGGTTCTTTTTGTGGGTTCCTCCTAGCGCTTGTTTGATTTGTGTTTACTGGGGTGTTATGTGCTAATTGTGTTTATATAGTTGCTTTATTTACTGCTTTATGTACAGTTATTTATTGCTTTCCTTACAGTTTTATATATCATACTGTCATACTGCCATTTTTGCTGGATCTTGTTTGCTGTCTTGATGGGTGGGGTTTCATTGACAGTTTAAGGTCCTATACCTGGGACCTGAGTGACACCTAGGCTAGAGTGGTTCATGTTCTTTCCCATTCCATTTCGGTCTGGTGCGGGAATATGAAACACGGTTCGAATGTGGGTTTCTTCTTGAGAACTTTGTGCTACAGATTTCCTGTAGTGCTAGGGCTATCTGGGAAGCCTGCTAAGTCTGGATGACCTTTATTTGACCTTCAGAAACTGAGGTGAATTAGAGGAGGATCCTTTATGGTTATTGTAAACACTGTACCTCCGGGTTAGAAGTGTTTACACTTCTCATAACTGATCCAAGTCTGAGGATCCTTGTTCTAGACCACTGCTGTGAGGGGGGTTGGGCTGTTTACAGGTTTGCAGGTACCATTGGCCACATCATACCCTGATACTTGTTCTGATTAAGAGTGCTCCATTTTGGGACAGTTCTTGTGATTAACCCTGGACATGTGACTCTTTATTTGAGTCCCCCACCTTGGTTACTGGATTTCTGAACCTTCATCTGGACCTTTGAACATACATGGACTTTATATCAAGACAGTAATCAGATCCAGCTTGATCACAAACCCTTGCATATCATTTGCATACATCATCATTGCATCATTTAACATTTGTTTATTTGTCTTTCAGGGTATCCACATTATGTCTGGCTTGGTTTTGACCCCTTCATCTGCATAGACCTCTATTTCATCAGTTATCTACTTCAGCTATCTTCATCAGTTGTTTGCTTCAGTTATCTTCATCATTATCAGCTTATCAGTGGCTCATCTCCAGTACCAGTCTTGATTTTCACCAGCACTTGTCTTCAGCTCTTCATCAGCAGTCATGGCTCCTCCCAGGAAAAGCAACATTTCATACCATTTCTTTGAGCCTGTGTTGACTGGTATCAGGCAGGTCCAGTCACTTATCACTCCAGACCACATCCCATTATTCAGAGAGCATTATGGAGGTATCCTTGACATGGTTATGGACCTGGATCCTTCTCAGAGGAGCATGATCCACACTTGCCTATAGTTTTATGATCCTCCTTTGAGATGCTTCACATTCCCAGACTTTCAGCTAGGACCTCTTTTGGAGGAGTTTTCATCATTGATTGGGGTACCTGTCAGGGGTGGAGTCCCCTTCAACCCAGAGGTGACTTCTCCCAGCAATGGAGAAGTAGCAAAAGCACTATACCTGGAGCCTACTTTGATTGAGCAGAACATGACAACAAAGGCTGGGATCCCTGGTTTACACTTAGACTTCTTGATTTCTTAGGCCATCCTGAAGGCCTCTTTGGGAGAATGGAGGACAGTTTGTGCATTGCTAGCTCTCAGCATATATGGGGTCATACTATTTGCAGATGAGCCCAAATTTATCAGCAAAAATGCCATTCATCTTTTCCTTCTGAGGAACCCAGTACCCACATTGTTGGGAGACTTCTATTACTCCATTCATCAGAGGAATGAGAAACAAAGGGGGAAGTTAGTGAGATGCTGTGCTCCTTTGTTTCACACTTGGCTGCTCAAACACCTACCTAGGACAGATGACTTCCTGAATCCTCACCAACAGAAGAATTGGGCTAAGAGACTTATTGCTTTGTCTTCAGATGATATCAGATGGTGCACCCATAGCACCAAAGGCAAAGACATCATCACTAGCTATGGGCAATACCCAAATGTACCTCTGATAGGAGTGAAGGGTTGCATCAACTACAATCCTTTGCTGTTTAAAAGACAACTGGGCTATGCTTTGGTTCACCCTCCTAGAGTGCAAGATTTAGCTGAGACCCTGTATTGTGAGATAAAACCTAATCTAGCTGCTGTCAGACAAGCATCCTGGGCTTGGGAGAACATCCAGACAAAAGGGATGGCTATTCTTGGAAGGTGCAATAATGTTGCTTCAGCTCAGTACTATGACTGATCTCATGATAGGGCTCAGATTACTAGAATGCCCTTCACCATTGAAGATATACCTGGACCATCCACAGCACAGCCAGCAGCCACTGTCAGCCTGGAAGAGTTTGAGAAGCTGAAGGAAAGGAATGAGAATCTGTCTCAAGCTCTGAAGAAGACCCTTTGGGAAAGGAGTGATGGTCGTCTGGACATTGAGAGGTTGGAAAAACTTAAGGTGGAGCATCTGGCTAAGATTTAGAAAACAGAAGACTACATCAAGAAAGCAAGGGCTGGGGAGCAAATATTGAAGAATGCCTGTAAAGAAGCCAAGTTCCAGCAGGCTAGGACTGAGCTTTATCTGCAGGAAAGTCAGGCTAGGTGGGTCAGGATCACTGAAGCCCGGACACAAGAAGATAAGAGGACTCAAGCCAGGATCGAACAGTTAGAGGCTAATGAAAAGAAGCAGCAGGAAGCTTTGCTGACAGCCCAGAAGGAGATTTCAGAGTTGAAGCTTAGGGCTGGGTTGAAGAGATCAAAGGATCAGAACAGGCACAAGAAGCTGACCACTGCCATTGCCACCAGAAACCTCCTCATCAGGACTATCACAGAGCACCCAGCCGGTCCAGTGACTGATGCACTTCTGAAGGAGGTTAAAGAGGATGAGTTTGGACTAGATGTTTGACTTCTTTGCTTGTTGTTCATTTCCATTTGATGTACTTTTCTCTTTTTTGTATTTTGACCCTCCAGGGGCATGTATTGTAAAAACAAACTATGTATTATTCAACATTTGTAATATATTTTAGTTGTTTCCATTTTGGAGTTTCTTTTCTCAGCAAAGTCAAAAGCATCTTCCTCGGGGTCTGGAAAGGTCAAAACCAAGAACCAAGCCAGATACCTTGGAAAACAAATAAGCATACTGCATTGCATACTAACTTTGTTTTGTTTTGTAGGTTTTGTTATTATTTGTTCCTAACTCTGTTGTGGTTTCAGGAAATATTGCTCGCAGAAGAGTGTTCCCTGTCAACCGTACGCACCGGTACCCTACTCGCAACAATCTTCCTGGTATCCAAATGGATCAAGTACAGCAAGACCTAACTGAGGTCAGAACTCAGATGGCTAACGAAAGAGTGGAGATGAGAAACCAAATGGCCCAATTCATGACTGTAATGACTGGCTTGGCCCAGAGTCAGGAAAGGCTGAGGGCATTGGTAGAAAGACAAAACCCCGAGGAACCTCATCCTGGGACTGGAGGAACAAGTAATAATGAGGGAGGTCAGCCTCATGTTAACCCACCAGTATTTGGACCTCATCTAGATCCGGAAGCCAACATCCCAATAAATGTACAGGGCAACACTGCTGCAGGCAGGATCTTGCAAGAAGATCCTCAAGAAGAGCAGTTTAATGTAATGGGAGCTGGGGATGAAGTCTATGATAGGAGGTTTGATGAAATTGATGAGAAATTGAGATCTCTGGAGTCTCAAAATTCCTTAGGCTTCGATGTAATGGATATAGGGTTAGTGGATGGAGTGAGAATTCCCCACAAGTTCAAACCCCCATGCTTTGAGAAATACAATGGAACTTCCTGTCCACGAACTCACCTGCAGTCCTTCCTGGGAAGACTTAAAGTATATACTATGGATGAGAAGCTGTGGATGTTCTACTTCGAAGACAGTTTGACTGGGGCTTCAAGAGAGTGGTATTCACACTTGACCAGAGCTACAATCAGATGCTGGAAGGACCTAGCTGAAGCTTTCATTAGGCAGTACCAATACAATCTGGACATGGCCCCTAACAGAACCCTTCTGATGGGAATGTCTCAATCCTCCAGAGAAAGCTTCAGGGAATATGCCCAAAGGTGGAGACAGCTTGCTGCTGCTGTCCAACCACCCATGTTGGAAAGAGAAATGGCCGACATGTTCATGAATACTCTGCAAGGAACATACATTGATAGGCTAGCTGCCTTTTCTTCCACCAGTTTTGCTGACATAGTCATAGCTGGGGAAAGGATTGAAAGCCTTTTGAAAATGGGCAAGATTTCGGATAACGGTGCAAGTTCATCCAATAATCCCAGGAAGCCTTTTGTGGGACCTCGAAGAACCGGTGAGACAAATGCCATTCATGCCAGCAGGGGCAGACCTCAGTATGTTCATAGATCAGTAGCAACTGTCACAATTCCAGCTCCGATTCCTCAACAATCAGCATATCAACCACAACAACAACCACATTATCAACAACAAGTTCAGTACCCGCCACAGAGAACCTACAACAACAACAATAACAATCAACAACAACGACCCTTCCAACAAAGACCGTCACAGGAAAATAGGGTGATTGACCCTATCCCTATGCCTTATGCTGCCTTATTGCCACAACTCCTGAAACTCAACTTGGTTGAGTTGAGGACATTGGCACCACCATATCCCTCCAATCTCCCAAGGAATTATGACGTCAACGCCAGATGTGCTTTCCACTCCAATGCACCTGGCCAAAATACTGAGAAATGCAGGGCCTTGCAAATGAAAGTCCAAAATCTGGTGGATTCCAAAGCCCTCAACTTTGCACCCCCTCCAAATGTCAACAAAAATCCTATGCCTAATCATGGAGGGCCAAGAATTAATGCCATTGAGGAAGATATACCATCTACCTTGATCACCAGTGTTGCACAAATTCGGACACCTCTGGTCGAAATTAAAGCTCAGCTTCTAGAATGCCAGATGTTCCCCGGGTGTGAGCTTGGTTGTGGGTATTGCAACATTGAAGTCAACGGGTGTGATAACTTGAGAAGCGACATAGATGGTCTTATCAAGGATGGTATCCTTCAGATCTCAACAACGGCGCCTACAAATCCAGCAATTCCCTTGACAGCAATCCCTGATTCTCCTACAACAGCAGCAACAATCATTCCGACCGATTCATCAATATCATCAGCAATGGCTCCGTCCATCACTTCAACAAATCAAATGTCAACAACCCTTTCTTCTACAACATCAGCAACCATTTATTCAGCCGAATCTTCTACAACATCAACAGAAATTAATGAAGACATCTCAGCAGTCACCATCTACTATGATCCGTCAAATGTTCCTCCAAATAGCAACTTTCAGCAACAAACGGTGGCACCTCCTGCCAGGTCACCAGTCACAATTTACTACGATCCATACACCATCACAGTACCCTCCTCTGCAGCAGTCAGTCCAATTACTATTACGGTGCCTGGACCCGTTCCTTATGAAAGTAGTAATGCCATACCTTGGCATTATGGCTCTGATCTCTACTGCAACGGAGAGAAAATCACTTTGGATTCTTCAATCTCTTCTCCACAAATTGATAATGTTGGGGGAGGCGGAGGCTTCACCAGAAGCGGACGCCTTTTTGCCTCACAAACTCAGAGGCCTAATGCTGAAGCAGAAGCTACTGCCAAAGCAAAAGGAAAGAGTGTGGTACTTGAAGAGCCGGCTATCAAAGAAACTCAGAAGACGTCTTTTGAATAAGATGTAGACGAGTTTATGAGAATCATAAAGAGAAGTGATTACAAGGTGGTAGATCAGCTTCACCAAACTCCCTCAAAAATCCCCATATTATCACTGTTGATGTGTTCTGAAGCTCACAGGAATGCATTACTGAAAGTCCTGCACGTAGCATACGTGCCAGAGGAGATTACCGTTAATCAGCTAGAAACCGTGGTAGCAAATGTCAATACCAGTCACGGACTGGGCTTTACCAATGCTGACTTAACAACTGAGGGACGTAACCACAACAAGGCTTTACATATCACCCTGGAGTGCAAGGGTGCTGTTCTATCTCATGTACTGGTGGACACTGGGTCATCACTCAATGTTCTACCAAAGAAAGCCTTAGTGAAGCTGGAGTATGATGGCTTGGCACTGCGTCCGAGTAATTTGGTGGTGAGAGCATTTGATGGCTCTAAAAGATCAGTGCTTGGGGAGATTGATCTGCCTGTGATGATTGGCCCGTAGACCTTCAAAATTACCTTCTATGTGATGGACATTCAGCCAGCCTACAACTGTCTGTTGGGTAGACCTTGGATCCATGCCGCTGGCGCTGTTACGTCTACCCTTCACCAGAAGTTAAAATTCGAGTGGGAAAGCTAGATCATCACCATCTGTGGGGAAAAAGACATCTTTGTTAGCCATCTGGCTACGTACAAGTACATAGAGATGGACGGGGATATCCATGAAACTATGAGCCAGGGGTTTGAGGCCCTGAACATTAATGAAGCATCTGCTATACTGGGAACTTCCATAACGTCTTATCAGCAAGCCAGGAAGGTTGTTGAAGAGGGTACTGCCCAAGGCTGGGGCAAGCTGCTGCCCATGGAGAAGAAAGAGGACAGATTTGGGTTGGGTTACAAACCAACTCAACAAGATCAATCAGAGGCTGCAAAGGAGCCCAATTTTGTCAGCGGAGGAATGCTCACCCCGGACGCTGTGAACAACTTGGAAGACGAGGAGGAAAGCGACCACAACCTGGAGAGCTGGATACGTCCAAGGATCCCGGGGAGCCAAGTCCTTAACTGGTCTTCCCAGGAAATTATAAGGGTTACTCCTGCAGAGTAATTATTATTTCCTGTATTTTTAAGCATGCATCAAGTCTTGCATCTTGCCCAAGATGACAAGACTCATTTTGTAATCGGGCCATCTTGTAATTTTGTGCAAACAGATCAATCAATGAATATCGGACATCTTTTGCAAATGAGTCTTTTCCTTTTCCGCTCACTGTTTTGCATTTTTCTTTTTGTACAAAAATAAAATGGCAATGTTTTTCAAAATGATAACTTCATTTCACTTTTCTAAACAAGATTAAAATTGATCACTAAAATAAACCAATCCAAACCCTTGCAGAAAGTGCCTTCCAGATTGCACCGACAACAGCACAGCTATGACTTCGTATGACTTTGACAATCCAATCAATCAAGCTAATGAAGGGGTTGAAGAAGATTACGAGCTTCCTGAAGAGCTAGCCAGGTTGTTAAGACAAGAGAAGGTTATCACCCCTCATCAAGAGAAGGTCGAAACGGTTAATCTTGGTACGGAAGAAGATGTGAAAGAGGTTAAGATCGGGGCCTGCCTGCAAGATTCAGTAAAGGAACGACTGATTGACATGCTTCGGGAGTATGCAGATGTTTTTGCTTGGTCTTATCAGGATATGCCAGGGTTGGACACCGACATTGTCATGCACAAGCTGCCTCTGAAAGAAGATTGCCCACCGGTAAAACAGAAACTGCGCCGTACTCGCCCAGATATGGCAATGAAGATTAAGGAAGAGGTACAAAAACAGTGGGACGCCGGGTTCCTCGCTGTAACTAGCTATCCACCGTGGGTTGCTAATATTGTACCTGTGCCTAAGAAAGATGGCAAAGTGAGGATGTGTGTGGACTACCGAGATCTGAACAGAGCCAGCCCAAAAGATGATTTCCCTTTACCCCACATTGATGTATTGGTCGACAATACGGATCAGTTCTCGGTGTTCTCCTTCATGGACGGGTTCTCAGGATACAATCAGATCAAGATGTCACCTGAAGACATGGAGAAGACCACTTTCATCACACCCTGGGGCACATTCTGTTACAAGGTGATGCCATTCGGACTGAAGAATGCGGGTGCCACTTATCAACGGGCTATGGTAACATTATTCCATGACATGATCCACAAAGAAATTGAATGTTATGTGGATGACATGATTGCCAAGTCCCTCACAGAAGAAGACCACCTGGTGAATCTGCTGAAGTTATTCAAGCATCTGAGGAATTACCAGTTGAAGTTAAACCCTAAAAAATGCACATTCGGGGTGCGATCCGGTAAGTTGCTGGGATTTATTGTAAGTGAAAAAGGGATTGAAGTTGACCCTGATAAAGTCAAAGCCATTCAAGAAATGCCTGCGCCGAAGACTGAGAAAGAAGTTCGGGGGTTCCTAGGTAGATTGAATTTCATTTCAAGGTTCATATCTCACCTTACAGCAACCTGTGAGCCTCTGTTCAAGCTGTTAAGAAAAGAACAAACGGTCAGGTGGAACGAAGACTGCCAGAAGGCTTTTGACAAAATCAAGGGATACTTACAGGAGCCTCCAATCCTTATGCCTCCAGTTGAGGGAAGACCTCTAATCATGTACTTGACAGTATTAGAAGAGTCAATGGGGTGTGTGCTGGGCCAGCATGACGAGTCTGGTCGAAAAGAGTATGCAATATACTACCTAAGCAAAAAGTTTACCGACTGTGAACAATGTAATTCACTGCTCGAGAAAACTTATTGTGCTTTAGCGTGGGCTGCTCGCCGACTGAGACAATATATGTTGACCCACACTACTCTATTGATCTCAAAGATGGACCCAATTAAGTACGTTTTTGAGAAGCCAGCACTTACCGGACGGGTTGCAAGATGGCAAATGATCCTCACAGAATATGACATCCAATACACATCTCAAAAAGCCATCAAGGGCAGTGTATTGTCTGATTATCTTGCTGAGCAACCAATTGACGATTACCAGCCTATGAGATTTGACTTCCCTGATGAAGACATCATGTTCATAAAAGCAAAAGATCATGAAGAGCATGTTCACATTGAAGGGCCTGACCCAGAGGAAGAATGGACTATGATGTTTGATGGGGCTGTCAATATGAATGGTCGTGGTGTTAGTGCAGTACTCATTACACCTAAGGGAGTTCACATGCCTTTCTCGGCAAAACACACCTTTAACTGCACTAACAACGAAGCTGAATACGAAGCCTGTATTATGGGTCTTGAGGAAGCCATTGACCTCAGGATCAAGACTTTGACTGTGTTCGGAGATTCGGCTCTGGTAATTAATCAAACCAACGGCAAATGGTACACCCACCAAGATCATCTGATACCTTACCGGGATTATACAAGAAGGCTATTGACTTTCTTCACAACGGTCAAACTTGAGTATATCCCACGAGACGAAAATCAGTTTGCAGATGCTCTAGCTACCATTTCATCCATGATCAAAGTTCAAGCTGCCAACTTTGTGCCTCGGATTTCAGTATCCAGACTTGACCAACCAGCATACGTGTTCTCAGCAGAAGTTGTTAAAGATGATAAGCCGTGGTTCCATGACATTAAGTGCTTCTTGGAGGATCAGACATACCCACCTGGGGCATCTTCCAACGATAAGAAGACATTAAGAAGGCTAGCTGGTAGTTTCTTTCTGAATACTGATGGTTCCCTGTACAAGAGAAACTTTGATATGGTACTCCTCAGATGCGTTGATAGGGAAGAAGCAGACTTGTTGATGCACGAGGTGCACGAGGGATCCTTTGGCACCCATGTAGGAGGACATGCAATGGCCAAAAAGTTGTTAAGATCAGGCTATTACTGGATCACAATGGACGCAGACTGTTGTGCTTACACCAGAAAATGCCTTAAATGCTAGATTTATGCGGATAAAGTGCATGTGCCTCCCAATCCTTTGAATGTGATGTCTTCACCCTGGCCCTTTGCCATGTGGGGCATTGATATGATTGGCAAGATTGAACCGACTACTTCAAATGGCCACAGATTCATCCTGGTTGCTATTGACTATTTTACCAAGTGGGTTGAAGCAGCTTCCTATGCAAATGTCACCAGGCAAGTGGTAACCCGATTTCTGAAGAGAGACATCATCTGTCGGTATGGAGTTCCCGAGCGACTCATTACTGATAATGGATCCAACTTGAACAACAAGATGATGGAAGAACTATGCCGGGAATTCAAGATCCAACACCACAATTCTTCTCCTTACAAGCCAAAGATGAATGGCACTGTAGAGGCAGCTAACAAGAATATCAAGAATATTGTGCAGAAGATGGTGGTTACCTATAAAGACTGGCATGAAATGCTACCATTTGCCTTACATGGGTACCGTACGTCAATCAGAACATCCACTGGGGCAACACCGTATCAACTTGTTTATGGTATGGAGGCAGTCCTACCTGTTGAAGTTGAACTACCCTCCTTGCGGGTACTAATGGATGTTAAACTGAATGAAGCAGAATGAGTCCGATCCCGATACGAACAACTGAGTCTGATTGAAGAAAAGAGATTAGCTGCAATCTGTCATGGGCAGCTGTATCAGAAAAGAATGAAGAAAGCCTTCGATCAGAAAGTCAGGCTCCGAGAGTACCAAGTAGGAGATCTTGTGCTGAAAAGACTCCTCCCTCCTCATACAGACCACAGGGGCAAGTGGACTCCGAATTATGAAGGACCATTCATAGTAAAGAAAGTTTTCTCTGGTGGAGCAATGATACTCAGTACTATGGATGGAGAAGACTTCCTGTCCCCTATGAATTCAGATGCAGTTAAAAAATACTTCGCATGAAAATGACCCACTGGACATAAAAACAGAATGTAAGTCCAGGCAAAAATAGGGCATCCCGGCGAGTCAAAAACAGAATAAAAGACTCGGGCAAAAATAAGGGAAAATAAATAAAAATGTACACCCACTGAGTTGAAAAGCCGCATTGGACAACTCAGGCAAAAATGGGTATCCTGGTGGGTCGAAAACCTGGAAAGGCGATCCACGCAAAATAAGGGAATAAGCGAACAACTGCATTCTGAATTCGTTTGTATCACTTACAACATGGTAAGCTCCGGAAGGTTCGAGCGTCGGTCAGAATCAGCCTCCCTCAGAAAGCAAGATGAAAAGAAGGTCAAATGTCATACGAGTCATAGCCCAAGGGAAGCTCCTTGAAGCGTCATCAGCATTGCCAACACCTTTTTGTTTTTCAATTTGTAACGATCTCCTCATTTCAGGGGATCTGTTTCTTTGACTGTATCTTGCCAATTCAGGGCACTTGAATTAACAAAATCAGATTTTCAGTCATGTTTCGTCTCGTACATTTTATATTTCGTTTGCAAAAATGTCCGATGTCTTTAAGATATTGATTCGTATAAATACAGATGCTTCCTTTCTAAAGAATACATGCTTACAGGAAATATGTTTGCTCCTAGGATCTCCTGAACTCCTATGACGGAATCCAATAAGGGATATCTCGGGATGCTTGTATGTTTCTTTGTCTTTACAGGATTACAGGTGTTCAGAGCGTACCATGGGGCATGAAGGCTTCTCCCCAACAAACTGCCTAACTATTATCTACTCAGTCTATCTCCTGATTAGCATCGGAGGTGCTCTCTCCCCAGCTGAGTTGCCGTACATCATTCCTCCTCAGCCGAAAGCAAAGACCGGGAACTATATCCCCACAAAGTTTCGACCTCTATCCAGAAAAGCAATACCTGAAGATCTCACAACAGAGTGACGAAAGCGTTTACAAACCCTAGCTGGGTCCCTCATCACCAAGATAGGTCTATCAGTGACCTATTTCCCCACGCAGAGTCATATATGATAGATCTACCAATGATTTTACTCCCAGCTGGGAAATCCACTTCAAACAGATCAGCCAGAGATCTCCACAGCAGCGGGATCCGAATCCCGGATCGGTATCTTTGCATAATCATAGCATTCGCATCATATTTTCCCCACAAAGCGTAGCATTCCGTCTAATATGGAGTATTACGGCAAAAATCAAACATATTGCATAATCACAAGCCATGAGTCGAATTGAACACTTGTAAATACTGACAACCCATCAGACAGTATACAGAATATTTCCCCAATTCCTCACCAAGGAGCCAAAACATTTCCCTTGCAGATGCACACTCCTTTTGGCACTCGTCCGTGTCATCATTCCCCAGTAAAGTCGCCCGAGCATTCTTCCCGACACTCGTCTGTGTCATATCCCCAGCGGAAAGCCAAAGCGTCCCCTTTGCACTCACAACATATGTGTACATATATATATATATGCAATTCCGTGACACTCGTCCGTGTCACCTCCCCTAACACAGTTGCCTAAACACCTTGCGAATCAAATACTTGTTTATAATACACTTTTTCCGACACTCGTCTGTGTCGTGCTCTCCTTAGCAAGTTGAGCACTCGTCTGTGTCTCATTCATACCTTTTACTCATATAGATACTCGTTTGTATCTTGTATATACCACTTAAATCCCCTCATAATCAACACTCGTCCGTGTTCCTTGTTAACTAGTTGATACTCGTCCGTATCATCATCTCTGAACATGCGTCAAGCGTTTGTTTCTACTGATACTCGTCCGTATCATAGTCTTAAGGATGCTCGTCCGCATCTTTTATCTATACACCGTGTCAAACACTTACACCTTCGTCCCTCGAATATGGACACTCGTCTGCGTCTACTATTCCCCAGAAGAGTCCCCATCAAACTTTACTAAATTATTTCCTTTCTATCTGACATTCGTCCTATGTCATGATGCCTTTCGGCAGCCGTACCCTGCCAGGTGATCGTCCTTCACCTTTTTGATGATCGTCCTTCATCACCCCCAGTGGAGTCTCTATTCATTAGAACCCCTTCCTATCCGACATTCGTCATATGTCGTAGCAGCCGTCCCCTGCTAGGTGATCGTCCTTCACCTCCTGATGATCGTCCTTCATCATTTTATCCGATGGCCCTCCCCATCGTTGATCTTGTTATCTGACATTCGTCCTATGTCATGATACCCTCAGAGCAGCCGTACCCTGCTAGGTGATCGTCCTTCACCTCTTGATGATCGTCCTTCATCATACTTATCCGATGGCCGTCCCCATCGCCAACTCCTTCCATCCGACATTCGTCCTATGTCGTGATACCTTTTGGCAACCGTACCTTGCCAGGTGATCGTCCTTCACCTCAGATAACCGTCCCTCATCTTATCCCCAACAGAGCAGCCGTCCCCTGCTAGGTGATCGTCCCTCACCTTTGATGACCGTACCTCATCATTTATTTCATTTACCTATAATCCCCAAAGAGTCTTATAGCTTTACTTGATGGCCGTCCCCATCAAAATCTCTTATATCCCCAGCATGTCGGTCGTCCCCGTCATTGCTTCATCCCCAGCAGTCGTCCTCTGCTCGACGGTCGTCCTCTGTCGCCTGCACTTTATAAACATACTTTATTTTCTCTTTTACAATCTATATCCCTTTTCTTCTTCATTCTGTGAGTGCAAATTTCGGACTGTCTTTGGTATTCAACCACAAGTTATCTTGTTTGCCTGTTAAGCCGTTGCTTACATCCTACACAGCTAACTCATGCTTGAATAGGGGCAGCTGTAAACACCCCAAATTTTCCCTCACCCATTTCACCGTGGCTTGTGATCTTTTCATATGCATAAGTTTAATCATAGCATCTCATATTGCATATTTGCTTCACTGCTTGATTCAAAGTTATCTGCATCTAGGGTTTGTGATCTGAGCCATCCTTGAGCCACTTGAGCCACTCCAAAGGTCATCAATCACCTCAAAGGTGTCCATGTATGTTCAAGCATCATATTTTATCCTCCCAAGATCAAGAAAGTCAAAAATCACAAGAACTGAGGAAAGGCATGGAAGCAGAGCCATGTTTAACTGCATAGATGACCTAGAATTAGGGTTTTGGTTTCAGAGGCCATAACTCCAAATTTTTTGGTCATTCTTGATTCTATTGGTCTCTATATGTTATGAGGATCATTCATATCAATTTTCATGAAGAAATTCCATGGGGAAGGCATCTGATCAAGAGTTGACTTCTTGAGCAAGTCAGGGCAAAATCAAGGCATCTGAGGCCCCCAATGACCCAACCAAAGGGTGTTCTTCATCATTTTGAATGTGTATGATCTTTATTTGATCATAGAAGATGTTAGAAGTTCACAAAATTGGAGAATTTCAAACCATTTGCAAAATTGCCTTTTTGGGAAAGTGACTTGAAATGGATCCTCCCATTTTCAAAAAGTACAAGAACTCATTCTAATTCATTTTGGATCAAAAGTTATGGCTTGTCAAAGTTGGACAAAATCACATAATTTCAAGTTTTGTACCAAAGAGGCAAAGTTTCAAAACCTCATGCCAAGCCTTTATGTGACCTCTAATTGACTTCTATGCATTACACAAACATGAACCATGACCTAAAAATCAGATTGCATAAAAGAACCCCCCATTTTCATGACTTATGCTTCAAGTAATCACAAAAGGGCCAAGACTTTGTGAAATTGCAAAAACTCTCACAAACCCTAATCCACTTGCTGCATTGCCTCTAATCCATTTCCATGGTTCTCCCTGATTCAAGCTGCAGCCAAGCCATGCCTTGTACCTTGACTGCCATAGCCCATACCTCTCTTACACAAAAAGTTGACTTTATGCATTTTGCTCCATAAAAATCACACTGCTCCACAACAACTCTCTGACCTATCAAGGATTGATATGTGTACCAAAAGCAACCCAACACATAACACAACACAGCCTGAAACATCTCACAAGCCATAGTTCCAAAAACTCATCTCTTATGCATTTTGTTTCGAAACTCAGCACACAAGCATCAAACATCAAAACAAACTTCATAAAATCACTCAACATGTTCCTCTGATCATTTCCCAATCCTCATTTGTCCCTGAAACCACCCCAAGCAGAAACACGATTTCTCACCCCTCCTGAACAGAACTCTATCAATCTCTCAAATCAGCCAAAAGAAACTCCAACCAAGCATTGCAAGCTTCTCAGGAGGTGCATTAGAGGCGTTTTGGATCAAAGAGGCAGCCAAAAAGTCCCAAAGATCAAAGCTCCAGTTCAGGTGAGCTCAAGAACATTTTTTCCAGAAACATGTTTTTAAGTTCCTAAATGATTCTCTATGCTTCACTGATCATGTTGATATGTTTTGTTTTGAAAATGGTGGAGAAATGAGTATGTATTCGTGTTCTGAAACTTTTTGACCTAAAACTGTTTTGATTCGATTCTCCTTGTTGATGTGTTTTAAATGTTGTTTGTTTGTTGATTCTTGATGTATGATGTATGGGGATCATTTCTGGGCAAAGAGATGGGATTTTAGTGGCCTAGGGAAGAAGTTAGCAATTTTCAGGGAGGGGTGTGGCCGGAGAAGATGACCGGAGGTCATTTCCGGCCACCTGAAAGTCATTAAGTCATTAAATGCGTTTAGGGCTCAGTTTGAATTTGGACCGTAGATTGGTTTGACTAGCATTGACTCCCGCGTGTTTGAATGGCCCAGATCTCTCATTAAAACCCTAATCCTAATTTATTAAATTAATTAATCAGATTTAATTTAATCCAGCCAGTTCAAATGTGGGCCGTCCAGATGCGCGCGGGTCAATTCCCTCCTTTTCTCTTTGAATCTCAGCCAGTAGATTTGCATACTTCTCATAAATTCAATTTTTATTTCATTTAATTTGATTTATCTTTTACGAATTATTTAAAATAGCAAAAAGCATTTAAAAATGCTGAAAATTTTTGTCAAGCATTTTATTAATTTTCAGAACCCAAAAATATTTTTATTTTTATTTTTTGCATTAAAAATTATTTTTAAATCATTTAAATGTTTATTTTTAATTAGTTAATGAAAATTAATTAATTAAAAATACATTTAGGTATTTAAAAATCCCCAAAAAATTCACATTGCATTTAAAAACATTTAGAAACATTATCCAACTCTCAAAACAAATATCTTTTTGGTTCTTGATGCATTTTGATCATTTTCTTTGGAATTAAATTCATTTTAAGGCAATATTTTTGTGCAAACTTTGAAAAATCCATTCTGCCTAACCATTGAGAGTTTGATGATGGTTCTTCTTGCATTGCATTCTTCATGGCATGTAGTTTATAGGATAAAATTGGTTTGACTTGATCTTCCATTTTCAATTTGTTTTTCATTTTTCATGATGAGGTACCTTAAAACCCTAATTGACTTGGGAAATTCATAACTTTCACTAGGTTAAGAGTTAGGTCCCCTCCTTTGGGCAGTGAACTTGCATAGGTTTAGGGTATCTTTGATCCCATTTTCAATTTTTTTATCTCATCATTTGCTTCTGGTTTTGGATTTTTGTGATGCATGTTGTATGTAAACCCTAATTTGTGCCTTCCTTTGCATCCATCTTTCATTTGCTTGCATCCAATGACTTGCCATGACATTTTGTGCATCCACATGATTCATAATACATCTTAGGACATATTAGAATCATGTTTGATCATTGCATCTTTCATTTTCCATGTTATACATTCATATCATTTCATAAACTTTCACAAACATTCATGGTTCAAAGCATGCCTCATTTGCATCCTTATGCTCGTTTGATCATTCTCATCTTTTGTCATGTGTTTGCACCATCTCTTAGCATCATTGAAATCATGTTTATGCTTCTGACTTTGTCTTGCATCATGATATTTCATCTCATTTTGCATTGCATTTCATTTCTTTGCTAACTTTTCAGGGGGTAAGTTGTTTTGAGAAGTGAATTTGCCTTCACTTCTCATAATCTCTTCTCATCTCTCTTGCATCTTTGCTGCATTTTATCTTGTGTATTAGAGTGAGCTTTCTCATTCATGTTCATCTCTTACTTTCTTTCTTCAAGCAACTTGTCTTCTTAAGTGAAGCAAGTTGTTTTGCTTCTCTTTGCTTCTTGCTCCTTTCATCTGCTTCCTTCCTGGTGGTTTCTCTGAAGATCTTCTTGCAAACCCCATTAACCCTAGGAATAAACAAGCATGATAATAATTAGGGTTTGATTAGTCCCCCATTTAGCTTTTACCTTTGTGTCATCTTTGAGTCTTCTCTTCTCATCTCTTAATCAAGGACTAAACCCTAAAGGCTTTAAGGCTTTGTGATTAAGGTTATGCCTGTATCCTTCTATTGGGATGGAGTGTATAACTTTAATCCTAAGTGTTAAACCCTTAATGTGTTTAACTCCTTTAATCAATCCATCTAATAATCACTAAGACATCAAGCTTGTAACTTGGGCCTTGCATTAGGGTTCTAATTCTTCCTTAACTAGTTAAGAAGGACTAACCCTAGTGTTAATGGACAAGTCCCCCTCAAGTTGTCCTACAAACCATAAAAAATCACCTTTTTAATCTTATCATTAACTAAAATCCACTTTAATAAAGGCTTTGTTTTGTCATGAGGTTAATCCCTAATCATGGAATAAGTTGAGGAGCCTTTCTCAGCTTAAATGTTCTCATCTATTATCCTTCTATTAGGATGGTGTAATGAGTCCATTAAATCCATGATTATGGCTTAAACTCATTACTTAACACTAAACAAAAACAACAAAAACATCTAAATAAAATACAAGTAGGTTAATGATCTTAACCCTACATCATGGTGATTAAGTGTGAGGTGTTTACCTCATACTTAAGGTATTCTCATTACCCCTAATCAGAGGGAGGATGTGATGAGTTTACTAACCCTTGGTTTAGGCTTAAGCTCATTAACTTATGACAAACCCCAAAAATCAATAAAAGATTGAAAACACCAAAAACAAACAATAATCGTCTCCTCCGGGATTCTTTTCTCATCTCATTCACTCATAAACGAGAACTCGCTTCTTCCGTCTGATGCAAGACAGTTTGCACCTGAGCCAGACAGGTCATACACTTGAGCATAGACAAGTAAGCAGTTCACAAGTCAATTCATCTTTCAGTCTCTTTGGGTCAAACTACGGTGTTCTGACTTCCTCATTGTACGAGAGGATACGTAGGCATAACTTAACGGTTATCGAACAAAAGTCTCTGTATATTCCCCCTCTTCCAGCCTTATTCTCTAAGCCTCATAATCTTGAGATTCATATTCTTTCTTACACTGACACTTCTCTTATACACTTCACATTTCTTTTACACTGACACTTGCATTCTTTTCCAGCTTTTGTACACAAAATGCACTGACACTACCCCTTTAAAACACAAATCTTTCAAGCGTGGATCCCGTCGAGTACGACGGACAATCTGGGTGCTAATACCTTCCTAGGTTGTAACCAACCCCCTTTCTCAGTCTCTCTGGTTCGCAACCGTCTTATCCATATTTTTCTAGGTCTATGCAGCATTACCTTTCCTCCGGGATAAAAATGTCTAGTTGGCGACTCTTGTCTTCTGAGTTCACCCCTATGTGTTCTCTCTTCTCTCGCCGACCGTTCGCGTCTGTACCCCTCTTGACTTGGCCTTATTTGGTGGGAGCGACACCAAGATGTCTTGAAAATAATACATCCAGAGTTTCTCATCATCCGTGTGAGCAGCAATTCTCCCAACGAATGATTGAAGATGGGTCTTCGGGCATGCAATGCCATTATACTTCTCAAAGGTTGTAACTTTGAACTTGTATGGGATCCTGACCCCAGGAACCAAGCCCAAATCTGTTATGTCAAATCCCAAAGAGCTCTGGGATTGAATGGCTCTGATTTGCTCAGCCATCTCTTCAAACCTCTTGTTCATCTCAGCTCCTTGACCTTCAGCTTCGTCAAGTAGAGTGAACTGTTCGTCCTGGTTATCCATTTGCACATTATTCAACCCATCATTGATTATTGTCACCCCTGGTTGAGCAATAGGGATTTCAACCTGATGTGCGCCCGCACTGGTACGATTATCAGCAGCAGCAGCAGCAGTGTTGTTCCTGGGTTGACTGTTCTCTATCATCTCCCGCAGACGCTCTTGGTTCTGACCCATGCCTGCCATCAATGTCATAAAGTTATCCATTCTCAGTCTCAGATCTGCCAAGTCTGCTTGCATCTGGTCCATGACTTGCTCTCTGTTAATCTTTGTTGGATATCTATGTGCAACTGGTTGTTCCCGAACTTTACGGGGAGCTATAGTGCCTGAAACACAAAACACGTTAGCAACTGAGACACTACCTGCAAAACAAACAAACAGGTAATATGTATGCAATGCAGTTGTTTATGTTTCCAATCCCAGGTCATTCATGCCCCGGTTCCGGTATTTAGCAAAGAAAACCAGATGGGTACTGATCCTCGACTTTCAAAAACCTTCGCGAGAAACCGCATTCAAACCAAAACAGCAGGCACACCAAGAAATGGTGAAAAAGGCATAACATAAATCAGCCTATTAGGCAAATAAAACAGAATTCCCCGTAGGGTACAAGTTTCTAAAAGAAAACAAACAGCCAGGACTCCTACAACATGTCTGTAGGTAATCCAGATACAAGGAAAGCAAACTAAGAAGCAAAACCACTGCGTGAGGACCCTGAACCTCCCTCACTAAACCCCACATCAGACCTAACCTTCTTGACTTTAGCCATCAATTTGAGGTCTTCAATCTCTTTAAGTGATGCTTCGAGGGCTTGTTGATTATCTGCTAATTGCTGAGCCTTCTCTCTGCGAATCTTGTGGACTTGCTCCACCTCTTCCTTTTTGTAGGCCATCTGAACTTCAAAGAACTCTTCTTTTTCCTTATATTTCTTCAGCTCTTGCTCTCTCTGTACCTGCAACCAGACAATAGACTGACAAGCATCTTTGAGAGTCTTTGAATTCTTCTTGCGTTCAGCTTCTCTTTTGGCTTCCATCATTCCCAACCTGTGGAAGTGTGCTTCTCTGACAGCAAAGTCTTTCTCTTTAGCCTCCAAGGTAGTCTGTATCTTCAGCAACTTCTCTTCAGCTTCAATCTTGGCCCTGTTGGCATGATGGTACAGGTTTACCATCTCAGTATTCTCAAATCTAACTACATGCAGCTGGGCTTCCAACTTCTTGAACTCCTCCAAAGACACAATATCAATGGACTCAGCAACTGGAGGAACTGGCGGTGAGAATGGCAACAAAATCCTCCTGGCTCTGTCTTTCAACCAAGCTTCATACTCTGGGAATGTCTGATTGTTGCAATTTCCAAAGCTAGCTATCCCTTCTCCCTTAATGCACTTCCAAGCTCCAGCAACCAATAAAGGTACACTAAGATAACTCCCACAGCTAGTGATGAAACGTGCACCTTGCAGCCTTTGAGTAATCCACCTGACATCCTTGGCAAGCAACTTTTCCAGCTTCTGAGCCCATACCAAGGTGTGGTCACTAAACACTCCAGTACTAGGCAGATTCCTCATGAACCACATATGAAATAGAGGAGCGCAGCAACGAACCAAACCTCCCCTCTTCTTCTCAGTCTTGTAGTGCACTGAGTAATACAAATCTCCAGGCAAGGTAGGCACAGGATTCTTCAGCAAAAAGATATGTATGGAATTCATATATATGAACTTCTCCATGTCAGCAAACAAGATAATACCATAGATAGAAAGAGCCAAGATAGCACAGACAGCATCCCATTCTTCCTCAACAACCAACTCTTCCACCTTCTTTACCAAGCCTCTAAAGAAAACCCAGGTACACCTCCCTTAATGATGGTCAAAGAATTCACAGCAGAAGTGCTCAAATAAAGAGCCTTAGCAATAGCCTCAGGTGCAGGTCTACTCATCTCAGCATTGAACAGAATCTGGTCTCGAACAGGCACTCACAAGATCGGAGCATACTCCTCCAGCAAAGGACCTAGCTGAAAATCAGGAAAAGTGAAGCAACGGAGCTGAGAATCATAATACTGAAGCAGGGTATGAATGGCACTTCTCTCAGAAGGATCTAACTCTACCACCACATCCAGAATACTCCCATAAGCCTTCCTGAATCTTTCCACATGGTTGGGTGTAATCAGCTTCACCATCTTCTTCAACAAGCCAATCTTGGTGTCAAAGAACTTGAAGTGAATATTCTGCTTGCGAGGATCTTCCATCTCTGAAGAGGATACCGGAATCGGAAGCAAAGATATGAACCTGTGAATGAAAACAAAACATGATTAATGATGAAATGATGCAATGCAGATGCAAATGCAAAGACATATGATCATCTGGGACTGTCTGGAATCTGGATACCAAGATCACATGATCAGAAATCCCAAATCCTCTGGATATCAGCCCATAAACACTCATATAAGCTCAGATACTCCCAATCAAAGACCAGAGAAACTCAAGAACTCCGGAACCAAAGTAACTGAATCAGAACATGAACTGTACTGGTAACAAGGGTATGATGAGGTCAAGGGTTCCTGCAAACCTGTAAACCCATTCCCAATCTCACAGGTGTGCTCCGGGTCAAACATCACGGACTCTCAAAGCCGAATAACAATAATACTTTCACCATTTCCGAGAAATGGATCATGACCAAATCAGGGAATCGGTTAGGCATTATGTACTACGCAGGGAGGCTTCAGCTGAGTCCGGGAAAAACAAGCATCCCTTATAAGTCCCCAGCTTCAAGCGCTGAAATCGAGAAACAATTGTACATTCAGCCCGTAGGATACAGTACTAATGTCATACGACCAGATGCTTTGACTGAGTTCCAATAAGAGAACCAGGCCCTCCTATGCGAGTCCCCAGTGGACCCTCAGGTGCGAATGGATTTGCCACAAAATGTGGTCTGCTGATGGGCGCGAAGACGCGATGTGTCTAGCGGTATCTGAACTGCAAGCGCACAGCCTATCGAAGTAATATAAAAGATTGTCGAACCCACAGGGACTTTGTAATCACTCTAGTGCTAGAAGGTCTGCTAGTTTAGCTAAGGCGGATATTTGTCACGATTATGGTTTTAAGGATTAAAAACGGGAATTAAATTTAGTTTAAGGAAATAATGAGAAGGCGGTCGGTATGTAATTATATTAACCTATGCGGGTCAATCTAACCTAAGCTTATAAAGATGGTTCACTTAAATTATCCTGTAGAGATTACCAGTTTAAAAACCCTCGACTCACACTCTCGTGGTCTTATCTCAGATCTTACTCCTAAAGCCCTATGCCTGCTCTCGCTAGCCCATAAGTGTTTAGAAAATAATTTTTGAAAACTTAATAAGTCTAATTCATTTTAAAGCGCTCTCGCTGTATTTAAATCAAATGCCTAACTTTAGTTATCCGGTTAAAATCTCACACTCTCGTGGTCTCGACCTAACCTATTTCACTTTTCTTACTCTCGTAACAAAAAGCTTAATTTTAATTATAAAAAGCCACAGCCAGAATATACGTTCTTAATTATTTTTAGCTTAGATTCGATTTAACCGTTTTGGGTTTGGTTTATTACATACCGACTGTAGCGGTAAAATCGTGAGTGTAAGTTATTGATTAACTTAACTCGATTAACACAGAGTCGCCACCGCACTTTTATTTATTTCCAAATGGAAAAAGGAAAATGAACGAACAAAACCTAGAATTCTAAAAGCAAAGGCTAAAAGAAATAGACAGAGATTGGGTAAGGGGATTGGTTATGAACCGGGAAGGTTTTAGGCACCCGACTCATCCGTAGTACTCTACGGGAGCCCTTTGAAATATTTATTGCTTTTTTTGGTCTGAAATTGGTTTGTTTAAAATGATGGAAGGGATGAGAAGAAGAACATTTTTTTTAGAATTTTGTGTTTGATAAGGTTTTAAAGCCTTATGCCTACGTACCCACAACGTGCAATGCGAGATCAAAACCCCGTAGTTCGTGGTACAAAGTTTGAAAAGAATAAGTGGGTTGAGTGGATTTTAAGATGTAAAGATAAGTCGTCATCCCTTAGCGAATAATTCCGCTAAAAGGGATGACTCATATCTAAACATATGGAAAATGGAAAAAGGTGCACAAGGCACAAAACAATTGAATGGATTTGTATTTTTTAAAGTATGTACAAAAGGTTTTAATATATTTACATGGCTTAATATTTGGTTAAGAAAATAAAAGGAAAAGGTTGAAAATCACTTGATTGAAATCAAGGTTTGTTTATGAAATTATTTGGAGTTTAAGAAATAAGAAGGTTTTGAAAAAGGAAGAAGTTTTGAAAATTAAAGAATGGGGAGGAGATGAAGAGACTAGTCCTAATGCTTGAATTAAAAGCTAAGGAAAGAAATTACCAAGACCAATATGTACAAATCTTCAAAATTCGGACTTCCATCTTCAAAAGTTAATGGCATCATTCGAGGCCAAAGTTCTTAACCACTCCAACTTGAGCAAAGGGAATCCTAGAAGATCTAAGTCCAATTTCCAAGAAGTTTGGGATAGTAACCATAAGTCCAAAGTTAGAAGTAACAAGTTTTTTAAGAGTTTAATCCTTTATTAAGTGTTTTAATATCCAAATGGACAAAAAATAAAAAGCAAGCACAATATGAATATATACAAGCATAATATAAATATGAACAATGATATATGATGTAATATGGCAAAATATAATAAGGAGATAAGGAGCAAGAGATAAAAATAGAAGAAATAAAGTGCAAGAGATTAAATTTAACAATTATATTCACATTATAATATTATATACAATATAAGGTGGTATGATGAACTTAATCAAGCACAACCACAACAATGAAAGTAAAACCGAGGCAACCGGATCCAAGTGGATCTTTAATCGAGTCGGGACAACTTTAGGTCTATGTTAAGCAATCGCCGAGTAATTTACGGAGTAATTACCCTACAAATGAGGCCGGCCACCACTAATTAAAGTGGAAAATATTCGTGTTAATACATGTTAGAGAAACGACATAATGGATCGTTCTCCGAAAACATGCCACACTAAAAGAAGAGGAAGGTCTAATCTTAATCGAAATTATCGTTGAATTTTCTCGATTAGCAACCTATCACGATCTCAAAGTATGGAGAATGATCCAAATGATCATTCACCCATAGATTTGAAATAATGAAGATTAAACTTAATCGGAAATCAACAATTCCGAATCGGAAGATTGTCATCGACCAAAATTAAAAAAAAGAGATGAAGAACAATAGATCTAAAAGAAAATCCATAAGAAGAAATCAAAATATTTTTTAATCATTTCTTAAACTCCTTTTCTAAATATCTCATTAAAAAAACTTTTCTAAAATAATGTTTAAAAATGATTTTCTCAATTCTTTCTAAACATTTCTAAAAAATCTTTTACTAAAACATTTTTCAAAATATAGTTTCTAAACAAAATCCTTATTATCAAAAATCTTTTTAAAAGAAAAATCAAAGAACCATTTTAAAAAAAAAAGAATAAAAAAATGAAAAGAAAGGGAGTGGGAAAGGAGAATCAGCGGGTGGATGATGAAAGAAGTGGATCCAAGGATCCAAGCCCAACTCATAACATTCTTTCTCTTTTTTTTTTACAGAAAATAGAAAAAATAGTTACATAAAATAAATAAATAAAAACAAATAAAAGGAATCAAAGACTTTCTCTTCTTCCTCACGGTGAAATCAAACGCAAACAGGGGAGAAAGAAACAGAATCACGACGACGAATTCTCTCAAGGCTCACCTTCAATAAAAATCGAACGGTATAACTCTCTCTTCTCTCTTCTCAAATCGCGATTTCCTTCTTCTTCTTCACGAGATTTCTTTCTCAATTCGGTTTGGTGATTTGACAGATTTGGGAATTAGGGATTTGAGAGGTTGAAGATGGAAAAGGATTTGGTTTGGTTTCAATTTCGGCAGCGAGATTTTGGCTTATGAAAGCTTGAGATTAGAAGAGGGAAATGATTGGATTTATAGGAGAAAAGAATTGAGGATTGATGTCGTTTTACGAATATTTGGAATGCGTTTTGGTTTCGGTGAGTTTCTCGTGTTCAGCTGAGTTTTTTTCGTTTTCGTTTTGATGTTTAACAGGTGTTGCGTTTCATGTCATTTGGCTTTGCGTTTCGGTGAATTTATTTGCTTTCAGGTGATAAATCCGTGACGAATGCGTGCAGTCCTCGTGCGTGCTGTGAGGCTTACGGGTTTGCTGGGCCGGTGATGTTTGTTGGTAGCTGGGCAAGATTGAGGGCGCGGCTTTGGCTTGGTTGATGGTGGGCAAGCTGTACAGTTTAAGTTGAAGCTGATGGAATTTTATATGTTCGTGCGGCTTCGGGAATTTGTGGAAAGGCTGCTTCGGCTTGTGCAGGATGAGCGTGAGGAAAACATTGGCTGGAGTTGTTTTTGTTGTTGGCTGTCCGTACGAATTGTTGGCTGAGAGTGTTGAGGCTAACGGGCGTGACTTGGAGTGAAGTGGCTTGGCTTGTGGGGCCTTGTTATTTGTTGTTTTGTTTACGGCGCTTGGGGCTTGTTTTTGCAGCTTGAGGCAAGAGTTTGTGAGGCCATTGTGGGGCCAGCTTGGTGATTTGGGTTGATTTGCTGCGGCTGATGGGATGGCGTGGGGTCTTTGATGTTAGGATATTGATGGGTCACTTCTTTTGTTAACTAAAAATATATAATGCCCATGTAATTTCTTGCACACATAACTTTTTCCTTTTTTTTTTTGGACTCTATGATACCAAATGACTAATATTTTATCAAAGAAAATGATGAACTTCAAATGGGCTAAAGGAAAATTGTGGACTTAAATCTATTTATTTATTTTTTGAAGTTTTTTATAAAAGATGAAAAATCAAAATATAAGAAAATGATTTATGAATATTTGGTAAATGTAAAAAGAATA